>JACBWW010000003.1:9256487-9388173 GCA_020086605.1 Lanius collurio
CAGGTACGATATGTACTCAGAGAAGTCACAATTTGGCTGCTTTGACTGCCATGCATTACAATTAACTTCTAAGAATAGAGACTCATCTTGGGTCAGGCTAAGGCTTCCTGGAGGTTAAGGATAAATGTTGGAATCACATGAGTTTGATTGAAAAAAATGTACTTCAAAATTAGGCTTTGAGGAAACAAGTGTTGAGTTTTGTGACTGGGTTGGTAGGGAGGGTGACATCATTCTCCAGGGAAAGGATCTGTAATGGGTCAGAAAAAAGTATGGCTGAGAACGGCCAGTATAGGGAAACAGACTCAAGCAGTGGATTATAACAGGTTGTTTCAACATATAAACAGGTTGTTCCTGAATATAAAATCAAGCTCTAGAAAGTTGCCACAAGAAATAAAATATACAATTTTGCTGAGTAAGAATTATGCATTTCAGATGTTACTTCCTCTTACACAATAAAAATAACTGTTCTGTACATGTTTATCCTATCAGAACAATGGTATTTCTGTTCCTTGTTGTTTTTGCTTTCCTATTCTTCTCTTTTATCTCATTTGTGTATAGTTTTCTATATTCTTCTCTCACCATTTTGCCTATGACAGATGTTTATTTCCAGCTGCCACAGGCTTCACACTTCTATTTAACCACAAAAATAATAAGTACCAAAATATCTGTGCCGAAGTAGACAATGTTTGAACATCATCACTAGATTTCACAAACTGCCCAAAATTAGCTAAATCTAAAGCTAAAATACCTTTATTTTTCAATGAAACTGGTTAAGCAGTAGGACCTTTCTCATAAAGGTTGTTGCATCTCTATGTTTGGAGATTTTCAAAAGTTGACAGGACAAGGCCTCAAGCAACCTGATCCAATTTTGATCTTACTTTTAGTAATTTCAACTTTACTTTGAGCAGGAAGCTAACATCCAGATGTCCTTTTTAACAAAAAAATATTTAGTCCAGAATTTTTTTGTTCTAGATTGCCACAAAAATCATAATGAGAGCAGTTGTACTGGCTGCAATCAGATCGAAATGGGAAGATTTTCTCTGCTAGAATCTATATAAATGGAAGCTGAGACTGAGGAACCCGGAGGAATTGAGTGGCTTGTTTTGCTGTTTCTAACAAATCAGTCATTTGCTGTCATGTTTTAGCTGATCTTTCCTTGTAGTTTTAGATCTTTGAACCTGGACAACGGTCCCTTATATTCTAACAGATACAATAATACATTCAATTCTTTTAGAGGAGCTGCTTATTCAATCACTATTATTTTAATTTACTGAATTATTAGTATTTTGCCTTTAAAATAAAAATATTCCAAAAGAGGAAGTTGAGGATGGGAGAGAGTGAGTAAGAAGTCCAGAGCAACTTTTGTTTGGATATGAATATGCATGAGAAAAAAGCAACCAAATTATATTGATGAAACAGAACAAAGATCAATAGCAAAACAAACAGCTCTGTTTGTCCTTACTTATCTCACAGACATAATCAGGAAATTTACCCTGGCAAAGAAATTGTCCATGAAGAACTTTTCTGCCTACAAGAAAAAAAGATGATGGGAAAAATCAGACTTCTAATAAGAAAGATAAAAATAATAAATGTGTGATAACTTTCTGAAACTGATTAAAGCTTTTTGGTGGTGTTTAAGGGGAGACTGTTATTCTTCTACAGAAGCCAAACGGTACTGGCAGATTTATTAAAAAAGTTTATGCTATGCAACTTTGACTTCCTCTGAATTGCTAGTGGAGAAAGCACTATGGCAAGATGTTTTGTAATTCTACAGCCTTTGTTGTATGAACTGGCAATTAATAATAAGATAACATAAAGTGATTAAGGACTTACATAATTTAGATATGTAAATTGCTTTAATTTTCCATCTGTTCACCCATTAACAATTTCAATTTTTAATTTTTAGTAGGAAAGACATTCTTGGAGTAAAAGTTGCTGAGAAGTTGAACATTGAATTCATATTTGCCAGCTGCAGGGACAGTTTTTATTACCAACTAACATTTTTTTAAGTAATTTTAAAATATATAGTAGATACATGCCTTTTTTCAACTGTAGGTTTTGGAAGCTCCTTGAGTAACAGCCAGGCTTCTGGCTTGTATTCTGTTCAAAGAGATTCACTTTTAAAAAATAATATACTGAGATTTTAGATTTGGACTTGAATCTCTTACTGAGAGAGAGATTTTCACCACTATTTAATATTCTTACTCACATGCCTCGGTCTTTGGACAAATTAGTAAAATGTGATCCTTTACTTCCTTAGTCACTGTGCTAAACTTTTGCTATGAATAGACTTTATGTCTAGCTTTCAGAACAAGGCACAAGCAGCCTTTTCCCTTAT
Source organism: Lanius collurio (assembly GCA_020086605.1). NCBI lineage: Eukaryota > Metazoa > Chordata > Aves > Passeriformes > Laniidae > Lanius > Lanius collurio. The sequence goes on from JACBWW010000003.1 coordinate 9,258,826, forward strand.
CAAGAAACTTGCTGACAGTTCCTTGGTGCCTGTCCCACCACAGATGTGATGATGAAGAGGATGAGCATTTAGAAGAGAGAAGGACCTGACAGAAAGGGGGTGTAGAGGAAAAAGTACTAACCTACAATGCTCTTTCCACTTGCATGTGGATTCATAGGCATATGGAATATGTGTCAAATAGCATATAACAAGCACTGATGTACACACAACTCATCTAAGTTGAGACAGGAGTGACAGCTTGAATGAAAAGTATGGAAGGTTTTATCCAGACAGTTTTCCTTCATTTCTGCTAGCTGACATTCTATGTTCTGATTTTCTATCATTTAAATAAATTAGTGAAGATGCAGTTGAAATAATGCAGTGTTTGACTATAAGGTCCTTCATTTTTAACATGGCTATAAAAATACAGTTGATATCCTTCAAATTTAAGATGACTCATTCTTACTGGGATGATGCCAGTAACTGAGGTTATTAGTGGCATAGGCTGGACAAAACCCAGTAGTTGGGATAAACTGTTCTTGGGAGACAGTTCTCTTTGCATCATTCATGGACATGCATCAAACTTACTTAATTTTTTAGTCTGTCACAGAGGTTGCAGAAGAAGTAGAAAATATTTTTAAAGACAATGGCTAATAAAAGTATTAGCCATACATCTTGCAACTTGTCTTTGTACTAGTGCTTTGATAGTCAAACAGTACATTGCAGTTTGTAAAATGCTTCCATTATTTTAAAACATGAAACTGATTAGTCATTCAAATAAATTGTAATTAAATGGGAACATTATGATTATATTATGCTAATGATAGAAGTGTGTTTCAAATGTTTGCAAGTTATTCAAGAGAAAGCATTAGGCAATTAGAAAAAAATATTAGTGTTTGTTCACACTGAAGTTATCAAGTGACTTGATTTGCATTAACAGTTTTAAACCTCTGTAGTCTCATTCATAATAAATTGCTAATAAGTAGGAGATATTCTACCAAATGGAGGTACAGGAAAGAAGAAAGAAAGGGCAGAATGTCACTGTTTTAAGATTAAGTGTAACATAATTACTGAAGCAGTCTTTAGAAGCTGAGGGATTTTGACATTTATGGTAAGTTATTTATTAATGATAGAGCATAATTTTATGGCTGTCATGCAGTTCTGTATGACCTCCCATGAGAGTTGGTGGAGTGCCACAATAAACATGGACTAGTAATGTTTTCCAGTTTGAAATGCATGAGAAATTTTATGAGGAAGTGGCTCAGTCCTGATTCTTGTGGGTGCATTACAAAGAAAAAATTTTAAAATGCAAAATGCTTGTACATATAATAAAAGAATAAAATATCAGTGGATAGTTTTGAACATCAAAGAAAAATGACTGTGAAGCAGTGAAATTCTTTAAAAAGGTTTTGAAAAAAGAAGTAGAAAAGGAATAGAATGTATGAAAACAAATTTTTATTCTTTTGAAGTAAATAGCAGTAAAGAGCAAAGCAAGGTGGCTAACATAGATGTGTTTTGAATGCTATTCAAAGTGAGACTATGACTGCCAAACAAATACAGAATTCCTCAGTTACAGCAAAATTTGCTTCTAAGTCCTCTATTTATTTCATATCATTTCATTTTCTAAATTATGGTTAAATATAATCAGAACTCTGCATATGTTCTGAAACTCCCATAGCCCATGTTTTAATATGATTACTTGTCTTTCTGCATAAAATCCTTTTGAAATTGTGTAGCTGTTAGTTATCTATTATTAATGCTTCACAGATCTGAGGAAAGGAAATAATTTTTGATTTTCAGGGTGTAGTATGTATTATACAGTAGGTAGGTTCCCAGCAGACTTTCCTTAGTCCGTAAACTTCCACATTAGTCTGGAGTAAAGGTCATTACTGGGATACATCGCTAACTTTTGTACATGCAAAAACCCTGATGAAAGACAATATACGTAACAAAAGTGCTAAACTGTTGGAATGTGTGTGAAATGAGTGATCTTAGACTTACAAAACTTACCAGCTGAGCTATAATGTGATGTGGAAACATTTTTTTCCTCTAAAACTTCATGAATTCAGTGCTTGTAGCTTTTTTCCTTTTTCTTCTGTTGTTGTCTCAGTGATGTTATGTTGCTAGGAGTCAGAGTAAATAAGGATGTAGCATGTTCTAGATTAAAGCTTGCAAGAGCTGTATAGGAGGAAATCTGAGCAAGTGAAATCTCAGTGTTAATCTTTAAAACTTTAAAGTCTTATTAATGAACTTTGGCTGAAATATAAAATGGATGACAATGATTCTAGGAAAACAGGGTTCGATATAAAGTTAGTGTTGTTATCAAACATAAGGATTCTGCCATTGGTGACTTGGAAGTCATCCAAGTCAATAGAAATTTGTTTATTCAGCTTGAAAAGCCTTGGATATGGAGGACACAAAATAATGTAGGACTGAGTCCATTGTATTACAGTGCTCCAGTTGTGTGTGGCAGCTTTGAGCAGATGAAGTTCTTTATTGTTTTGGCTTTGAACTAATCTGAAATTGATATACTTAATGAGTCCAAATAGGCCTGTTTGCTTGGGAATAGCGATTAAAATTGTTAACATAGTAATTTGTATCTTGGGGTATTTCTGTAAGAAGGAAACACTTGCCATTAATCTTATTGAGAGGAAATACAGTAATTTGAAAATATTTATAGGACGTGGGAGATACAGACTGAATTCCCTGTTCTACCTGAATAAAACCACTTGTAAGGACGAGCTCTTTTACTCTTCCATTACATGTTGTGCTAATAAATTATTAGCTTATTGTTGAACTTGTATATTGTACGTGTTAATCTGAGCAAAGTTTTATATCTTTCCTAATCTGAGCAAAGTTTTGTATCTTTTCCATCCCTCACGACACTAGCCTAATATGTAAAATTTTCTTCAAAAAACATAAATATTCATGTTGGAAGAAAATATTTAAATGTAAGGAACTAAGCATACTGTAAAATAATGATATTGAGTAGTCAAACTACTCTCAGTTCTCTTTTTGCTGATTTTAGTGCTAATGCAGGCCTGAAAACATTGAGATGTAAGTTACTACGAACAAGCACAACTTGCTGACATCCCATTATCCAGGATGTGATTATTCCCAATTAACTAACTATTATGTGTGACCTACAGTTTGAAAAAGACCAAAAACATAGTGCAAGTGGGTGAAATATCAGAATTCCAATTATAACGTAAAAAAACTGACTATGAACAAGGTTGTCTAATGTTAAACATTTATAGTGGGGTGTTTATTCATGGGAGGTTATGTATCTACATCTGGCTTCTACAAAAAGTGTAATTAATCCATATCTACAGTTCCAGCTTACATGAATCGCTAATAAAAGTAATAAAAAGCATTGTCAAATTACTGTCACTGAAATGTTAATTTTGTCATTCACAGAACAAAACACATTAGGGACCGGAGCAATGTAAACTTCTGGTTTCAACAACTGATTGCTCTAACAAATTACACTATATCCTGGGAGATATACTGGGAGAGAAAGTTATGTAAAGGAAATATCTGCAAAGGACAAAAATCTAATTTTAATCTTGGTATCATATGTATAAATATATAAACAACCTTTAAGCCATGCTGCAGACAGATGCTTTAAGATGATTGCTCAGGCTTCACTTGCACTGACAGACGTGATTCACTTCTGTGATTGCATAGCAGCTGACATAATGGCAGGAGGAACAATAAACTGAAAAATCACAGATTCTAGATTGATTGTATATCTTCTGTAGCACTCTTCACACACACAAATAGTGTTTATTAGATGTGATGCTGTAACTTGGTTAAGGGTAGGCAGATTTTAGTAACCTCTAAATTCCTTCCCAGTGTTGATGACCCAGGGCATTTGACTGAAGCTGTAAAAGATGTTTGTTCAGTTGCATTGTGTTTTGTGACAGACATGATTTATTAAGGCCAGTATTATAACTAATGTAGTACCTGAAAATTGAATGCACCATGCAGTCACAAAAGGGTAAAAGTGACTTTCTTTTGATGTAAACATTTCAGCATCCAAGAAAACACGCCCAGAGTAAGTCAATAGAATATCTATGAGCTAGACACCTCACAGTAAGTGGCTTTTCTGTGAAAGGGACTTGCTTTCAATGAGATTTGTGTTTCTGAGTCCTTCATGATGTCTTGTAAATTTTTAATTTGAGACCTGCTCCTAAACTGATATTATCCTCATTATATCTCTGTTCTGTGTTTATAAACTAATGATTACACCCCCAAACAATTTGATGAGGTAACTGTGAAGCTTAATTAGGTCATGGTGTGTGGTGTTCTGAAAATGCAAAATGATGCAATAAAAGGTTGTCTGTATCTTACTCAATGTTTAATACCACCGCTTGTCCCAATATAACTTTTTTTTCCTCCAGGTAGAATGTCATAAAAAGTTCATTACGTCTTTCCCCATCTATTCTTTTCTAATGGACTTGTGTGGAAAACACAGTTCCTTAAACAGATTTCTTCGTTTTGTGTGTGGTGCAAGTGGCCTACAACACATTACTTGAGATTTATCATTCAGAGAAAATATCACAGTATCTTGTAGTTTGCCAAACAGCATCAGAGACTATACACCTATTATTGTGCTTGTTATAGTTATTCAAGCATGACAGGTTTTCAGCTGAGTGGTTTAGAGGCTTTTTAATGTTTGAGGATTTCTAACAGCACATTTGAGTTTCTCTGTTAACTTCCACAGAACTCAGCTGATTGGCATTTCTACAGAGCTCACACACAATTATGCTATGGTTTTATGGGATATTTCATGGTTCATGCACTGAGTCAATATTCTATCTGATGTTGAATATTGTACCACCAAAATTAAACATCTATTTCAGCCTTTAACTTTTTCTGTCTTTGTATGAAAATGTTTGGTAGGGAGAAAAGGTGTTCTCTCTACATATCAAAGATTAACTGTTTCTCACTCTCAAAAAGTTTTTAATTGCTTTTTTTTTGTTCTTATGATGGTCTTCTAGAACAGTTAGGAATTGGCATTGCATATTTATTTAGAGTTTTTAAGAAGCTTTAAAGTCTCTATTATATGCATTTTCCTATGTACATCTGATGAGCTGCTTTCTCTTTTGTGGTGCTAAAGGAGATGTTCTCCAGGATAAGTTATTATATTATGCTACTCTGTGCCAGTGGTGAAAGGTGGACATTTCCATTCAAGTGTTTAGTTACCACTGATTTGGTTAATCACACTGAGTTTAACTCTTTGGTTACACCTGAAAGAGAATTTGTCATAATTATGTTTTAGGTTGTCTTTTCAATTAGTATAATAAATGTTGGATTGATTCCAGGTATCAGGAATTGATTTGAATTATTCCTGCTGTAACCTGTCCAGCAGCTGAAGATAGGGATCACCATGTAGGATTTGGGGTCTGTTTTCCTTGCACCTTGCCATTCCTTTTGCAGCTGTGCTGCCCTTTGCTTACATCATGTTGCCTCTGCCTGCAGCACTTCCTTGGAAAACAGGGCATGTGATAGGTCCAGAATTTGCAAAATACACATAATTTTATATTCTTTTCAAACCACTAACAAAAATCTAAGACTATTTTCAAATGTAATTTGAGTTGACTAATGCTGATGTTAGTATAGCTCCACTTCATTGTTTAGCACTTTGAAAGTATGGTGCTCTTGTATGTAAATTCAGATTCAGGCAACTGAGTAATTTTCTCCAAGTACTGTTTGGACTAGGCTACAATGAACTGAAGTTCATATGAATTGTAAACTTAAAAGGACGACCAGGTTTTTATTTCAATCAGACAGAAACAACCGTGATATTTCAGTGTGTGGCTATGGGCTCATATGGAATGGTTTGACCTACATTTAATGGCTCTATATCCCTAAGTAATAGCTCTAGAGCAGTCCTCATGATGGCTTTTGTAATGAAACAGACATATTTTTCCTAAATTTTGGATTAAGTTTTGTTAAACAATAATTTTGTACCATCTCCTTTTTTTTTTTGCTATTTTATTGGTTACTAGTCTTAAAGTAATTTTAGTATTTAGCTTTAGGCAGACTTTGGAGTAGTGTAATTTTTTGCTTTCCTTTATGCCCTTCCCTCTTTTCTATGAACTCTTTCCCTGGCTGACTGTGCTCCAACTTCCATTTTACCCTAATCTGCATAGTTCACAGCCATTCATCTCTAATAGGCTTTCAGAATTGCCATCACATCACTGTTTAAACTCTGAGCTCTCCAGGTTCCTCCAGATATTTTTCATAAATGCCAGGCTCCAGTTTTGATACAATAATTACTAACATACAGCTAATAAGCAAGTGCAGGAACCAAGATAGGTGAATTCACAACCTTGTTGCACTAGAACAGAGGGGGAAAAAGCAGCATATACATGATGTAAGTACAACAGCTTTGAGCTAAATGTTAGACCTTTTATACTCAGAAACCCTTGTTCCCTGCATGTGCTATACAACAAATCATTAACCTAACAGTGGTATTCTGGAATCCAATTTGAATTTTGCTATCTATATCACAGTTGCTAATTTCCTTCATTAGTCTTTTTCTTGAATTTTTCTGTTGAGAATCTTTTGAAGTCTGTGTATATTTAACCATACTACTCACTCCTCTGATCTCTTATTGTCATTTCCTTGAAGCTAATTAGATTTATCTTGTATTATATCTTCAGAAATCCCCTCTGAAAATTGGAGCAGTTTGTGCATATATCTGAGCTTCCTTTCCTTGAAATATTATTTTAGGCCTAATGTTGTATCAAAAAACCCCAAAACCCATTTATTTCTTTTTCATATAATGAGGCCTTGTTAAGTTTGCCTTGTCACAGTTGGAAAAAATCCATACAAAAAACTTACTAAAATTTTTGAGAAATGTCCAGTCTCAGGAAATGAAATCCATTGTTATAGGGAATACATCACAAGAGTATCACCAGCTTCTACTAGCTCCGTTGATATAATAACATGGAGCTCTTAAAAAAAAAAAAAAAGGGGAGAAAAGAAAAAAAAAGTGTACAGTGCTTTTTTAAAATTTTTGTTATCACTGATGGTTGGTTTTGGTTGCAGAGGGTAAGCAGCTCAGAGCCAACCAGGGAAAGATTTCTGCTGTACATGTACATATTCTAGTACCCACAAGGATGCACGAGACAGATTAAAGAACAAGTAAGTGTAGAAAAGTCAGAACTTTGTGGAAAATGTTTTTTTCCTATCCTATAGACATCTACATTTTCCTGAAAATACCAGTATGAATTTATATATGATAAGTTACTACATCATTACCACCATACCTTATTTATTTGATGTGATTAATGCTTTTCGTGCCTGCTAAAAACAAGTTGGAGACTAAAGCTTTGGGAGATGACCTCAGGGGCTGAGAAACCAACTGTATAGAAAGACTGAGTGAAATTTTGCAGGCACAGAAGTATGCTACTTGGATTACTTCTAAAGAAAATCTAGGTTTGCCCTAGGAAGCAGTGGGAGATAGCTTGCAAGACACTTTTTTATTAGTTTGTTTGCTGACAATCTCTTTCTGTCTCTGTGGTTTTTCTGTATCTTGGGTGTGAAAGGCCTTGAGGGAGCTGCTCCCTTGCAATGAAGAAACACTGCTACTCTCAAATGGGGCAAGCATCAGGCCTTGGTTTCCTCTCTCCTCTCAGTGCTGAGGATCTGGAAACAGTCTTCAAATGAATTTTCTGTGTATCCTCTCTGAATCAGATGCAGAGTAGAGCAATTTCATTCCTTCAGTTGCAAAATTCAATAATCTGTTTTAGCATCCAGTCCTTATTTTGAAAGTGGGGCAGACTTGCAATGACAGTACCCAATAAACAATTGGGTTTTTTTGTTCAAAAGTAGAACTTGTGTCATACCTTCTGTGCAGCCTAAGGGTAATTTGTTTGCCATCAGAAATGCTGATTCTGAAAAAGAAACTATTGATATCTGATTTTACTGTCTTAATGTAAACAAATTGAAACTATTGATCAGTGAATGATTGCTTTATTTTCTGAATTACCTGATCGTATTATTTCTAGGCAGAGGATTTTTTTTTTAATACAGAGTATTTTGTGTCTGACTTATATATGATTTCTATAAATATCTCCTTTTTTAAAATTCTCTTCACTGCAGGCTTACTGTAAATTTAGTGCAGTGATTTTAAAGTTCTTGTCCTTATTTTCAAAGCCCTAAATGGCTGTGGTATTTGACTCATTTTCTCTTCTGCATTTTTTAAGCTGCTAATTACAGTCTGAATCATAAGGTTACTTTTTTTTTCTATACTGTAATTTTGTGAGTTGTGAGTCACGAAAATTTTGAATCTCTACCCTTTTAGAGATATTGCAGGATCCTTCCTTGCTGCCCACTTGGTGTTCTTATTTAAATACAAGATTGAAGAAGGAAGTCTTTGCTGCTACTTTTAACTCCATATTTAGTTGTACATGTTCAGTACTTCATAACTTTTTTTTTATTTTTAAGGATAATGTATTATTTTTATAGTTAGTAAGTCCCCTAAAGTATTATATGAAACAAAATTTGTAGAGTGTATGTAGTGTATGTGTGTAGCGTACGTAATGCTACAGGCAAAATGGTTCAATACATTTTCTTTTTATAGAACTTCGGGTAGACTTCAGGCAGTAAAACAATAATTCCTGTATTTCTTGCCATTATCGTATTTTGACAGCATGTTTTTATATCACAGAACTGTAGAATGGTTTTGGCTAGAAGGAACTCTAGGTTGCTCAAAGCCCCATCCAACCTGAACACTTCCAGGTATCAACAACTTCTTTGCAGCCTGTCCCACTGCCTCACCACCCTCACAATAAAGAACTTCTTCCTAATATCTAACCTAAACTCACCCTCTTTCAGTTTGAAGCCATTGTCCCTTGCCTATCACTCCATGCCCATGGAAAAACCCCCTCCCCAGCTTTCTTGAGTCACACTTAAGGTACAGGAAAGTGCTCTAAGGTCACCTTGGAACCTTTGCTTCTCCAGGCTGAACAACCCCAACTCAGCCTGTCTTCACAGTAGAGATGCTCCAACCCCCTGATCATCTGGACATCAAGGCTGTCCTCTGGAGTGGGTCCAACAGGTCCATGACCTTCTTATGCTGGGGACCCCAGAACTGGATGCAGCACTCCAGGAGGGGTCTCCTAGGAGTGGATGGGGAGAATCACATCCCTTAAGCTGCTGGTCATGCTTTTGATGCAGCTCAGAAGACACAACAAAAGTGTTGAGTGTATGTGAAGCACATGTGTTCCTTATGACTCATGTAGCTATCTCTCCTAGACTGCAAATATTCTTACAATTATCATATTGAAGCTAAGAAAATTATCCGGAAGAAGGCATTAAGGCTTAATTGACATATACAAATGTTTGAGGTCCTGTACTGTCTTTACTTCTTACTCAGAAAAATACTGGTATATACTTCCCATTGAAAGATAACAAAAAGTGATAGTTTTTAGAAGCAATTTCCACAGAAAGCTGAAATGCTTGTATTTAATCTTTTTTTTTTTCCCCACTGAAAGAGCAAGTAAGTTTAAATACTGCTAAAGACTAATAAAGAAGGGTTCAATTTATTTATGTGAAAAACTGCTGATTAAAACCATACATAATCCTAAAAAAAAATAACAAACCTCTAGCTTTCATAAATAGTAATTCAAACTGTTCTTCCTTTCCAAGATCAGCTTAAAAATACGCGATTTTAAACATGTGGGAGAAGATTTATTTTCTGATGTTTTCCAATTGTTGTTAACTTGAATAGTTTTTTTAAACTTTTCTTCTGAGAATGTCCTCAGGCTTTGGTTTTAGGAATGAGAGATTTCAAATTATTCATAATTGTGTGAGATTCACAATAATTGGCAACAACAGAACTTAAAAAAAGACCGAACATGCCCATTTCTCACTTGCTGTAATGGTCTCCTTTACTCTTATTCCACTATTCTAAGCCTCCTAATAGCCATGTACTTGCCTTACATTATCTTCAATGAGAAACGTTTCGGTTCCTCTTGGGTAGCTTTGAGATTTCTGTTATCAGCATCAGGCCTCTGTAATTTGGTGGAATGAGAAGCTAAGGGTTAGTAATGGACTGTGATCTCTTCCTGGGAAGTTTTCCTGACCTGGTTGTGGGGCTGGGGCAAATAAACAACTCATTAGAGGTTAGCAAGGTTACATGAGTCAGCTAACTCACAGTAATTGGGGATGCCAAAGCCAATTAGCCCAGAGCTAATATAAAATAATACGAGTGTTTTTATGAAAGGCTAACTTGGTAAGCCACGCACACAGCTATGGATTATGGACTGTTGCCCATGGTTGGCTTATTTAACTGTGTAAAATCATTTATCTCTATTTGATTTTCAGTCTTATGTTCTCCTTCCAGAAAAACTAAATGTAGAATATCACTTTGACTTAAATTACAAAAATATGTGCTGTTTTAGTAATATTTGATAGCTGTTTTGCTGAAGAACAACTCTGTTGATGAGATACTGTAGATGAAGCGGTCTGCCTACACCAGCCTCCCTCCTGAAAACCCCATCTCCCAGTGCCTTTTGCACTTCACTGGGAGAATTCTGCTGCTGCCAGCTGACATGAGTTGTCTTTTTTGGTTTTGTATTGAAAATCATACCAGAATTATTAGAACTCAGACCCTGCAGGTACATGTGCTAGGTGCTGTAGTTAAAGTGTGGGAAGATACTATTGTTGCCGTGAGAAACAAGACAACACTTGTTTTCTTAAAATAAATAAATTAATTAAAAGCAAGAAAATTAACAAAAATAGTTAAAAATTAAAATTTGGATCCGATGGCTCAGTCTAAAGGCCCCAGGAATGCAGGCGATCCAAAGATCTTTTGGCCCTTTTTGGGCTCTGGACCACCAGGAAGGAATACTGGCAGTGCTGAGCTGACTTTAGTTGGTCTAAAGTCAATTATTTATGATTGGCTTCTTGTGGAAGCTGGCCTGTACTCACCACTGAGCTCCACCAATGGCTACTTCCATTTGGCTAAGCGCCATCCTGGCTCTGTGCACCCCATTTTATAAGGTTTGAGCTCCACCCCGTTCCACCCACAGCCCATCCACATGGTCCATGGTGATGGGTGGGATGTAAAGGTGGGATAATCTCAGCCCACCAATGGCTCGCTGGTGTCCAGAGGGTGATGTTACTCTTTTCCAAAGGCAGGAAAATCTCCTAATTGAAATTCAGGTTGCCATGGAGCTGAATTGCAGGGTAACCGTTGGGAGCTAAAAATAGTCTGGGGCAGTTATGAACCTGGGTTTCTGAGTTTATTCCAAGGTTGGGTTGGATGTTTAAAATCATTTGTAAAAGCATAAAACATACTTGTAAAAATACAAAACAATCATTTAAACATTCTTGGAACAGTCAACAATGGTGTAAAAATATGAAACTTGCTATAAAACCTTCAGAACATTATTTGTATTTAAACTGGGAACTAACAACCTGGAAAATCCATTGGAAAAAGGGATTTTGCACTGGGAATTGCATAATCCTTTAATAAAATCTTGAGTAATCGGTATCTGGGCTGATGGGCCATTAAAAAAAGAGTACAAAACTTTATTAACCAGGGTAAGTAACTGGGAATTGATAAAAACACTTAACAACACTTGATATGCAAAGACCAATATCCAAATTTTATATATGACAGTTTCCATCTTAAGATACTGAGTATGAGAGCTAAAAACCAATGCAATCAGTTTTTGGAGGAATTTCAAATACAAAAAATAGATTTTCAATAAGTTCACTGATATTTGAGTTTAAATAATAAGTTAAAGAGCAAAAGAAAAAAAAAGACTAAAGATTAATCAAACAGAAACATAGTATGGCTTTTTGGTAGAGGGACAGATAAATAAATGCCATCAAACTTTTAGTTGGTGTAGCTACATTATAAAAAAAAACCCATATAATACAAGTGGCGTGGCTAGAGGAAAGACTGCTGTTCACTGCCACTAGGGGATGATACCTGAAAAGTGTTGTAGGACTTCTCACAGTGATTCATTACCTGTTCAACACCTTCCCAAGAGATGTTTTGAGAGATGCGAAATTTTATGTGGTCTCAGAAGCCTAAATGTAAAAAGACACTGAGACTACATGAGACATTACTGAGAGTTACTAAGTAAACTACAACATGCTCAGGAAGTTTGAAACAAAACTGATCAGAGGACAGGAAGAAATAAGTTAAAACATTGTGTAGTTTTGATCTTTTTTTTTTTTTAATTTTTTTTCCATAGACACCTTTTTATGGCTACTGGAGAAGGCAAAAAAGACTGGATAAATCTCTGTGTCTGACTCAGAAGTGTTGTTCTTTTGACTTGGGGGACATTTGAAATACTTCAAAGGATTGCTTTACCTTGTGCTGCCCTTTTGCCTCAGGATCAACAGAATGAAACAAACTTCAGTTTGTCCCATGCTTACCATACTAACTGACAGTCACACAGACATATGTGTCTGGCACAAAATTTCCTATGTCAAATTTATGATACTTATTTCCCGTCAGTCTTGGAAAATGCTTGTGGGCAGGTCTTTGTTCCAAACAGCATGGACATTACAAGAGGGGACAGGTGTATGACTTTGTTTATAAGCCTCTTGTGTAAAAATTTCAGTTCCTTCCTTCCCCCTACTTTCAGAAAAAAAGTTTTGTTGCAATAGCTGGAATACCAGAAAATTAGGAAAAACAAGACATAATGGTGGTTTGTTTTCTGAGAAAGTCAGGGATTCTCAGTTAAGCCTTGTTTTTTAAAGAAGCTGTTTGTGTCTTAAATATACAGTATCTATTACTCTTAACAAAGTAGAAGCAAGTATATAATTTTTCATTTGCTTACTTAAGCTTGAAAGCCAGAATCTCAATGACTTTTTTTAACCACTTGAGCTATCAAAGCACTCTGTGGTTGATTATTATTCAGGTCTAATGGGCATATTTCACATCAGTTGCACATTTTCACTCTTTATGAATTATTTCACAAGGAGAATGAAATCAAATTTGAAACAGAATTTCTTATAGCCACATAATTTATCAGTCTTATTGACATGTATTTTGCAAAATAATAGTATTGTACACAGGTTCTGTATGAGCAAATAGAATTACTGCTAACATCTTTTTTTAGGGTTCTTGTACACTCTACCCTCCATCAAACACTGTTAGCTCACCAATCAAGCTACTTGTCAAAAATGTTCTTCTTTGGCAGAAGAGACTGAGAAGTTTGACAAAGCACATTAAGTTGGTGATGTTGATTAATGTTTTTCAGTTAGTAGCATTTTGTTGAACACTATAAATTAAGAATTTTGATGACAGTTGGCTTTTCATAAAATACATACAAGAGCAGCTTATCATTGCAAGGAAGCAATTTATTTTTACTCTCTGAGATTTGTCATGACTCTGTTTCATGTAAGTTTCTCTTTGCTTTTCTTCCTTTGCCTTTTTTTTTTTTAAGTTTAAATAGCAAAACTTAAGGTCTGTGGATCTCTTGGGAAAAGAAAGAAAATAAAAGAAATAAAGAGTGCAAAGAAGCTTGATACTGAGGGTTTGTGGGTATGCCTCATTTTCATAAAAGGCAAAGAACTGTAGGGAGAAAAGTTGCAAGAAATGAAGGCCTTTTTGTTATTTTTTATATCCCAGTGTTTTGTCAGCTTCCCTAACAATTTGGAAATGTGAAGAACTAGCATGCAGGCAATGGTCTTCAAGAATTTAATAATTATTCCACAGAATGTGGGAGTTTTTCTTGCCTTTGACTGCATTTTCTTCAGTGTGTTCTCCACCATTCTTGATGAAATTACATCCCCAGGGTCACCAAAAACTAATTGCTTCTAGAAACACCATGCCTACAAAAAGCACAAGACTTCCAGGATGTTTTTAATACACATTTGAAGAGACTTTGTCTAGGACTTGCTATAAAAAGCGTTTATTATTGATAATCTTTCAGGCAGTTGTTTCACAGCAAGAGCCAAGAACAATGTTGTCATGCTTCTTCTTGACAAACATGAGTTTAGTTTAAATTGGGAAATCTTGAATGCTGCTCCTTTGAATTTTCCCTTCGTAGACTGTGTAGGAATGAAGAAAATATTTGGGAAAAGGACTGTGACTGAAAACTTGGAAAAACACAGACTCCTATATACAATGAAGAGTTTTCACGAAATCAAAAATTGAATACCATTTTCTGTGTTCTGTGAGAAGTATTCTGGAGGTAACCATCAGTTCCTTGACTGACTGCATCTCACCCACCCAACATCTCACAGTCAAATAACATAATCCAAATATTCAAGCTACATGCAGTACTAACAGTTACTTCTCTCATGTCACGGGAAGACACTGCCTTCTAACCATCTTGGTGGAGTAATTTTTTTGGTTGTTTTGGAGATGGTTTGTTTTCTTCCCCTACCCTTTGAAATGCTTCTTTCCAAAGTCACAATCTGTGCATACTTATGATGGCTTCAAGAGAATTAGGAAAGTAACCTGTACATTACCACATGGATGCCCTGTTTGGTTCTTAACCAAGCAGAGGCGGTAAATAATGCTTTGCTCCTTGAATTTCTGGAAATTTTAAGTTATGCCTTCTGAACATTGGGCTAAATTATCAATGTACACGTAGTAGTTTTCCATAAAATATGAAGATTTTCTGCACATGCACTTGTCATTAATATACTTGCAAAAATGTATGGCTTTGTTCACATGTAAGTCAGTAGATGCCTTAATTTTTTAAGCTTCTGCTCTGAGTATGTATCTATTTACCTAAATAGAATATATTTGGAGGCTAAAAAGAAAAACATCTATGAGAAGCACTTGTCATACTGCAAGCACAACCACAGACTGAAAAACATGGAAGGAAAAAAATTCAAGACATTGCTAATGATTTGAACTTCAAACAGAATGGTTCATATGAATAAACTTAGTGTGACAGATTCTATTCAATGAGCAAGACTGGCATTCACAGTGTAAATTCCTGTACAGATGAATGCAAGTGTTGCTCAATAAAAGTGTAATTTAATATGGAGATGATTGAATCACTACTGAATTTGAAGTAAAAGTTTTAAGACTGTGGAGGGTTGCCTTTCGCGACCTGCCTACTCAGTTGCTCCCTTTCCTCAACAGGACAGGGGTAGAAATTGAGGTGAAATAGCTGGTGGGTAGGGAAGAAGACAAGGAGATGACCTACCAATTGCCACCATAGGCTAAACAGGGTCATTTTGGGGAAAATGTGTTTAATGTATTTCCAATGAAAGTAGATTTAAGTAGTAAGTAGGCAGATGCAAAAATTAAAACTCTTTCACCCCAACCCCATTTCTTCCCAGCCTCAAACTCCTCCCTCTTTTCTGACTCTTCTGCCCTTCCCCCTGATGAGCTGTGTGGGGGAAGATGGGGAATGTGGGCCTTGTGCTCAGTTTTTAGCAGTTTCTTTCTGCTGCTCTTTCCTGCTAACACTATAACCCTGCTCTGTTATGGGCTTACATGAACCACAATTCTTGAAGATAAACCTGAAGTGTTTGGCTATTTCTCAAAAGCTGGAGTTTTTTGGATGAACCTGCTCCGGTGTGTGCGCTTTATAGGT
This sequence comes from Lanius collurio, assembly GCA_020086605.1. NCBI lineage: Eukaryota > Metazoa > Chordata > Aves > Passeriformes > Laniidae > Lanius > Lanius collurio. The sequence goes on from JACBWW010000003.1 coordinate 9,274,341, forward strand.
CCCAATTCCTTCATGGACTATCCACATGTTCTGGTATGGGATACTTTGCGGGCTGCAGTGTGGATGGATTTTTGCAACAGCATGGATCCTCTCTGACCACTGATGGGAAATGCTTTCCCCACGCTGGTCTCCTCCATGAGCTGCACATTAATATCTTCTCTGATGCCTGGGGCACCTTCTTCCTCTTCTTCCCCACTGATGGTGTTTTCAGGGTGATTTCTCATACTTTTTCCACCACTCGTTCTTCTCCCTTCTCTCTGGAACCTTTTTCATCTTAAATGTGTTTTCCTGGAGGTCCCACCAGCTTCATCAATGGCGTTGGCTGTATCCTGCAGTGTTTTTTTTGTGGATCTGGTCTGACAGACGTCTGTCCTCACACAGACTCTCCTGCTGCCCCCCACTGCCAAAGTAAAACAGCTCCTGAGAATTTCAACTTTTAATATGATTACCCAAATAAGATCAGTATGTCTATTTTACTTACAGGTCGGCGAAACAATGGCTTTTGTATGTATGAATGGCTTCATCTGCATTCATTGTTACGAGCTCTGCCTTGGAATGGAAAACAAGGAGTATCTTACCTGACTGAAGCTACTATGGAGACTTAATTAAGCAGAATGTAATGACTTGAAATGTAATTTAAAAAGAAAATAGGGGGTACCACTTCTAGCTTTTCTAACTCCAAATGTTTTGACAATAGTAAGAGTCTCATTTTTCTAACTCATCTAGATTTTATGGAGATTCATAAGAGAAAGGAGACAATGGAGAGAAAATGTCAGTAGGTTTCTAGTGTTTCCTTACATTTACTGAATCCACCCATGGTGTAGTTTTCTATCCAAGTAATAATGAAGCCAGGTACTCCTACACTTCCAAATGGAACAGCAGAGTTAAAAAAAAGTGATGTCTAAAACTGTTACGGTAATCAGACGTCACCTGTTGAATAAGTTTGCTACATTCCCTGTAAAACCACCTCTGATGTATCTCAAACAATGTTTTTAATTTCAGTGTTCAGGTCCTAAAAAGCCTGAGAGTGATTAAGCATTTTTCCTGGAAAAAAAAAATTCTGTGTTGATTTTGTCACCCATTTTATTTTTCCGTTAGTTGCTTTACTAGTTGTACAGTTTGTCCTTTGTATTCTTTTCTGTGGAAATGAAACATCATTCTTTGCTATACCTTTTTCAAAAGTAAATTGAACGTACTGTTGAGAATAATGTAGTGCTTTTACCCCATGCACTTTGTCACCCTAACATTTGGATTTGTTTTTATTCCCAGACTGTAGTGTGCCTGTGTTCCTCAAACAAAATCTCTCCCAGTAGTATGCTGGCCTTCACTTTGGCTGTAGGCACAAATATTTATAGAAGTTGAAAAGAGGAGCAATTTTCTTTTTTTTTCCATTGTTAATGTCTAGTTTTTTGACAACTTAGGATTTGTAGAAATGAAAATAGTACTTGAGGCTAAAGCTTCTGTGATTCTGCATAGTGCAAACAGATGAGTTTAGTGCAAGCTTCTTTCTGCTAACTTGCTTTTTATGTAAACCACAATGCTGAAGATATTATTCAATTGACAAGCCAGTTAAGTCACTGATTTTCCTGTTGTGCCTGCCATCTAGGCTCTTAGCTTTTAAAAATTATTTACCTGAGGAGCTGGACAGATATATTTTCTTACGTCACACTGAGTATCTTACAGTAATTGTTATGAAGCTGGATTAAGCTCATCTTTTTAGAGGTAAAAATCCGATTTACTGCCATTTGTTGAATTATCTCCAGTTCCCTGGAATTCTGTAATACCCTTCAACTCCCTTTAAAGTGCAGGGTAAAATGAAAGGGAATTAGGAGCAAGTGATACATGTAATTAAGGTCCCATTGTGAGTACATCTCTCATTACAGAATTAAAATACTAATGTAGATTTCTACATCTGAAAATTAGGTTATTAAGCTTTCTATTTTTTTTTTTTAATCTAACTGCAAAAGTGATTTTGTTCTTTTTTTATTGTTGTTGCTTTAACTTTCTTTTAAAATGAATTGTTATTTTCCTCATCTGTCCTGGGGGAAAACCATTCTTGATTTTTATATCTTGAAAACTACAAATTTCTGTAATTTCCTTTGCAGTGGAACATATTACTCTAGTGAAAACCCTAGCGAAATGCATTTCTGTACAGGGCTTTCATTGATTTCTTTGTGTTCTGTTCAGATACTTAGCATCAAATCACTGACAGAATCATCAAGGTTGGAAGAGATCTTCAAGACCATCTAATCCAAGCATCAACCCAGCACCACCATAATGACCTCTAAACCATATCTCCAAGTTCCACATCCGGACACCTCTTGAAACTTCCAGAGGTGTGATGACTCCACCACCTCCTTGGGCAACTTGAATCAGGGAAACCATCTTTAAGGGACTAGATGGACTGGTGATAATACCAAGATTGTTACTGATATTTTCACACACTTAAATGGAAAAGTAGGCTCTCAGATTGCTCTCTCCCTTGGCACAGTGTTAGAAACTGTAAAATCTGTCCATGAGGCTTTTTTGTGACAACAGCTGGAGAGCTGACATTTCTGCTATTCCTCAGCTTGACACCTTGAGATCACTTGATCCCACATAGCTACTCATGAGTTGGGTGTTCTCTACAGGCTCTTTACATCAAAATGTGTTAGAGAAAAAGCTAATTATGTTTTAGGCTTTTCCATCAAGCTCTCTACTGCATTCTTTTATAGGATCATTTGAAACAGCGTGCAAGATGAACAGAGCCAGATAACACAGCACAAGGCTTCAGAGATTCAGGAGGAGGTAAGCATGTGTCTTAAAATGCCTGAGTTTTATGTAAAATTGAGTGAAAAAAAGAAAACCCAGGTGCAGACCAGTGAGAAGAGACTAGCTGAGGTCAATTTAAGAAATGGAGACAGCTAAGAAGCTTTGAAGAAGACCTCTCTCATTTTGCAAGTGTTGACTTGTGTGGGGGTGTATGGGGAACAGAGTGGGGCATCTGAAAATCATCTGTGATGAAGATAACTCTGAAAAAAAATCACTGCTCTTGAGTTTGAAATTCAGAAGTTACTCTGTAGAATCACTGGCTTTTAACATTTAGGCTGAAACAGTCTTCATGATCTCCCTGAGGTAGGCAGAATTTCTTTCATCTGAGGACAATTTCTACTGATGTCTATTTAAACAAAGTTTTAACATAGAAGTAGTGAACTAATTTTTCAGTACAGTAAACTTCATCTTAGTGAACACAAAAGCTCCTACTCTGACAATTTATGTCTAAACATGGAAATTATAGAGAGAAGGCCCGGGGGAAAACAGTGCCACTAATTCTGATGTGTGTTAGATATTTAAAAATATGTGCTTCACTTCCTGCCAGGTGGTCTTTGCACACTGTATGCACCAAATAACCCAGCTGCTATCCCTGCAGAACTTAATTTATAATTATAATATTGTTGATGATTTTTGAATGTGTTATGTAATTTCTCCATAGATTTAGACTCAATAAAAGAAATCTATGAATTTAATTACTACTCTAAAAATATGTATGAGTTAATTCTATGATGGACTAAAGCCAAATTTAGTTTACACGAAAATAAAAACATACTTTTAATACCAATTATGTGAAAGCGTACTTTTGCTGAGAGACTAGCTATATATATTTTTTGATGGGACATGGTCTTTGCATGGGTTTTTTTCCTTTAATTTAAACGGAATTCTCAAATAGTTCAGGAACAGGATTAAAAAATATAATCAGTAATAAAAATAGTTGTTCAAAAGTTCATGCATATTAAGGCTTCTTATTATGAAGTATACTTAGGGTACCTTAATTTGCAAGATGAGAGTAGTAGCTCCATTTGCAGTGGAATTTTTAAGTATTGAGGTCAGTTTTGTTCTATATTTAAAATAAGATGCTTTTAATGTTTTTAAGTATGAGAAGAAATAATTTTTCCATGGTTTGAAAATGTCCTTTGTATTACTGTATAGCCCTTAGGTTGAAGAATATTTTAGAACTACCACTCTTTACCTTTCTTTCTCTCTTATAAAATATTTACTCTTCTAGAAATATTTAATATCATCTACTTCATAGTGACAAAGTTGCAAGCGCTGAACAGTTACGTTTTGAATTTGCTTTTGCACAAGGATTGAACTACAGCTGTGATCTATGTGCCAATACAGGTCATTGAATAAACAAATGTCTCATAGTAGTTTCTCAACTGAATCTGATAAAAAAGTGACCTCCAAGTCAAGGAAGGGTGAGAGGAGAAATGACTCTGAGATACAGCCAAGAGTCTGCTGCAGGGAGCAGATTCTAGAGAATGCCACAGTCTTTATTTTACTGGAGATCAATCCAGATACTTTAGATAGTTTAATGGGGCCAAAGGGGCTGGATAACAAAGCTTTAGTATTATGAATCCACTGTAACTACAGATTTCCTCAGAAAAGGTTTATTGCATAGGAAAAGGCCAACAGGTACATTATAATACTCATAAAAAATTACAGTAACAGAAGAAGGAGGAAGATTTATCATGAATAATTACAGTTTTTAACCAAATTCTCTCTTCTGAATGCATCCAAAGTAGATGTTGCCGTATTCTTAATGGTATTTTAAGTCCTTATTAAATATTAGCCTTGTAATAAAGCTGCAACTGTGATTTAGAAAACGATGGAGTTTTTCCTTTTCATCCTTCCATCTCATCTGAAGTTGCTTGGAGATGGATTCAGATATTTCCTATAGTGTCTCAAACTCCTAGTCTCTGAGAGTTGAAGCTTTCTTGCATATATTAAAAGTATAGTTATTAAAGAGAGACCACTACTAATTCCTACAAGTTGAGATTAATTTAAGCTAATTTCATTTACAAACACCTATAAATGTATAAATGCTCATTAAACTCATTCAGGTTAAATCTCTATCCATGATAGCAAATCTGCATGTCTTATTTCCTAGCTTTTCCTCAGATTCTGAACAATATGCTGCAAGAATCGTTATGTTATTTCACTTGGGAATTTGAGATATCAAGAAGATATGGAACTTGCCCAAAATTATACAGAAATGATATGATGGAGGAGGTTTTAGAATCTGTTTTCTCAGGTTTGTTTTCTCTGTCCTTGGCCTTCTCTGTTGCACCATTTAAATTTTAAAATATGTATCATCAAGCTCCTCCCTCCTCTCCCTATTCACACTTCTTTGCATGGTTTTAATCTATCTATGGTATCAATAGTACATTTTAGATCATTTCTTCTAAAGGTTTCTCTTGAAGAAGTTTAGTACAGGAGAGAGCAGCTTGCACAAGACTGATCTTAAATTCGTTGACAGGTAATAGAAAACTATTTTGTGTCCTGTATAATGATATAGATATGGAATGGATGTTTTGTGATACTTTCTAAACTGAGCAGTAGTTAGACAAGTAGCTGAGATGGAGTATAAAGTCTTAGTGGAGCTGTTCAGTATTTATTATCTACACACGAGGGAGACATAGAGCTTTATCCTATGTCAAGCAATTACCGTTCTTACTATGATAAGCAGAGCTGTGTGAAAATAATGAATACTTTTAAAGAAACTATCTACTTATTTTCATTATAAAATTCAATTACAAGAGTGGAAAATCTGTTTCAGAGTACCTTAGATTTAGATGTCAGCTTGAGTGTATATCTTACTGCATGGCCATAGCAACAACAGCAAAATTCTTCCTTTTTACACTTCCCTCCTGATTTCTTAGTTTTTTGTATTTTGATGTAGTTGCAAGATAGATGACCATACTGGGTTTTTGTGTCAAGGTTTTGGTAGTGGGGGGCTACAGAGGTGACTTTAGTGAGAAGATGCCAGAAGGTTCCCCCTTCTCCAACAGAGCCAATGCCAGCTGGTTCCAAGATGAACCTGCTGCTGGCCAAGGCTGAGCCCATCTGTGATGGTGACACCTCTGGGATAAGAATACTTTAGAAGAGAAAAAAAAATGCAGTGCAACAGCAGCCAGGAGAGAAGAGTGAGAACATGTAAAAGAAGCAGGAAACAGTCCTGCAGACACCAGGGTCAGAGTAGAAAGACAGGGAGGAGGTCTCCAGGCACTGGAGCAGAGATTTCCCCACAGGCTGTTGTGCAGACCATGGTGTGGCAGCTGTGGCCCTGCAGCCCATGGAGATCCATGGAGGAGCAGAGATTCATCTGCAGCCCCTGGAGGACCATAAACTGGTGCATAATGGATGCTCAAAAGTAGTCTGTGAGTCTAGGGGAAGCCCAGACTGGAGCAGGCTCCTCTCAGGACCTGTGGCCCTGTGGAGAGAGGAGCTCACAGTGGAGCAGGTTTTCTCGCAGGACTTGTGACCCCCTGGGGGACCCACACTGGAGCAGCCTGATCCTGGAGGACTGGACCCTGTGGAAGGGACAGTTGGAGCAGTTAATGAAGAACTGTAGCCCATGGGAAGGACTCATGTTGGAGAAGTTCGTGCTGGGCTCTCTCCCATGGGAGGAACCCCCCATTGGAAAATGGGAAGACAGTGAGGGGGAAGGAGTGGCAGAGAGAATGTATGATGAACTGACAGCAACCAGGAAATACGGCTTTTGCCATATTTCCCTCTGTTTAATTGATGGGAGGGAGTGATAAAATGGCTTGGTGGGCATCTGGTGTTCAGCCAAAGTCAACCCTCCACAGTCAGGTTGCTTCTTTTTCCCCATTCCAGATGGTGATATACATCCTCATCTTTGCATTTGCTGAGAGAAACAAAAGCTTCTGTCTCTATCCTTGCTGCTTTTGTGTGAAGCCATTGAGCTCTTGGCACAGCATTTCATCTTTGAACTTGACATTTCCCTGCCCTTCAGGGAAATGCTCTTGCACTGATCTCATTCAGCCAATGTACCTGGCTGCTGGCTTAGTGTGTCCCATGCAGAGTCTTCTACATCATTATTTGGTGAACTGTTAATTCCCTTTGCACTACCAGGTCTACTGCAGGATTCTTGCATTGATTTATAAAGCCTTCAGTTTGTTAGGCCTTGCTATCTCCCTGATGAATCTCTTTCCAGTGTAGCATTGATTATCTGACACTTGGTATTTCAAGTTTTCTCAAAAGTAAGTTGCATTGTCTGGAAACTTTTCTCTATGCAAGCTGGATGGAGTTTCACTTTGGCCCCTCACATATCTACTAATTTCTACAGTGTTAAATTTCACCATTGAAGTTCACAGTTAAAAACCTCAAGCTGGTATGCACTATAGACTCAGAAATGTGGAGTTTGATATGGAAAATGCCTTCAGTTACTAACAGAGACCCAAAGTTGTTAATTGTGGGCAAGTCTCCAAGAATGACTATAAAAATAGACATCCACAGCATCTGTGTAAGCAGAAACATGGAGTGATGAGGGTTTGTTGAGGGAGCACCATAATTATAAAATTATATGGAGGTAGCAGCAAGGCTAGGAAAACAGCACACAGAATCAGTTTTTCCGTGGATTTTAAGCCTTTACTGGCTACATGAAGGAGGAGGAGTAACATTGTAACATACTTTGGGGCCATAACTCAGGATGAAATATTCAAATTTATAAAACCAGAGCCAAAATTCAGTTCTCTTATTCAAAAAGACAAAAGCTGAGTTTTTTGCTGCTGTTGTTTGGCTGTCTTTGACATTTCACTGTACAACTATTATGGGGCTCTTACCATTTGCAGACATTGTGATTATTTGCAGAGACTGTAATAACAGCCAAGAATCCCTTGTTGTGAATTAGGACACTGCTATGAGATGTCAATAGGATGTCAAACAGGAAGTTTATAATTTCTACTGGCTTGGAACTCTATGAGTACAATACATTTTTCCACTAAAAGGAGCTGCAGGTAAACAAAAATAGACTTACAGAATTATTTGGGTTGGAAGGGACTTCCACAGATCACCTTGTTCAAATTCGCCCCCACATCCACCGTGCTCTCAGCCAATCCTCCCCCCAGTCATGAAAAGGGACACCTTCCACTAGATCAGGTTGCTCAAATCCCTACCCAGCATGACCTTGAACCGTTCTAGTGATGGTACATCCACAACTTCTCTTGGGCAGCCTGGGAAGTTGTGGGTGAAGAGAGATAACAAATAGTTCTGCATGCTTATTACTACAAGTGTCAGTTGTAGTACAATATCTATTAGATATATGGTGAGAATTATGAAATTCCATTTTAATGGTCTATAGCTTTGCCATTTTTAACACTTGAATAAGGAATTTCCAAACCAAGTTCCTTCATCTCTCTGTGCTTATTATGTTCTATATTATTTTCATTGTTGCTAAATTCTTCATCTATGTCAGAATATAAGATTAAAGGAAGAATATATTTTTCCAGATGTTTCCAAAAGAAACAAACCATCTGACTTCAAAATCCCTTCTATTTTGTTTGAGTTATGAATTTTGCATACTTACATGCTGTTTGTTTCCTAACTTTGTTTTCTTTACAACCTTTTCTCATTTTTTAAGTATTTATCTACAGGTGTATTAAATATATGGTGCATGCAGACAAATGCACAATCATGTATGCTGAAAAAAAAAACCTGCAAAAATCTATTCTCAATAGGTTAATTGTGTCTACTGACACTCAGGAGTTAAAAGCATGCTCATAAATAATGCTAGGAAAATAAGCTGCAACTTAGCATTTCCTTCAAGATAACCTCTGGATTCCACGTTGTAATAACATCAGCATGTCTTATGATTATTCTTTCTGTGTGCTCTTAGTTTTATTGTGTCAGTAACATCTTCTTTGAAATAAATTTAATCAAAGGAAAAAGGCAGCTAAATTAAGAGATTTAAAAATGTTATATAATTAAAGATGATTAGGAGTTTCATGGTGAGATACTTATTGTTATAGATACCCATCATTATATCTACTTTTATAATATATTTTAAGGATATAATCATATTTCCTTAAAAAGACACCTACTGAATATTTTGCAGCAATCTTACTTGCTATCATCTTTCTTTTATATAAGCAAATATAAGCAATTTTACTGAGTTCTTATGGGACTTCTTGCTGAGCATGTGCAATCAGCATAATTTTATTTCCTATGCTGGTGTGTTTCATGTTTACAGTTCAAATAAAGCTGTCTGTGTCTCAGCAGCAGCATTAAGGAACTTGAGCCAGTATTCATTTGGAAAAATGAAACTGATTTTTCAGAACGTACCTTAAAGTGTGTCTTGGTATTTGAAAGGCACTGTTCTATGAATGTTCCCCATGCTAGATGTTGTTTATGTGCATCCTCAGGGAATTTTGAGACTGCTAAAGGACAGAATGGAGAAAGGAAGTGACAGGGCAAGAAATTAACAGGTAATCATGAGCACGGTATTTTGAGATGATTTCAGAGAAGAGCTTTTAAAAGAAAGATCAGCCAGGAGAATAAAATCCAAGGCATAAGCCTAAGGTCTATAAACCAAATTATTTTGAAATATGATAAATATTTTAATTAAAATTGAGTTATGCCTCCTGCTTTTGCTTACTGCAAGATGGAGTCACTATGAGGACTTAATGCATCAGAAAAGCTGAAATCTAGGATTTTACAGATACTTTTTTTTTTTTTACTCAGAGATGGATAAGTTAACATAGAAGAAAAACACATTATCTACTTAAGAGACACTAATTTGTAAGCTATTTTCTTTAAACTGAATGGAGCTGATACAAAAATATTTGCCTTCGTAAACAGCAGCAGAGACATATGGTGAAAGGGTATTTTTGACCAACAGCACCAGTGAGGTTGGCACTATCTGAAGAAATAGTGCTTGCTAATGGACTAATTCTGCAGAGGCAGCAAAGAGCACAAAGCACTTCTTGTTTCTCTGAGCTCAACAATATATAGCAAGAAAGGCTTACTCAGTTTAAATAACCTCTGCAGTGGGTTAATTAAAAATAGATATGCTATATCCAGCCAATTCCTTCCCTCTCATTCCCTGGTAACTTCAAAATAATATTGAAATTACCAATTTCCTTATATAAATGTGTTGATTAAATGGCTTTATACTGCTGCTGGAATCTAACTGGTATGAATAAGGAGTTAAGAAAATGATGTATTAATGATGAATTTCAACAATTTCTTCAGTGATGATCTCTGCTTAGAGATCTGTTTGCGAATAAGATAGTTTTATGCTGGGTGTTTTGAAGAATATGAAGAGTAAAGGGACACCTAAGGTGACTCCATTTTTGATACCTGTCTTGAATCTAAGTTTTCAAAGACAAGAAGGAAAGGAAATTTCAGGAATTACTTCCCAAGCACAAAAAAATTCAAGAGGGAATGACCTTCTCTTTCTCCCCTCTATAATCATTGCTAAGTTTTAAAATGTCTCATGAACTCTAATGCTGGCCTTTGGAATATCTATTCAGCATCAGTGTTTCCTGAGCCTGGAGAGTTGCCTGTTCAGATTTGAACACAAGAATAACGTTTGGCCCAATGTGTTCAGACCTTTTGAAGGGAATTAGATGCAGGACTCTACACTAGCTTATCATCCCCTTAGGAAAAAAGTCTCTGATCTGCCACAATTATTGATAAAACACCCCTCTGTAATGCCTGAGAATTGACTCTTAATGGAAAAGGAAATAAAGGGAAAAATACCCAGGAAAAAAGGACTTCTAGGGAAAAATATTATAAATGATGTGCACATTACTTATACCACATGTATAAATTATGAACTTCACAGTAGAAGGAGCAGCTTTCTCATAGCATAAAATTAAATAGGCTCATTGGTTGGCAAAGCTATTTGGTAGCCCAGCAGCCCCAAATATTTTCTATGGAATTCTTAGCCTCCCAGGACGATATCTGCTTTTCTTATCTGTTTTGCAGACTCTTTCTCACAAAAGAGGGGCAAAGCATGCATGCTTTTAATGCAGCAGGCTGAATCTGCCTGGTTCACAGCAATCTGGAATGTTTGCTCCATCTGAGAAAGTTGTGAGCTGACTATTATCTGCCTTTTTTGCAGTTCATGCAATTCACTACTTGAAAGGCAGGATTTGGCAGTCTGATTGACTCCTTCCATATTATGATTATTTTCCTAAGACCAAAATCAAGCTGCTAGTTGCAGAGGGACTCTTCTCACAGCAGGTAATGCCAATGAAAGGAGTACTGAGAAGTCATGGGAATAGTGGGTGTACCAGGTCAGACACATCATCATTTTAGGGTTGATGCTCTTTAGCTTTTGTCGCACTCTCCTTTGTCTGACCTCTGATGCCAGAGAAGGTGGCTGGCACCTCTGCCTCACTAATCATCTCTGACATGTGGCTGGCACTGGCAAATTTACTCAAAAGGATGTGCCTGCTGTGTTCTAGATTGGCCTGCACTCATGGGAGGGGAATAAATGTTGAATATTTCAAATTGAGCATCTAAGAGTGTAATCAGTACTTTGTGTGCTACTTTACTGTCATTTTCTTTTTCACATGGGCATCTTTTCCTCTTTAGACCAATAAGCTGTCCACTCAGAGTACCACATTAAGTCATAAATTCTTCAGGCTGCTATTGCAACTGGTATTTTTTCCTTTGTCAAGATAAATAAAACAGATGATCTTGTTCGGAAAGCAGCATCATTTTGGAATATCTTAAAGGTAAAAAAAAAAAATAGTTTTCCTTCCTACAAAAATATTTGCATTCAGATTGCTTTGAAATAAAAATATTTCCCATAAATTTTAACAGAGAGAGGAACTTGTCTCTAATCTTTCTTCCTTCAACCACTTCTTTCCCAATGAGCTGTACAGTTTGCATGACAGATATACAGAGGGAACAAATGGTTTATATACAAGTTTTTTTCTTTCTACTCATGATGACTTAGACATTCATCTCTCATAAATTTCAGAATTAAGAAATGTGTGACTTTTGTGGATCATGTAGTGAATTTAGCCAAAAGGGTCTCTGTTTGTGCCCTCTGGGATAATTTTTAACAAGCATTAATAAATCAGTAATCATGTGCATGCATCTTCACTCTTGACTGCTAAGACTAAACAGAGCTGTTTCTTTACTCCCTTTCTGCTACTGAATCTTAGTAAGGTTTTGGAATGGTTAGGGGGTTTATTTATTCTGCATGACATAATAATCTAATTCCTTGATTAGTATCTTTTCATTTTATCTATAAACACTACCCTGAATTGCAATTAGGTTTTTCCATTGAGGAATGGTGAGAAAAGATGTGAAGTGCTTCAGTAATGATGGTAGTCAAGTGAAACAACACAGGTTGAGTGCCAAACACAGAAATATTTACTTTAACAGCATGTTAAAGAAGAGAAATAGCATGTTTAAATTTTTTAATACTTCATGTACATTTATTTCCAAAAGTGTGAACATACACTGGCAGATGCCTGGTGTTTCTATTCCCTCTTATAAGCTTGGTAAGAAATACACGTACAAAAAACTGTTCAGAACTTGCTTGGTTATAGAAGAAAAGGACAATTCCATTGTTGCCTGCTGCCTCAGAGGCTGAATTGACCATGGGCTTTTTTTTTTTTTTTTTTGTTGTTTTTTTTTTTTTTGGCTGACTACCTGATTTGCAAGAGAATCAGCTACTTTGGAATCTTTTCATGGTGCAGACTTTTTAAAGTGTACATCCTCCTTTCCAACTAAAATTATGCAGGCTGAATCATTGGCGCTGAATATCTTAGAGCAACAAGAGTTACTAGTGCCACCTGCAGTTTTGATTAAAAGAGGAAAAGGTGGTTTCTTGTTTGTGGGATAAGAAAGAAAGATGTAATGGGGATAAATTTAACTGAAAATATTGCATTTTTGTAGCCACTCTTTAAATTTAAAACACAAATGGTAAGTACATCTTTTGGTTAGAATACAATAGATTTTTTAAGAGGTTTTGGATAAAGTGACCTAAAATAATCACAGTAATATGAAGGCTAAAGAATGAAGAGGGATTCTGTGATAACAAATCAGTGTGCTTCGATGTCCCTTCTAATACCTCATAATGAACTATGGTTTCTTCTTGTTCTCATTTGGTGGGCATGATTTTTCAGATGTTGAGTTAAATGGATCCATGGTTGGTTTACTGTTGAGTGTGGCTCACTGTCTTCTCCAGAGGATAATACAGGAGAAAAAGTGCACTTACTGGTTATGCAGAGGTATTTAAGCACATTTCTAATGAACTGCCAGGAATCTTGGAGAAAAGCCATACTTGTTCACTACTCTGCCTGAGCTGAACTGCCCTGCAGAAAGAGTGGTTCTGTTTTTGACATGAAGCACAGTTCTGGGGGGAAAAATACACTCCATGTTTTCATTAATCTGAATTCCTAGATGGTTAAGTGACTGAATAAACTGCTGCCACTGATCTGTTTTAACTCTTCCTTAGACTGACATTAAAACATTTTTCCCAGAACTAGATGTTATCTGGAGAAGTCAACCTAGAAAGTGTCTTGTATCACTTCAGGCCTCTCACCAGCTTGGAGAGTCAATAAATATCTGGTCAGAGAGCTCTCCATTCGCCTAATTTAGACATTTTCTATTTTGACTTGGCCCACGACTCTAAAGATATTACTTCAGCCTGTTTGTGTGAAAATGTTTTACGTTATATTAATAATCATTCACTAGAGCACATAGACTAAAAGACACAAAAATAGTTGCAGAGATTCATATTTAAGATGTTTATTTGGTTAATAAGGACCATTTATTTATACAAAACAAGTTTAATGAGAATTTCTTTGAGAGAAAGGCATGGCAGATTGGGTGCTGAGGTACTCTCCTGGGGCATAAAAAGCTGAGATCAAATATTTTTTCAAAGATCAAATCAAGTATTTCCCATCAAGCAGGAAGGTGGCACTTGGCATGATCTTCAAGACAAACTCTCTCTTGCCTGGGTCATGCAGTGAGAATCCGCATTTCTGATTCTGTGCTATGATTGGGGTGCTCAAGCCAGGATCAAACACTTGCAGGCATTCCTTTCTCAGTTAGCACAAGTAATTTCCTGTCACCTCTCTGGCATTTGTGAAAGCCTGTGTTTCTAGAAGGGATAATTGATCTAACTTCAGGCTGTGAGTTTTGACTGGCAGTACAGACCCTTTGTGGATCTAGTTTTCTTTACTTCTCTTCTTCATTTCCCAAAAGGAAAATAGAGGTAAAAGCACTTTTCAGTTTTAGGACTGTGTTGAAAATAAATGTGTGAAAACTTGTGTGATATTTAGATATTAATGTAATTAAAGATATCTAAATAAAGTAAGAATGAGTCACCAACTATGAATGCAATATGACTATTATTCAGCTTTATGCATTCATGCTAACCAGCTAGAGGAGAATCCAAACCACTAAATCACCACAAGGAAGTCATCTATGTCTGAATCAGATTCGTTAGCCAGTGTAGGTGGAAATTGTTAGCTGGGACCATTAATGGTAACTTGTTAGAACACAAAAAAAAGACAATTTTTTTGTGCTGTAGAAAGATACATGTGACTATAAAAGTTTTAGCAAAAATTCCTGGCAAAGATTAATTATTATAACTTAATGTGATCATTAATGTGATCAATGATCGTTAGCTTCAGGTTATATACATTTTTAGGTCAGTATTCAGTATGTTGAATTTGTTTAGTATTTTGCCCTCAGTTTGAGGCACCATGTTCTGTTCTCAACTTTCTGTTCTGATGATGATCCAGGTTATCAATAAAATCTGCTTTCCTTCCTTGCACAGCCAATTCTATTGACTCCAGTAGGTCAGTTGGCATGAATCAGGCAGAAGATTTTGTATGGTTTCTGTTGCTTAGATACTAACAGAGAATTATTGTCCTATTTCCACACATAATTCTTCCTCTGAAATGGATATATTTTCCTTTTATTAATGGTAAAAAAATTCAGGACAGTTTTCAGGAGGCAACTGGGGTTTTAAAGTGAGGGAAAAAGCAGAGATAAAGGAATTGAACAAGAAGTAGGTTCATAATTTCAGTTAATGTGGTCCTGACACTGATTCCACTTATACTCTTATTAAAGAAATATGGCCTTATAAATTTTATTTTAAAAGTTCATGATTTACTTGTATTATTTGTATGTGTGGGTGAGTAGGAGGAGGTGGTAGAGAGCTACATAAAGTTCAGCTTTCATCCTAGCATTACTTGAAAATGTCAATTTAAGCTGTTACCCAACAATTGCTACATCTTGTCATCCAGAAAGTCCATTAATGTCTGTGCCCCAGATAAATGAAAATATTCCCCCATTCCCCAGTGCTTTCTTGAACAGTGTGATGAGATCACACATAATAGTTTTCAACTACCTTTACTAACTTCTTAATTAAACAAATCCAAGGGCCCTAGAATCTCCATTATTTATAAAAAGAAAGTAAAATTATAACATACAACTTCATGACTGATATCGTGAAGTCATATTTACAACTCTTCCCTGAAATAGTCCTGTTCTCCTTACAGAGAACAAATGACTGCGAGGAAGCAGAAAGAAAGTGCTATTATTTATGCACTGGAGTATGTTTACCTCATTAATTTTGGAAATTTATGAAACAGGTTTTGACATTACAAAACATTGACAGTTTTTTCTTTGAAGATATGAAAACGTGTTTTATTAAAACCATCCCACTTATAATATAAAATAGTATGCTCCTTGTTTAAATCCCCGACATGGTAAAACTTTGCTGCTTTCTCTGGGTTACTTAAAAATTACTAGAAACTCTAATCTAAATGAAAATGGTTAAAGAAATATCACTGGAAATATGTGATATGTAGTCATTAAATTAAACTGGGGAGCATGAGTTCTAATAGTCCTAGACTAATTTAAGTTTCAAGTGGGTTGGACCATGCAGAGATATGTGCAATAGATGGCACATAAAATCATGTAATTGATTGCTAAAATGTCTTTCATGGTTGAACACTGTAAAGAGACCATGTTTACTATAATTTTTCCATCTTTTTCATCTTTTAAAGAGATTGATACCTCACAAAAAACAGTTTACCCTCTTCTTCATGTTACCTAGATCATAATTAGAGCAAATTCCACCTCATTAGATGAGACATTCTCCATTCTTTCTCTCCATAGGTACTTCTTTCTTCAGTATGTTTTTTTCTGAGCATGGAGTGAAATCATAAGATGTCTTTTTAGGAAGTTGGAAAGAGATATGTGAAGTGTTAAAATTAAATGTTAACCTGAAAAGAAAGAGGAGAACCAAGAGATAATGATATTGTGACCAAAATCCAGGGAATATCTATCTAAAGGCAGCTGACATGGAAAGATTAATAAAGGGAGGAGCCAGAGAATAAAATAGTTCATTTGAGACTTTAAAGAATTTTTTAAGGACAGAAGGGAAAGATTAAATCCAGGAACATGGAAAGAGTGTCCCACAAAGTACTATGATCAATGTAGAGAAATCAAATTTAGCACTTGTTTTAAAAGGGATTAAAGCTTTTTATATCAGTGGAGCCTCCACAATGTCTGTTTTAAGGATTTCACATGTATAAAGGAGCAGATTATATGCAGTCAATCGTTGAAAGCAAGCAGATGCTGGTTCTCAAATATGATTTATTGGCCTATCCAATCTTGAATGACTTTACCACATATTTACTTACAGGTGCGAACTGTACATGACTTCAGCCCATTTTTGAGCTCAGCAGACAAGTTTTACTCGTTTCAGTTTCAAATGCTATCTTACTTCGTGATGTAACCTATCAAATATGGCATACTGGAAGACAGAAATATCAAAGAATGGAAAGGAAAGAAAGAGATATGAAGATGGTTGCAGACTGCAAAATATCTTTTTGGGTAATGTGGGAGCACAATAAATTAAGCAAACTTTAATGAGAAAATTGAAATCTTTATCAATATAAAAAGTGAAAATTTACAGTCCCAGAAGAAATTGAAGGTCTCAAAGTCTTAGATTTTAGTGTATTAAAATAGAATTTTCCAGAATAAAGTATACAGAGAAAATCAACAAGGACCTGTATATAGTAGAACTCAATAGAGTAGACATGCACACAATTGGCCCAAATTTTATAAAAACAGAGCAGTAAAGCAGCCTCTTAGAAAAAGCTCTAACATTTAATATGGGAAATCTAATTTGATCAGATGTATATGAATGCAAACATATGTGGAGCATGCAGTTAATGTATGTTTGTGAAAGGATTTGTTCCACCTAGAAATATTCTTTCAGCCTCACTAGTGATTAACAATATAACACAAATAATAATCTTCCTTTCTGCCTTCCTGTTTCTCTGATATATTCTGATTTTGCTCTGGGGGAGAATGAATGCTATTTTGGAGAGGGATGTGATTCAGTGGCTTATACCATGCCCCAATTAAGATGTTATTATCAAATTTAATTTTAATTTAGTTCATTTTTATCTTTAGGCATACTTTTGAATTCTGAACCAATATCTGGGACCTGGAGGGTTGTTTTTTTTCCATTTTTTTAACAGCACAGATTTTTGTTGAATTAGCAATCCCTTTCAGTTACTTTCTGTACTGTTTCTTGCCATTTTTAAAGGATGTTCCTTGGTGTAGGGGGCCCTGGCCATGAGTCAGTTGCATTTTCAAAGAGCTGACTTGTGCTAGACCTGACACAGAACTTCATAGGCCAAAGAAGCCCCAAAGAGCATCCTACCATGTCGTCAATAACTCAGTTCTCTTTTGCCTCAGAGCCTTTGTTGCCAGGCCCATTTCTTCCCATGTGTCACTTCATGGAGTTATCTCTGTATTTACTCATTTGTGTTTAGTGTGGTGAAAGAGACCACTTCTTTTCTAAGCTGCAGATCCAGTGATATTGCCTATTGACTTAGGCAGTGGATATAAGTCCACCACTATGTTGGAGCACTTAAATACTTAAATGCCTCTTCATAAGCTCCATGCAGCAGAATGGCTTTATGAAAAAGTGTAAACAAGCTGTATTAACTTGGATTGCCTTCCCTCCACTGATCATGCTGGTTTCAACTGCCCTTCCCAGCCCTCTCTCAAACAATTTGAGATGCAAG
This sequence comes from Lanius collurio, assembly GCA_020086605.1. Lineage (NCBI taxonomy): Eukaryota > Metazoa > Chordata > Aves > Passeriformes > Laniidae > Lanius > Lanius collurio. Next base: position 9,292,205 of record JACBWW010000003.1, read on the forward strand.
ATCCACTGCTGGTTGGGCAATCATTCAAGAATTGGCAGTATAATAAAACATTACATTAATAGTTTTGGAATCTTTTCTGAAGCAAAAATTATCTAACTAAAGACTAAAGGCAAAAATTATGGCTGAATGTGAGTTATTCAGAAAATGACAGTGATTTTGGTAATGCAATACTCTTCTTTCAGAAGAGTTGCTCCAAGTGAGTTCCCTAGACAGCAGGGTAGTGGCTGTTTGGTGCTTTTACTGCTTCCATTTCATGATGAACCTACGTAATTAAAACTTTAAATTTTAGGGGATGAGGTGTGAATATGTATTTTGATGGAAGCATTTCTTTGAGAAACATCTCATCTGAAACTGAACTTGAAGGGATATATAAATTTTAACAGCTTTATTCCTTCATTCTTCAATCTTTCCCTCTATTACAGAATTGTAAAGGTACAGAGATTGGTTGTATAGTGGGCGTAAAATGTTGCAGCACCATTTTCATTTGGACGATTTCGGTCCTAATCAAGCTGTAGAAAAACTGGAGAGATCTACTATGATATCTATTATCACAGTTTTGAAAAACTCAAATATCCTGAAAGTCCAGATGTGAGAAAATTCATGTGTGTGTTTCTTGGTGCTCTTTGGACCATGACAATATTTTTCTTGCTACTTGCTTTAAGTTACATTTGCAACAGAGCAGCGACATAAGCAGTCTTAATTATCAATGATTTACATTGGAATTGTGATAAGCCAGTGCTGTCCAGCAAGAGGCACAAAGGTATAATTTTTAAATTTTTTCAGGAAAGATTCCAGAATTAATTTGGATTTAGTGATAGTATACCTAATTAGAAAGTTATAAACTGATCTCAACTTGATGAAATAAGTACTGATTTTATTGTGAGACTAAAAATGGTATTAAGCAATACAATTTTTTGAGAGTGTACTTCTGTCTTCAGGACACACTAAATGTTTTTTTTTTTTATTTTAATTCACACACTGGGTTGTGTGAATTATACTGTCCTTAGTAGCAGATGAATTTTTTAGTAGTAAATCATGTAAAGAGCAGAAAGCTTTTGTTCCTTAAAGAAAATAGAAAACTATTGAATAAATAGCAAAATGATTCCTCAGCTGAATTCCAAATATTGAGCTTATGTAAAAAATTATCACATAAAAAAAATCTGTAGTGTGACATAAAAGATTTTGTGCAAAACCATTTGCATTGTACTGAACCATCAATAGCATTTTTTTTTTTTTTTCAGTATATCGGGAATGTTGTGGATAATAATTTATGTAAAAATATAATACTTCTATTTCACTATGACAAAAGAAAAGAAAGGAATAGATTTTAATAAGACTGTGATTCAGGAGGGAATTTTGCTGTAAAGAGGTGGAAGAAAAAAAAAAGCAATCAAAAAAGAGACAAATTTCTTTCTTTTTCAGTAGTCAGTCTGTGAAGACAATGATGTTCATTTGTATGCGGTATTTTTGATATAATCTCATATTTTATACTAGCAGTTTAGATAAGTCTCTCTGGGAATTTAATATAAACAAGAACAAAAGGGGATGTACCTAGACAGAATACACGTTATTTTCATAAATGGTGGAATTTCTTGGTAATTATTAAATTTCAGATGGCTGTTATGTCTGTCTGGGAACCTCCCTGGCAGTGTCCATTTTACTGTAGGGTGTGTAAGGCACCACAAGGAGCACTGATCCAGGGACTCTGAACCCCTGTAATTGGGAGAAGGAAGCCTGTTGAGACACACATTTTTGTGGTTTTAATTTTCCTTGGCTTCTGTTACATTACAAATACAGAAGAGTCTACTTGGATGTTCTGGGGAAAAACAATTGCAGTTTTATATTGTCACTAAACAAAAGAGTGAATGGGAAGAAGATATCAGTGTTATGAACTCCAACCATGATCTTGGTAAGAAAACAATATTAGTTACTTGTGATAAAAATTAGACAATACTCACATATCAATACCACCACTGAACTGCAGGTGACAAAAAGACACTTGGGACAGCTTTTTCTCCAATTTCAGATATTAAAAATCCATTAAAAAAAGTGGAAGGCTGATAAGAAACTATTAGGTCACTGGCTTTTTCATATTAGAACTTGATGAACCTGTAGGCCTGAAGTATTTTACTCAAGCTGTCTTTTGTTTCCTATTTACTGAGCAAGTGGGTTCTTCTGGTTCAGCAAGACCACAACCTGAATTCTGAGGATTTTCAGCATATCTATACTTCAAGTGTAGAGTATTATAGGACTGGAGAACTTAAAAGTACGAAAGAATTATTTATTCAAGATACATTTACTGCTGTCTTTGGGTTTATATGACATTACATTTTTGAAAATCTTCATATATATGTTTCTTACCATCTACATCTATACATTAGTTGACAAATTCTGTGCTGAGTAACTTCTCAGAGCTATCAATTTCATACCAGTCACATACACTTGAAAGGTATCTGTTGTGGAATGTAATTTTCATAGCAATGTATAAATGACTTTGCAGTTGTATGAACAAATGATAGTTTCAGTTTTTTTACCAAACTGACAAATTAAGAAAATAATAGTTTGGGTTCAAGAAATATTTAGAATTGATTTCAAGTAGGATAAGCCGAAATGTTCAAGTCAATTAAAATTATTTTGATTGGGCAAGAGGTATTTTAATTTTTCTTAACACAAATTTTATCAAAATGATTTAAAAAAAAAAACAGATAAAGATCGTTTTCCTTTAAGTAACACCAAAGTGTACTTAGATGTATAATGGACATTACTGTCCAGTCTAGATTTGAAAAATGTTTCAGTCAGTGTAAATTGACTAAACTGAGAGGGGAAGGATTTTTACTGATAATTTTTACATGGAAGATGATGGATGTACTCAGCTTCAAGACCATGAAGTTCACTCTGTCCTCAGTGCTCATATACTCAGTTCACAGTGCTTCAGCCAGCCCGTAGGAACTGCTGATGGCTAAACAGGTTTGTCTTGGAAAGACACATGGATGGTAAAGAAGAGACTTACAAATTTTAGCATATTCAGAAATTTTTGCTTATTAAGCTTATTTTTTAACAAACTGAATCTAAATTACTTGCTGAATGTGAGGGTGGCTCACATTAATTTGTCTCTTAACCAAAAATATACAATGGCAGTAATCAACAGTATTATGATGATTCACATCATCAGCGTTGTGGTAGGACCAGTAGAAGGAAGGGGGGAATGAAAGAAATAAAAAACAATTTTAAGTCATCAGAGCAGAAAAAAATAATCCTCAAATAAGTCTGTAAAGACAGTTCCTATTATTATTATTATTATTATTATTATTATTATTATTATGACAAATCAGTAATATTGATATTGACTTATTGATGACTTAACAGTTTTCTGCATTCTCTGTTGCACATCATCTTCCCTCTTCTGGTGTTTACACCAAGAAATGAGATGTTACCTCTAATTCCTCTGCCATAACCCTACTGAATGGCTTAAAAAAGAAGTCTTGATTCAGCAAAGCACCATCAGCATATTTTACTTTAAGCATGCAAAGTAATTCAGTGACTAGTGTGGATCTGCTCAAGACTATGCAGAAGATGAAAATTTTTACTGAAATGGAACTTACTTAGGTTGTTTAGGTACAGCTCTAATCTATCCTGAAAACTGGAAAAAAACTTTATTTATATTTCAAAACACTTTTAAAGGAATTGTTTTGGGTTTTTTTTATGTTTGTAGAAAATGCTATAATTAAAAAAAATACACTAGGTGGAGATTAGGCAAAGTTATGAGAACTGCAATATTGCTCAAGGTTTCTGAGTTGTGTGTCAGTCTCTCCTTAGCTTTAATTCAGTTTTTATAAAAGATGCTGGAACAACTATTGGAATGACTACTGACAGAAGTTGCTTAATTATTTGTGGATGGTAGACTGTGTTAGTTTGAGACACTGGATGGATGGGAAGTTCCATTCACTTTCTGTCCCTAAATCCAACCTCGGCCACCCGAAAAAATTAAGATCAAGAAAATTTTTTATGCTTTTTATTCATTCAAGACATCATTGAAAGTGAGTTGATACTGAAGTTAGTACAAATGTCTTTTCTGCTGCAGATTCATATTCAACAGGGTGATAAAAGCAATTCTTCTCAGAGAAGCTGCTCTAGAGTCACTAATGGTGTTTTTGTGGGTTTCTGGACAGGATAAGGTTAGAGAAGCATATGCCATATATCATATGTTTATATGATACATAAAGTGGCTTGAGATTTGATTGTGATACCTTTTAACCTACTGAAATAATAATATGTGTTTAATTTTGGAAATTTTATAAAGACTACGTACTGCTACTAAGATACAACCTGTAAACCCCCCCATTCTGTCCCCCCACCCCACCTCCTTTTCCACTATTTTACAATGTTTTTTAGAATACTGTATTGCATTTATATGTTACTCTGTACTTATAGGCTTTGGTATTAATTTGAAATAATCTCCATAAACATAAAATGAAATAAATAGGATGTAAGGGCAAATCTTGGCCCACATTCTACATTTAGTACTTCTTTTTATCATGGAACTTCAAATGGATGGTTATTATATTTCTGAAGAGGGTAGCGTTGAAATCATAATTGCTGCTTTGTATATCAGCATATTTTTCTTCCTGTAGAACTGAGAATTGTTATATTGGTTTGCTTTCAGTGTTTGTTATATTAGAGGACTTTCTGAAAATGCAAAAGAGAAAGCACATAAAAATAAACCTAGAATTTTCAGCAGTTGGTGCTACAGTTTTGGAAAAATGGAGAACTGTAATTCCCATTCCCAATGTGCAGATTAATTCATACCCTAAAATTCTGTATGATTGAAGTTTTAAACTTAACAAATAATTTGGAGTTTTTCCATGGTCTTCCCCTAGGTAATTAGTATTAATTTCTCTTTCTTTCCAGCTGTACATTTGACAGGCAGCTTAACTTTTCTAGTACTGGCTGTCTACATCAGCAAGTACAAAGGAGAAACACATAATCAGATCAAAGTAGCTGGTGCTGTCTTGTCCACTGTTCTGGGGGATTATTTTTAGCAGATTTAGTCTGGTTCCCTGATTCAAATGTCTTCACCCCACCTGCAGTTTGAAGTCATTTGAAGCACTGACCTCTGATTGGAACACTAATGATACCATTACTTAGATTGTATTTGGTGCATGCCTGTTACAGAGTTTTCTCTCCAGTTTCCTACTAAAGGGATCTAGTTTTCATAAGTTAAAACTGCCCTGTAAACCAAGCTAAAGCACTGTAAGAGGGAATACGGTCAGGAAATGAAGTTCAAAACTGCAATACTCTGAACCAAAGTGCTAATTTAGATCCAGCCATTGAGTTTCACAGATTTGTAAAGTTGAGGTTCAGGAGGGATTTTTATGCTGCCCTTCAATGTAAAAGAAGTTATGTGGTTTTCTTGACCAGTTTCTGCAAGCTCCAAACTTCTGTTTTCAGTCCATACACTCATCAGTTAATAACATCTGGAAGGGATCTCAAGAGGTGTCCAAGTCCTGCTTGCAAAATAGCCATCTCTGGGATTAGACCTGGTTGCCTGGGGTTTTCTTCAATTGGGTCTTGAAAACGTGATGCTACAAGAATTTGAAATAAAAGTACATATAGCAACTCTGTATGTACACATTGTAATGAAACAGCACTCATTATTGGCAGAAGGATACAGTTGTTCTCTGCCACCCATAAGTGTTTAATGTGTATTTAAATTTATGAAGATAATCTCATCATAATTCGTGGTTGACCCTTAAAGCAGCTCTTTGGAGAAGGACCTGGGGTGTCCTGGTGGATAATAAGCTGTCCAAGAGCAGTGTGTCCTTGTGACCAAGGAGACAAAGGGTATCCTGGCCTGCACTAGGAAGAGCATTGCTAAAGGGAGCACTTCTACCTCTTTACTCTGCCCTGGCTGGGCTGTTACTGAGTGGCGTGTACTGTTCTGGGCTCCCCAGTACAAGAAATGCAAGGAACTACTGGAGAGATTCCACCAGAACGCTGTGGAGATGATGAGGGGACTGGAAGATCTCTTTCATCAGAAAAGGATGAGAGAGTTGGGCTTGTTTATCCTGGAGAAGAGGTGATTGAGAGAGGATCTTATGTATACAAATACCTTAAGGGCAGATGTCAGGAGGATGGACCAGTCTCTTCTCAGGGTTGCCTAGCAACAAGACAAGGGACAAAGGGCACAAACTGAAACAGAGGAAGTTCAATCTCAATGTGAGGGTAAACATCTCTTCTGTGAGGGTGGTAGGACACTGGAACAGGCTGCCCCAGCAAGTTTTGAAGTGTCCTAAGGAGATATTCATAACCTATCTGGATGCGATCCTATGCAATCTCTTCTGGGTGACCTTGCTTTAGCTGGGCTACTGTACTAGATGATTTCCAGAGGTTTCTTCCAACGCCAACCATTCCCTTATTCCATAAGATGGCCCTTGTTTTATTTTATCAAGACTTAAATGTATGAAAAGAAATTCCAGACACTTGAGTTATGGTTTGTTGGCTCTGACTTCTGAGATGCAGAGCTTGGAATTCTCTGTTTACATGATAGACTTGAGATGTCTGCTTGTTTCAGTGGATCTTGTAATCTTCTTTGATATCCATAAAGTCAGTGGACCTAATCTTATTGCAAGCTATTAAATTCTGTAGACAGATACTTTTATATCCATCCATTCTTGTACACATGGATTAACATCTTAAGGATCATTAAATGTGTTTTTGAACAACAAAAATTCTTTAAGTGGCTTAGCTTCAGAATGAGAACTGAAAAAGACAGAAATACCAGTCAGCAAATATTGATCTGAACAATAAATTTTCCCATGCACAAATGAAGTCACATGGAAAAAAAAGGGAGGAGGATCTAATTTTTAGAAGGGCTATAACTGATTGTGCAAGAAATTAGGTACTTTGTATCAAAGTCTAAATAAAAGGAGGGCATATGGTTCTCATAGTACAAATGGGAGTCATTCAAGAAGTGAATTATGGATAGAACTAAATTATCCATGCATATTCTGCAGGGGACAGATAATGAACTTAAAATTCTCATTTTTAAACTAAATGGTTGCTATTTCAATTAATAGTGGGTATCCATCAAAAAAGCTACTTTTATAGTACTTGGGTTAGATTAAGTATCATTACAGGAAATTGAACTATGAGAAATAACAGCTCATCTGAAAAAAACAGATGATATCTTGTTCAAAACATGGCTATAATTGAAATTTGTTATTCCAATCATGGTTTTGCAATAAAGAAGTACACAGCTATTTAATATGGATATAGAGAGAATTCAGATCCTGCATGCTCTGGTAGCAGAACTGTCTGCATATATGGTCAAGTCCTCCTAACAGCTAATTAAAAATGTATGTTAAAAATGAGTGTCTATAATTTAGAAATTACAAAAAAAACCCAACACCCAAATCCAAACTCAGACACAGACATTAACACTAGAAGCTGTTAATGTGGACAGCATTTTTTATTTTAAAAAGTTATTCTATGCCAGTTTGCTACACTTTTAGGGACTCGGTTTTAAGCAGTGATCAGTGTTTCTAATTTTGTATGCAGAATGGACATGGTACTTAAATCCATGAGAAGGTAAAACCTATTTCTAGGATTTATGCACACATACTACCTGGGTGGTCTTAGTATTAATGACACTTATCATTTCCCAGAATGACTGTGTATTTTGCAAACCTGCAGGAAAGATTTGTGCAAGCACAAAGGGTCAAAAAGGAAGACAGTATGAAGATATAGCTCTAAATTAGTTAAGCTGGCTATCTTGAGGGGTCCTGATAACAGTATATATTTTTGTAAATTTTAAAGCCTTTGTTTCTAATGACACATTAAGGATTCACTTACTGTTTTCCGGCTTTCAGATTTATTCTAAATACATTTTTAAAGAGCATTCAACCTTAACTTTTATAGTGTGGGCACAGATTTATGCCCCATGAAATACTTGCCTGTGTAATTTTGGTCTCTGTATATCTGGTTTATTTGTTGAAGTTGTCTGAGTATAAACATCTTTACAGCTTCCTCCTGCCTCATTGCAGGCATGTGCAAGCAGCCACCTGTTTCAAGGCTGCAGTTGGCAGGACAGGCACAGGATTTCCAGCCTGAAGCAAAGAATACTAGATGAAAAAGTGTGAATAAAATAAATTCTGTGATGTGATAAGAAGGAAATAATGTCCCTTATGTGGCATTTCCTTGGAAGAATTCAGAAAGGAACAGGGAGGAAGATTAGAGAGCTTAGGAAGAATTAGAAGTCTGAGAAAAAATGTAAGAGGATGGACTGTACACCTCAGGAAGAATATGTCTATATCACATATTGTAGGATGACAAACTTACATGGCACTTCATATAGATATGACCCACATCCTAATCAGATATAAGGTTTATCTGTTTGTATTCCAAGTCAGCTGAAATCTCACCTTCAGTACTGGATTAAACTATGTTGCTTCCCAGCTGGAGCTAGCTCTGATATGTCCTAAGGCACCAATTTTATTAGCAGGTTTTTTGGGATAGCAAACTATGAATGAACAACAGTTTTGCTTAGAGCCAGCAATAATGAAAAGCTTGATTCTTTTAAATTCCAAAACTATTATAACTGAAATATTTTGTAGAGCTACTACTTTTACTATTTTGCCTCGTGGTTTCATTGTTGGGGAGACTTCATTACCTAGCCCTGATGTATTTATTTGAGAAAAATTAATATGGCTTCTGACAAGGTTTTAAGAATATAGAGAAAGAGAAAACGTAGGCAAGCAAAGCATTTTTTGTTTTTTAAGCAAGCACTGTTGTTTTTGTGGGATAGTTTCATCTGGAATCACTCTGATAAGGAGGAAAAGCTGCTCTGTTCGTTATCATTAACATGATATAAAATTTTCAAATGCTCATTTCAGACTGACAGACAAGCAGTGAGGCTTCTGGCTTATATATCTGGCCATGCTACTGTATGAAATGAAGCAAGTTTCCTGTTGTGCCTCTCCCTCTCCCAGCAAAATGAGGAAACTTGCCCGGTATCACTTGAGGGCATTTAGAAATCAATTTTTTAGTATAGTTGACCCAGCCATTACAAGAAAAATGTGGATACAGAAAAGCCTAGTTACACTTTCATTGTAATTATGCTGTCATTGTAGTTATCACTTTTAGCTATATTAATCCAGATATCTGGGAAAGTTCCTTGTGCCTGGAAATGGCATGAGGCCACCTGGAACCAGCTCATTTGTTTTGACTCGCTTTTGCTGACAAGTTCCCAATTGTCAGACAAAGTAAAGTTTTTTTCATGAAAATGTGAGCTTTGCTTTTCTCACCAGTGTGGTGTGCAGCAGCCAGGGATGTAGCCATCCCCTCAGTCTCAAGGAGCTGAGTGCAGAGAGCCCATGTGTTGAGCCCTCCCAGGAGCCTGTGAACTGCATTTATAGGTACCTGTACTTCCTCACAGGTTCCTTGTTAGCTGCTTGTGTGGGTAAGAGCTGTGAGGGGATCCTCTCTCCCTCCTGTTTTCTCAGAAAACACACAAATGTGTTTTGTGTGGCGAGGGCCACCAGTCTTGCTCTTGGCAAGTGCATCCTAATTTTGGCTCCAGGTTTAATTAGGTTATTGATTTCAGATTAGCCAAAGCAAGACATATCTAAATAAAATATTTGTATGAGAGAATCTTTTCTTCCTCCAAAAATTCTAACAATGACAGAACATTATTTCCAGGCAGGCATTTTCTATCTATTATGGGTCTGAAACAATAAATCAAACAAGATAAAAAATAATAAGGAAACCCACACACACACACAGAGTCAATAATAAATTGAGTAAAAAAATGTTTGTATCTTTAATGCAAGAATTTTACAACTATAGATTCACAGATGTTGTATTGTATTGCCCTGAGTGGCTTAGCTGTTCTATGTAAAACCCAGTATATGATTTCGCTGTCGAAAGGTTATGGAGTGACTTAAAGAAAAGTAAATAAAAAAAGTAAATAAAAAAAGTAAATAATCATTTTTATCATGAGTGTAACTTAGAATATACCATACGATTGTCATTGTGAGGCACTTATAACTATATTCTTTTCTCAACCATGGATGAAATTGAGCAATATGATGCAGGATGGTAGAACTGGAACAGGTCAGAGAAGGAATCTCTGTCTCTCATTATGCTGCACAGTCCTGAATATAAAATCCAAATCTCGTCCTCAGATAGGGTGCTTCTGTTGAGTAGTTTATTATACTTTAATCCCTATTCAAGACTGAACATTCAGTAAATTGATAGCTCAGGATCACAAAATAATCATACCATGAAAGGAGGCATTAAAATAATACAAATAAATTTGCTACATCCTTCCACTTTGGTTTATTTTTTTTAAATCTTCTTAAAAATATTCGAAATATTTTATGTAGTCCATAACCAGTTTTTGTAGGAAACATTTTTTTGTTTGACCTTGACTTTATGGGACAGTACATAGAATTCCCTTTGACATTCATGAAGTTGCAATGTTCTTTAGTGTAGTCACCCTGTCCATAACCCCTTTCTTACTAGAGTTTCATGCCTAAAAAATTTAATTAATCTTCATTCTTTGTTACTAACATTTGTCTGTTTCCACCTATGAAGAGTGGAGGCAAGTGTTCTCCAGCTTATGAATGGTACCAGTGCTCTTCCTGTATAATAATTGTATTTAATGAAAAACAAAGTTATGTCTATTTATCATATGCCAAAATCAACATTTCAGAATATGAAAACTTATGCTGGTATGGCCCTACCTTGGATCAGAGTGTAGCCATCACATGGCTGGAGTGCTAGCCCATATGCTGGATGGGATCTGTCTTAGGAGAAACCCTGCCTCATGGTGTGACTGTGACTCTGATCACAACTTGAATACAAAAAATTGTGTCTTTTGATTATAAAAAAACCTCTATGACTCTATAATTTTCTCTCAGATTGATTTTTCAGCAAAATGGACAGGTGTTTACAAGGTACTGTATATTTTATAGAACAGTTTTCCTTCGAATTTGATGTTGAGAAAAATTATTTTAAGTGTTTCATTTCAGGGTTTTTTTTTTTTTTTAACTTAAGCTATTTTGCCTTGTTGGAGCTGCACTACAACAAATTTGAATTGGCAATTTTTATTCAAAGTTTATACAGCTTGAATGAAAGATGATCTTATTTTTTCCTATGAACTTGTTCACTGTCTAGATTGCATTTCCATGATGCATTGTCTCTGCCTTGATTGAGCATCTTGCTTGTTTTGGAGATCTGTTCTGGACAGGAAAAATAGTCTATGGATGTTGTTAAACAATGCATGCATTTTAGTGATGATCTGAAAGATCCTAAGCAGTACAGTAAGACAAAATGAAAGCACAAGGACAGGCAAACAGTTTTAAAAAATTGGCATGCTTTCCCTCAGTACAAAAACCTGAAACAAAATATCTTAATCTATTACCCTTTCTTTCACATTATTTTTAGTTATTATTCTTGCCTTTTCCTCACTGTATTAGCCATCAATCTCTCTCATGAAAAATCTTCCACTTTTCAAGTACATAACAGAACAAGCATTCTATTTTTCCCCTGGGTCTAAACTGGAGCATTTGAAGTGTCTGATTTTACCCTTCAGCCAAAAGGAGAAGGAGAGATCAAAGAACTCAGTCCATCACCTTCAGGTACAGTACTTTTGTAATTTTAAGACATTCTGTGTGTAAGGGCTGATATCTCTAAAGATATGTCTCTGAAAGTATTACTGAATTTCTAGTTTCTTAACATTTCTGTATCTCTTTAGCAAAATCTCCAGAGTTAAACCATAGAGGAGAAATAAAAATTAAATTAAATATGTTGGGAAATTTGGGAACTATTTAAGGAATAATTTTACTATTTTATCAGTGTACAGGCACTTCTGTGTTCAAGAACAATTTAGAACAAGACCTACGGCATTTATACAAAATCTCCCTATAGTAAGAAAAACATTTCTGGCCTGTTTACTCTGAGTAGAGAAATTTTTATAACTTTTGAATTATAAAAATGAAATAACTTTATAAAACATGTCTGAAGCTGCTTACAATTTCTATAAGGAAATTTTTTCCCTTTGCTGTAATGAAATATGTAAAGTTCAAGATCTATCTGATTTTACTGTAATTGTTTCTGTCTGATTATTGTAATTATAACAGGAAATTCTGCATTCAAAAAAGCAATGGTATTATAGACATTTTCACACTTATGGCTGTTTCCAGAAGAGGAAAAGTAATTCTTAAGCTTTTAATAAGTTAAGCTTTTAATAAGTTATCTTGGGTTTCTCTACTGACCAGATTTGCAGGCATTTATTTCAAATAATATGGTATTCAATGTTTATTTGGTATGTGGTGGATGTACAATCATATAACCCTTTAGTAGATCATTGCAGAAGCAGCAACTAATCCATTCAGATATGTTTATCTTATATTTGCATATTCAACTATTTACATTGCAATAACACTAATTAAATATAATAAATATAACAACAAACTAATAATTCTATTTGATATAACAATACCAAATAAGGGTAAGAGGTGAAAACATTATTTGCAAAATATCAATTCTCGACTTACAGAATATAGAAGTCTTCTGAAAATACTCATGAAAACCAGCAATGAATTACAGAAAACACTCAAACAGTTCCAGCATCAGTTGCATTAAAAAAAAAGAAGAATCTTCATTAAATATATGAGAAGTGAAGCAGGTTGATAAGTTTTTCTCCCACAATACAGTCAAGATAAGACAGTAGGCAGATACTGAAGATGTCTTTGACAGAGTGTGTCAATGTTTCCCTCTGTAGTCTTTGCCTCTACATTCAGCAGGAAGCACTTTCTGAGTAAGAGACAATTAGTTTTACTAGAGTCCTGAAGTCCTGAAACAAATAGGTACTGAAGAAGCCAGAAGGGAGGTGATTGAAAGAATAATGACATTTTGTACATATATGGGAAAAGATCTTTCAAAGACGGCAAGGAGGTGGCATGAAAACAGGAGTCTTTTCCTACCTAAACCTGGGGAGTTTTTTTACCCATATATTGGGTTTGCTGAGGTAGAAAGTAAAGACCCAGTGAAAAAAGGCACAGGAACAAGTTTTCTTCTGATCAGGCTAATCTATGAATATTTGTGGAATAAATTTATGTATGTGAAAGCCAGGAAAATAGCTGTGGAAATCAGTTGTCATGCCTTGACTCCAGCTGGCAATTAAGTGCCATGCCTCCCCCCACTTGCTTCTCCTCATGCCATTGGCTTAAGATAGTAATAATTTAATAATCAAAACAAGGTAAAATATAATAATATGTATTTTAAAAAAATAACAATGAAAAGGAAGGAGAAAGAGGAATGAAACCCAAGGAAAAGAAGTGATGCACAATACCACTGTTCACCACTCAAAGACCAATGCCCAGCCTGTTCCTGAGGAGCTGTCAGTGGCTCATGGCCAATTCCCCTCAGTTCATATGCTGAGCATGACATTCTACAGCATGGAATATCCCCTTGGCCACTTTGGACCAGCTGTCCCAGTTTTGCTCACCCCCAGCTTCTTGCAAACCTCTTCACTGACAGATGATGACCCTGGAAAGTCCTTGACTTTGGGTAAGCACTACTGAGCAACACCCAAACCAGCAGTGTATTTTCAATATCATTTTCATACTAAATCTGAAACACAGCCTTTCACCACTTACTGAGAAGAAAACAAATTCCATCCTAGCTGATACCAGGACATCAGGTCAAGTCAGAGATGAGATTCATACTAAAGTTATGCACCTGACTGAAGCAGAATTTTATCCAGGTGACCTTCCTCTCTAATTCTACTGAGTCTACATTCAATATTGCCAGTGTATTTGTCCACACGGGCAAGAAGTGGCCTAAGTCACAATTGCAAACATATGTTCAATTGTAGAAGAAAGATTTTAGGAAATATTTCAAGGAATTAGGTCACTTGAAAGGAAATTCCACTTTAAAAACAGGTATTTCAGCACTTGTCACTCTGAAGCCATTAGCTGTGTCTTTATTTTCCTTTTCCTTAACCTGGAGATGGTTTTTTCCTCCTCTTTTATTATATAATAAAAAAATTGAACGACTTCATTTTCTACCTCTGATTCTAGATGTCCTCTACCTTTTCTGCTTGCACTCTACCTTTTCTGAGTGGAGTGTGTCACACATAACATAAGAGGCAGTATAAAAATGGTCAGCCTTGTTGCAGTTGGAGTTACAGACTCTATTCTAACTGAATTCTGAAGATTTTAAGCCATCTGCTCAATGGAGCTTTGAGAAATTAGTAGTGTAAATAATACCACATAAGTGATGGCACAGATTTTGTCACAGATCTGGGGAGAATTAACCTCACCAGTGAACGTTTGCTTCTTTTCTCCACAGTGGGAAAGTATGATTGTGCTGTCCACAGTGGTCAGTAAGATACTGGAGAAGATCTGAAGGAGAGGAAGGAGCTCTGATTTGGTAGCCTGATATTGAAGGGATGTTTTGCTAGTCAGGTAATATTCTATTCATACAGGAAACTTCATGTCTATGGAGCAAAGCAGAAGCATTATTGCAGAACTTGATTCTGTGAATCTGAGTGATTCTGTAACTTAATTAATACTCCTTGGGCAATTTTTCTCAGAAATAAACCTGCCTTTGTGGATTTTGGGAAGGTGGAGGAGAGATGTACAAAGACACTGTCTCCTGTCAACCTGTACATTTGTCTGCAGTCCTGCCTGTAGAAACCTTGCAGATATGTAAAACCCATTGTAGAGTGTATCACTCTAGCAAGATCTAGCAAGCTGTGCAAGAACTGAGTTTCTGTGCATCTGTGGAAAAATGAATTCTGTACATTGTGGTTTCTTCCATATGCAGAAAGAAAACATACAAGAAGAGAAAATGAGACCAGGGAAAGGGTCCTATGGAAAGCCACAGAGCAAAGGGGGTGAGAAAGGTGGAGTGTGGGAAGCTGTGAGCACCATCTCCCTAAAAGGCTATGGATGAACATTTTGAGAAGAGAGTGGAGAACATGAAGCCATATACCCAAGGGATTGAACAATTTTGTATGCATATATTTGCACACGTATATTTGTGACCTGACAACAATCTTATGGTATCAGTGGTAAATCTTCCATTGATGGTTATGATCAAATGTCAGTTTATTACCCTTATGTGCACATATTGGATTTTATTCCTATATTGGATTTTATTCATAAACACAAATTCATGAGTTTTAAAAAATCTAGTTCTGTTTGTTATGTATTTTCTATTTCCTCCTCATGAACCAGAATAAATGACAGAAACATTTATACACAGTCCCAAAAAACAAGCATGCTGGCAATTCATGATTTGGACAAAAATGATAAATGTTCTCTACTTTGTATGAGATCAGGAAATCACTTGCCTTTAAGCCATCCAATCTAAGGGTATTAATTATGTATTACATCTCATGAACCTTCTAAATTTAGATAGCCTTGCAAGGACTGGTGTGATTTATTAATATACTGACAAATAATTAGCTGAGGAATGTATCATGTATATTTCATCTATAGCCTGAAACTTCAACCCCTGCCACTTGGGAACATGAAAAATCTAAGAGTCTGTCTATCATTTAGTTATTGAAGACTCACTTTTTTTTGGCCTTTTTTTAGAGCAACAACATGAAACACTGATAATGTTCAAAACTGATGCTTCAGCACACCTATACTGATGGTGTAAGTAATGTTACATAAGAGAGAAGTGCTTCTGAATCAATGCAATTAAAGTCTGATCATGAATAGAAGGCTCTAATAAGCATCTGGTTGTGGTTTTTGGCAATTAATGCACTTGAACCAATGCTGCAGCTGATTGAACTATTGTTCTGGAAGGAAAAGAAGCTGTTTTTAGTATAATATTCATATATCATAGCCTTATGACTATTTTTTACTGTAACAGCTATTGAAAGGTTATCAACTCAACTTCAATAGAAAATATGTTGTTTTGAACAAAGATTATGGGAGACAGAAATTGGAGATGGGTTTGCCAAAGTAATTTCTGCAGTGTAGAAGGGATCCTGGAGAAGCACACTTAGCCAGGCTGCAAGCTACTTGTCAGAGGATCTATTTCTACAGAACATCATGTGTACCAATACTGTACAAACAGGCTTTTAAATTCCCATGTTCGAGGAATAAAAACAGTGTACAGTAGACCAGAAATCAGAAAAAGTGAAGATGTCATGCATTGCTTTTGTGACCTGCAGGAATGTGTTCCACTGTTTAATGCTTTCTTTTTTTCTTACAGTTCATATGCCTTGTACTAGATTGTTCTTCCTACAACCTGTTTTATCTGTATCTTTTTTGTGTGACTGAGACCCGGTCCATCTCCCTTACCAGTCCATTTATCCTGATCACTGTTTTATTTCCAGTTGTTTCCATTTCCTACACCTTCATCAAAATCCGCACACAGGCTTTCCTCACCAAATTATAGAAAACTGCATCCCTGTGCAGGGATGGAGCTTTCTGATGCCCTAGGAGCTCTAAGAACATGTAAGGCAGTACACCTATGAGCATCATCTTTGCTCTCTGCCAAGTTCATTATAGTCCCTCCAAAGCACTTATATAGACTGAGATTTTTCAAGCTCTTAAGTTGCACTTGAAGTATTAACTGCATCCCAGGCATGTGGTTACTTTACACCATATATTTATAAAAACAGATCTCTTGTCAGACTCATGCAGATTCAGGAAAGAATGACAGCATAACCTTGGAGAAGAGCCAGATGTCAAAGGACTAGTGTGAAGTACTGCTCTAAGGGGTTAGCAACATAGCAGATGGCAAGGGAAAGATTTTCACTGACTGTTATGGTCCTTTTGTTACTCAAACAGAAATAACACTCTTTGGTATAAAACGCTTCAGTTCTGCTGCTCTCAGTGCTTGCTACTTACTTTCCTCTTCTGTCAGTCTCTAAGCCACAAATTTCCTATAGGTGACTGCAGCAGTTCCGAATCCAGACATAAACTTTTGAAATGCTGTTTTCCACTTTTATTGAAATGAAATAATTTGCCTCCTCTTTCAGAAAATTGCTGTAAATAAAGAAGAATTTCTCTTTACCCTGCCGGCTGTTGTTGCCCAGCCAATATAACTGTCAGTAAGTATTCAGACCTCCTCAGAAGGATAAGTAGGAAAAAAAATGAAAGTTAATTGAAAGTTTTCAAACCAAAGTAACGAAGGTCTGATTAACTTCCTCATAAAAACTGTTGCAAACCCAAAACTTCAAAGACTCTAACCACTGAAAATCGCATCCAGGCTGTGGTTAGTGGTGATGAGTAGCAAAAACTATGTCCCAAAGAAGAGAAAAAAAAAAACTATTTTAGACATTCTGAAGATTTTATTTGTAGAGCGTTATCAACATTCTGTAAAACAGATGGTCATAAATTTGGAATATGAAAGTAACTTATCTTTGGTTTTCTTAAGAATTTTTCAAACAAACCAATTTTAGACTGATAAAATCCTCATTTTTCTTTTGATATTGAGGCACTTGCATTCCATTCACTGCTTCTTATGTTGCAAGAAAAGTATGGATTGGCATGGTGAACAAATTCCATCAGAATGTTTAAAATGTGTGACTTGCCTATGAATATGACAAGTATTTGATAACTTAATAATGGAGAGATATTAATAGAACTGTATCTTATTATAAGGATAGTGGAAGTTAATTTATTATTTGCTATATAGAACACATTAACAACATTGCACAGCCTTCTATAGAGCAGAATAGGCTACAATGTGTTTAGTGTTATGTGTAATAATAGGATCATTATTAGCCCAGAGAACCTGTCAGCACTTTATATCCTTTTGTTTTCTCATGATTCTCCTCAAACAAAGCCACATATGTTGCCAGTAAGATCACAGGCAAGAAGACATGTTCCACAAAGCAGTGTCCAGATTCACTGGTCTGGTTTGCTGGCAGATGCTGCTGCTGAGCAGACCCTGATATGAGGCTCCGTGCATGTTGCAGTGCCCAGTTCAGAACCCCGGGGGACTGCGTGTGCATCCGTGTGTGTGTATGTGGTTTCACACATGGCAAAGCATCCTAAGCTTTGGCTCCAGCTAAAGGTGGACTGTCACTGTCCTCTCGTTAGAAATGCTGCTCCTTGCTTTGTTTGGAGTGGCTCTCACTGCCTCAGAGGGACAGAACACTTATGCAAATGATTAAATAGGCTCTTATAAACCATGGGGAAGTTCCCCTCTGTCTCTTCAAAGCAAATACCAACAAATTCCAATGTAAGGGGTTACAATCTTTTATTTAGGCAAGACTCTTAAAAACTAAGCTCAACTTTTATTTTGCTAAATAGGTTGCCCAAACTTCCAAACTGAGAGATGCTTCTTAAATTCTGTCACTTTGATGTGTCAGAAGAATCATTGACTTACTCTGCAAGGATGGTTTTCAAATATAAGACATTATTCTGCCTTTTTCTGTTCTACTTTACGTTAGCTCTTAATGCTCCTAAAACCTTCTATCATGTCTTTATTGCCAAGCTACTATATCAGCTGGAGACAATCACAAAATAACTTCCTATAAATTTATGCAATCATGAAATTTTTGCAACTGCCTTCAGTCCCAAGGCAGAAGTCCAAACTCTTCAGCTACAAATCAATACAGGTCCTGCTGCCTTCTCTAAACTACCATTGTAATTTACTCTCTGCATTTACTGTATACTCAGTTTTTAACTACCAGCCTTAGGCTACACTACCATCAGTTGCCACTTCAAATATAATGCAAAAGTTAAACCACTGTTGCCAGAAATCAAGATATTTTTGTTCCCTGGGTATTTTAGGCTGAGCTATGTTTAATTCAGAGAATCAGGAAAATTTAGATAAATAATAAAAAAATAACTTAATTTTAATGGCAGCAATTGCATTTCTTTTCTTTTTGGGTCAGTCTGACAGACTGCAGGCAGGGGAAGAGACATGGACATGTGGAATGTTTTATGAGTCTTTGGAGGTGGTAGCAAATCCAGAAAATTTCTTTGGGATCCTTATTCCAATAATTTAAGATATGAGGGCTTAACAGTAGAAAATCATTTTCTCATGGAAAACCCAGAAATACTTTATAGACCTTAGAAATCAGTGTAGTTGAGAGGAACCTATAACCTGCAAAAGGTGAGAAGGCAGGCTGTCAGTTTTATGACACACTCTGTCCAATAAGTTGCCAGATGAAAGTGATGTCAGAAGTTGATAAAGCAGGGACTGCTTTGTGAGAGGAAAGGACTGTGTTAGGCAGCATTCCGTGGTGTACTGGAGGTGTGAATTTGGGTAGCAAATCTGTTTTTGCGATTTTTCCCTTTCTGACTCCATGCTATTAAGCATTTACCTGATTGCTCAGGCTTCTACACACACATTTGCTGTGATGAGGCCGTTTTAATTTTAGTGCTTGAGTTGACAGTTTTACAGGTAAAACTCTTATCAACTGCTGTTTTAATTTCCAGGACTTCCGTATCTCATGACTTGACAAATTTTATCTTGTTTTCTACTTTGATTTTGTCATTCCCTCCTGTCCTGTAATCCTTTGCATGAAACCTTGGATGGCAGATTTCTTTTGTCATTCTCCTACTTTTATCTCACTATTTAGCCTCCCCTCTGATCAGCCCTCAATGTCAGGGCTATTAAGAGATAATTGTCTTTAACTACTAGCTTTTCTCTTTCCTGCCTTTCATAGGACTTGGAGAGAAGCACCCACAAATCTGTTTCCTTTAAATTTATTCTTAAATTTCTCTTTCCTACAATGCACCCATGAATTCTACAACACTGCTTCCCGTTGCATTAACCATTACCATCTCATTATTTCTATTCAGTCCCCTGGCAGTCTGTATCCATCTGCTGTATCACCTACTTGTGAAGCTTGTAAACTTTTTTGTAAAGTTCTAGGTGTGCTCTATGTTTTTTCTTGTAAGAGGCATCATAACTTGAGACAGAAGCTGCAAGCAGGAATATAAAACAAATAAATAATAATTACTTCTAGACAGGTGTTTGAATAGGAATAAAGAATTTTATTCATGGTGTTTTTCTAGGCTGTTAAAAATTAGTTTAACCTTAAGAATGGGTACATTAATTTGTCTTTGCAATAAAGAGGAGAATTAAAAATAGATTTATTTATTTGTTTGTTTATTTGTGGGTTACATCAATGTGGCAGACTTCAGGAGGTCTATGGGATATTGTATTTTCATAGATATTTATTTTAGTTTGGATCCTTTAGGCTTTTAAACACAAATAAACAAAATAAGACACTATAAGCAGTTGCTTGGATGTTATGTTAAAAAAAAAAAGAGATTGAAATCAACGTGTCTGCCTAATTTTTAGCTAGAAAAAGACAAATGACTGGTTTTGTCAACATGACTGCTTCTTATCACTGTAAAAATTTTTCATCTCTCATCCCCAATAAGTTTAGTGTGTTATCAATGCAGTGTGTATTATATAAACATATATACATGCACATTCTAATAAATAAATCATAAACAAAAATTATTCTTTATTTCAGCAGAACAAATGAATGCAAGTATTTCACCTCATTTTTCTAGTCCATTGGTTATTCTCCAGTTATTTTCCAGTTTTGAACACTAAAGCAGGATGCAGCATTTTAGTAACTTTCACCTTAAAAGCAGATACAATAGTAGTAAGATCTGTCTGTATCATGAGTTTCACTTCTTCAGAGCTGCTGTTTATCAGCATTCTCCATTCTGCAAGTACTTCCTGCATTAATGTTAAACTTTGTTATACTGCCATGCAAGGTTAGGTTTTAACCACCTGACTGAAAAATATAGACTGCCCTTTATTTGTTACCTATTTTCTTCTGTATTTTGAGTTTGTATCATTTTCAAAATTAGTCAGTAAGTAATTCACTGTTGTTTTGTTGGCTAAAAACCTTATTAACAGAGTAGAAACAGGAATTGTTCTCTGTAGTGTCCTAAGATGCACATCCACTCACCAAGGAGTTTTTGCTCTAGAATTAATTGTACTTTGAAACTTCCTTCTTATTCAGAGCTGAACATGGGTAATGTGTAGCATGCTGATTTTCTGGTTTTCTGACTCTCATATCGTTACTGAAATCTAATTGCATTAAATTTAACCAAAGTTTTCATTTCATCAGTTGTTATCAAGTGAACTGGAAGGTTCCATTATTTAATATTTTTTATTTTGCTTAGTTTGGAAAGGAAAGAGTATGCCTCAGATACAGGAAATCTCTATGTGTTACTGCTACAAATAGAAATTGCTTGAACCACCAAGCAGTGGCTTTTCATAAAAAATTAAGTGGTTAGAGCTTTAGGCACCTGATGTGCCCTTGGCATCTCATTTTAGAGAGCAGAGGTACATGAGCAAATAAGATCAGATCACATCACTTAAAAAAATAATCTACCATTTTGCTAGATAAAAAATTATCTAGCTTGTCATCTGTTTCCATGTTCATCCTCTATAAGGAGTTTGGTTTCAGGGAATGGCACCATTTCTTAGGATAGTCTTATGCTCATTAGAATATCAGTGCTGAAGCTCACATGCACTAAAACATTCAGGATGGTATCCTTGAGTTCTGTACCTATGTGTGAGCTATGCATAGAGAAACAGTAAACAGCACAGCTGCTGAAAACATCATCATTTTTAAGCTCTCCTATGATAAGTCAAAATTGTTAACAATACTTTTCAAAATCCATTCCCCACATTCCCTTGCATATCTTTGAAATTACAAAACTTTTTCAGACTTAGTCTCTATTTTACCAGACAACCATTTTTTGACTTGCAGATATTTTTACTGTATTTCAATTTCCCATATCAGTCTCTTTAATATTAAAATTTGTCTTAATAAGAATGTCAGTTCTCAGGATAATAACCTTTTTTCTATCCTGTATTTCTTCCTTTAAATCTTCATGAAGACATGATAATGATGCGATCCTTGATTATTTAAGAGGCATGCTGAGGTGTGAGAAGGTCATAAAATTTGCTATAAAAAATAGAAGTTTTTAACTCAGAATATATTTTTTATTTTGTCAATGCATTTATTTATGCTTTGCAATTTCAGAATTTCATCGGAAAATTTGGTGAACATGAGAAAACAATGAAGATGAAATTAGCCGCATGGCCTCACTTTGAGAAATGCAAAAGACAGTAACAGCAGAAATGCAGTCAGAACAAAAATACTAATCCTACTCTGATCAATCCAGTAGAAAGTAAACAAGCTCTTTGAAGTGTTTATTTTTCTGGAATATTGCAACTTAATTGTCCAATTAACATTATTTTTGGGGTATGTGAATGTATTTTTCATAATTTTTAAAAGTATTTCAAAACATTGTTCACCTGAACCTTTTCCTCACATGGCAAATGCCTTAAAGTAAACACACCTAAGAATTAAGAGGTAGGAGAGCTAACTTTATTAAAGTCACTGTAATACTTTCTCAGTTTTCAAAACTTTTGATTCCTTGTTTTTTGTGTTCTTGCATCTTGGGCCCCAATTCAAGAAGCTGAGTCTCTTCTCCAAGGGCTTGCATTCATCCCAAAGCAACAATTTAATGGTATTCTACCCCATTGGATAGACTGTTTAAAGAAATGGGCACCATAAATGCTCATCTTTGCAAATAGCAGTAGAAACAAAAGGGAATGTGACTGTGAAATAATTTTGCCTAAGTTATGGAAAGCATTTTATAAATCCTGTGTGCATAAAAAAAAATTGTTTTATCCTTTAATGGATTTTTCCATGCAACATTAGAAGAATAAATGTGAGCTTCACATTAATGGAAAAATATTTATAAAAATAACTTTCTGAGAATAATATATACTCAGTGTAAAATTCTGTATGAACTATTTGCATTTACAATGATACTGACCTTTGCCTCTAAAAATTTCGGCACAGCATAAATTTATTTACTGACTGTTTCTTCAAGGGCAGAATAAACCATCTGTTACCTGCCCTGTTTGTTTTTTCCTGTTATAGCAGAAGCCACTTTGGAGGTTAGCATTTATTTACAGAAACACATTTTTCTTTTGATTTTATCCTTTCCTCATCCTTATGATGTCAAGTGGTCTGAGGAGAATGCAAGGTTAAATCCCATAATTATATAAATTTCACATGGGAGGTTCTCATAATGTCACCAGATTCAGTTTTTATCTTTTGAGCATGAGAGAATTCATGACTTTTCCTGACATTTTTAAGTAATGAAGTCTTGAACTGTGTGGTTTGCGAAATATCCTTTGCAAGGTAAATTTTAGGATTGCTAAATTAATTTAACTTTGAATTATACATGGGGGAAATCACTGCTCTTCTTCAAGCAACATCAGTCTTTGTGCACTTCTGAGGCATCCCCAGGCAGTATGTAAATGGATTGTTTTCCACTGGGCAGTGCTGAGCAGGAGGGCATTCACAAATGTATCCTGACTAATATAGTTCTGCCATTACTAAAATAAAGCCATCTACCTTGTATAGATGTAGGAGTGCAAGGTCTCAGAACCTGTGTAGGTTTGCCTTGACCAGAGCTGATTTGTTTTGTGTTTTTTGTTTTTTTTTTTTTTAACTGATATCATGGCAGTAGAGTGACCACAGCCTCACATGGTTGAGTGCAAATTTCAGGAGTCTTATGTATTTTAAACAGTCTGACAAACCTAGATTTGACACTGTGTATCCAACCCCGGACAACTGGGACTGAGGGCCTGCTCAGGAAAGCTGTAGCTGGGAACCAAGGAGGAGGAAGCAAGCTGTGATAATTGTACCTGTAAAAATGTCCCAAGTGGTCACTGAGACTGAGGAGGACTCCATCATCACCGTGACCAAACACTTCCCAGTTCAGACCTTAGGACACTGATAACTGTTTTTAATCCTCCACTATTCTTGAGGAAGAACAAAACTTCCCACCTCAGGATTCAGAGTGTGCATAATAGTTGGGAAGAATAGCTATTTAATTATATCATTAAAGAGGTCTTTATTAATTAAATAATTGCTTGATTTGATAGCTAAAACCCTAACTAGACTAACAATAAATTATTATCTTACATGACTCTGGCAAAAATATAATCTGCTACTGCTTTACTTGAGGGTCTCGTCTGACAGATGCAGTCATAGGGAAGAACATCCTGAAGTTTTAATGTGGACTTTGTAAGCACCAAAATCATTACAAGAGAAAAGCAGAAAAGCAAGTGCAGAAAAGCAAGCTGATCTAGAACAAAAGTGGAGGATATTCTTACTGTTTTTTAAAATCCACATGAGCTGCAGCAGTGCAGAAGAGAAACTCTTAGTATGTTTGCAGAGGACTCTTAGACTTCCTTTGAGGATTCAGGACTAGTAGATCCTAGGATGATAGTGCTCTTTATAAAAAGAGACACAGATGTTATATTTTTCTGAGATTTAAATAACTCTATTTCTATGTGAACTCTGTGTTCCCTCAAATAACATTCCTGACAAAATTTTACTTTTTTTTTCTAGGTCTTTTAAAAACAAAAGGGCTTGTATGTGTATGATAGTAACAACAACAATTAGGCCAGACAACAGAAAAAGTCATACACTAGCTGCAGTAAAAAAAGCCAAATTAAAAAGTAATTAACATAATTTTTCATAATGAAAACTAGATGATACCTTATGGTTCAAATTTCTCTATCTCTTCTATAGCACCCCTACAACATAATATATACAAGATTGTTGCAAGTAATTTGAAGGAATAACAGTAGAATATGTTTAATTGCAGTCTTGGACAGTATTTAAATTTTAAGTCATTCGTTGTGCACCTAAAATTCTCATTGCTGGCAGAATGTGTAGCTAAAGTAATCTCATTTATGGCTGATTGCTGTTTATTACTGATAAGCCCTATTGGTATTTGATGCAGAATTAATGTTAATTAAAGTTCAACTTGCATGTTTTCAATGTCAGTAATTAAAATGAGAAATTAAATATTTGGCTCAATGCACAGCAACTTTACAGTCTGGAGGAACTATGTTAGTATTGGGCCCAATGCACAGTAATGTTACTTTTTGGAGAACTCTTCTGCAGTGGACATTGGGACTGCTCCTGTTTCTACTGATTTCTGAGGCAAGGCTCTGTTAGGCCTTTCTGAATGTAAATAATCAGTCCCTGACATTCAGAGCTCCCCTCATTCAGTCAAGGAGATTTATGTGACCTCAATCTCAACTGTTTGGAATTACTTCCAGTATTTCTCACCAAAGAAGACAAAGCTATATTTTACTATGTGGAGAACAGTTTGTACCAGTGCAAAACGTGCCTGCCACTTCAGAAATATATATTTTTTCCTCACCATTGCCCTGCTTTATTGCCAATGTAATTAGAAGAGTTTTAAATTGATATTCCTTTACAAATATATCTTTTATTTTATTCCTCCATTGCAGATAATCTTTAAATTAATGATGTTGCTGACTTTCTATCTCTCAGCATTAGCTGATGCCATTATTTGTGTCCACATTAGATGTGGAAAGATGTTGTTTTATGGATTTGATTACTTTCATTTTAAGTTGCTGGTTGTGTCAGACTGACAAATGCACTAAACATTAATGAATATTATTGAACATTTCTGTGACACAAAAAATTATTATTACAATCTTGAGATAGGAAAAGATCTTAAAATTCTTGTTCTTAGCAAAATCATGATGAAAGTTAACCAAAATAGACCTGCATCTAATTGAAGATTATTTCACATCCTAAACATTTGTCATAGCTTGATATTGAAATAAAATTACTGCTCTGTTGATTAAATACACCTGTGTGGTAAAATGTCTTCCTTTACATGTGGAGACACAAAACTATACTCATTATTTCTCACTGGAATGGCCAAAGTGGTGGGCAAAGGTCTTTTTTACCTCTTGTCAGCATCATTAAAATTCCTTTAAATCATCTCTTGCCTTTCACACTTAATGGCTGTTGCTTGGAGAAGTGGTGTAATGCCATGATCTATATTATTTTCAGCTGTTACCATCAAGGATGTGGTGAGGCAACTTTCTCTGAATGGGGAGCATCAGGAAAGCATCCTCCAAGGTAAAATCAAGCTAACACTGTCTGAAAGAGTTGTGGTTGATGGTATAGCTTTCATCACAGATACTGGTTTCTATTAACATAGAATTATCAACTTCCAATCATTAATATTTGAGGATGGGTTATTGTTTTCACTCCTGATTAATCCCATTTGATGTAGAAAATCAGTTAATTCCTTAAATATTTGGTTATATTTTAGCAATAATCTCATTACAAAGCTGTTATCTCAAACCTTCCTTTACTTTCAACAAACTTTAATTAAAAATATCTCGGTTGATGTTTCCAAATTGTGTAGTCATCCTTGTAAGAATTCTGAAAATTCAATTTTACAAATCCAAATATGGTTCTGGAAAAGAAAGAAAAGTTCTTGCTGTTTCATGAAGGGACTTTCAATCTCCTTACAATTGTACTGTTTTTGATATTTCGCTTAAGGTTGACTGTCTGTGCCAAAGAGCTGTTATTTCTGCTTCTAACACAAACTAATTGGGCTGGATCAAGACAAGAGTTTTGTTGCATTTTTACTGCTGAATTTCCAGAACTTCTTTTTGCCAGCTTTTGATGATACTAATATTAATCAAATGCTGATGGTATACCTATTTTTGGCGTTGTGGTAAGGTCCAATGAATCTGTAGGGCAGGGGCTTTGTGTTTTAGATCTATCTAAAGGCTAAGGGGATAGCCTAAGTAGATTGTGGGTTTGTTTTGGTTTTTTTCCATAAGGATGAAATTAATATTTACTTTCAAAAATAATTTTGTATGTAGAAAGAGGACAATTTTTTCTAGAGTATTTGATAATTTCTTTGCATATAACTGAGAGAAATATTATGAGGACTCAGGTATCTTTCAAGGGTTTCACAAAATCTGTATAGGTAGAAATGATTCCCCTTAAGAATATTTGCCCTGTTTAATTTCTCCCAGCCGGTGAATCAAATAATTATTTTCCTGATTAAATACATGGCTCATCCTGTTTAATTAAGTACATATTAGCAATACCAGAGAGAAGGTTTATTTAAATAAATTCTCTTTGGAGGATCCAAATTGTGTCAGTGGGGAGCCAAGTTCAACAAACTCACTGAAGCATCCCAGATATTCAGGGAGGATGTCAAACCTGTGGTGGTTGAAGGACATGCAGGATGATACTTATCATTGCTGAAGCCTACTACTCCCTGACTGCCCCCTTTTAGATCCATTAAGGAAGAAGAACTTGGATAGGGAGTGGTAAAGTTGCTTACTAAGTATGAATATTTCTGATTTTCCAGAACAGAATGATTCAGTATCTTAAATATTATTTCTAACTTTGTTCTGCTGTTTCATGCTTCACAGTTAGCAATGTGAAAATTTAAAATCAGAATAAAGACAGTGACTTAGTCAAAGCTGGGATTCTTATTTTGCTCACCTAATTATGGGTAAATTAATACTTATCAAATGCCAGTTGCTTATTCAGTTAACTTCTGAGCATAAACCTTGCATCAATGCATCCATTTCCTCTACATCCTAAGTGAATTGTCCATTTTTAATTCAATCAGTCTTGTTCTCTGGTTCAACAGTTCACAAGTTTAATGTATTAATGTTTTTATGGAAAGATGCCAATCATTCCTAACTTTACCTGAAGAATCATTTAAAGTAAAATCATGCTTAAGAAATTTGAATGTTGGAAGTATATTTTAATGGATGTAGATCCATATATTTTCTTCTATGCTGCTGGGCCTGCCTACCTGAGCAATAATTTGGTTTACTAATCTGCACCACAAGGAAAGAAATGCCTCCATAGTGCAACAGTTCTGTCTCTTGGATCATTTTCTCATGTAATTCCTATCTCTATGTCAATAATTGAAAAGTCTGAGACAATTCCACTTCTGTTTCACTGTCAGATGCTGAACATTTTTTTATTACCACTTATAGGTTTAACACTGGCTTTAAGCATTTGGTATAGAAAAGAGTCACTGTCCTGTTTGTCCTCAATAGAAGAGAGCTTTACTATGAGTTTCAGAAAAATTGAAAAAGAAGCAACAGAAATTATATTAATCTTTTTCTTTTCTTTGTTTGCTTTTCATAACATCTTTCTGTCCCAGACAAGGCCTCCAACATTCTGCAAGTCCAACTCATTAATGGACATGTCACTCAAATGTCTTTTTGCAAGTAGCAAGAATTTTCTCCAGCACATATGAATAATCCTTGCAGCTGTCTCCTCCATGCCCATTCTCTGTGATGCAATTACTGTTGCTGGTGCTGCAGGAGCTGGGTTCAGCAGATATCAGAATATTCCAGGCTGAGCTTTGGAGGTATTACAATATTTTAGTTTTGAATTTTCTGAGGAAAATTAATCTTTATTCTACCAAATCTAGAAAAAGACAATCAATTAATTCTTTATTTCTGTTTTACCTTTGTGTTTTCCTTCCTTTGCCCTTTTTCTGTGGCTAATATGGGAACACAAAAATGGATAGGACAAAAACCAAAACCCAGACCAGACTGAGAAGGAAAGCCTGACAATATCACTTCATGGTACATGCTATGGTTGCTAGTGAAAGAAAACAGGGTGCAGAAGAAGAGAATATTGGTGCTGGGCATTTACTCTACATATTCCCATGGATCTTTGGTCAAGGGCTTCTTCAGAGTCCTTGCCCTACTCTACAGTCTCAACCAGAAAGTTAAAAACCAGAAAACTGTAAAAATCTCAAGGAAATGGAGGCGGCTTTTTATTTTGCCCTGGGACCATGATATAAATGGCATGTGGTCATGATTCTTCTTATAAAATTCCTTGTTTAGATGTAAATTTTCCAGAATTAGCTAACTTTTTTCCTTAAATGTAAAGGTAGTGATATGATATTTCTCTACTAATAACTTCATTTAAATTTCTCCTCTCCTTCACAAGAAAACCCTCCTCAAAACCTCCAAATAAACAAACAAAAACCTTGAGCTTTTGCCTGATCTGTAGTGCATCCAGGACAGGTTGAGAACCAGTTTTTGAAGAGATGTAGAATACTTGTGGAAATGTTTCTATTTTTTCTTTTTCCATTCAAATATTTTATTCGGAAAAGATTATCACTTTGATTATTTAAGTAATTAACTGAAAAGTCTTCTCTATTCTATTTTTAATTTTAATAATAAAATAGATATTTTAGCAATGGGAACTAAAGAGGATTGTGAATAAATAAATATAATGGAGAAATTTATTTGGTTAAAATAAATATAAACTGACATACTTTATTCTTGGTTTCTTCATTACTTATGCCAAGATTTTTCTCAAATTTTTGCCTGGTGACTGCATAGACAAAATAAAATCAATGTGCAATTGCATTACTTTTGATTTTTCTAGGATAGTGCATTTAGGAGAGTTTGTTTCCATGAGAACAGATGGCTGAGCAGATAATTCAGCTTACGTGTTACAAGACTGATCAATGAACTCTGGATCATGTTGAAGGCAAAATGTCCTGCATTGAATGGGTACATTAAACCATTCAAGTTCAGGGATACATCAAGAGGACTTTTATTTTCTTTCATTGTTTATGAAGATTGTGTTATGACTTAACCAACATCCTGGTAAGAAACCACGGTACAGGGCAGCTCTGGTAGTCTAATTTCTGCGGACTGCATGTCCATTATTTTTCTCTGCTATAAATTCAGTATATGCTGGAGATGGAATACTTTTATGTGTTTATATTAAACTACACAAATGAGTAGCTGGCTGGAGTTTAACACAATTATTCAAAGCTCTGGATGGACCTCCACTTATGGAAAAAACTATCAGTGTTAGACATGGGAAAAACTGAATGCTGACTTTTTTCTCAATCATTTTTTCCTGTTACACTTGACTTTTTTCTGCTCTTGGGTACATGGTATTTTGCCTAATGGATCAGCAAGAAAATGTTTTAAGCTGAAGATGCTTACTTTCTGAACCTTTTGTTTCACCATCTTTTCCTGGTAGCCATCTCTTATGATGTAAAAATATCCTGAGAGTGCCCAAGAGCACAGTGGACAGCATGTCCTCTGGTCTTTGGGGTTCATTTTTATAGGACATACTCTGTACAGTTGCTATGCAGCTTCTGTGTGGGAGTTTCTGTGAGATCTACTTCTTTCAGCAGTAGTTTCCTTTATAATTGAAGCACAAAATACATCTTTTTATCAGACTCTCTATTATCAAAGCATAAACTAGAGGAGAAAATTACAGATTAATGACTGTGCAGACTTTTATTAAAAAATGTGTGTTTGGAAGCAAAAAGAATGATATATATTTGTAATGTGGCCCTTAGATCTGTGAGCCCTTCAAAGATGTAGATGCATTTTGTAACTCTCTAATTTAATTTATAAAAATATATATTAAAAATATACAATATGCATGTAATTTCAGGCATTCTACTGATAGGAATTTACAGATCAGCAAAAGCTCCTAGCATATTAATGCCCCATTGACAAGTAGTCATTCTTTAAAATGCATATTAATCACTGGTTATTATGAGTGCAATGTGAATTTCTTGAAGCCTGCATTGTTTTTGATTATACACTCTATTTTGTTTCTAGTTTTAATGGCCCTCATATGTTCTGATCCTTGGAAGTAGTTGATTGTAACAATTACAAAAATCATCATAAAAGCCTAGTAACTAGAGAACAAATTGAGAACAAATACACTACCAATGTCTCTACTTTCAGAATCCTCCCTTCTTGCGTAATCCTTGTTCTGCTTTTAGAATTGTTTGATTTATTTAATCAGAAATGCACCACCAGTTGCTCTTAATGTCTGAGATAGAAACCATGCATGGGCAATCAAGTACATGTTATTGGGTTGAGTATAGTTGACAGATTCCCTTTCCACATGAAAACAAGGAGGGATCCACAGTGAATTCCACTGACCTTCTGCACTTATAGACATCTGTACTGTCCATCAGACTATGTATATTATAGTAGCCAAGAGAGAATATATCTTTCTCCTGTAACTATATTTTTGGACATGATGAATTTAAAACACTGATCAACAGACCACTGAGTCAATAGATAACATTTGATCTTTTATTCTTTGGCTCAAACACTAAATGTATATGCACGATCTACATGTAAATGTGCTAAATGTAAATACACAATTAATTAATTAAGATAATTATTATGTAATAATCTATATTTTTGAATGTTTTATAACCTTTGGCAGTTGGTCCTTATCTGCTGTTATACATAACACTAGTTCTATGAAGACATGTGACATTGAAATGAAAAATGTTACTGTGGGAATGTCTTTTACTACCTTGTGGAAGCAAAGGTGTAGCAAAATAAAGATTTTTCCTTAAATTACTAAAACTTCTGTAACAAGCAATGTCATATGAAAGTTGTGGCCTTTATTTCCAAGTTCCATCTATGTGAAAATTCAACTAAATATGTTGACACACAAAAAACAACAAACATTGCATTGCAACTCAATACGTTGCTAGTTTGCTTACTAACAGTCTTTTATTTATGTTCAATTTGCCTAACAATATTTTGATATTCTGTTCTGTCCAAATCTTAAGTAAAGGCATTAGAGACATCCTACTTGGCTTCACTAAGGGCAAATTTTGCCTGACTAATCTAGTGGCCTTCTACAATGGAATGACTGCATCAATGGGCAAGGGAAGAGCTATTGATCTACCTGTACTTCTGCAAGGATTTTGATAAGGTTCTCCCTGTAATATTCTTGTTGCTAAATTGGAGAGTTATGGGTTTGATGGTGTTGCCAGATGAATAATTGTTTGCACCTGGTGGATTAATGCAATGCTTTATAGTTTTACAACTTTATAGATTTAGATTCCATGTATTTTAAGGACTGTTGAGTGTTATGTTTGGTTTTGTTTCAATTTACTTTATTGGTATTTCCAGATATGGTCCACCATTGTCCAAGCATTATTTTCTATCACCAGCTCTCTCATCACCCCTGCAGTAGTCATGTTCCCAAGATTGACTGCAATGTTCCTATGATGTTTTGTTGTGAAGAAAAACACCTTAGAAGCAGAGTAAGAGATGCAGGCTGAAGCTGTTATAAATTTGGATTCCTTACACAACATGGAGCCTTAAGGAAGTGGTATCTGGGATTGTATTTCACAGTCCTTTCATGCATTTCAGGCTGTATTTGTGTGATGCTAAAAATATATTTATAATATGAACTGAGGAAGTTCAGTGGGTGTCAAACTGGCAACACGTAACTTTTAGAGATGAAAAGGGGAGGCAATGGATTACACATTTCTAATATCAAAGATTAGAGTGCAAGGAAAAGAAAAGTAGGAGGGGAGAGAGAGAGAGAAAAGAAACAATTTTTGAAATAAACCAAAAATAATTGACCTAAACACTAACAGTCTTGAATCCTCTTAAAATGTTCTGAGAAGATTCAGGGTTCCCTTTTCCTGAAGGTTTTGTAGTCAAGATTTGACTCTTAGATAAGTATTTCTGACAGGAATATGTTTTCTGTTTGACATCCAGACAATTTTAATGACAGTTGGAAATTCTGAATCTACTTTTCACTTTCAATTTTATGTATGTTGTTTAGCCAGAGAATGAAAAGTATGTTTCCTATTATCTATGTATGGATTATTATCTATATATGGATATGCTGGTAATACACTGAGAGTGATAAAACTGACTGTAATAGTGAAAAAAAACCCAAAAAACCAACCAGCTAATTCTAACAGACTAAGTTAAGGTCTGCTCTCCTAAAATCCATGGCTGTGATCCTTCATTTTGCCTTGCTCCCTCCTCTTAGACACTTGAAATCTAGCATTGCACTGATCACTGCACCAAAGTTGGCCTAGACCTTCACACCCACAAACAGCCCTTCCTTTTCTCCATCCCAGCAGAGCCCCTTCTCTCCTCCATCACCTATGCTGACTCCTCTGTCACCTGTGTCCTGTATCACAAAGTTGCTATCAGTGGCCTCCAGAAATTTGTGCCTCATTTTATATTACTTCCAGAGGATATCAAGGTGGTTAAATATCACTGATTATTTACAGAGCACTGCATGAAAAATGATGCTAGATACAAGTGAATTTGATGATCATGATGATTGCAGTTATTTTCATACAAAGTAAAGAGTGTACACAAATAGTAATGATACTAGATTCAGTATGAGTTTATGAAAATTGATTTCACTAAACTAGCTGTATGTAATTTTATGAAATGCTAAGTTTGTTTATATTTTATTATCATGATGGTAATTAAATATATCTAATGAATTGTGGTTACTATACAATGTTTTTATTAATAATATGAAATGGTATGAAAGAAAAATACCATAACATTAAGTGGGTTGAATGTGGATTAGATAATATATCTCAAAATAGAATGAGCAAAGAGCAATTAACTATTTACATCAATGGAAATATTTTGGTCTTATGTTACTTTTCTTCCAAATCACTGATCAAACCTTCACTGATAAAGGTGAATGTGTTACAAAATGGAAATATTTATTATTAAAGAGGATACAGCACTTTTGCAATGCTATTTATTTTTTATCCAATTACAAGTATCTTATTTTTACCATTATGAGGTTTATGATTATACACCACTAATAAAGTTGCTACTTATTCTGCAGCTTCTGCTTACAGGATTAATTATTGAAAAGTTTTTGTGGAAAGCTGTAAGAATAAATACATTATAAAAAGACATTATTATTATGTAAGTTTAAAGGGTGGTATACATGGACAAATTAACATGAAACATAATAGATGGGTATGATGTGCAGTTGGAAATGCAAGAAAAGTAAGCCCTAGTGAAAAACCTGTGGAAGAGGAACTTTCAGAAATGGACAGGCAATAAAAAACAATCAGCTATTGATGCCATGATGATTTTTTTGCCATTTCTTTTATACCCCTTTTTATACCTTTTTATAGCTTTTTTATTCTGTATTTTAGCCTACATTCTTGGGCTTATTTGTCAAGCTCGGAGACAAAACATTTTAGAAGCTTCGTAGTTAGGGATCAGAATGCCCCACACCCCAAGCTCCTCTCCAGAACACCTTCTG
The DNA here is from genome assembly GCA_020086605.1 of Lanius collurio. Lineage (NCBI taxonomy): Eukaryota > Metazoa > Chordata > Aves > Passeriformes > Laniidae > Lanius > Lanius collurio. The sequence continues at coordinate 9,326,127 of JACBWW010000003.1, forward strand.
TAAACTAAGACAGAGCTATCCAGGGGAAGGTTCCTTGGGGAGGGGGGCTCACTTGAGCTTCTCATAGGGGAATCTTTGATAGATATGGTAATTAGTAAGACTTACAATGATATACCTGATCTATTGTGTGTGTGCATTGCAGTGTGCATTTTGGTATATTCCACCTGGATGTGGTGCTCCTAAGGATCCTTAAAATAAATACTGAGGTAAAATGCCTTTTTTCCTTCTAACCATGTTTGATTCTTGATTTTAAGACCAAGAAAATGCATCACTATCATTACCAAGAGTGAGCTAGCATAAAAATGCAATAAGGAGGAATTATTGGTTATGTCTATATTAAGAAGGGTCTGGGTTCAGATGAATGAACCTAGGAACTGAAAAATGTAGTGGGCATTATGATCAAACTATTTCTTGATTATCTGTACTTAATGACTTTATATGGAAAAAAACATCATTTTGAGTTTCTGATTGTAATCTCCAGTTTTTTCACTCTTGCTTCCCTATCTTACCCAACCAAAGCAGTTTCATTTTAATGGCCCTAACATTTTAGTCTGCCTTCACCTCTCACTGGAAAATTTAAATTACATAAATCATTTAAACATTTAGTAGTTTTTATTACACTATCATAGTATACTTATGCATTTCAGCTTGTCAAAAAATGATGGGGTGTTATGGGTATTTTAATGAAAGACTATATTAAAAATTCCAGAGTAATGTAAAACATATTGCAAATGAGTTTGAAATTAAAGGCACTTCCTATCCTTTATTGCATTCTAACAGTTTTTCTCGTTTTCAGTCTAACAGCTGATAGTATGTGATGGGAGTACAGAAATCAAGCTGGTATACAAAGCATGCTCAAACACTGGGGATTTACTATTTCCTTTTACACTGGAGTACAACAGTGATTTTCATGTGCATATATATATTTGTATATATATATATGATTGTGTCACTATTTAGAAAAAAATTCAATCTGGTTTAACAAGTTGCATGTAAATCTATGCATATTCATGTTTACATTTTAGCTACACAAATGCAATGCAAGCAGATCAATCTACCTAAGGAAGAGATGACCTTGATGTGTACTTTGCATAGAGACACTGCAGTGTATTTCAATTAATTATCTAATTTTGGTGCAGCTGGAAAGATTTGCAAGGGACAGGTACCATGAACTGCTTTTAAAATCAGCTTAACTAATACACCCAGTTGTATCTTGGACTCTGGATTGATGTGGAATTGTTGATGTGATTTTTATGCTTCAAAATCCTCTAGATGCCAATACAGTGTTAGTGGATGTGAAAGAGGAACAAGTAACTGAAATATCCAACAATTTAGAATAGTCCTTAAGTAAGTCCTGAGGAATTTTTAGAGCATCTCCTCCTTTCCTTCTCTGGCCTGGCCATCTGCAGGGCTGTTTCTCTAATATTTTCCCTCCCATCTGTTGTGCAGCATTTTCTTACCTTTTCATCAACATGTTTCTCCACATGCAACACCAGGTTGGCTGACGGTCTTCGTTTTGACCAGTGGTGGTCCACTGGATCCAGCTGGAATGAGCTGGAGCCAGCTGTGTATGCTTCAGTCCCTGATCTCTGCTCACAGCCTCTGCTGCTATCAAAACCCTACCACCCAATAGAGTTAGGCAAATTTAGCCTAGATATTTATTCTTTAAATATCTATACATGCTATACAAGTAACAGGGTTGGAAAAACATTTGCTTTCTCTGTTTGTGATTTCTTTTTGATTTGAGTTGCCTCCTCAGGTTTTCTTTTTTTTTAAAGCTTATTGCAATGAAACTAAAAATATCAACATACCCCTATATTGAAACTCATAAAGAATATAATTGGGGAAAAAACACCAAACTTCAACAGAAAATTTTAAAAAAATAAAAAAATTGGACATTTTAATAAATCTGTCAATTTTATTATCATTTACTTTGCCTTGAAAGTTACTAATGTACTAACTGGAAGCTCATTAATGTATATGTCTTTACAACATACTTAGACAAAGTGAGAGTTGCTCTGTAATTATACTTTTGTAGGTACTTCTGGTGGCCTGGTATGGGGATGGGAGTAACACAGCCTCCAACTGCCGTAGCTTCCAAATGCCACTGACAGAAGTCACTGGAAAGAGAAATGCCCGAGAAGGAAAGCAGTACCACAGAGTTTAGATGTCTCTTTCCACTGACTGTGAATGGCCCCAGGTATCTCCAGGACATATCTGTAGTATCTCTGGAGTTAAACAAACATCTGCCTTCTGAGACCTTAAAGATTAAACAAACCCAAAAAACCAAAACAAAAAAACCAAACTAACAGCAGTCTTCATCTAAAAAGCCCCATGAGGCATTCTGTGTACAGCTAATAGATAACTAATAGAGTTGAATCTCTGGAAAAAATGCCTTATAATCAATAGCCTCATGCTTCCTAGAACATTCTGTCTTGAGCTGGAGAATATTCAACCTGAGAAGCTGCTGCTTTATCACTTAAAGTTGGACTGATGAATTTCTGGAGTCCATGGGCCATAGGACGTGGGCAGACATGAGGGCACCCATCTCTTACTTAATCTTTGAGGCAGTCAAGGCACAGGAATGAAAGTGGGCTTCCAGAGCTAGTTATCTGAAACGTGTGTTACCTGCAGTGATATCTGGCTAAGACAGAAGCTGTATGAGCAGGGACCAGAATCTTTCTATTACACTTTCAGCCCTAAAGAGATGGTTAAATCTAGGCTGCTGGTTTTTTGTTCAATATCACCTACAATTCACTGATTTCTGGTCTCCCAGTGTCTTAGCTTCAGAAGAAGCAGAGCCTGTCTACTGCAAGGAGATTAATGATTTTTTTTTTTTTTTGAAATGCTACTTTCTTAGGCTGAACATAGTCTTATTTTCTGTGGGTGACTGTTCTCACCAGTATGTTATCACAAAAAAGACTGTCACTAAAACTTTAGAGTTCTTCTTATGTTTAGCTTGCCTTCTCCAGAGTTCCTATATCTTACATCAAAATAGGCTTGAGAAACAAACATAAGGCTTGAGGAAAAATGTACCTTTCTCTTCCAAGCAGTCACATCTAACTCTGTATGGACAGTTAATTTAAGCCTCTGGGGCAGTAAGGCTCAGTAGAGAAAGGCTCTCTTTGCAGTGCTGGAGAAACTGGAAAATGGAGTGCTAAATGTAGATATGTTGCACATGCTTTAATTCCCAACTACATTTATGAAGACTATTTCAATGGAGTACTTTGGTATCTTTCTGAGATAACTGACTTTTATAGTGAAGGGAAATTATGTATATCTCATCTATCTTGGTGTAAGTGAAGCATGTAATGCAGTACCATGTTGAAAAATTTCGGCTGAAATGGGGAAGACAGGATTTTTATAAGAATGATAAAGTGGGGGAAAAATAGCTGAAGGAGAAGAATTGACTTATATCAAAGAAAGAAAAGTGATTACTAGTTAAATTCTCACAGGTCAGAGATCTTATTTAGTACTTATATGACTTTGACCAGAAGAAAAAAAAAAACAAACCACAAAAAAAACCCAAAAAACCAACAAAAAACATAAGGCATAAACACAAAGGGAGCAGAAAGATGATGCGGGGCTTTTTCTGATTAAGAAAAAAAGATGAGAGACATTTTCAGTATAGATGAAATATCATGTTGGAGGGATGACTTTTCAGACACATGTATAGCTCAGTGTCCGGAATAACAGAATTGAATGAATAGAAAAGTATGACCACAGGTTTTGGCTAAAAATTAACCACTGAATGAGGAAGGCTTGCTAGGATTGCAAGTCACCTGTAATTAGAGCTAGCTACTAAAAGGCGAATTAGTTTTTGGAAACATCAAGGAAGATATATCTGCATATGTGGAGAGGAATTGTCATGCACCGGATGATATTTTGTCAGTGCACCACAATTCCTTAATTCACACACTATAGATTTTTCATCTAAAATGCTAAATACAGTTCTGTTTACTTATAGTCAAGATGAAAAAATTACAAAAAACCCTCTATTAAAATAATACCGGGAAGAATGTATTCTTTCTAAAAGAGGACACCAAAAACTGGCTTATCTAGCAAAATGAAAAGGGGCTCATGATTGCTCTCTTCAAACACATTACTTGTGGTATAAGAGCTGTTCAAACAAAATGATAGTTCTAGCATAGCTGTAAGTGGCTGTTAAACTGGACAGAAATATATTCAAGCAAAAAAAAAGCAGAAGAGATCTTCTGGCAATCATAAGAATAAAATTTAAGTAGCAGCCAAAAAAAGTAACATGCATAAGATACCTAAAAATGTTTTTATGGTAGAGTTTGATGAGTTTATTAAATAATTTAAAGAATGTGGTTATCTGCAGTAGAAGGCAACGACTGAAGATGTCTTGAGTTCCTAAATGAAATAAGACACAGCAGGAACAGCTACCACAGAAATATTGAAGTTGAACTGATCACTTGTCTATCATTCTTGGTCCCTTATAGCCTTGAAAGGTTCTGTGAATTGACTGGCTGCAACACTTTGTTTTTCAGGTGAGAGCTGACAATTGATGCTGATTACAAAGTCACATCCCATATAGCTCCGCTGTTATTATTAAAAAGGTTTACAAGTTTCCTTGACACATAAGCAACAGATGCAAACTGCCCAAAGCTGAACATGTAGCTAAGTACTGTCTGAATATACCTAAGTATTAATGAGTTTGCATAATTGCACTGGAGTTTATTTCAGGAACTTCAGAACTTGCAGAGCTATAAAAGATTTAATACAGCCAGAAATGTTATTGCTTTCTGCAGGAGTAAGTGTATGCATTTTGTTATTCCTTTTTTTCATAACTGCAAAGTACTGCAAAGGAGAAATAAATACTAGAAGTCTACATGGCACTATATCTCTCACACAAAGGAAAGTAATTTAAAAAATAAAAACCTCTGTCTTTTGGACAAGAAAATGAAGAAACGTTCAGAACAGCAAGGCACTTTAGCTGTTACTCAGTTTGGTAAAAAAGGTATCCATCAACGGTTTCCCCTTAACAATTTGGCCACCCTCTTCTGCAGTTGTGTTCATCAGTTGTATTCAACTTAATTCAAGCAAAAATGTCACTTCATTTTTTGTTGTTATTGATTTTTTATATTAAATATGATAGGTGTGTACTAAAAGTATCAATTTTTTAATATGAAAGTTTCGCCAACTGTAGTTCAAATTTATTTTCAGTTACTCACTGGTGGCACTCATTTTGTTTAATTTCTGACTGGGGAGAGGATTCTACTAAATAGAATTTAATATTAATTTAATAATGTACATGTTAAAGTCAATTGACAGAAGGAAATTTTGTTTATAGCACTAAAATTTATAGGAGACAAAACAAAAAAAGAGAAAGAATAATAAAATCTCTTGTGTTGAAGGAGCATGGAAAGAAGAAACAAGATTTTGTGCTTGAAAACAGTTTATACACATAGAAAATGCTTCTTGCACTTCTTGTTACTTTGTGGTACTGTCCTTTGGGGTTGGAAAACAAATACCTGTTCTTTTTACAAATTTATCAAAACCATTGTTAATATACAATGAAAAATCTTAATGAAAGTTATAGTGAAGTGAAAAAAAATGCTTAAATATCTTTTGAGCAAGGATGAAGGATGAAGGCAAAGCATTATGCCTAAATTTTACAGTAGTAATTTACAAAATAAAAAGTAATTTTGTGTTTGAGAGGCAAATGAGCAGGTTCTTTTCATTGCACAGTCCTCACTAATCAGCACTGAACAACAAAAAACTATGTTTATTCAAACTGGATTTATATTCATTGGCTTATTTACTGCTACTCCAAAACAAGTAAGAAGTGAGAGGCTACTGTAGTTTGTTATGGAAACAAGCTTCAGATTCAGCACTGAAACCTGAAACCATTTCCTAAACCTTTATGTGTTTATCAAGTCCAGGCCTAAGAAAGCCCTAGAAAGAAGCAGCAATAGTTAAGAGTAATGGTGGGGAAAATTTAAGTTTTTTATGCACCATTTGGCCCTCTGAAGACCTCATACCTTAGATAATGCCTTGTGATCTTATTGCTTTATCCTGTTCTAACAGTGATTGAATAGAAAGTGATCTTCTACTCTAAGACAACATTCAGCTATAGCTAAAAATATAAAACAATTTGGAAAGAAGCTGCAACCTAACAGCCTTAAAGAAAAAATTAAAAGAATGTGGGTTTTACATTTTATGGATTGAAAATATTTCATTTATAGTTCTCAGTTTGTTCATGAGAAATGTCTGGAGGGAGATTAAGGAAAGAAGACACAATGAGAAGAGGAAAAAACAAGTTAGTATAAAGTCTCCTACACGAACATGGGGCCATGGAAGGACCTGTAATGTGCACAAATCACAGGATGACAACAGCCTGAAAGCATGTATGGGACAGAGAGAAATAATTTAAGTTTAGCACAGCTGAATTTGGGATAGTGACTTGAGATCTTGTGTCTCTTAGAAAGTATGGTTACCCTGAAAGAACTGCTTTAAGACCTATGGGTATTTTTTCTGTCAGAAGGTCTCTATAAATCATCTGTGAAGAAGGCACAGAACCATTTTGTTGAGTGTTGACCTAGTAAGCCCTGGATTTATGGACATGATTAACGTGAGTCTAGTGAGACAGTATGTCACAAATATTAGATTTTGGTTTGTGGCTTTTTTTCTGATGTGAGCATCAGCCTGCTATCTGCTCCTGTCCAGTGCCCTTCAGCTTGTGCTCTGCATGCAGGTGTCTGAGGTGAACCTGTTTCATGAGGTCACAGAGAACCATAGACAACTTTTGGAATGAATTTGAGATATTTGCTCCTGCACAAAGTAAAAACAATAGTTTTTGTGGAAAAAAATCCCAAATCTCACAACATTTTAATTGTTCTGTTTGGGCTAAGAAATCACATATTTTGGCTAAGAAACCACATATTTTGGCTAAAATTGGGACCTGCTACTGTATATATTCCAGCAGAGCATATCCAGCCATGGATGAAAGCTCTATAGGGTAAACAGAAATTTTTAATTTCATGCATCATTTGTAACTTGTTACACTAATTTCACTCAGAATGTTGTTAATAAAAGCTAATGGGAAACACCAAGTGCTTTCCTTTAAACTTCAAAATTTTCTAGTATTGGATTCTAATTACCAACTTCTGTGTTTTTCTGAGACCAAAAAAGTTGACTTTTAATTTAGAAGAAGTAAAAACAACGCTTGACTCTCCTCGTCCAAAACTAGAAATATTTAGGATATATTCAATGGATCTCATTTGTTCCTGACTTAATTTTCCTTCTTCACCTGCTACGTCATCTTTTATTTAGTAGTTTAGAAATGTGCTATTATTTGATCAGATGATTTCTTACTTTCCCATGTTCACAATGCCCGTGTTTACATTTACAGATAGGTTTTTGTGCTCTAATTTTAGTAATGACTCTTTTCACCTGACAGTCATGAAGTAATATGCCTGAAATAAGACTTTAGAAATGTCAAACCTAGTAAAAAAAAGAAAGATATGGCCGAGAAAGAGGGACACAAAATTTCTTAATTCCTCCTTGTGCAGAGAGGAGAGGTGTCTGCCATAATTTCTGATATAAGTAGCCAGCTGCCAGTTCAGGATTATTTCATAAGAAATACCCCCTGCAAAACCACTGACCAGAGAAAAATAAGCTCTCTGATGAAAAGAAAAAAAAAAAGAAAAAAGAAAAAGTTCTGAGTAAGGGATGAGACGTTTGATCCACAGAATATGTACGTCCAAAGGGACACTCTCATCAAAATCATTATTGGTTAGCAAGCCACTGGATAGCGAACAGAAGGTCAAAGCCAGAATAAAGAGAGAGCTAAAAGAGAGGAGAGGTTGTGGCCTACTCTGATGCAAAATATTCAGCAGTGAGGTACAGAGGAATCTGAACAATGTGTCCTGGACTGAAGAGTCCCACAGGACTCTCCTCATCATCCACTTGCTGTAGAGATGACCTCCATGGATGCAAAGAGCTCTCAGTGTTTCATAGAGCCAGAGAGTGAAGAAAGCACCTGAAGGAACTCTGATTAAGGTGTAGGAATTTATTATAAGGAGTATTTATTTACATGTGAAGTTATTATCTGTTTAATATATAATTTTAACATCTATCAAATAAATCCCACCTTTCAGGTAGGGAGGTTCCATTAGTGTTGTTTGTACTACATCTGCAGAGTAAGTTTAAGCTCTTGGACTAAAGTTGTTTTGGCTGACAAACCCACTGGAGAGAGAATGCACATTTATCTTTTCAAATAACCTTTATTTATTTATTTCACCTTCCTCATGTTTTTTTACAAGTTATTTCTAGCTGAAATACAACATTAATTCTGTTCTTCATTTCATTCCATCTGAAAATAGCTACCTAAGTATCTTGAAAGCTAAAGCATGAAATTTTCAGCATTAAGAAAGACAAATGGTTTAATATTCAAATCATAAAGTCTTCTCTAATAAGCATTCAAATCACCAAACAAAAATCCTGTATAAGACAGGGTAGACACGATCTTGTTTATCTTACAGAAAAGCTTTTAACTCTAGGAGTTTTCTCTTTCAAAGATCCACTATCTTCTTTGATATATGGAACATATAAACCCAAAATTTCTATAGATCGTTTTATTCTAGTACTAATATTTATAAAAATACAAGTAAATAGATAAACCTCTCACAGTAACATGAATTGAAAGTTTCTTTTAAGAGCAAGACCTGCAGAAGGTCAGTTTCTGGTTGCAGTTAGACATGTAATTTAAGCCCCTGGTGGGAAAAATTCTATAAATCTGAAAAACAAGCTGAGTGGCTGCAGTTTAATCACCTATCAAAATGTTTTAAAATGGTGAAGAGCAGTAAGTTTATTTTCAAAGGAGAAAGATGAGAAACAAATCAATCAGAATTTGTTCTGAGAATTCAGAGAACATGGGAGTGTATTTTCAAAACAGAAACTGGCAGTGGAGAAACAAATCCTATTATTTCTTAATAGGATTTTTGGGCAGAATAGCCATAAACTAACTGAACACTTACTCTACAGTAATTTTGGGAACAGCTGAGGGAAAAAGTTGGCAAAACGATTTTATTTTCTATAGTGAAAGAGAGATACCCCAGAAGAGTACTTGTCAATTCAATCTATGTCATTTCGAAAGCCACTCAGAGGTTTCTTCCTTAATGCACTTACTCTGAGGTAAAATGCTAAATTAGAAGAAGTTATTTTTATCTCACCAAGGCCTTAATTTTGCCTTGGAGGAAGAAAGTCAGATTTCTGAATTTAGTGGGAAAAGAGGAAGGACAATAATGGTTTGTGGAGGAGAAAACCAATAAATATACACTTTGTATTTTTCCCCAACCTGATGCATAAGACCCTGGAGTATGATTTAAACTTGCAGAACCAAGCAGTCAGCAGAGCACTTTTTTACATTCTGCAGTATACTATTGTGCTGAGCCTTCATATCTTATTGTGGGTTTAATATATCATAGGGAGAATGAATATAATAATTTTAGAGTGCTTTCAAAGATCTAGGGCTTAGTATTTTATTTTCAGGAGATTGCAAATTAAGCACCATGCTGAAGAAATTTTGTCAATGTTGCTTGATTAGAGGGAAAAGGAAAATTTTGCTGATTATTGGGAGCTAGGGATGGGTGGGTCATGCTGCCATGTAAGAGATGAACTCTCTAATCAGAATTTTGGTCTGTATAGTCCTGCCTCACATGGACAGCTGGTCTGATGTGCTGAAACCTGGAGAAACACTCCCTGTATCCTTAGCAGAGACAGAATTCCTAATATAGAACAGCTTCAAGAAGACACAGAAAATTCCAAAGTCCTCATAAGAGAATAAAATGGATCACCAAACCAATTCAGTGTTTTCCATTTTGAGGGTATTTTTAAATTATAGATTAAAATTTTGACTGTTTCTGGATAACCTTCATCAAGAATCTTTGGAATTTACTCTGCAAATATCAAGGAAGAGGGTTTGTGAACATCACTTCTGCCTCTTTCAATGTTTTTCACCAATGTTCTACTTCTTTTTCATGTGTGATTTTCCAAAAACAAGGCATTTGGTGCAGGATGCCCAAATGTGGGCACTCAGTCTGACAGATTACCTCTGGTAAAATTTACTGGGTATTTCACTGTCTCTCAGGCTTTCCAATACCCACATTCTTTGCAACATTTTCAGTATGATTGTCATCGCTTCACTAAAGCAAATTACCTCTCTTCCAGAAGTAGATATTCATTTGGCTGCTTACTCTTTCAGGACAAGGATTGTGTTCTTCTTTAGATGCAAATATGAACTTCTGAAAAATTGTCTCCTTATTTTGGAAAGAGCTTGTAGCTTCATCCATTTTTAATGAGAGGAGTATACATCACAGTATCAAATCAAGTATCAAAAATATAATTCTTAAATATTTCTTTTTCTTCAATTAAATCAACATTAGCTGTACCAAGCAACTAGAAAGAAATTGATTTAGGATGTATTTTCAGCAATTTTGTACAAAACTAGCAGTATTTGGCAGAGTTCCTTATTTATGAAACAAAGATATGTAGAACTAGAAAACCAGTGATGCCTTTTGCTGGTCTTAAAATCAAAAGTCAAACATGGTTAGAAGGGAAAAAGGGTTTTACCTCTGTATTTATTTTAAGGATCCTTAGATGCACCATGTCTGGGTGGAATGTGCTGAAATGCACACCACAATGTCCTCCAAAAGATCTGGTATAATATTATAGTCTTACTAATTAGCATATCTATCAAAAATTCCCCAATCAGAGGCTTGAATGAGCCCCCTCCCCAAGGAGCCTTCCCCTGAATGGTTCTATCTTACAGAATGTGTTCTGGAGAGGACCTTGGGGTCTGGGGCACACTTATCCCTAACTAAAATGTTTAGTCCCCTAGCTTGACAAACAAGTCCAAGAATGTAGGCTAAAAGCACTAAAGAATGCAGAAGTTGTAAAAAAGATATTACAGAGGTATAAAGAAAAGGCAAAAAATCATCATGGTATCACCAGCAAACATTAAAATTTAAAACCAATACCCCACAACTGTTTTTTGGAAATGTTTGCAGATTCTTGCCTTGAAATAGTTGTCCTGTCACTGGAATAATGGACCAGGAAGATGACAAGTTGCCAGACAACGCCTGAAGATTTCTGAAACTGATTTTATGACACAGTGACCTATGACCTCCAGAGGAACAACTTTAAACTCTGTGTCCTCCTCTTATATTTCCTCTTTCGAATTCTTGGCCTCCATAAATTTCCTAAAGGGGCCTAAAAGAGAGCTGGAGAGGGACTTCACTTTACAAGAACATTTAGTGACAGGACAAGGGGTGTAATGCCCTTAAACTGAAAGAGAATAGGTTTAGATTAGATACCCTCATTTCTGTGAAGGTGGTAAGGCACTAGGAGAGGTTGCCCAGGAAGTTGTGTATGCCCAATCCCTGGAAAGAATTTAGGCCAGGTTGCATGGAACTTAGAGAAGCCTGATCTAGTGTAAGGTGTCCCTGCTCATGGCAGGGGGTTTGGAATGAGATGAACTTTAAGGTCGCCTCCAACCCAAACCACTCTATGATTCAGTAAACACATATTCATGGCAGAGAGATGATAAAACAACAAAAGAAACATGTAGCTAAATGAAGAAGTAAATGAATAGATACATTAATTAAATAAGGCATTTAATTGGATTGCATTAGTCTTATAAACTTCTCATTAGCAGAATTTTATTTATGATATAAACATGTCCTCAGTGCTGAGAGTCCTATACTTCTCTGAGATAATGAATAATAATAAGATAAGCAGACTACAGGGTATTTTTAATAACAATTACTCCTCAGCATATAATCTACATGAAACAAAAATGTTTGGGCCAGACTTTGCTCTTAGTTACCAGATCACATTGGAAAGCAATTTTTATGTCCTGCCAATTTCATTTGAACTCACTATTTCTACCTGCACATTTGAAATTATTTTATGACAAAATAGTGCCTGGCAACACCGAGTATGTTTAAGCATTCCTTTTTATAACATAAAATAAGAGCATAAAATGATTCTTTAAAAGCTGCAGTCTTTCTTCATGACTTTTTCACTACTTTGCGTGGAGCCATAAGTTTATCACTATTACTTTGCCCACAAATGAATTGTAGGCATATAGAGAAACATATTTTAAGTAGGAAAACATAGTAAAATTTATTTTGCAACAAGCGTCCTTCCTCTAAGAAGAATGAAATGCTTTCTACACTTATGTGTAAATATAGGAGCTGTATTTGTGGCCTCTTAGCCTTGGCACTTTGTCTTTAAGTATTTGTTCTCAACAAATGTTTGTCATGTCATGATATCAAAAGAGGGCAAATGTCTAGACAAAAACATTAATCTTCCAGCAAGTACAGGGAATCAGTGAAATGTCAGCCTAGCTTTAACCTTGCTTGTTTATTACATATTTCTATTATTTCTACCTCATCCAGCAATAAATTAGGTAGAAGGCACAAGCCTTTAGCTTCCAGCAGTAGTTTTAGGAAAGGCATTGAAATATTGCAGTTGATCTGGGATTTTTCTACTACTAGAAGAAATATTAAAATGCCTCTATTCAAATACATTATGACCAACTCCCTTTTTAGACATTTTATTTATCTTAAAACTAATAAGGCTTTTATATAATTCGCAAACACCAAAATCTCAGTTTTATGTCATTTTCCATTATGAACACCAATAAACTTTAGCAGAAAAAAAAAAGTGCATTAGGAAAGGTGTGTTACTGACATAATATTTTACATCTGAATTCTCAGTGTATTGCATCCTGGATTGTAGTTCCGGTGTCATTTCTTGATTATATATTAGAAGTGGGAGACATAGGTTTTACCACAGATTTTTATAATCCTTAATGAACACAAAAGCATCTGTTCAAAAGGCCAGAAATAAACTGCCGGGAGAATGAAGGACAGATTAGGTTGTCAATATTGTAAATTCCAAATATTTTTTTTCATTCAAACCTACAGACAGCTACAACACCTTCTCACACAGACTTGAACAGAAGGGACCCTTTAGGACAGCTACATACTACAAAAGGACAAAAGCAGATATCTATATGATAAGCTCCTTAAGAAGTATCGTCACTTTGCTCAAGATACATATCAGAAAAAATTAGGAGAGGAGTTACTCCCAAGTAGATACTTGCAGATATTAAAACAATAAAGCAGAGTGTGGATCGTTCATGCTCCATTTATGTTGTCTGGTGTGCGCAGTTCGCTATTTGGGGTGTCTAGATCAGGTACCTACCATGCCAGGTGCCAGGTCACAGGCTTGCTGCTACTACTTATAAGGAGAGGGAAGGAAGACTCATGGGGTCTGAGCATGGGATGGGATAATATCTAGACCCTGAAATTCAGAAACTCCAGGTATACTGGCACAGTAGGAGTTACTGTGAATTAAGCAGTCCAGTAACAATGGAGATAATACAGCAATGTAACTGGCAACTCAGTGAAACATGACAACAGGAGAAACCTGTTATCTTGATACCATTCCATGATTTGGACCCTGAAAGATAACTGAGTCCCAGGAAGTGTGCAAGGCCAGACTGGCTGGAGCTCTGAGCAAACTGGCCTAGAGGAAGGTATTCTTGTCAATGACAGGGGAGTTTGAACAAGATTATCTTTACTAGGTAATCCAACCCAAAACATTCTATGATTCTATGATTCTATAAAGTTGCCATCAAACTCAGGTTTTCTGTTTTTTTACTCTGCATAACCCAAACTTACTTCTGTACTAGGAACAATCATGAGGAAAGAATTTGAGAAACAGAGAACCAAAAACTCCCAAAATTTTATTTTCCTTTATTTAATTTGTTGGTGGATAACCTGCTCTTTAATACTCTAACATTAGTTTGGGACAGATACCAGATTAGAACATTTCCACTTCAGAAGGGAAAATTTAATTACTTTTAGGGGAATTTTCATTGCTGCTCTACACCTTGTTTTCTTGTTTAATTTTCTGTTATTCACTTAACATTCCTGTGGGTCCTATGTAAAAAAATATAGTAACTCTCCCCTGTTATAAAGCATTTCAAAAGCTGTACGGAAACAAACTACCAAGTTCCCATGTGTTATGACAAGATTTCTTCTTCTTTCTAGCATTATATATATATACCTTATATATAACATTCCTACTGGTTCATTTGGTTGCTGCTTCAGATATGAAGTGAATGTTCCAAGGTGCCTTTTTTTGGGGGAAAAAAATTGTGGCATCAGTGATTTTGGGTAATCAAGTCAAATAATTGGACTAGAACTTTTAATTCAAAGTTCATTGAAACTATTTTAGGAAGAAATGTATCAAAATGTGAAGTGGTTGAATCACCATCCCTGGAAGTATTTAAAATATGTGTTTATGTGGCACTCAGGGACATAGTTTAGTGGTGAACTTGGCAGTGCTGGGTTAATGGTTGGACTTGATAACCTTAGAGGTCTTTCCCAATCTCAGTGATTCTACAATTTAGGATGTTGCTATACACAGACTTGACACAGAAGTTACTTGAGTACACAACACAGATTAGCTTCATTTTTTAAGACTAGCTCTCAGGAATCTAGATTGAAATCATCTTAACTTCAGTTTTCTTGTTTTGATTCAGACAAGACTGATAAAATGACTAGTAAATTGACTGAAAGAAACAGAAGGAAGGCTCTTTATCCACAATATGTTTTTATGCACTATTTATACATTTTATGAAATGTAGCTATCTAGTTTTAGTCAAGGACAGCTGTTACACTTAACATTTGTACACTATTTTACCCAAATTAGTGCTGTAGTTAAAAAAACACAAACAACTTTCAGGAAATGAGGTAAAATACTTTTGGTATTATAAGATATTTTCCATGGTATTAAAATTTCTTCAAAATGGGAACATTCCAGTTAATTTGAATTCTGGATGAAGGAATTTGTTTATTCTTGTGTTTGCTGAATGAGTTTCCCCAGGCCTAGTTACTGATGGACACATTGCCAAAAACAGTAAAGCCAGAAGAAGGCCCTGAAGCACCAATGAGATTTTAATGTTCAGTTTGGATGGCACTAATTGTCACAAAGGGGAAATGCATAAAACTAGTGTATAGTCAAGGGGAACCCCATCTAATACTTTCTAATGTTATTTCTGGCTTGACTTACGAGCCTTCTCTCTGGCCTTTAACAAACTTCACATCACATCTGATGTAATGGCTTTTTCTCTATTGTGCTTGTCAGCTGGGGCAGCCTTTTTATATTTCTCTGCCTCATTAACACTCTTTAAAAATTTTTGGGGAAAAAAAAGGTAAAGTTCAATTAAGTTCAATTCCTCCCTCGTCATTTTCCTGTTTCTCCAATGAAAATTCCTGCATGAAATAAAATTATACTTTATTAGTCAGCAAAGTGTGATAAAGAAGTGTGAAGCAATATAACATCAAGTGCTCCCAAAATTTTTTTTTACTTTTTTTTTTTTTTTTTTTTTGCTTTGACAATATCCCTAATAGCAATTTCAGTGGAAAACACTCTTCTGCTTTCTAAAGTTCCCGAATGATAGTTAGGATTTAAATGTAGTAGTGAATTCACATGTTTTCCTTAGGGCAATCAGGGAGCAGAGGAAGGGAAGGTGGTAATATTAAACATTAGAATTTTATCTCTCTTTATGTATATTTTATAAGTATTTCTACATATTAAAATTTCATTTTTTTTTTTAAATTAGGATTTAAAGAAGCCTGTCATGACAGAAGTAGAAATAGGCTTTTACTATATCTGGCAAAAGTCTAAGTACTGTAGAACTGAATTCTTGCATTTTTTCAGCTGCTATTTCCCTAGGCCCGAGAATAAACTCAGCCTCCATATCAGTTAGAAAACTTAGATTTTTTTTTTTTTTTATTCCTGTCTTTTTTTATTTCTGTTTTTGATCACCTTCTTTTTTACAGGGAATGTAAAGTGAGCAGGCAATTAGGTAATTTCTAGTGAAGTGTATTGGCAGAGTTATGTCTGGTTGTAACAACAATTTAGAGGGTGATTAGCAGCTGTATGCTAATTAATCAGGAAGCCATTGATTTCCTGAGAACACTAATTCTCAGTTCAGATTGCATGGTGTCTTTGTTTCATCTATTTCTGTATGCATTCTGTTCACACCTAATATTACAGAAAAGAATTTCCAGAAAATTCACCATGTATCTTCTGTTGAACTTTCTTCAAGTGTCTATCAGATATAAGTAACTTATTTCTAATGATTCCTGTTTCAAAATGCCTCAACTTTTTGTACTACATCATAAAAGCCTGTATTATTTTTTATATTTTATGTAAAATGCTTTCAACTGATTCATACGGATGTTCTCCACTCAGAGACTGAATTCTGTACAGAAAGTATTTTATAATGGGAAAACTGTCTGCAAAGGAAGTTGAGTCAATTCTGCTACAGTCCAGAGGCTCAGAGAATGTCAAGTTTAGGAGTCCCAGGGGATTTATTTTGTTGGTTTTAGAAATATTTAATCTGAGCTGTCCCAGACAAGGTGTCATGAAAGAGGTTGGTATCTCTCCTGCCTTTGGAATTTAAATTCCAGTTCTGAATGCAGACATCCTGCTGCAGTCAGAGGGAGCTGTGTATGGGCAAAAGGGAGCTCTTCAGTGGGACTAGGTAGAACACTGAGAGCCATGCTGAAAAGGCAATATTGACTCGATTTGAAAGTTTTGGTATTTCCACTAAGAAAAGAAGGTGTAAACACCTCCAGTTTGTCACCAGTTGTGAAATGAAATAATGTAGTCATGACTAAGAGCAAATATATTTGTGATGTTTGTTTACATGAATTCTACAGTGAATAATGCATTCCACATTAGCATGAAGTTGCTCTGTCAAAACAGAAGTGGAAACAAATAAAAGGCTGTGGTTTTGTGCACATTTTGTTGTAAATGAATAGCCATGGCTACAGTAATATTTGGGTTCAGATATATGCTGGAAAGGCTGTAATTTCTCCTTGTAAAAGTAAATGGGAATCGTCAGGACCAGCACTAGATGTTTACTTTTTCCACTATTTTAGAATATGTGTCTCCTGGATTTTACTATTGGTGCTAGGTCCCTCTCAACATGACATTCTGAAAGTTAACATTGAAGATGGCCGTGCTGTTCCTGCTTTCAGAAAAGATGAACAGATCTTTTTTTCCCAATGCTTGTTTGCAAGTGCCTCTGCAAATAAAAGAAAAATATGCATTTTTGTATGTTGGCTTTTCTAATACTGATAGATAAAATAAAGATTTCTGTAGAATTGCTTTTGGAGCTGTTTCTCTCTTCTCCACCTACAGAGTGGAGAATTTTCAGGGTCCTGTTAGTTATCACAGTCTCATCCTTAGCCTCAGGGAAGCAGTAGTTGGGAAGAGCTGCCAAGGACCAGCTCTAGTGAGCCTTATATATTGCTGAATATGACCACTGAGGAGCATTGTCATCTGCAATAGATGAGATAATTTTAGGAAGCACCATGTTGCAGGGTGCTAATTGACATAATAAAGAAGAGAATATATCCATCAAGCTGTGTTTGTGGGTAAATGGGAGCTAATTAAATTAGCAATAAAGCATAAGGACTATAAAATAATATGTACTTTTTATGCTTGCTGTAGTTGGTTCTCTTAAAGTCATTGTCTTAAGCAAAGATAATTGCTTATGTACATATTGCTCTAAAAAGAAAATAAGATTAAAGTAGGGATGTGAGAAGTACTAGTGACTAAGTTGTGCATTAGTACCTGAAAAGTACTTGAGTTGGGTTGGCCAAGTAGACCAAAAAAGTAATGCCAGATGATTTAAAATACCATTTAATATTAGGCAACATTAAGTAGGTATACTTATATTTACTCCAGATTTTTTTACCATCTTCTGTGTGAATCAGAAATTATTGTTCATCTGGTATTTATCAGATGAAGGTGGTTAATCAAACTCTAATATAGATCTTCAGAAACAGAAAGATTGTGTACATCCATTGTTTGCAAAAGTAAAAGGTAATACAATTTAAACCAGCCTAGTTGCATTTGAAACTAATTTTATTTAATGAGATGGTGAATAATTATCTCAGGCAATTAATGGTCTCTAAGGAAATCCAGGTCAAACTGATATTTGCAGTCCTGTGTATGTGAAACATTTTCACATATAATGCTAACAAAAGCTTTGTGGTCATGTAAGAGATGACAATTAAAGTTAATAAAGAAAGAAATGGTTGACTGAATTATCAATAGTTGGGAACACCCACTACAGTGGGTGGGAAGCAAAATTACCCTTTCCAATATCACTGTAACCGGAGGAATGCTGCCTGCCAAGGGAGATTTTTATTCCAGACATGAATTTCTTAGCCTTCAGACTGACCCTCTGACCTGGCAGATATCAGGGTGGCAGGCTTCAACAGGCTTGCACATTACAATTCTCAGCCTTTACAGCTAAAATAGCTTGTGAAATTGGAGCCCCAATGACTCCTCTTGTGTTTTTGTTTGTTTGAAGTGTTGAGAGACCAATTTAAGACATTGCTTTTTCTAGTTACAAATTAAAGGATGTCTGGGGAGCAGCTGATATTGTTCTTGCCTTATGTTTCTCAGGGTCAAGACCAATTCAGGTACAAACAGGATGTCAAGAAGTCTCTATGCCCACCTCTTGCTCACAATAGGGACAGCTCTGAGGTCAGAGGTGGCTGCTCAGGGCTTTACCCTGTTGGATTTTGAAAACCTCCGCAGCTGGAAACTGCAGAGCTTGTCTGGGCAGCCTGTCCCAGAGCTGGGCTGTCCTCAGAGTCGGGAATTTTTTCCACACATCCAACATGAACATCTCTAGTTTCAGTTCATGCCACTGAATATCATCCTCCCAGCATGTGTGGTTGTGGAGGGCCTGATTGTCTGCCT
This sequence comes from Lanius collurio, assembly GCA_020086605.1. Taxonomy (NCBI): domain Eukaryota; kingdom Metazoa; phylum Chordata; class Aves; order Passeriformes; family Laniidae; genus Lanius; species Lanius collurio. Next base: position 9,344,955 of record JACBWW010000003.1, read on the forward strand.
GAAAATCTTTCAGTAGACACCGGGGGGACTCTTGTTAGGAGTCCACAAAGCTCCTTTGCACTCCGGTTGAACAAGTCACAGTCCCTCAGTTTCTCCTAACAAGCCAAGTGCTCTGGCCTCCTCCACCCTGCTGAAAGTGCTCCAGTTTTCTAAATTCTTTCTTGCACAGGAGGTCCCAAAACTGGACACAGTATTTCAGCTGTAGTCTGATGAGTGCTGGGCAGAGGGGAATGGTCACTGCCTGTATTAGCTGCCCATGCTCCTGTTCATACAGCCCAGGAAGCTCATGGGTACCTTTCTGTCTGGGCCTCAGCTCACTGCCCATTAGGCCCCCCCCAAGGGACTTTCCCTCAGGGCTGCTCCCAAACTGTCTATCCAAAATCTGTGCCATCACAGGTCCTTCTCTGTCCCAGGGGTAGCACTTGGCACTTTTCCTTGCTAGATTTCAGAAGTTTCCTATCTAACCCTTCCTTCTAGCCTGTTCCAGCCCCTTTGGTTGGGACCCTTCTCTCAAGAGTAAAAACAGGTTTTCCCACAAAATTTGATGTCCTCTATACCCTTGATAAATGTGCATTCCATTATATCCTACAGGCCATTGATTGAGGTGTTGACTCAGTACAGCCTCCTGCAGTTGCCCTTTTGTTACTCATGTGCCAGTAGAACACATAGAACGCAACCCATTAACCATGACCCTTTAGGTCTGATCACCCAACCCATTTTTAACCTCTTGTATGCTCATCCAGACCATAATGCCCTAATTTGGTTGCACAAGTATTGTGAAAGAGAGTGTTGAAAGCCCTGCTAAAGTTGAAGTGAATGATACCTGTTGCTCTTCCATCCTGGTTTACTGATTAGAGAAGTGTAATTTGTGTGGAACAGTTACTTAGACTTCTTTTTAAATTCTAATTTCCCTCAAATGTATCCAACAGTTTGAAGTACCCTATTTCTATTTCATTCTATTGCAAAGTGAAGAAAGTTTACTAAGAAATTTCTAAGTACTTAATGAAACATATACCTGGCTTAATTTATTATGAGATGGTGGGTAGTAGTGGAATGCATACTGGGAAATTTCAAGTGAGGGTGGAAGGAAATGTATTTCTTTCTAGTGTTGCTCTTTCTGCTTCTCTAACAGGTTTGGGTTTTTTTTCACAGCAAAAAATAATAACATATTTCTATGTGTTTTGTAATTTTACTCCTACTTACCTTCTGCTCTGTGGTAAAAAGAAGAACAATTATGTAATTTGCAGAAGGTAAAAGCTAAGGTAAAACTTAATTTGTGGATTATTACTGAACTTCCTCAAAAATTTCTACCTAAAACATCTGGAAAGCTAATATTCTCCAAAACATAATATACTTTTTTCTATGCTATATAATTATCGAATCACTACATGAAGAATTTTTCATGGCCATAAGTAGAAAGTTTGTATTAATCCCTGTTAAAATGTCATTAAAGATGGCACTTAGAATGCTTTCTTATACACACTTGTGATACCTTTCTCTCATTTTTAAGGCTTTTTTAGAAAAAAATTAGATTATGAGATCAAGACACTTTCCAGGGTTGGTGCTTAAAATGCTGTACTCCTAACTCAGAGATACTAGGTTTAGGGGTCATTTGAGAGAAGTTTGAGTTGGGAAAATAAATCCCCATCCGAACAATGAAGAAATGTTAGCTTCTTATTAGATAGTGCAGTCAAGGGGATGAATATGCCTCTTCCCAAGAGCCTTTCTATCTTGTCCCATGAATTATGTTTAGAAAAGGGTGAAGTACTGTGATTTGTATATATGGCCATGTGTGCATGGCCAGACATTCAACGTAATTCAAAACCCTTGGACAGAGATTTGCTCAGGTTTTCAGACACAGTGTACAGTTGTTGGATGTCAACCTCTCATGAAATCAATGAGAAGCAGCTAATTTGTACTGATATTTTTACCTCCACCTTTTAAAGACCTAAATACCATTGAAAATATGACTCTGACTTTTTAATCTCTTTATTAAGATAAATTTGGCTTAGAGCTGGTATAACAAAGTGAAATTTTATGGACTTTAATATTACAGAGGTCAGGCTACATGATCATTCAGGCTTCAAAACTCCATCAGAGAAAACTGATATGACTCACGGCCTCTAGTTTCAAGCTTTCCTCTTTACTGACACATTTTCTCTGTGTTCCTCATGCTAGGACATGCTTCTATATTTTTGAATATATAAATCACAGGAGAAGAGCCATTAGAGATTGTAAAGATCCAATCAATCATTCACTCACTCCCTGCCAAAGAGAATACAGTTAAAAAATATATATATATTTCAGAAATTAATCTGATAGCTGAATAAAACCACACTTACTCTTAGCCCAAGGGCCTATATCTTTTAGAAAGTAATTTCTGTCCTCTATCACAATCTATTTTAATCATTAATATTATTCTTTCCCTGGAGGGATGCCCTCCAAACATCCTTAAGTTTGGCACTCTTAGCCATAACACTTCCCATTCCATTAAACCAGCCCATTTAAATGGAGAAGATACCTCAGTTCAGTTCTGGAGGATTATTACAGCAGTCACAGCCACAGAGATTTATAAAGTCACTTGTTTTTTATCTCCAGTGCCTCCTGGACTTTTAGCTCCTCAATTAATAATCTTTTCATTATAGAGCCTACACTTGAATAAAAACCAAAGTTGTCATTCTAAAAATTATAAGTTCACACTGTCCCGTTATATTTAGGTGCTATATTCTGAGTCTAGACAAATATTTTGTAGCAGTGTATCCTCAACAGTGGATGTGTTGATGTACTATCAACAAGGAAGGGGAAAAATGCAGTATCTACAGAAAAAGTTGTCCATTGAAAAACATTACCCAAATCTGTCATAATAAAATGGTGAAGTACAGAAAGGACAGAAACAGCCCTGACAAGAACTCAGGGAATAGGATTAATAAAAAAGCTCATTTGATACTAGGAAGATTATGAACCACCAATATAGTACCCAAGAAATACAGCTATTTTGTATATATTCATATTCACTGTACATACACGTCCACACATCCCACAGGATGCTCTCAAAGAACAAGACACAAAGAGATATGTTTTGTACTCTTCTATAGAAGCTTATTTTGCATATGTTCATTTGCAAATATGAGGACATTGATAACAATATTGAGGTTTTGCAAAAAACTAATGATGCCATTGAATAAATGTCAGGCTTCACTGTCCTGCTAATGGTCTCAAATATATTAAAAAAATACACAATCCTCCATACCACAGGAAAAGAAGCAGCTAAAAAGGAGCTTCTCTGCACAGCAGACAGATTCCTCTCCACTGATTTAGTAAAGAAAATGGAATATTTTAATGATTTTTTCCTTTTATGTGATTAGCTTTGGTATTAATGTTCAGCATCACTGATTCTAGACATTATATCTCATTCTCTCATTTCTTACTGATTTATGTGATAAAATGTTTGGACAGAAAGCAATAAATCATGTTTTCTGTCATATTGAAGAATAAATTAACCTATTTTACTATACAGTCCACAACCCTAAGGATTAACTTGTCCCATTCACTTAACCCAAAATAACAGTCTGACCCTTCCCAAACAAAGTAAATAATAAAAAACCTCCCGACCATCTAACAGAAAAAGAAAAAAAGCAGCAAGAAAATAACCTCTCATTTCCCCCCCTATATAATTTATACCATTCATATCTGGCCCAGATCCTATCCACTTGCTTATTACCCAAATCAACCCCCTTGCTGGTAACTCTCAGTCAAAATTTACAGTCAATTTGATTTATTTAAGATTGGGAGGAAACTGACCAACACTGAAGGGCTACAGTTTTGTTTCAAATAACTGAATGCTGCAGAACACCAGAAGTACCTCTTTCCTTACAAAACCATTCCAGATTAAATCTTAATTTTAGTTGCCTTGGCCACGTTAATTTTTTTTTCAAAATCATTTCGAGAGTGAGTGATCTACTGTTTCTCTTCTCCAAAACCACTTGAGCTCTTCACATAGATATAATTAGCAGATTTAGTAATGAAGTTTCTTTCCATTTCAATGGGCTTCCCTGGTTTTATGGACAAGAAAACCAACAGGGCCAAACTTCTGCAGCTTTTGGCATGAGGGTGTTTCCTTATGAATTTCAGTTCACTCTGTCATAAGGAACAGTTCAGGGATTTAGGAGAAAGGACACGGATTTCAGGTGCACTACCTTCTACAGAAATATTTGAAACCAGAAGTCCCTCTAAATGTTTCTTTTTTTTTTTTTTTTTAAATCAGACCACATAGATAAGAACCTTTCAGCAACCAAAAAAGAGAGAAAGGGAAACTATTGCCAAATCACTGTGAGAAGGGGGAAATATTTTTAAAACCCTCTTTGTGAATCATGTTTACTTCTTTTTCTCAAATGAGATCTCTGAGCACACTAATAAACAAGGTAAAGCAGACAGACTAGATATGACTTTTCCTTTCCTAGAGACTATTGAAAAAATAAGGCAAGCAAGCAGGCAGGAATGCATGTTTGTTTAATTTAAAATGCATTTCCCTAAGGGTGGCATCTGACCTCTTGTGTTACTGATGGGGCTAGAAAAAAAGCCTGGAAATGCCATGTCACCTGTCATAAATAGGAGAAAACACTCCTTATGCTGATTGTGGTTTGCTGCTGATAGAGAAAATCTGTCGTGACAGAAAAAGATCTCTAAACGTTCAGAGCTGGAACTAATACAATGGTTTTCTAAAAGTAATCCCTACAGGCTTCTCACAGATTTGCCTTCATCTTTTTTCAGTGAAGGTGACCTCTCCTCAAGCAAAGACCAGCAGTTTCATCTAAAGAAATCTAAAAGAAAGTGTACTGCAAAGCATCTAGGAGCAATAAAAGCTCAAGGTTTATCCTAGTAAATCCATTGACTTTTATCAGTGAATTTTATCAGTCAATTTTTACAAATTTTGTGGAGATTCTGGGATGGAACAGGACATACTGGTCGTTGTTAAACAACATGAAAATGCAGTGTTTGTTCATGCATGGTGCATGTGTATACATATGTTGCTCAACACAGCAATGTGTGTATAGATATACACAGCAAAATAACAGACTGCAAACAGTTGATTGAAAATCTGTTGAATTAAATGGTTCCAGAAACTTCTCTAGTTGTCAGCAGGAAATAATCACCTTCTTCTGAAATCTTTTTTGTACAGAGGGAGTATAACACCCTCAAAATAATACACTGAGTGCTAAAAACCCACTGAGAACTCCAGGTGGTGTTGATGACGATCTTAACATATAGAGAGTAATTTGTATTCTGATCCTACAAGACAGGTGTAGTAGTGTGGCTCCTGACAAGTTGGACCTGCTGTTCAGACAAGCCCTCAAGGAGCAGCATCAGCTCAATTAGACTTAATGAATCACTTGCACTTCTTGATCACTTAAGCCAATATTCACTTTCCTGGAGGTTTAAGTTCTGCTTCTCCTAATTTGATCTTATGGAATAAGCTCTTCTTATACCTGAGTACTTTTGGTTTGAATAAGATCACTGAAGTGCACAGCTTTATTTATTTATTTTCCTTTTTTGTTAATATTACAAACAACCTTTACAATTCTATGCAATTTTCATGTTTATCTTCTTGGGACTAAGGAGATTCTGGCCAGCATATAAATTGCATTCACATTTAAGGAAAAAAAAGAAAATCAGCAACCTGGGGAGAAAATTCACGTGATATGATAGTCATTTTTCCATATGTTATTCTATAAAGTATTCCCTAATTATTAAAAATAAAGGAAAAACATAGATAATAATAGTCATCCAGCCTTTTCCTGTCAAAAGTAATTTTGTATTTCTTCATATATACTTGTGTATAGAGTAGCATACTTTATTCTAATGCCAAAATTGGTATGACTTAAATTAGATGTATGAAAAATTATATTTATATAAACAAATATATACATATAAACAAATTTAATGTTTCCTAGGATAACTGCTCTATGGTCTAATCTGGTACTGGCCTGGTACTGTCTCCTTTTCTAGTAGTTGGAGAACTTGCCTTGAGACTGTAGCATCAGAAGCCTCCTCCATCTGTTGGAATCAAATCTCAGATATTTTTTCCATCCCACAGAATACCATAATCACCTGGTGGTGGGTTGTAAGAATGCTAAGAATATATATGAGTTTTATAACTCATCTTGTCTATTTGGTCCCAGATCCCTATTCCTCAGATGCCCACATTGTTCGAACATTCATTTTCTTCTGAACAATTCCTTTTTTCTTTCTTTTCCTTCTTTTCTTCTTTTTTCCTTTTACTGCAAAGCATCATGTACTCTTCAAAATAAAAACCAGCTGCCCATCTAAATATTGTTTGTTTTAGTGCCTACTTTCAGCAAGTGTGAAAGGCAAGACTGCAGCTGGTAAAATACTCTCACCCTCTGCTGTATTTATTTTTTTCAGTGCAATTAGAGCAAGGTTGCCAGCTTCCAGAAGTGATCAGTTTATTCCTGTGCTTAGTTTCAGAGCTCCTCTGGCTGCTATGTAGTGTTCTTGCAAGTCCAAAAAAGACTCTGTGAGAGTTCCTAAGCATGTGCACAAGGTGCAGGATGATGGATTCAGCTCTGTGTGTCTGAAGTGTCCGAGGGCTGTGTTGCACATTGCAAACCCATTATCCTTCTCCTTGTACACACAATGAGGAACTCTCACAGAGGCACACACATTCACCTACAAAATATCTTCTTGGACTTGCAAGACCATAAATGGGGCCAGAGAAGCTCTTAGGCTAAGTACAGGAGTTGGTTGGTCATTTCTGGAGGTGGCAACCTTGAACAGTATCTCTAAATCAACTTGATCTGCACACTGTGGAAGCTGTCTGGAGACAACTCGCTTAGGATTACTTATGTAACCTTATTTCCTCCCAAAATTATTTCAAAAAGAGATGAGTGTGAACCAATATGAATGCCTCCTGCAAGAGAAAATTAAGTGTTACAGATGTGGTGGCTGAACACAACTCTGTCCTTGCCTGGTACCACTGACTGACGGACAAAAAGGAAGATGAGGGTTCTGTGAATACATAAATCAGTAAACTCTTTCAGTCACAGAGATGGAAAAATTCATAGTTTGGCAAAAGACTCAAGCTAAAATGGAGACTGTTGAAAGTGAGGTGTTAGAAGGTGCCACCAGAAGCATTATTTGATGTTCAGGGAACTCTGATGCTGAAAAAATATGAACTGTGCCATTTTCAGAAGGCAGAAGGGGTGAGTCTAGACTTTCAACTTCAGCCCTTAAAGTGGTGTTTAGCAGATTTATGAGTCTAATTCTTTTGATACTCCATCTTTTTTGTTGTTTTCCTGAAATAATGCTAATATTTTTTCTCTAAAAAATCCTGTATGGCATTTTCATACCTCTTTGTGTTCCTAATTTCCTTCTTGATTGTTGATAACTTCTGGTCATAGTTTATATGAGGTGTCAGTTCTGTAGTGCTTCCCAGTATACTTTTCTCCTTTTCTTTTTCTGTACATCAGATAGCAGGTTTATTATTTATTGTCAGCACAACTCATTGCAACAGGGATCTTTCAAATATAGTGGTGGGTTTGATCTCTGACTGCATTCTAGAAAAGGATTTTTTTCTGTATGTGTATCTTGGGATTTTGAGTCAGATTTTCTCTTCCTTATTAATTAACTTAATGAATTACCACCTTGTAGTCAATATGATGCAATAACAGTAAAGTACTAAAGAACATCAGAGACAAATATATTCAACTCTACTTAGCAACATAATTAAGGCAAATCTGAAATTACATACTCCCACCTGAAATCTTAAAGACACCTAAATTTGACGAATCATTTGATGAATACTTTTACCTTCTAATTCCCAGAGAAAGTGTAGAAATTTCCAAACACTTATTTTGGCCCATAACTTGCAGTGCTGTTAATAAAATTGTTAATAGCCTACAGATGCAGACACAAATGAACATCAGAGTACAGATGATTGAGGCTAAGTGGGGAACCAGAAAGACTTTTAATTATGGTATTTTGAAGGACATTTTTAAAACTCAAAGCTCTGTTTTTGCATGTCCCTGAGCATCCTATGGTGATTTCTGTACAAAACACAATAAAAAACCCCCATAAACTCAAACATGTGGAAGAAATAGCTTATATGACTTGGTAGATCTTACACAGAAGTGGAAGCATAGAGTGGATTTTTTGAGAAATTAACTGATCTCAGTAGTACTTAAAAACTTCACGTTAATATTTCTTTAGTATTTTCTCCTTTTAAAGTTACTAATCTATTCACTTTTCAAATGTTCTGTTAATACCTTGCTCCCATTGTGTATGTCTGCTTTAGTCTTTTGCATTTTAGGAGTATTTTCTAGTTTTAGGAGTCACAGCAAGCATGTAGCATCTGTGTGACTGCTCAACCAGGCTAAAAAGTCTGACACAAGCTCTGTATATTTTCTGGCAAAACTAAAGGACTTGAGTCCTGAGCATGAGTGTCGTGATAAGATCAGATTTAGGTGAGTGAGTTGCACCTCAGCAGAGACAAGTGGCAGACCATTACTCACATTTTTTCTTAGTTTCCATCTGAAGTGTCAGAGTTCCTTTCCAGTGAATGACACAGAAATTGATTCAGCTTCTGCTCCCACTCTTCTTCTCACCAGGTGACAAGGTGACAGGCTGAGTTAAGTCTTGCCACAGCTGCTTCTGGCCCAACTGCTCCCAGGGAATCCTCTGAACCTAGAATCAGCATTGGAAAAAATAAGAAAAAATGCAAGAAAGCATCAGTTTGAGACAACAAAATCTCTTCTGTGCAATGATATAGGGAACACTATTTTATGAGATATTTTTTTAAAATTTATTTATTTACTTTAAAAAATAAAAATAACCTTAAAAAAAACAAAAACAAAAAAAAAAAAAAAAAACAAAAAAAAACCCCAAACCAAACCAAAAAAAAACCCAAAACCCTTTATTTTACATTCTTGCAGGGAAAACAGAAGAATTTTCACCTGCATACTGAGATACTAGAAAGAGATTGTTAATGCTTGAGTGCTGTCTCCTATCTCAATAAAACTTAACACATGGACAGAAATCTGATCCCAGTGCTCAGACTCCCTTTATCTCCTGAAACCTGTGCCGACATAGCTGGCAATGCTTCTGAAGGGAATCACTACCCACCAAAGTAGACTAGACAGCAGACAGCAGTTAATTAACACAGGCTCTGATAGGACCTTTCCGAAGGAATTCACTGTTTTGATTTGTTAAATGTTTGCTATAGCTCTCTGCAAATATTATCTGGAAACATGTCTCTATTTTTTTAACTTGGACTTCTCATTTTGTTTTCGTTTGCAGTAATGATTAAAAACCACTGAATAAAAACCTGCAAAATTCCTATCTCCTTGCTTTTCTTGTCGTACTGGGCTTGCTTGCCATGGTTTTGGTAGGGGGAGGCTACAAGGACAGCTTCTGTGAGAGGCTGCCAGAAACTTCCCCCATGTCCAACAAAGCCAATGCCATCTGGCTCCATGACGGGCCAGCTGGCTCCAAGACAGACCCACTGCTGTCCAAGGCCAAGCCCATCAGTGACGGTGCTAGTGCCTCTGGGATAATGTGGTTTTAAGAAAGGAGAAAACTGCTGTGCACCTGTGACTGCAGCCAGAGAGAGGAGTAAGACTGTGTGAAACAGCTCTGTAACAGCAAGGTCAGTGGAGGAAGAGGGCAGCAGGTACTCCAAGCACCAGAGCAGAGATTCCCTGCAGCCCGTGGTGCAGATCATGGTGAAGCAGCTGTGCCTCGGTAGCCCATGGAGGAGCACAAAGAGCAGAGATCCACCTGCGGTATGTGGAGGATCCCATGACAGACCAGGTGGATGTCTGAAAGAGGCTGTTCTTTCATGGGAAGCCTGCACTGGAGCAGACTCCTGGCAGATCCTCTGGCCCTGAGAAGAAGGTAGCTCATGCTGGTAGGATTTGTGATTCCATGGGGGACACACTGTAGAGCAGCCTGTTCCTGAAGGACTGCACCCTGTGGAAAGGCCCCATGCTGGAGCGGTTCATGAAAAGCTGCTGAGGGAAAGACATATTTTGGAGAAGCTGGTGGAGGGCTGTCTCCTATGGGAGGGACCCCCACTCTGGAGCAGTGGAAGTGTGAGGTGTCTTCCCCCTTAGAAAGAAGGAGCAGTAAAGACAATGTGATGAATTGATCATAACCCTCATTCCCTGTCCTCCTGTGCCATTGGAGTGGGGAAAGGTGGAGATAAAGTCAGGAATAAAGTTGAGCCTGGTAAGAAGCCAGGGGATGGGAAGGTGTTTTTAAGATTTGATTTGTCATTTGTCATTGTACTCTGATTTAATTGGTATTAAATTAAATTATTGTCCCCAAATCTGTTTTGTCCATGATGATAACAGGTGAGTGATCTCTACCTGAACTCCTCTCTACTCATGAGCCTTTTGTTCTATTTTCTCTCCTTTGCCCATCTAAGGATGGGATGATAGAACAGTGGTGGGCACCTGGTGTCCAGCCAGGGTCAAACCACCACACTTGCAGACCAGCTCACTAGTAGGGAAGCCAGCAGAGAGAGAGCAGGGGAATTTATCTGACTGATTGCACAGTCTTCTGTGTGGGATTCAGATGAGTGCAATTTAAGAAAATGTCATGTTTTGGAAGGACTACTGTACTCACCTAAAAGTATTCTTGCTTGAGAATAATTCTTCTATTGATTTTAATGCAAAGAAATATATGTTTGAATATTTATTATACAGACATATATAGTAGGCTTACAGTTTAAATTATTAAAAAAAGAAAAAAGGAAATAGGTCATAAGTGTTTTTCATCGTTGTATACAGATCATTTCTAGACATAAAACATATGGAGGCAAAATTTTAAGCAAAATCAAATTTCATTATCCCAGTTGTCATTAACAGCTTAATACAGGAAGTTATAAAGACCTAGCTATGTAGACCTCTTTGCTCTATTTGTGCTATGCATAAACATCTCCTCGACCTCTAACTCCAAAGTCTACATTTTCTCAAAACCTCTTCTATAATTTATGAACAGAGAATAGGGTACTCATTCATAGAAATGAGTGTCTAGAGAATTAATTTTACATTCTGAACAGCAAAATTTTGCCAAGTGATTTGTCTCATTTCAATCATATTACTAGTAGTAAATAAAAATGACAATTGTTCCATTAAGAATTCTCATAGCAAAAGAAGCAATCCTTACACATTTGAAGGAAAATTGTTAAGGAAGTTCTACTTACAATGAAAGGCAAGAACACCCCCCCAGTTCTTGGTCATGAATATGTCTGGTGCTTGGTTACTGCCTGCTGCCCCATCATTGAAAATGTTCTGATTGGATGGGGCTTTGAGCATTCTGATCTAGTGAAAGTTGTCCCTGACTACAGCAGGGCCTTGGACAAGATGATCTTTAAATGTCCCTTCCAATCAAAACCATTCCATGATTCTGTAATTTGTTTTCATCACAGAGAGTACTTCCTGAACATAACTGGACATACAGTACTTCCTGAAGAACCTGGACATTAACTGCATTGCTTAAAATATTCCAGACAGTAGTCTTTGATATGATGACTGTATTATTAAGAGAAATTAATAGAAATTAAATGCTGGAAATAAATTATATTATTTTTATCTAACATGGTTTGGTGGTGATGAGTTAACTTAAGCCAAAGTCTCAGTTAAAAGGTACAGTGTCAATACGTCTTGCATTGTGTTATCAGGAAGGGAGTGGGTGAAAGCTGTCAAAAACACAGGGAAAGAAAATTAATTAATCAATGATTAGAATAAAATACATAAAGAAAACTTTGCATAATTTTACATGAGATAAGCACAGTAGCACATCTATATATCTAGGCAGATGGAGATTCCATTTGGCTGAGTTCACAGTTCTGTACTCAACATGAGCATAGAAGTGCCAGACTTCTGAGAAAGGGCAGAAAGTATTATTAGTTTCTGAAGAAGAAGGCTGGCATCCATAGAGACCTGTTGGCAAAAGTTTCCAAGAATCCCTAAATCAGTACAGGGTCTCACTACCTCTTTGCTTTCTTTGTATTTGGAAATTCAGCATTTCCATTTCACGGAGATGTATTGTTATTGGGATATTTGTTTGCATACAACCTGGAATCAAACCATGCTTATATTAAATACCCTAAAGACCTTTCTTTCATCCATATTTTGTCAAAATCTGCAATTAATTTCTTGAGTTTAAAATTTGTGGGGTTTAGGGGAATTTAAATTTAATTCTATTTTTTTTCATGCAGCTATTTTAGATGCTTTTTTATCTTGCATTCAGCTGCTGCTGTTTAGGAAAGAGTGAAGAATTTTCACTTGCTTTCAAGATCTGGTAATAACCTTTTAATGCCATAATCAAAGAAGATGGATCTTGTGTTACAGTGAAGCTTAAATATGCTAGGCTTATTGCCTCACACATAGTGTTCACACAGGCAAATGAAAAATAACTTTAAAGCAATGCATGCAAGATGCTAAGTATCTATAATCTTAGGTAAGACACTGCAGGTGAACAGAGTCATAGGAAGAGATTTGCTAACCTAGCAAGCTAAACTTTCATCAGTTTTTTGCAGCGATTGCCACAAAAATCCATTAACAATGTTTAGAGGCAAAGTTATGGAGTGACACTGATTGCATACAGTAATTAAATTTGTCCATGCATGGTTAATAGCTGTGTACAGTTAATAGAGAAAGGAAGGGAATCTGGAAAATATGTGGGTACACAGTGGAAACAGTAGAGTGGATATTTAGTGCACCTTTATGTTTCAAGCTTTTTTGACTCACCCTACTTAGAAAAATGAATTTATGTCATAGTTAAGTGTAGTTTGGGTTTTTCAGAGACTGAAAATAGTTCATGCCTCAAACATTGATATAAAGTTTTGCTCATTATAAAGAAGCTACAGCCAAAGAAGCCTCCCTGAAGAGTGGGACTTTGAACTGAAAGTCAAACTGTTGATTAGACAAAGGGAAACACATTGTTCAGTCACCTCAGGCTGAGGGAAAGGTATGCATCCACAAAAGGCCAAGGCCACCAGCTGCAACTATCCCTGGCTGAGTTTGGGGTGGGGGGAGAGCACAGCTCACAGAAGCCAGGGTTACACAGACTCCCCCTAGCTAAGGGGGAGGAGGAGGTTTTGGGTGCATGGTGCAACCTCTGGTGAGAGGCAATGAACATCCATCCTCTGATTACACAAACTGGCCCAGCTGTGGAAGCCCCAACCCCACAGGGCACATCCATGGGACTTTCCCCTGAGAGGCTTGGCCCCACAGGACTGCATGTGGTGCTACAGACCCAGAGTCTGCTGTGAGAGACTGCATCCCCCAGCTCCAGGGGGACATGGCTGGACATGCCTGCCTAGCCTGAGCATATAAACCCATGGGATTCTGTGCCTTCTGAGGGGACTTTCACCACTAAGACCAACTGGAGAGGATCAATGAATATTGTTGGGATCCACAGAGTGGTGGTATTTTCCTTATTCTGTCCCTGTCACTCTTTTTGTCCCACCCCCCACCCCCCTCCCATCTTCTACTTCTTTTTTTATTTTTTCTCTCTATCTCTCATATTTACCATCAAATAAAAGCCTTACTATTGCCACTGGCATATGGTCTCATTTGCACCTTAATTCGGGCAGAGGCATCTCCAAGAACCTTAAAACTGGATCATAACAGGATTAAGGCAGATTTTTAAAAGAAAAGTTACTTAATTTCCTGGAGTACTATTTATAATTTGATATCATGGTGAAAGTAAGGCACTAAAAATAAGAATCTTTAAAAGTGATAACTTCTAAAAAAAACTAAAATGAAAAAAGTGAATTCTTTTAACCAGGATATTTTCTATGATGAGAAGACACAAAGAAAAATTAAAAACATTGCCTTTCCAGGCTTGAAGTAGGAATAGACTGTAGAGAATCATTTTGTAATGGGAGACAATTAAGCAAGGACCGTCAACTTGTTTCTTTCCATGCCAAATTTAAAACCAGATTTGCCCAGACATCCTGTCTGGGAATGGAAGCCACAGTATTTTTGATTGATAAGTACACAGGCTTCCACAACAGTATTTTACATTCCTTGCTTTCACTCATATTTAACTAGTCATTAAAAAACAAAACAAAACAAAATCTGGGACAAGTCTTTGCCTCCTTTATCTCGCTTTCCCTTACAGCTCTAACAATGCTAAATAAATTTTCAGTCAGCTGACATCTGGCATGAAAAACCTCAGTCCAACATATTAGTGTGATAAAGTTACAAAAATCTGAAAATGAGATCAGATAATTTAGTGGGAAGTGTGCTTAACCAACAGTGCTTTGCAATAGCTGCACTGTGCAACACGTGGAACATATGCTTCAAAGGTAAATATGTGTTTCTACACACGAGGTCAATTACTTATTTCTGTTAATGAAAAAGAAAGGGTTGGAAATAACTCAGGTTTCACCAAGATTAAAGAATACTTATGGTCTCTATTTAGCTTTCTCAAACACACAATGGCAGGTTAATTTGGTTGGAATTTAATTTACAGATTTAGAGTGCTGGTTCTAACATAGGAAATGTATTAAATTTATAGTACTATTAACTTGATTTAAATTCTTATACAAAGGAAATATGTTTATCTCTTGTGATTTTGGCATTGTAGTGGAATACCATAGTAGTAATGCTGGCTTGTAAATTTCTTTTTTAACTATATGAGATGATTTTTCACAGTAATATAAAATCTGCTCAAGTAACAGAACTACATTGACTTTTCCTTCAAACTGGTAAAAGAATCATACAGAAGCAGCAGATCTAAATACATTTCTGTGGATCTAAAAGCCAGGAAAGCCTGTTATAAATTAAGATTATGAAACCACAGTCACAATTTATAGTAACAAATAACATAGAATCACAGGACAGCCGTTTTTGGAAGGGACCTTGGAAGATTATCTGTTCCCAACTTTCATGAGAATGGGAGCCTAGATGAGATTATCTAGCATGCTGTGCAGTTGCATCTCCAAAAGCTATATTGATGGGGACTCTGCCACATTCCATTCCAGTGAATGGTTGTTGGTAGTTAATGTCTTTCTTGTGCTGAGATGAAACCCACCCTGTTGCAACCTGTTGCTTCTGGTCTTCTCCATGTGACTCTTTGTGAAGAAAGAGCCTCTGTTGTCTCTGCAGCCAAGTTTTAAGTATTGGAATACTGTGATGAGTTCCCCATAAGCTGTCTCTTCTCTGGAGACAGAAGACCTAACACCTTCAGTCTTTCCTCACAAAGTAGGCCTTCCGGTCCTTCAGTCATAGTCCCAGTCCTTCTATGGAGCCCCTCTGGTTCCTCCGTGTCACTCTTGAATTGTTGGGACCAGAGTCTAACCCAGTGCTCCAGGTATGGTCTGACAAGTGCTGAGTAGGGTGGGATGATCACGTCTCCGGCTCATCTGCTGGTGATGCTCTGCAGATTCAATACAGAATGTGATGTACCTTTGTTGATACAGAAGTGCCCTGCTGATTCGTGTTCAGCTTGTTGTCCACCAGCACCCCAAGAGCCAGCCCAGCAAGGCTGATCCCCAGCCATATAGATCCTATTCTGTACTGGGCTGTTTGGCTACTTTCCCCCAGGTGCAAGACTTTGTACTTACTTGGCTTTGTTAAAAATCATATTGCTAACCCACTGCTCTCAAAGTTTCTCCAGATATTGAAGACTAAATGTTACTGCTACAAAATCATACAGACACCACATAAGTTCTATTGGCAAATAATTCATTTTGAATACAATAAATTTTGGGAAAACATACCATATAAAGTAATACAAGAAACTTCCAGCTGCATATATTTTTTTATTCTGAATCACTGTTCTGTCCCTAAGGTATGTAAAAGGAAGGAGTAAATTTCTCCAGCTAGATTATTTAGCTGAATTAGGGATTTAGAAGACATGGGTTCAGTAGGTATGATTCTGATGTTTCTTCACTTCTGAAATATTAGGACTGACTTTAAACAACTATTTCTATGTAGTACTTAAGAAGCTCAAATATGAGAAGCCAAGCAGACCTCTAGCTCATGCTCTTTCTGCATGCCTGGCTTCTTCCACAATGCCTACACAGTACTGCCTACTGCTAACCACTTGGCAGGCAGCAGCTCACACATTCTGTGTGGAACATATTTTTGTGTTACTGTTGTTTTTTCTTTCCTCTTTCTTGACCTTACCCATCTGCATGTTTTGCCTACCAGTTTTGTCATTAGCATAGACCCTGATCCTTAAAATGCTTAAGCACGTGGGTAAATTCAATGTGTTATGTATACCTTTTTGAAGGTTCTAGCTTGTGTGAATTCTATTTAAAAATAATCTTTCCTGCTGGTGCTGCTGCTTAGCTTACTTGTTAAGACTGCCTTGTGATCTTAGGACTAAGACTACATTTTGAAAGGCATTTTATGAATACCAGGTAGAATCATATTCTCATTTTCTGTCTATGAGGATACTGGGTTATTCTATACACCATACTACCAAGGTAGTTACTATTAAATGACCTTTCAGTAAATAAAATATTTTCTCTTGGATGTTTTTTATTTAATTTTTAGTTTCTATGAATTTTAATAGAAGATTTTATCCATCTTTTTTCTGTCCTTTGATTTTTCATTTTATTTATTTCTGGAATGATATAATATATGAAGATTTGATGTCTCAGAACAGTTTCTGATGCTTTCCTCTTTGAAATCCCAAATATGAAATTAGAATGTTAAGTGTCTTAATACCTCAGATGCAATATGAGACAGTTTTCATCTGCATATTTTAATTTTGTAAAATAATAAATCAGAAGCAAGAGTTTTACAACCTACTTCCTAAAATCTTTGGGTTTAAATCTTTTTGGCATTTTATTAGTTTGACAAATCAGCATGCAAAGATAGGAATTAAGTGAATAGAAGTAGCTCTACTTGGAAGAAATAAGGAAAAGAGACTTTCAAAAAAACCTAAACCCTTCTTGTGCATAGGAAATAGGAATCCACTTAAGTTCTGCCTGCACTACAGATTTTGTGCTAGAAAGCATAGGTAATTACAATTTTGCACAGTACACTACCTCTGGAGTTTGTATTTTTTTGCTTTACCTCTATCAAGGAATAATTTTGAATTTTTTCCATTAAATTTTTTCATAATCATATGCACATATATTGACACCCTGTATTTGCTTTCCAGAAAATTATCTCTGTGCTCATAGTCATAAATATATTAATGGAATTAAGAATTCAGTAAAAATTAGCATCTGGAATTGTTTGACTTTCATAATAGATCAATAAAACCTTTCCTTCAGATATTTCTGAACAGTCTGTACCTACAAGGAATGTAATAAAGTACAAACATTATCAAAGGTACAATAAATAAGTAGGAGATCTAGGTATTTTGATTTTATTGAATATATAAATAAGTATTATCAATACACACATTTTTATTTTATTAAAAAATATTACAGAAATCTTCTCGCTCAAATATAATGACCTTAAAACCAAAATTATTTTAGATCAAACACTATGTAGTAAGTGTATGCCAGAATACATAATCTTTTTAGCTGATGTACTAACACAACTCTTGCTGAAAAAGTATGACTTTTTATACTAAAGTTGTCTCAAAACAGTGCTCCAAAAGACTCCATTAACAATGAGAAACTGGAAGATCACCATCAAACCAGGGCATAAGCACTTATGGACATGTTCTATTTGCAATTATTGCACCTGCCCATCAATGGTTTTCCCATGTAAACCACCTGGAAAATGAACTGAGCTGTTAACTATAAACTTATAATTCTGAGTTTTATCCTGGGGTTTAGAGCAGTATTTTAGTCTGAAATGAAGTATGAAAAAAATGTTTTTTACAGTCAAAATTTTTAGGATGCTGTTATACTTTTGGGGTATAGCCTTTATCCAAACAACCATCACTGAGCACAAAGCACTGAATTAAAGACCTTCTTTATGAAATCCAAACCTATAAATATGTTTAATCAAAATTATGTTACTTGTACACATGAAAAAGTAATTTCAGCTAAAATTAGGTTATATATCCATAAAATATGCATTTGGGAATTTGGTTGAGTAATTTAAAGTCCTTCTAGATTTCCCATATATTTTCAGAATAGGTTGAAAATTTATTGAGGTGGTAGTGTTAATGCATGTGCATTTTTCTAGTCAGGCAGGAGATTGATGCCTTAAAGGAGGGAGATGGAGTTCCCTTTAATATTTTTTATCTTTCAGATATAATATTGTTATTAATTATTAATTATTATTATGGGATCATTGAGATCTCAACCAAAATATTTGATATAAAGGAATAGACCTTTAAATGAGCTCTTACTGAAGAGAGAACCATCCAAGAGGAGTGTTTAGTCTCTGCTATCAAACAAAAAGCATAATGTGCCATTAATTCCACAAGGTTCCCTCCAGGGGAGCGCTGGAAATAATACTGAATGAAACAGAAGAGTGTAATTGGAGAAAGTGTTGAGTAAAATTGAAGGGAAGGAGGATTGGAAGGAACAATCTTGGGTAAACTGGGGATTATGCTTCATTTCTGTATTGTAATGTTCATGCTGTCCTGTTGTGCTATACACATCCAAATTATCCTTTATTTTATTCTGCTTTTTATTTGTTATGTACATAAGTTTAAAAAAAAAAAAAACAGTAAACGCTGATGATTAACACTAAAATTTATTTAGCTTGTAGTCCAAACATCTTCATGGCCAGTGTCCAGGCTCAAATAGAATTGGTCTAGAGAACATGAAGACTTTTATTTCCATACAAATATACATTAATCCACATAGGTAGACACAAAGCATTCTCACCAACAGTCATTTTAACCCTGGAGTCAATTATTCCTCCTGGGAAAAAAAACCAAAACAAAACAAAAAACCCCCCAAACAAATAAACCCCAACCAAACCCCAAATAATTTTGTTAATTTTGTTTTACTGTGGGTAATCACCCCCCTATAAAAAACACAAAATAAAAATACTGTCTTCAGCTCTAAATATCATCCCTCTGAAATTCTCATGCCTGTTCTTTGGTTTCCTCTGCTTCTCTCACCTGAGATTACTGGATAGTTCCTCAAGAACTTTTCTTGTGGTGTATTTTGAAGTGGGACTGGTATGATTCAGAGTTGAATAAGTTTCTCAGCACAGTTTTGCACCAAATGTGATGGTGATTTCCACAGGATAGATTTTCCCCACTGAAACCAAAAGAAAAGCTTCACCCTGCTCTGCTTCATATGGAAGCTCTTAAGCTTCTATATCTTGTTTTCAAATTATAATTAAAGGCTATAGTGTGATTATTGGTCTACATTTTTGTAGTTTTCTGCTTAAAAATGTATTTAAATTAAAATATTAAAAGAAGTTAAAAAATCAGAGACCTTGTAAAGAAATGACTGATGCACTAATATCTAAGTAATAAACATTCTCTTTTGGTATATAAATTTCTCTTGTGCCTGAGTGGTCATATGCAAACCTTTTTTTTTCCCCATTTTTTTTTTTTTTTTTGTTCTTTTAGTACCAAAATTTCCTGCAAAAAAAAAGTACTCTTGAGAAGTAGATTTTTAATATATTTGTAACATTTTTTTTCATTTTGATGAAGGTAGGTAAGGGGGAGAAATGTAGATTTGTAGCATCAGTCCAGTTTTCAGAGAAGATAATCAAATTTCAATAATAATCCTAGAAAATGTATTAAAAGAAATAATCTTGTGTTTCTGTCAGGACAGAAGATACAGAAGTTGAGCAATTTCAAGACAAAAAAGCCTAAACTGTACTGGTTCAATTAATATTCCATAGAGAATTCCTGTCAGTCCTTCTTTTCCATAGCATTACAAAATTAGAAGACTAATGAAATTTATTTTATGTGCATTTGTATTTTTAAAAAGGCCTTAATACTAATCCATGAAAGTTTTGTTGAAAGATTTCAACTGACTGGTTTGAATTTTAGCACTATTAGAGACTGAAATCTGAGTTTGAAATACTAAAGCAATATTACTAAAAAGGACTAATGCACTGGCAACATGTTAACAGAGAGAAGTCTAATGAGGTATAGCAGGATGTCTAAGGGGATAAAGACTGTATTTCTATTCTAATGGCTTGAGAAAGGATGCAAACATGCTTAATATATGCTCATTTAGGAATGTGTATATATATACATATAAGTGGTTGACAGCAGTACAAATAAATTGAATCTGGAATTACAGAGTGAAAATTAAAAAGTGAGGGAAAAAATAGCTTAAAAATTTACTCAAGAGAGTTCAACTTCTGCAAAGTAGTAGTTTAGAGTGAGTGGTCAGGGATGAGTAGAGTGAGGATGTGCAATAGCACACAGTGAACTGCAGTTTGATAGTATGTTTATTGTTTGACACAGTGGCAGAGTTCTGCTCTGGTTAACACAGTGGAGGCTGATGCCATAAACTAACAAATATCAGTACAGTTTTGTATAATTACAGTATGTCTACTGACAGACTGACATACATTTTTTAACACAAATTTAGCACAAATAAACCAAAGGAGATCATAAAACAGTGATAGAATCAATTTATAGCTGTACAAATTTATTTTAAAAGGAAAATCACAATGCTAGGAGGTTTAGTTTGTAAGTGAAATATTTAAAATTTATTTAGTAAATGCCAATATGGAAAAAAAGAGTTAAGTGGTGTTTTGGTTGAAGGTGGGGTTTAAGTGTAAAATAGTGAAAATGAAGAAAATGTGTGTTACTGACATAAATAAAATAGAACAGTCTCCAATGAAAAAAATTATTAGTTAAGAAAAATATTTTAGGAAGTGCTTATTAATTTGGCGTGATGCCTTAAAAGGCCACCTAAAAACAGAGACTAGACAGGAGTAAGGGAATTAGGTAGCTATTTATTTGAAAGGCCTTCAAAGGTACCCCCTGGAGAGCCAGAGGCTACTGCCAAAATAGACCCCAAGATGGATGACAGGGCAGGAGTTCTTCACACTTTTATGTTTGGTTCATTTGCATATCAGGGTTAATTCTCCAATTAAAGCTTCAGTTAATGATGTAATTTCCAAGCTTGCTTCCCCTTTAGAGGCTTTTGGTTTATACTTTTTGGGCCTAGGACGGTCTGAGTGTCCTTGGAGAGCAGGCCTGGAGAGGCTTTGTTATGTCTGCCTAGCAGGAGAGAGCAGAAGCAAACAGGCTACAAGAAACCTCAGAGTTACACACTAGGCAGTACAGGGTTTGAAAAATATGAAAGTTAAAACTTAAGGCATCAGGTGCAGGGTATAATTTTGCAATGAGAGCACATTGGGTTGCACAGAAGAGTATTTTCTTCCTGCACCTCTGCTGTAGTGGTTTAAAATCAGCAGGGAATTAAACTCCAAATAAGTCATGCCCCTTCCTCCTGCCCTCTTCCAGTGAGGGAGGGATAAAGGCACTTTGAATTGGGTTAAGACAACAATTTTCTGAAAAGGAATGAACAGTGACAGCAACAATATTAATAACTAAAGTATGCAAAGGAGGGAGTGATTAACACACAAAAAGATGCTCAGCACCCTGACGAGCTCCATACGGCTGCCTAGACAAAGAGAACATAGTGGATGGTTCCACAGCCTGGCTGTGACGTGTTTTTCCCAAGCCAAAGGCAAGATGGTGGACATTTCTGCAACTGGTGTTCCCAAAGACAATGAAAAACAGAGATAGAGAAACGGCCAAGCTGGATCACCCTGCACTGTGCTGCTCCAC
The DNA here is from genome assembly GCA_020086605.1 of Lanius collurio. Taxonomy (NCBI): domain Eukaryota; kingdom Metazoa; phylum Chordata; class Aves; order Passeriformes; family Laniidae; genus Lanius; species Lanius collurio. The sequence continues at coordinate 9,366,621 of JACBWW010000003.1, forward strand.
CCCTTCCAGCACCATGCCCGCCAGCCATGAGGTGGGTGGAACAGAATAGCAAACAGCCATGCCCACACACCGCTAGGCTCCTCCCCTACACAGCACCTGTGAGAAAAACTACGATGCCTACACAAATTTTTATCTGTGAATATTTAAGATAGCAGAAAAGCCTTTTAAAGTTCACAAAGATTTCTCTGCATGCAAAGCTAATATGATGTACAAATGAATATCAGGAATACTCTATACAAATATTATGTCTCTGGGGTCAAAAGGACTTCTGCATTCTGTATTATTCACTGTAGGTCAGCCTACTGAAAAGTTCTGCCTATATTTCAGGGAGTTTGGATCAGATCCTGGAGCAAAATAGCAATTTTTTTTTAACTTCTGACCTCTTCAGTCTATGATTTACTCATTAGTCAAACAGATAATATTACCATTATTAATATTAATAGAAACTTTTCATCGGTATTTATTATAATGATCTTTTGTGTGATGAGATCAATTTTCTTTTTCCTCTTCTAAGAAGGTAAAACACATCTTAAAAAAATCTGGGGATTCATAAATTTGAAATTCTACAAAGTGCCTATTTGATGAAAAATGAACGAGACTTTACTCCTGAACAAGACTGTAAATTGTGCTGGAGGTGTGAGGTATCATGCAGTTTTCAAAACAGTGGTTTAGGCCACTCATTGCAAGTGTGCATGGATATATAGAAACTATAACAGGCATAAGTATATTCATATGAGAGCCCTGGGAATGGTCTCTCATTTTGTATTATAATAATGTAGCAGCATAGTAGGTTAGTATTTTTCTGTTTCTGTAGTGCAAGTTATGGTGATACTTTAAGGATCACAAAATATGTCAAGGAGATGGGCATACCTAGTGGATCTCCTCAGTCTAAAGGTTATTAAGAGCACTATTCACTGAAATCATTATTCCTATTATGAATTTAACAAAAAGCTTCTTATTTGAAAATTACAAGTACAGAGCAGAGGTAAAAAAAAATTATTGTGCTCTAATGGAGTGGACCCGGTCATCTTGCAACGTCATTTCTCATTCATTTTGCATGGTTATAGTTTTGAAAAACAGACCCTTGTTCTGTTGTTGTTCTTGCCATTTTTCCCTTGATCTGATTATGTAATTTAATGGATTCACTTTGGCAATGGTGAGTAAAAAGGCTGTATAAATTCAGGTTATGGGTACAGTCACTTAGAATGCAGGTATTACTCTTGATTACTCTAAAGGAGTTGGCCAAGTTCTCTTTCACAGGAGCTCAGCAGTGTTAGCATGGGTTGATTCTGTGGGTAAAAGAAGAGGCTTTTGTAACTTGTTTAAATCCCTCTAATGACAGTTTTGAATGAAGATATGAGCTCCCTGCATTCATCTTTCTAATGCATAGTGTGAAGCTTCTAGCTGCTCTGCTAGTAGAAAGAATCTTTCTTTAATTATAAATAACTTCACTAGGATGTTTAGATGCAAGGGCCCTTTTCCACAGTATTGTTCTTCCAGCTGGGATGAAAGTGGCTAGTAGCTGCATAACTCCACTGTTCCTCGTAGACAAAACACCCGTGCTGCAATGTGTCCTTAAAGGCCAAAGTAAATTAAGGGTGAGTCACCATTGCTGCGCAAGCTGGGATGAGTAAGGTGGGGAGCACCAAGAAGGCTTTCAAGCTAAGGAAAACAAAAGGATGACCCACAGCACAGGGAAAGAACACATTGAAATCTATCTTAATGAGTATTTTGTTCTCTTTAACAAATCACAGCAAAGGAGAGCTGCTAGGGCAAAGAGCTAAAAATAGGATATGATTATTTGTCGTGCTTCCACTGTTTTTACACTCATTTCAGTATGACTTTGGTCTCCACACCAGCTCACTTCCACGAGTAAAGTAAATTAAAAGCAGATTAAAGATGATACTGCATATTTGTGTTGTGAACTTTTCTCAGGTCACTTTAGATATTGAAATATGTCATAATTTTCAGGTGTCTCTCTAGGGATAGACATTTGGCTGAGTTACTCCTGAGCAATATTCTGATATAAATTGGTACAGTTCTAATTATTTAAAACAGAAAGCATACTCTTATCACTTTTATTTCTTGACTTTATAATTCACTAACTTGGAGTTATGATTTTTATCAACACTAATGGTTGATTCTTGTTTTGCTAATTATTCAAATGGCCTGTTCTGATTACTGAAATGTGTTGGGAGGAATACAAATGTTTTAACAATCCTCCAAAATTAAATCTAATTTATCTTTTTGGTCTGTGATGCCTATTTAACTTATTTATGGTTCTTTACTCTTTTATGGTTATGTAGTTAGGATTTGAACTATCATCAAAATTTAGGGCTGTGCATTCATGGTTTCTTGTTAAACATTTGACTGTGTTCCAGAATCATTAACTTGCACAGGTTTGCATGAATTTTTTTCTTTGATTTTGTCAGAAAAATTCTACTTCAGGAAGTCCATCTAATATCCAGGGGCTAAGAAATTATCATTATATGTTTGACTTGTTTTTGTACTTTTCCTTATTATTCTTTTTACATTCCTTCAATATTTTCTGTCTGAGAAAAGAGAAGTCCACAAATGTTCAGGTGTGCATGTGCTGTGTGCATGTGTATGTATAAGATGCCAATGAATGTGAAAAAAACAGAGAAATAGAATTTTTTTTTTTAAAAGGATATCTATTGGTCATTACCATTACATAAAAAATACAAAATACTACTTAGTAAACATGAGGCAAAGAATGAAAACAGAACCTCTCCCTGAAGAGTATTTTTCCAGTAGTCTGAAATTCAAGGTTGCAGAAGGTTGATGGAGACAAATTCTGTGACTTGTTTTTTCAGTGTTAGATAAAAAAATGAACTGAAATCTAATTTGCATTTATGCAAACTAAGGTAAAAATGCTATGGTTGAAATTGTGAGGGGACACAGAAAATATATTCTACCTCAAATTGTGTGCTCCTGTTTCTGTGCCAGTATCTGTCTGAACGTTGAGAGGACAGTGGATGGGAGATGGATTCTAAATTATTGATCTGTGACAAACACAGAAGATTTGTCTTAAGGTTGGGCATGCTGTGGGAAGTGATGAGTAATACCAAGGAGGACAGGAAATATAATCCTGGATAGAGTCACAGAGCTTGGAGTTTACAAGTGATGGGTACAGAAAATACTTAATTGTGGGAAGTATCTAAGCCAGGTAGCTACCTGTCTGTCTCACCAAAGGTTTTCTGAGTGGAAGAGTTGCTGGAAAAATTGCAGTCTCTGACTGGAATTTCAATCACATCCCAGTAGCTATAAAAGTATTTCAAATAGCTCTCATGTCTGGGATTATGGTTTATGTATGAGATGGACTATGAGATGGACTATGGAAAGGCACCTCTGCTAAGGAGTCATACGCAGTTTTTGCCAAACACATAACTTTATAACATTAATTAATGTCATGTCCTTGGTATGAAGTACAATTTGCAGCTGACTATATATGATATCCTGGCACAAGGACAGTGAATTGATGTAGGACAGGACTTGAACTGCAGATCCCAGTGGAGGCTACAGAAAGATATGTGTACTTTCCTTCTGGACACCCCTCACAGTCCACGTAGGAAAAGATGAAACTGAATTTTTGTCTTCTTGACAACAAAGCTTGAGAAGGTATGCCTTCATGGAAGCCATAGAATGTGTGCAATACAGAATAGTGCTAACAAGATGGTACAAAACTAGCTAGCTTTCGTCTCATGGCAGTGTATTTGTGAAGTCAAAAAAACAGGATCAATTACCTCAGTTTAAAATGGAGTCTGATACTGCCATAGCTTGCATTTATCTCTTATACTTTTCCATTTGCTTAAAATTTCATTAATTATTTTAGTATAGATGCAGTAGGATAGTAACAACCTATTTTATGACATTGTTAAGATAGTTTCGGCCTATTTCTTTTCTATCTGAATGTACAGATATATTTTTGATATACAATCAAGAAAACACACCTTGCACACAAAATTAGTATTTATCTTCTAACTGTAGAGCTATACAGGAAATATTAATCTAGTTCATCTGAATTGCTTAATTTCTTCATTTATTGGTACATTTTTCTTCTGCATCTCAGAATGTGCCTGTTCAGCAGTCCTTGGTTAAGAAGATGGAAAAGTTTGTTCTTGTGTTGAAAGTAATCTTCTCCTAGATTTGCATTGTCAAAGGTCATTACTGAGGGTTTTAGTCTTTATGCAGCTTTTACATGCCTAAGGACAATGGGAAAAAAGTCCTTGTACATACTCAGCTGCGCCTTTAGATATCAGGGTATCTTAGGGGATCTGGTCCATGTATTTCACCTACTAATTATGCTGAGAGAAACTGTAGACCTGGAAAAGAACAGAATTTCAAGCAAAAATTTCCAAATTTCATGTTTTGTATTGTGGGTAAATAAACAGATATGCACTTGTAATATAATTCATATGTTCTTTTTCACATTATCATCCCTAAATCTTTAAGATTTTGACACTACTTGGTTGTCAAACTGTTATCACAAAGTACTGTGACTATTAAGGGGAAAAGTAATGGAACTAGCCTTAAATTTTAGGCCTCTACAAGGTCTCTGCTTTGCATTTCTCAGTACAACTAGGACATAACAGAAAAAGTATGTCTGTGGAAGAATATGGGAATACCCTGAGAGCACTTTAAAAACCCTATAAATTTATCTCCCATCCCTTTTACAAACCATCAAGGCAACTGCAATTCCCTCTTCATATATTTCTAGTCTGTCTGATCAGTTTCACTGAAAAAAATCCACATTTGTCTGCTCATTTCTTGGAGTTTTAGGGTTGCTAATCATACCTTGCCACCTTTTTAGGCCTGTATAAAACCCCTGTTCATTAACTTACCAGATCAAGGCTCATCCTCACATGATGTAGAAGTTTAATATTTAGAACTTTAATAATTGTTTTCTGTAAATAAGACTGATAAACTCTCCTGCCCTTAGAACGTTTATATTCTCAACTTCGGTGTTGCCCAGATAGAGAGGAGGAGTCTGCATTTTAATTCTGATGCTGAATATTCAACCTTTTTTGAGTATTTGTTAGTGAATCCATCCACCACTTCTGCCTTTTATATTAGGATAAAGAGAGAGGCTCAACGAGATTTTTTTGAGTCGTGAAGCAAGACTATTGTAGAAAAGAAAGAGAAAACCATAATTGTTGCAGGCAAGCATGATTCCATTAAAACCCATGAATCTGAGGCTGATAACAATAAATGAAAAAACCCCTCATAATTTGTATTGAAAAATTGTTATATAAAGCAGAAAAAAGATGGGGAATCTTTCATAAGGGAAAAGCCATCTCCAATTTCTCAAAAATCTACTGCGGGTTTGTTTTGCTCTTAATAACTTCTTTCTCTGGTTGCTTTGAAAATGTAGGAAAACACTTAAACTAAAACTATTGGTTTATAATATAGAACTGTACATTGATTTCACATCCTCACTTTTCTATTCATGGCTGTTATTGTGGATGTTTTGGTGGATATTACAAAGCATGTGAAGAGCAGCTTGGGCCTTGTTAAGCAGCCCTTATGGGCACTGCGGGTGTTGGGGGTCAAAAGCCACCTACCAAAACTGAGCAACTACTAAGAGCTGAGCCTGGTCTGTGACAGACAAGAGTAATTTGATCCCTTCAATTTACCCTGGATATCCTGAAAATAGATTTGGCTCTTTTTAGAGCAGATGAGCTGTAGAGAACATCAGTGGAAATGGAAACCAGCATGAGGCAGGCTTGCATTAAATAGCTTTATAGGAGGCAGACGTATTAAATAGATTTATAGAAGAATGCACTACATGCTACTGGAATCAACTAGTGCTGTCATTCTTTATATCTGCTTCAAAATTATCAGTATCAGGATGGGATTTTTTTGTAGATTGTAAAGAATGAGGATGTACCATATCTTTTATAGCTCAAGGATACATATTTTTGGGTGTAGGAATTAATGATTCACATATAATGTTGTTACCAAAAAGTGCAGAATAAGGCAGCATTATAATAAAAACTCTGCAATTGACACTGAATTATTATTGTATTTTGTCTAGCAGTGTACGTTTCAATTTCTGTAGAATGAGTACTAAATCCATAGAGTGCTTAGTTTACTGATTGTCCACTGCCTACTGAATATTGATTTTTTTAAAGTATTGATATTAGATTAGAAAACCCTAAAAAAGGACTTTCAGTACTTGAAACTTCAAATTTTAAAGTGTTCTTTGTCTTGATGTACTCAATTTCAAACCTTCTTTCATTTTCAATGCAATTTAATTGCTAGGTATTAGACACTGTATCTGTCTCACCATGTCAGCAGTAGCAAATTAGCCACTTAGACATCTAACTACGAATATTTTCCCCTGCAGTTCACTGCATGCACTAGGAGCACATTTTCTTTTGTCAGAAGAGTATTAATTCTAGAGGCCTGACTTAGCTGAGATTCAGCTACAAGTTTTTTCTTTTAAGTGTTAGCTTTTAAAGACAGCAGTAGGCAATAGCACTAAAATCCACAGGAAAAAAAAATACAAAAATTGGAACGCAGAGACTAAAAAATAAGCTGTATTTATTTACCCTGTTACCTAGAAGTGAATGTGGAATTCTATTTTTAATAATAATTTCCCAGAACAGTTTTGAAGATGAAACATTTTTCACTGGCACTGTTTCACTGATAGATCTGGATACAGGGCTCAGCTCCAGATTTCTGTCCACTCACCCAGAGGAGCTTGGAGACATTTCTGATGTTGTGGTTCCAGCCCCTGGGCAAAGCAATCGTGGACTCAGTGACCCCAGACCTCCCTTGCCCTTCGCCTCCTGTTTGTCTCCTCACAGAATGTACTTCTCAAACGTGGTGCAATGTCTTGGCCCTCAGCATTATGGTAGCTCTGCCAGTGATCCCTGCATAGGGCTGGCATGCAGACGGATGCCTGTGCTTCTGCTGTGGTGCAGCAAGCAATAGCTTGGGTGACTCTTTGTCTCTGTGAGTGAAGATTTTCACAATTCATTTTTTTTTTTTTTGTTGGAAGCACCATTTGCAGGAGAATGCATTTGGCACAGTGGAGCTGATGAAGCTTTTGCTTTCCCCACAGGAAAGAAAGTGATTTTGAAGGTATCACATACTGTTCAAGCAGGACGTGCTGGTCCACACCTCACTGTCCTGGTTTAGGACAAATCAAGGGGAAAAAATCTCCAAAGGAACCCCTTACAGGAGAAAAATCCCCCACAACTTCCCCCCTCCCCCACCACCGGGTTCGGGAGGGATTTCCTCAGAGGAGAAGTGGAAAAAACTTGTTTATTAAGAAACAGCAAAAGAAAAAAACAACACTCCCCAGCACGAGAAAACAAAAACAGCCCGAGATGACAACGGATGTTTTCACCAGTCCAGGAGAGGGTGAGCAGTCTCTCTGCCGAGGAGGGTCCAAAGCTTCTCTCAAGTGCAGACTCCGGGGGAGCTCCTGGCCCGGAGCAGGTCCGATGTCTTCAGGGAGGGGAGGAGAGAAAGAAGGGGAAGAACAAAAACAGGGGAAAAAGGAGAAAATAAGAGAAAAAAAAAAGCAAAGCTAGCAAAGCGAGCAGGCAGCAAGCAAGCAGCAGCAGCAAAGCCAAGCAGCTAGCAGGCAGAAGCAAGGCCAAGCAGCAGCAGCAGCAGCCAGAGGAGGGGACAGGTTAAAGACAAAACAAACTGAGGGCACGGGAACAGAAGCCACGATTGGGATATAAAGCATGAAAATGTCCTGTCACCCCAGGACACTCACTAAATGACCTCTCGTGTTAGGTATATCAGCCACAATGTGATTTACTAATTTAACAAGCCTGAGAGAGCAAGAAGAGTGAGGTGGAAAAAATACAGAGCAGAGATTATTACATGCAAATCATTGCTGCTTCTCTAAAAGGTCTGTCAGTCTGTACTTAACTTTAATCAGTATATCCTGTTTGCCACATGTATCACTGCCCTATTGGTTGTTTTCAGTAAAAGAAAACTCCAAAATGCATACAGTTTCAAATTAATAACTCTTGGATACATATATGTATAAAATAAAGCTTTTGTGCACACATACACATACATGCATTTATAAAAGTACATATATGTGTGTGTTTGTATATATATATGAATATATAAAAACCTCCTACAAAGGGAGATTAATTACATATAGATATGTAGTACATAAAAGTGAATATATAGATTTGTAGGTACATACAGAGATATTAGCATATGAAATATTTATACAATTATTCTATTATTCTGGACATGTAATTTTCAAAATGCCTCCCTGAGTTTTCACACTGCTTTCATCTTGTTACTTTTGAGCTACTGCATTTGATGTTGGCACACTTCCTATTTTTCAGTTTGGTGTTTGGATTTAATGGTAAGATTGTTGCACATGTTGAAACCATTTGCATTGGCCTTTTAACAATAATATAATTTCTAAAACAATTACTCACTGACCATGTTTTTTGCCAGTAGAGGAAAATCTTTGCTGACTTTACACTGAGAAAGGCCAAGGTTATCTCTTGTTAAGCCATGAACTCCTAATTTGAATTTGTAATGTTTTACACAGACACACTTTAAAACAGAAATGATCTTTTTCTGCATGCTGTACAGTAACTCAAATGAAGCTAAATTGCACAGGGAAACACACTGGGCTGTAGGAAATCAGCAGTGATATTGAGGTTTGCATAACTGAAGCAGAACACACCCCTGGAGAGGTGCAGGCTGTACTGGCAACATGCTAAACACAGCGCAGTGATGGCTGCTGGGTGATCGCCCATGGGAGAAAGCAAAGAATGAAAGCTGTACATATACTAGGACAAAGCTGTACCATATGGCAGCACTTGTGAAGGGAGAGTGGAGGATGTATCTTATCCTGCTTTCTCTCCTCACTCCCACTCCAAAATACTTTGCTAGTGTGAGAAATCTAAACAGCAGTGGCATGAAATGCCCTCTGAAGGTTCTGGCTGTCTCTGGAAAAGAGGGAACAATTTAGACAGGATTTTTTTTTTATTTCTTAGAAATCACAATTTGATTTAGATTATTAACTTAAGACTTAGGTTCTGGATGCAAGCTCAAAACCTAAGTTTTTGGAGATAAAATAATTGCATGATAGGAAAACAAAAAAAAGGAAAGGATAATAGATATCTGCATGTACTTGCATGGGGAATTAAACTTTGGATGGCTAATTTCTTTTTTAAGCTTACTGTTTCTATATTTTTCATGAGATTGAATACTGGGAACAAGCAGAAGAAAGTGGAAAAAATGTGACAGGTTGATTCCCTGGTCATTTTGGTTGAATGAGGATGACTAGACAAATTAAGGATTTTTCATAACTTTAATGGAAGTTTTTTACATATATAGAAAAATGCATAAATCCTTACACAGAGCAGACATGGGAACCAAAAGGTAAATTTCTTTGCTGTCTTCATTATTCATCATAGGTTTTCAAGAAATCCACTTTGGACATGTCAGGCTAATTACTTCTCTACATTCTAAAATTAAAGGCATAGATCCCCTTTGAAAATTTATGATGGTTAAATGTCTCAATATAATATCTTTTATTTTAAAAAAGCTGAATAAGGACTTTTTATTTTGAATGATGTTATTGCACTGGATGATGCAGAATAAAATTTTACCATTTATTTTAAAGGACTGCCAAATATTGTTTGCTAGATATTTTTATTCCACTCCATTAAAATAAGTTTTTAGAGTAAAGTGAAGGGTTGTGATTGATCAATCAATTGACTAATCTACCTATTCATTATGTACATGAGGGCCAGATTAAACTGCAGTCCTGGCAACTGGAAAAGCTCCCTTAATAATTTTTTTGGAATGGGCTAAGCTGGAGAATTGTACCTCAAATGCTGATACAGCGTCACATCACAAGGCTTCATGTGCTGGTCTGCTGAGCTGTCTAGGTGAACCAAGAAAGAAGCATAATGATTTATGCACTCATTCACAAGTCAGCCCTGACAGGGAAAATTCTCACCTAAGTCATTCCTAACTGCATAAGTCACAACCTATCCCCAAGAATATGTGCAAAGTTTTGAAACTCTTTAAAAAATATGAGCCCAATGACGTTCCCTCTATTTTTTTAATTGAGAAATGATGATAAAATCTGGTATTCCATGGACTGCAGATTTTAAAAATTACTTGCTTGCATGTGAAGACCTCGAGTGTCACCCCCAGCAGATACCTCTCCTGATCACCAAGCCATGTTAAAGAGAGAAATTAGCCTAAGGATTTTTTTTTTTTTTTTGGATAATGAAATGTTGTGATTAAATTGATTAATAAGTTAGAAAAAAAGCTGGCAGTTGGTATTTTCCTCTCAGAGATGGTTTTAAAATTCTCCTTGTGTAAGCATGAGGTCCTATGTGTCTAAAAATGTGATATTTAATTTGTAGTGGTAGATTTGCAGAATTTTATGAACACTTATTTTCCTCAAGAATACAATTCTTCCTCTTTCTCGCCCTCAAACATCTATTAAAAAATATTTAGGAAAAGTATTGAAACCACGAGAAGGGAGTTGTCTTTCATAGATCCTGAGCCTTTTTGGAACATGAATCAACTAAAAATTAGTGTTATGGATACTTAGCACTAGAAATTTCCATCAGTATTCTAAAGGATAATTCTGTACACTGAAATAAATGTGTTCTATTGTTTCTGAAAAAATGTTTGCATAAGAAAGTTATAGAATCATCAAGGTTGGAAAGGGTCTTCAAGATCCAACTATCCATCCAGCACTTCCACTGAAACACTAAATCACTAAAGCATCACCCATAACCAGATCCAGATGCCTCTTGAATACCTCCAGGGATGGTGACTCCACCACCTCCCAGGACAACATATTCCAATGCCTGAGCACCCTACCAGTAAGTTTTTTTTCTAATATCTAATCTGAATATCCCATCACAACTAAGGCCATTTCCTCTGGTCTTCTTAGTGCAAGCACAGTAGAAGACATGGCCCCCACCTACTACAACCTCCTTTCAGGCAGTTGTAGAGAGCACTGAAGTTCCCCCTGAGCTTCCTCTTCTCTAGACTAAAAAACCCTGTGAGAGACTGGACTATTAATGATTAATTACTCAAAATATTTTCCCAATTGAGGAGGCACCAGGATGCTTTGCTGAGACTTGACTTGCATCCCTTGAGGGAGGAGGGGAGTTTTGGGGTGTGTAATGGCTAGTCTGCATAAGACAGAGCAGGGGACCTATCACCACCTGGAGGCTCAAAATTGGACTTTGGCATCAGTAAAAAGGCAAATCCTGCAAGGTGGGGTTTTAGGAGGGCTAACTGCCCTCCCCTATACAACTCTCTCAGTTGTAAAACAGCCCCACGCTGTTTTCCCCTGGGAAGGTCTGATGTGGCATGACTGGCTCAACTGCACTGATGTGAGAGGCAGCCAAGGAGGTGCCATAAACCATCAGAGATGCCCAGATGCATTCCTGAAGCTTTCAGAAGACTGAAGCAATCCAGAAGATTTCACATGGTCCAAAAGTCTGTGTTGCAAGAGATCGTGTAAAACTTGTCCCCCCACTGGGGAGTCACCAAGGTGTTCTCATCTAGCCTGAGTGTATTTTAACCCATCAGACTTTGTATTTTGGGGGTTCTTTTCCCCCCTCCTGATAGATCAAGACCATCACTTTAACCAATGGACAACTAAATTGCAATAATCAAGTCTTGTTGTGAGATCCTTTGTTGGTGATTATGTATCTTTCTACTCTTTTCTATCTTTTCCTTATACATTTTCTGAAGTAATATTTTTGTGCTTTCATATTGGTATATTACCATTGATAATAACTAAAATGGATACATATCTGCCCTCCATTGCAACTAAATTGTTCTAAAATAAAACCTGCCTCCATCTGTATTTACAAACACCAATCATTCATTGAAGTTTCACTCTAATTTGCCCTGTGGGATTTACTAACAAGAACTTGGGTTACCCTCACCTTCACAGGGGAGGGTCATAACAGTTCCCTCATGGTTCCTCATAAGAAATGAACCCTTCTCAAGCCTTATTGCCCTTCTCTGGACCAACTCCTGAACATCAATGTCCTTTGTAAATTGAGGGGCCCAAAACTGAATGCAGCACTCAAGGCATGACCTCACCACTGTCCAGTGCAGGATGACGATCCCTTTCCCAGTCCTTCTGGCCACACTATTCTTGATACAGATATCAATTTTTTGATTCTAAAAGATGGTGGAAATATTTAAAGAAATGACTCTTGATTTCCTAGTTGGTTTTTGTTCCCTTATTCTAGATGTATAATGTGCACTTTCAGGAGTCTGTGAAATTTCTAAACAGAAGAAATCTTTCTGAACTTTTTGAAGGATAAGACTTAAACTAGCATTCCTTGCAGGGTCTCCTTTTAAGCTTCCCTGACAGTTTCAGTGAATTGTAGACATTTTTCTACCTTATCAGAAGAAAAGTATCATAATTTTAGGCTATTGCCCTCATCCACCTTTCCACTGAGTTCATGCCTCTGTGTAAGAGAAGAATGCTACAAATTCTTTTCCATCAAACCCTACCTCTTACCACTTATGTTCTGGCAACATCTGACTTGCCTGCTTTTTCCTACAGTGATGCAGAGAAATGAGAATGGTGCAGCAGTGCACATCCTGCAGGTTATTGTTGGGTCAGTCTTCAAGGACATGTGAATATTTTTTGGGGGGGACTCCAGGGAAAACAATTTATGAAAGACCAGCTAATTACCACCAACTGTAATACTCAGTGGACACTTATACCTTGACAAACCCCAAATATGTGTGTCTGGGTAGACAGGAAGAAAATGCTGCATGGTACAGAGAGCTGACGGCAGCTTCATGGCATGTGTCCAGGTAATCACATTAGATGTGTTTCTAAAGTGTTATTATAGCACACTAAAATGTTTTCTGAATTTTAAACATATATAAAAACAGAGACTCAGTTGCCACCGTACACAGATAGAGCTGTCCTTCCAAAGCCAGCTCCAACAATGAAAATTATAGCTCAGCAGTTCAATCAACACAGTAGTAGGCAAATGTTAGTGTGAAATATACTCAAAGTAATTTCAATTAACAATAATTAAATTGTGTTTGGTATCAAAATAGGATGCCAGGAGTGAGAAATAAGATGCTCAGCAGCTCTACAGGTGATAAATGCAAATCTGGCCTGCTGCTCACCTGGGTTTTCCAAATCAGTGGAAACACAGAAGCAAGCAGAACAGCATTTAGAAGGAAAATATAATGTGTAGAGGGAAGGAAAAAGTAACAAATATGTTCAGCCTGATGGAAACAGAATTAATCCAACCTTTTCTTAGTATCTATTTTCCTCCAAGCCTAGGAGGAGGAGAAGAGAAACAGTTGTCAGGCAGGATGAAGATATCACAGAAGAGAACAGCACTACTGCTGTTCTCAATTTTTGACAGAGAGTATATTCATCAGCACAGAGGTCAGAGCTTCAAATATAACTCAGATAGCTGAATGTTGCTGAAATGCATATCTTGGCAGAGGTCTTGTAACTCCAGATTTTTTTAGCAAGGGGTTTGTTTTTAACCTGAAGAATTACTTGAGCAAATACAGAAGCATCTAAGTTTCAGTGGTATTCTCAGAAGCAACTCTCTGTATGCTTGCCCACCTAGAGTCCTTACAGATAGCTAGGCAATTTCTGTCCTAACAAAAGAATGAAAAAACAAACACCACCACACCTTGCTTTCAGTCAGGTTTCTTAAATGCATTGAAGTATGGGTGGATTTTTTAAACAGTAAAACAGAAATAATATGAATAAAAATACAATATTCATGCCTAGTAATGCCAGATACTACTTACTGTTAAATTACTGTAATATTATAGGGTATGATCAGCATACTGTCGAGATTCCTGTTTTATCATTATAATTTTATTTCAAATTATTTAATTGTACTTATCTGCTTTATTATAAGATAGAATCAAACTTGTTTAGCACTTGGGATTGTTGTTCTCAACCTGATTTCTGCTGAGCAGGGGCATATAATAAGACCAGAGCTCTACTTATTAGGAGGACATCCACTCATTTGCTATACTCCTGATTATCTCATTACCATTAAATCACATAAACTTGATTTAACCAGATGAGGGGGAGGGGGAGCAGGCTGAGTCAATATAAACTCTGACATACTTTTCTGATTTCATACTGTTCTTTGCTCAGATAGGTGAAGAAAATAACGTTTTTTAGGAAATATGGTCTGCTCATAAGTCTGAAACAAGGTACATCGAAATAAAAAAAATATGGATAATTCTGAATCAAAATTTTGCTGATAAGAGATGGTGGATGGTAAAACATGCCATGTTTCTGTAATGGATGCATTAATTTAGGTTGCTCATCTCATGTGATAGTCTTGCTCCTCCAAAAGTTGTAGCAAATGTTAGACCTAAACCCAAACTTAAAATATGAGAAGAGGAAACTGTGAAGTGTGCAAAGTTTTTATACTTCATGTTTGATGATATTTTTTATGAAGTTTCAAATATAAAATTGACAAGCTTGCTCTTGGAAGATCTGAGATACCAACAATTCATAGCATAAACCGTGGTGAAGGAACCCATATGGTTTTTCAAGGCTATTGTTAATCAGGTTTTTCAGTAGTTATGAAAATGAACAGGATCAGAATCATGGGTTGAGTTTTTTTCCAGACCAAATATATTTGTTAAGCTTTTTGTAGGCAGATTCTTTTTTGTGTGTGTCATTTGGGGCAGCTTGCTTGAGTCATGTTGCACAGTGCTTTGATCTTTATTTTAGATGTTCCTGCAGAATGATTTTCAAAAATTTTTGCAATTGACCATTGTGAACAAAGAGGTTGCAAAAAAATAAAGGCATAGTAAGAATATAAAGCCAATTTTTGAAGGGGGCTGTCAGTGTCAAATTGTTGACACTGATTTGCAGATAGGGAATGATGAAGGACTACTCTGAAAATATGGCTACAATATCAGTCTGTTCAACCAAGTGAAGCTGCACTAAGGAAATTAAACTCTTCTTTATTATTTAAATAATAATTCAACTATCCTCTATTTTTAAAGTAAAATTATCACAAATATCTTCATAATCTCACTTTTCCCAGTAACAGAATTTTCTTGCTGATCCTAACAAAAACCTTTTTATTTTTTTTCTTACGACTGCATAGATTAACCGTAATATTAGACAGATAAATAATAAATCTGTTACTTGAGGTTGTATGTGTTGTTTACCCAACTGACCAAATTTTTCCTGTTACACTGTCCTTCTCCATTTCAACTGCTATTAATACACATAGCATGACTTGAGAATTAATTGCCTATTTAGTGCTGTTGTTCTGAGGAACAGTTGAAAACTTGCGCTAATAAATTACTTGATTAGTGTCATTTGACACAATGTGAATAATTTGTCAGTGGCAAGTGTTATTCCTCTTGGGAGAGTGAAGGTTAGGCAGAGACAAAATAGGAACACAAATATGTGAACATCAGCATCATTATTCCTGGAAGAGAACATGAACATCTTTCTCTCCTTCCTCTGTCATGGAGATTCTTGTTTACTTTTTGATAACCTTTCCTGATGACTAAAATTGTTTTGCCCTCTAAAGGAGTAAAAATGCTACTGAGGGTCTGAGAAAATAAATGTAAAATTATTTCCATACTTTGGATTATGGTAATTGTTGTCCTTAAAAATATATATATACACTATAGTACAAATATTTAAAAGGAAAATGTGGATTGTTTAAAAAATAAAGTTTCACAGTAAAATCATTTTTAGAATGCTTCTGCTTTCTTTTTTTTTTTTTTTTTTTTCTTTATTTTATATGGAATCTTGTTATTTCCATCAGTTGGCCTAATATAATCAGTGGGACATGAATTTTTCCATCTTGATAGAATCCATTTGAACAATAGGTTTTACAGAGTGTCTGTCCTTTTGAAGCAGTGGGACAATCCAGAGTGAAAGTGTTTTCATGATTTAAGGCTGAATATGTAACACAATAATATTTACATTCTGTAACTCTGCCAGATCACAATAACAATTCTGTTTTCATTTGTTCCAACAAGATGCTTTTGTGTAGCTACTGTTGTAGCTATTATACAAATGCGGGACAAAAAAGTGCCCAATAGTCTGTGATTGAAGTTTATCACTGAGATAGACCTGCAAGGGATGATTTGTGATCATAAATAAAAAGCAAAGTAAACTACAGCACAGTGGACATGAAAGGTAGTCATTGCTGCACAGTTTCAGCCTTATTACTGTTCCTTAGGAAGGTTTCATGGTTTCTGAGGTTTGCAGAGATACTGTAGTGCTGAATTTCCAAATGCTGAGTGACAACATAAGGGAGAGAAGAGTGACCAAAACCAAACACACACAAAAAAGAGCAGTGGCAGCTTTTACCATGAAGCAGTCAGAAGTGAAACTGATCTTATTTACTGTAGGAAGAGTTTAAAAGGGAAGTGGAATTGAAGATATATTTTAGAAATTTGCTATTACTGTAAGAGGAAAAAAGTGATAAAAGCATTCAGAGATATGAATCATGTGGCTAAAAAGACAAATCTGTTTGATTTGTCAGACAAAATTCAGAATGGTTAGCAACAGAACCCCAATCTTGTTCAGAGAAAAGCTTTTTTGCATTAAATGAAGTGTAAAACGAGTGAGAATTTTAGTTGAATGAAAATATGTCTTAGACATCTTTTGCTGACTGATTCTGAAAATATAGCCTGCAGTGTTGCTAAGTTTTTTGACACTTTTTGCAGGTGATTTACATAGTTTTAGACATAGCTCCATTTGAGAATAAACAGTTGTCATAAATCATGGCAAAGCATTCTCAAATCTCTGCTTTATATAGAAAGCAAAATATAATTAAAAAGAAGTTTCGCCTTGGATTCAAGCTTAAAAAGGCCAAATGTTGTTTTATTAACCAAAGTTCATTTTACAAAATAAGTTTCTACTTTTTTAACACTCCTGCTAAAAGCTGTTTTCACCAACAGACTGGACAGTCACTAGGAATGATCTTTTATGACACTTTCTTTTGGAATAAAAACAAACTCTCCAGTTTTATTGCATGCATGTTCTTTATGTGTTGTGGACTTTCATATGCCTTGGGGTGATAAATAATAAAAAAAAAAAATTATAATACAATTTGTTAAATAATTCTGGAATCAGGAGAAGACCTGGCATCATTCTTTATACCAACAGTTTGTTAAAAGGAATCTCATAGAAATTAGAAAAGAATGTTACTTAAGAGAAAATCACTCTGGGGCTTCATGGGGCAGGAAACATTTGAACTTAGAGCAGAAAAGAAGCAGAGTTGTGGGCCATGTTAGAAGGGAATTAGATGAAGATACGAGTAGAGACATGCAGTGCAAATAGAAATAGGAAAATGATATTTTAGCCCGACAAGAAATATCCAGTCATCTTAAAGCTGGAAGTCTGCATATTTTTTATGTTGTATTTTAGTTCCAGGGAGAGTAAGGATGTGCGTACTAGGAAGAAGATCAGAGATGATAAAAGTTACATTTTCTTTCATTTAGACTTCTTTGTTCCAGACAAGTGACTTCTTGACATGTTTGCTGGACTGAAACAGCTAGCAACCCGAACACTAAGAAACCTGGAGGTGTCCAGATAAAATGATATATTCTGTACACATTCATTGACAACCTGCCTGTATCACAAAGAACAGAAAAGTTTGAATAAAAGATTGTTTAAGAAGGAATGACTAAGATGGTGAGATCTGCCTCCAGTAGAAAGAGATTTGCTTTGCAAATGTCCTTAGTGATCAAGAGCATTGGCAAGATCTATATAAGACATTTGGAAAAAGGTGAAGTGGAGCTACCGTTAAAATTTAGTTCCAAGAATCAGAGAAATCTGGATGTGGATTTTTTTTCCCCAGACTTATCATTGCTAATCATCCACTTTTGTCAGCTGGTGAAACATCAAGCAGTAAGCAATATCATTTCACAGTATTCTAACATCAATTTGGTGGTGGTTTGCACCATCTGTCTCACAAATATTATTGGACTGAGAAAGTGTTTCTTGAGAGCAATGTTGAAATGGCACTAAGAACCAGATGAACAGCTCCCGTGACAAATATCAAGGAAATCTAAGAATGCTACAGACAAAACAGAGGAAGGAAACAGAGGAATTGAACAAAATACTTCTGCTGAGTCCTGAGAGATCCTCTGCTTCAGCCCTATTCCTGCCATTCCTATTGAGTCAAAAAGATGAAATCCACACTAAGGCTAAAACAGACTGGTCTATTTTTAGGACAAAAATAATGCAGAAAACTTGCATTCCTACATGAAATCATGATGCAGACAAAGAGTATGCGCTGCATGTTGTTATGTGCTTTAAATACCACCACTTTGTTGGATACCTGTAACTGCTGGTAAACCTGACACCATTCACCATATTCATACCTTTAAAGCCTTGGGGATTTCCCTGCCTTTCAAGCAGGTGTATTTCCCTGCACAATGAAGTTACTCAACATAACTTGAAAAAAGCTAGTAGGCTAACCATGCCAATGCAGAGCTCAGCTGGACAGAATTATCAGGCCTTCTCAGCAAAGGTAAATCAGTGCAGCTGCAAGAGCTCCATGCAGCTGCTGTTTGGCTGCTCTTGGTACCTGAATTACATCATTTAAACTGTCTAAGTTACTAGGATGCTACAGTGCTATCTGAAGTATGGATATAGCTTACCTCTAGAGCAATAAGAATGTCTTAAACTCAGTGCAATAACCATGAAATCTCTAAAGCTCTCCAACTGGAATAATTGTTCTGCCTTAGAAATTTCTTCTTTAATTTCAAACCTATAGCAAGGCAGTGTTCAGTAAAATCAACATTAGCAGATAGTTCCCCAAAGCCACTGCTTTACTTACAAGGCAAAATAAAAAGTAGTTGTCTGTGTTATCACCACATATTAAGTATTTGTGTCTCTGGTTAAGTGGCAACCAATGTAAAAGTAGTTGTTTCTACAGGTTTTTCCCCCTGCTGTTCTAGCTTACTCTAATTAAACATGTATGATTTTTAAATTTGGGAGATTATCTGTGGTATTGGGCCCCTACTTGGAAGGGTTTGCAAATCAAGAGAATAAAAGCTTTTTAATGTTATTTTTTTGTTTGTTTTTGTTTTGTTTTTTTTTTAAGTGGTATGTTAACTCTCATATTCCAGTGTAGATATTGTTTCTCAAATCCTATAAACACTTCTACTGAAACCAAATATTTTCTATAAAGGCTAAATGGCTTTTTTTTAGAAAACAAAAAATCAGATGGAGTTAGAGCAAGATATTTTTCCTGTACAGGTAGACTGTTCTTGCAAAACAAAGAAACTCCGAAGAAATAAACATTGCTAAATGTTATCACATGTTCCTCTCACATGGAATTCAATTTTAGAAGACTGCTTATTTGCCAGTGTAATTAGATTGCATTTCCTACAGTAGGAAGATGCTTAGCCTTAAGGAGCTAGGGATGCAATTTCTCTGAATGACTGCCTTATGGTTAGAAATTGCCTCAGGAAAAAAAGCAACAACTGCATTTTAGTGCTCAGTGGTGCAAGTAGAATGTAGATATCCATCCCATGACTATTTAATCGACTTTTTGAAGAAAGCTTGTATTTGAACTATTATGACCAATGTAAGTATTTTGTCAATATGAAAGTTGGCAGATAGATATGGATTACATTATCAACATTAGTGAAGATAGTGCTTATTAATAACTTCCGGCTAATATAATTTATATGAGTTTACAACCACTTTATTTTGTGTGCAATTAGTGAGCAAGCATGTGCTTCTGTGTGTAAGAATGTGCTTGTATGCATTATTTAAATTTTACCAATGATTATACAAGTGTATTCTACAAAGAAGACACAATGAGCAAACCATCCAGGCTAAAAGGTCTGACTGGTTAAAATTATGCACAACAGAAGGGGCCCTGAATTTTTCATAAAAGACTTGTAATTTTGAGAAGTTTCATTTCTGGTGACACAAAATATTCCAGGACATCTTGGAATATTTCAATACTCAAATAATTTGAATACTCAGCATTTACAACTATTTGGATCAGTTAGCATAAAAGGATTCCCTACTATACTCAGGGTAGCCCAGTTTCTACCAAAAAATAAAATATTAGTAAGTGTAAACACCTTTGCTGAGAGGACAGTGATTTTGCTGGAGAGATTTGACTTTGGAATTCCTTGAGGTTTAGACTTAGAGGCAGTTTCTTTCTACTAATGACATTGGTGCAAATAGCAGGATCATGCTAATGAAACGCAAATGACGCAAAGTTGAGAGACAAAATCAGCACAGAAGAGGATTGGAATATTTTAGAAGGAGATGAGGGCAGAGAGCTGCGAGCAGAAGGCGGATGGCAGACCTGCAGGCCCACAAGGACAGGCCTTTTAACTATGAAAAGAGCTTAAGCCCTACAAAGAAAAGAGAAAAACATCCTTCTAAAGGAGTGGGGGAACAAAATCCACACAAAACCAAACCTCCCCCAGCATTTATCAACTTTTTAGCACAGCTTTCTCACTTTATGAAAACAACTGAAAACAAAATGTCTAATATTGATGCTTATGACAAGAGGATATCATTCCTCTGTTCCCATGTTTAGTGGGTGTTTCTTTTGATAACAAAGCTAGAAGTTGCACACAGACAAGAAAAAATATGAAAAAAAAGTTGCATTAAAAATACTAAAAACTGTACTCAGAAGACATCATGACAAAACAGTAAGATCTGGTCAGGTTTTTTCTCAAGGTATTTTTAATTTCTATTTAAATTCCACTGTTATACCAATACCAATACCAATATGTGGAACAAAAATGCAGATGCATAATATTCTGTGAAAGAGGTTTAGAGTTGGGAAAATGACTCCTTTATCAACTCATCACAGTACAGCTTGGGCATGAATTAAGTTTCTTCAAGAAATCAGTAAAATCCAATATTCTTGTGATACTGAGACACATACTACAACAGGAAATGCTTTTCCTTAGGTGGAGGTCATGATTCAAAGCTGGTTCAGAGACATCTATTTTGAGGTTGTAAGAGAGGAGAAACATATTTTAACATGCCTGGATTTAGACTGATGGTAAAAAACACAAAAAATGGTAGAATTAAGAAAATTCTTTTAAAGTCTTTTAATTCTTTAAAGTCTTTTAAATAAAGCAACAACTGAAGTTTTAAATTAAACCATTACCATAAAAAATACTCCCTCCCACAAAACTAAAAAAATATCTGAGCTTTGTGGATAGATCTTTGTCTCCTATTCAAGGTAAAAATTGTGAATGCTGCTTCAGTTCTTGAAACACCTGCTTCAAATCTCTCCTGTGATTTTTCTGTCACTTGGTATGAGTCATGAATATTTTTCACGACCTCTGCATTTCTAATCAATGAGCAATGAGTGGATAAAGAAAAAAGAGTCAGCAAATAACAGAGGATGTTATGAGTGACAGTTTGAGAAACCCAAGGAAATGACAGTGATTGCAGTAACATTATTTACTATTCTTATTATTTCCATTATTAAATAATTATTAATATTATCAAATAATATTATTAAATATTATTATAATTTTATATTACATCTTATATATTATCATAATATATAAT
>JACBWW010000003.1:9388271-9414771 GCA_020086605.1 Lanius collurio
GTAATAATTATTAATAATTATTACTTGCATGTCCTTTTCTGTATTCATTTCATCAGTTATACCCCCAACAAAATATTTAAAGCATAACACTGAAATAGAGGTAAATGTCTTTGAGATTCTTTTATAAAGCTAAGCAGTTATGAGCTAAAGATTCCAAAAATCTGAGAACTTCTCAAAAATTAGTTTGAAAATTGAAACCCAAGTAAATATGTCTTAACATGAAAGTAGCTGTCCTGTATTCTTTGAAAGTGAGATAATAAATACACAATTTATAGTAAGCACTAGACACTGCTGTGAGAAAAGTGTGCGTTACTTTGATTTACAACTTTGCTAAGATGGTTTTGTCCTTAAATATTTTTATTATTTTATGTTACTTGGTAAAATAGATCATTTCAATTTTAAGTTGGTTTAAGTTCAGAATGTCCCTTATTGGTAGCTGAAACCTGAAAGTTTAAGCTTTTAGGCAACCATGAAACCACCATTACTTTAGGTGCACATGACATTGTATAGACTGAGTACTTCGCATCTTTGTAGGTCTCTGTTTCAAATATTTCAAAAGTGATTTAGCCAAAGTGATATTTCAGATATGTATCTGAACCTATCATTTTAACAAGTAATTCCAAAACAGTTCCAAAAGTTGTTTCACGATAACAAGTATTACTTTATTTGTAACAGTATGTTAATGTACTATAGTTACAGTAATCATATTTATCACTTGCACAGATACCTCCGACACAGATGTGCATATGTACACAAAATAACTGGTGTCACTTTTTTCCTAAACATTTTTTCCCTATCTATTAGATTTTATATTGATATCCTGTACTGCTTTGATCTTTAAAAAATGGTTCAAACCAATATAAATTTTAATTACTTTGTTTTCTAAAGACTGAATTGACTATTGTCAAAAAAAGTTGAATTTATTATTTTAACCATGCAATATGCACATTTCTTAGCTTAATGAGACACATTTCCTTAATATACTAACACTGAAAATAGTGAAAGAACCTTAAATAAAAAAAGCGCCTGACCAGAATGAAGGGCCCTGCTCACTTACATAGATGTCTTAAAAATTATATATCCACTCAGTACCAAGAGATTAAGATAATTGCTTCAAACAATGTGAACTTTTTTATAAAAGGCTTTTCTTCCCACTGTGACATGAAGCTTTGAAGAGGGTTTCAACAGAGATATGAAGCTTTTCCTTATGAAAGGAGTTTCTCAAGCTTCAAACATTTTTCATATTAATGGAAAGAAAAATAATTGCAGAAATTATAAACTTACTCCAAAGGCAAAATTCAAGACTGGAATATGTACACTAAACAAAAGTCAGGAGAAACAAAATGTTCACCTCATCAGACAACATAAATATCTCTATTATGAGTCTATCTTCAGTAGAAATACATCTTTTAGCAGAGCTTACTGTAGACTTTACAGAATTACAAATTTTCTTCCAGGTAACACATAAGATAGTTTCCAAGCTCTGTATGAAAGACAAATATTTTTTGAGTCTTGAGTAGGATAGGAGCTGCCTCCTGGCTTTACTTGGTAACTAAAGTAAGTTCTTCCATTTGTGGGAAATGTTATACAATTTTCCAGACAAAACTAAGCTGACAAGTTTAAACTCTCTCCAACTTCCTTAGAAGCAATATGTAAAAGGGACAGAGGCCAAATCTTGCCCTGAGTTGTCTCATGTTCCTCACTGCTAGACGTGTAAGGGCTGGTTCCTACCACAGTCCTTCTTCCCCAGACCTGCTGCTCCTCTCATCCAGTGAAGGCCTGTGCAGAAGAACTAGGAACAATCCCTGTTAAATGCCAACAAAAAAACCTGTTTCCTCACATTCAAAAACCCCATTAATTATTGAAATATCTGGCCATTCTTCTCTATACCTGTCAGGGAGCAGTGAGGGTCAGCTGCTCTCTGAGGAATGGGAAGTCAAGACTTGACAGTGACTCAGCACAGGCTCTACCCTCATTCAGGTTTTGGGTAAATTTACTACAGAAATCTGTTCAAAGACATATCTGTATGTCCCTGGACAGAAAAATATGGAATGATTTTAAAGTGAAATAAAACCAGCATTTCTTCAAAAAGGGATTTTTCTTTAACCTGAAAATTACAATATTTGAACATTTTTGCTCCAAATTACCCTAAAAATAGATTTTTGGTGGATTTTTTTTTCTGTTTTGCATTATGTAAAAAAAGAAAAAAAACCCAAAACCAACCAGAAAAACAAACAAACAAACAAAGACAAAACCCCCAAGCAAACATAAACCTGAAAATGTTGATACGATTTTTAATTATTATAGTCAAAGAAATGCTTGAAGTAAAAATACACTTTTATTTTGTATTGACTATTTGCTGAACATTTCTTGCTGTTTCTAACAGCATGTTTCTTGTATCATGCTTTGGTTTTGATAAAGCTGCTTTTATCATTGACACCTGCTTTGCTGAAAAAATTCCAGTATGCCTTACTGGAGGATTTTGATTGCAAGGAAGAGTATATGAAGAACCACATGTTCTGGTTATGTTCGTGAACATTATTTATTAGAAAAAAAAGGGTCCTCAAAACATTCTATAGCATGCAAACACTATGAAAAAAGGAAACAAAGGGAAAAGATGGAATGTGATACATGATGAGTATGAGATGTGAGAAAGAAAAAATCATGTGATAACTAGATTAATTGGTAGACCCAGAGCTTGTTCAGTTTGAAACTCAAGAGAACTGACAGGTTCAGCTAGCCATTGTCTTGCTGAAAGCTGAAAACTGAATATAGCTAAAATATTCCTTTCAGAGAGAAATGCAAGGAATTTATAACTCTGGGTATGAAATATGTATTTCTTTCTTTAGTTATTTTTAAATATAAATAAAGTCTCATGTATGTGTTTGTGTGATATGTACATATCAAATCCAATTCAATCATTTTGAGAGCTGTGAGGGGTGCTCATGAAAGAGAAAGATGACAACTCAGACAACTCACAGAACTGCATCTACTTTGAAATATATTTAAAAAATTTCCATGATAAAATAATGGACTAAGGAAAGCTATTGTTTTGTTCTGGAGAAAGAACAGGTAGCTTCAAATGCAGTGATATAGTAAATGTAAAAATAATAATATTCATAGTACAGTGCAATGCAATGGTTTTATTTTTCTTCACATAATGTAGGAAACAACTTCTACATATTATTACCCCGCTGCTCATCCCTCTTTCCTTCCTCAGCCATGTGGTTGTCAGTCAGTGTGCCAAAGAAGACAAGCACAACTGGGCTAAGAAGGATAAAAGCAAAGTCTGAAATGACCCTGTTGGTACTAGTTTTAAACAAAAGATCAAAGTTATGGGAAGCTAGCTGAAAAACTGAGAGATTAAAAGATAGCAATTAAAGACCTGGGCTGTGTTTCAAGACATTCAGCTAACTTCTTGTCATGTTATGAAGAGTTTTTTAAAATGTCATTATTTTTTAATATATTATTCAATAATAATGAAATATAGCACTACTGGTGTAAGTCAAGAAGGTAGAACCTAGGTCTGGAAATCAATCAGTAGAGGACACTGGGTGGAGATGGACTTGATATTATCAGAAAGTCAAACTGCTCCACATGTCCTGGTTATGTTCATGAACATTGTATATTAGAAAAAAACATCATCAAAGTACCTAAGGAAAGATCTGCAGTATAGGTTCCTGATGAACAAAAATGTTAAATGGGATTTTATTGACTTGTTCTTGTGATATGTCAGTACTTTGACTTTTTCCATGAACAGCAAAGGGAATTAATAAGAAGAGCAACACGACTATTGTTTTGGAAATATAGTATTATACTGTACTGTTTTCGGAATAATAAATGACAGTGTCTTCATGTGATTCAATTAACTTGTGCTTCTTCTCAATAGATTATTTTCTACACCTGCTTTTAAACATCAAAAAAAAGTTTAGCTATTGATTTTGATTTTTCTTTCATCCTTTGCAGTAAGTTGCCTTATGTACAGTAAAAAGTGCTGACAGTTCCAAAAGAAAATCACCAACTGGCAGACATAGGATTTCACAGATAGCTGGTTAGGTTGTTTCTCTAATGGAATATTCACAAAGTTGTGCCAATAAATTAATGACAAATGGAGCTCAGAGCCCCTTCAGGATATGCTTCATTGTTTCGCTGTAGCTCTTAGAATATTTTATTACTATTTTACCTCTTTGATGCACTGAATTGTCACAACATTTTAGTAAAATTGCTTTGTTTATATCCCAAACCTTTAAAAACACAAGTTGAAACACAAAACAAGAATGTTAAATGATTTCTCTTTTACATCAGTATCTCTGCATTCTGAGAATCCCTCAGCGAAAAATAACTAAGAGAAAAGAATTCTCTATCTATTAAGGGCTCATAGAATACTAGGATTTGCTTCTTTCGAACATCTTAGCAGGTAGTTCTAGATATTGAAAAAGGAACTGTCAGCATGTCCTTCCAGTAGATAGCAATTTCTGCTAACCCAAACCAGAAGCATTGAGGTCAATGATATGTAACATTGAGACAAAATAATTTTCATAAACCAAAAAAAATATCTGTTTCTGAATGCCAGGTTATTACAAATGACAATTAATAATAGTACGCATATTCCTTAATTTAGAAGATATAATACTAAAATGCATGCACTCAAAAATTAATCTTTGTATCTACAAGAAAGTAAATTAACAATAAGGTCTAAACTCTAATCACACAGGTGAATTACTGGAAAATTGGAACACCTGATCTTGACTCCTGTGTGTCTTGTAACATCTTAACACTGCAATTAGACACAAATGCTCATACATTTTCAAAGTAGCCAAACTGACTTAATGTCTGTCTTTCCTTCTCACCTAATGAAGACAATTGCATCTTTTTCAGAGTTATTGCCTGCAATTACTGCTTGATCCCAATTAAGTTTCAATATCATTGCCTGTACAGAAGGACTTGATAAAATGCTTAAATTTTCAAGAAAATTCTTCAATATATATGTATGGATACACTGGTAATCCCTTTTCTCAATGTCTTCATTATATTAAGCACAACCAGCCAATTTAAAGCTGTGGACACAAGGAAAGCCCAAAATAAGAGCCAACATCGCTTTCAGAAGAGCTGTGATAATATTCAGTGGCAATTGTCTTCAGTCAGCGTGTTAAGATACATTCCTTGGTCTCCAAGTACGAAAAATCCCACCAAAAAATACTGACACAGGTGTATTGGGTGGCTGCCATCTTTTGTCTCCAAATGATGCAAATAAAATGCACAATCTTTGCAAAAGACTATTTGGCAAACTGCAACTTTTCCCAAAATTTCCTGAAATAAAGTTTATCTTACTTGGCTGATCTACAGCACACCTTCCCTTCTGACTGATCTCCTTGCAAGTTCATACAAAACTTTAAGTAACTGAACACTGTTTGCAGCTGCATTGATCAATATCTGATCAATTCTCTACCCTGGTGTTTCTGCAGCAGTATCCCATAGAGACTGGCTGGCACAAAAGTCCACAGGGCTCACTTTTCTTGCAGTACCTCAGTGGGATGTCACCCTTGGTAGAGTGGGAGACATAAGGAAGAGAAAATTATGGAGTAATGACTTCAAATTTTGAAAGTGGTTACAAAGAATGAGATGAAAAACATATAGATAAGAGAAAGTAAACCCACCTCTGAAACTGATCCAAAAAAAACCCTTGATGATCCCTTGGGAGAAACTGCCAAGTTCCCTAAGGAGGGATGAGCAACACTTCTCACTGCTAAACACTTCTCACTGCTAAGAGTCAGAGGATTGATTTGTGTGGCCTCTCAAAATGGTCAGGTCCCCTGACCTGGGTATTTGCATTTGCTTAATTTCAAAAAAAAAAAAAAAAAAAGGTAAGGAATGAGATGACAGCTTTATTTTGTTTGTTTGGGGGTCTTGTTTTTGTTTGGTTTTGGTTTCTTATTTCATTTGGGGGTTTTTGTGGTTTTTTTTGGTTGGTTTTGTTTTTGTTTTTGTTTGCTTGTGTTTTTTGGTTGGTTTTGTTTTTGTTTTTGTTTGCTTGTGTTTTTTTGTTTTTTTGAGTTTTTTGGTTTTCTGTATAAAATGGTGAAGGAAGGGCTAGGAATTCAGCCTCCGCTCTAATATTATGCAGAGTAGTACTCAATACTGGGTTTTTTGGCTTACTGTTCTAAAGCTCCTAGTCAAAGAGTAATTTTAAAATTTGTATTCCAGTCCAAGAATCTGGCAAATAAAGTGCTGGTGGAGCAGCACTAACTTGTAGGCCCTCATGTCTTTTATTGCATATTGTCTCCACTCTGCTGGAATCTTTCAGAGGCAATCCATTAGCTGTAATGTATTAACATCACACCTTCCTGGTTAGACTTTTATGTGTTAATTCACAATAAGATTATAGTATATTGGTTTTCTAATTTTAAAGACAGATTGTTTGCCCTTAGTAGATTACTTTGGATTCCACTAAGGATTGACAATTTTCTTTTAATACAGGTATTTTCTTGAAAACAAAACTTGTTTTTTGTATTTTTGTGGCATGGATCTGATCTGATGAAGAAAGACCACTATAAACCCAGAATCATTGAACAATCCTTAATATAATCCCCAAGAACAACATCTAGCTACTTGAGCATGTGTTAAATGTCCATTCCTAATTCTTGAATTTTATACTTTAAATACTAATAGTGGCAACTATCTTCATTGCTGTATAGGCATCCTCTGACACAAAAATAGTTAGTCCTGCAAAATAAGTTTTAGTACTAAAGTTTTTCTCAATTTCTCTCCATTTACCACCACTCACTCTGTTGCAGAGGGAAGGCAGCTGATGGCTATTTTGGCCAGAGAAGCTCTTTCAAATAGGAGGTCTTGCACATGATTAAAAATTCACAAATACAACTGTCTCTTGAAACAGTGCAAAGTTGAAATACAGTTTGAAATTAAAAAGAAACACATTTTTAAATGAATGTCTTACCCCTAATATAAATAATATAACTTTGCAAGACCATGCAACAACTCTCTGAAAAACTTCCACTTTTGTTACCCATAGAGAACATAAGTAACTGCTAAATTTAACATTTCTGACAGATAAAGAACAGGTTTTACACAAAACCCCTGTTTTTGAGTTCATAGACAAAAGGCCAGAGTGGAGATTGGGAATATGAGAAATTCTTCAAGATTTCAGCTGACACTTTATATTATGCCAGGTAAAGAGTAAGAGCAAGAATCCTTGATAAAGAATATAATAGTTTTGCAATTGTAAGCAGCCTTATTTGGGATTATATATTCATTGCCTTGGATGTATCTAATAAAAAAACAAGGTGCTTCCTTAAACAGGACAATCAACTTGTAAAGTGTTTGTGGACCTAACTAGGACAACTTGGGGTACAGGGGGAGGAGGAGAACAAGAAGCAAAAAGCCCTCACAGAACCACCACAACAAAAAATCGAGCAACAGTGAGACAAAGAGCTCTGCAGACACAAAGCAAGGAGCAAGAGGATGTGCTCCAGGCTCCAGAGCAGAGATTCTCATGCAGCCCCCGGAGAATACTGTGGTCAAGCAGATTGTCCACCTGCAGCCCATGGAGAAGCCCATGTCACAGTAGGCACATATTCCCTGAAAGAAACTGCAGCCTGTGAAGAAGACACACTGGAGCTGAATTATCCTAAAGGACAGCAGCACGTGGAAAAGATCCAGAATGGGGGAGGGGAAAAGTCTATAGGAGGAAGAAGCATCACAGAGAAGCTGTTATGGACTAACCCCAGCTCTCACTCCCCACCTTGTGCCACTCAGAGGGAAGAGGTAGAGAAGCAGAGAAGCTGGAAGTGAAGGAGAGAAGTGGAACCTAGATAGAAAGATGGAGAGGTGAAGGAGGTTTAAGTTTGTTTTGGTTTCTTTTTTTTTCCAATTTTTAGCTCTGATATTTTTTAAGCACATAACTATGTGCAAAGGTAATTTTCAAACCCATTTGATGACATCGCTGTTAAAGGAAGCAGAGCAGCAGCAAACTGTTTTGATGTTCTTCATTACAAAATTCAGTATGCTGGCACCATTCTATTGTCATATAGGAGGCTACTGTGTTTTTCATTCTGCATTCTCCAGATCAATGACTAAGTTAGAAAGAGTGGGATGCTGTGGCTCTGCTCATCATGTGAAGTTTGTTCCACAGAACAATCTATATTCAGTTCATTTCTTTTGCTGAGATGACAAGTTAGAAGATATGATGTTGATTGGCCAAAGACAGACAAGAGATCACTGCAAAGCATGCTCAGTATCACCAGTTAGGGGTCAAAATTTGCTAGAACTGAACATTAAACAATATTTTCAAGTAGGCAGGTCTTGTTGTTAATTTATATGCATGCATCTCAAACACAAAACCAGGACCAGCTTGCAAAGTTTTAATGAAATCCTTTGGTAAACTCACATCATTTTCTTCCCTAACTTCCAGTTATAAAATCATGCTCTAAAAAAAAAAAAAAAAACAAACCCAGGGTAGCACTGCAACTGAGAGATGACTGTTGAAAAAGGATCCCAGTCTAAATATGAGGGCATGGACCTTCCATTGAAAATTGTGGTTCCTGTTACATGGGGCTGATATAACTTCAGAACTTGCTCCATTTCTATTGTTTTTGTTTTCCCACAAAAGAGAGTAATGTTTCTCATCTTTTCAGCCTATCTTGCTTCTAAATAGTCAAGAAACTTAAAATTTCCTTGGCCTGAGAATATGATTCTGAGATCAGGATATGATTCTGAGATCATTTGTGTGGCCTGTTAAACTCTTGCCAAGGGGGATTTCCATCTTGAATACATGTAGCAACAAAGATTCTCTTAAATGCACTTGGACAACTGCTGTTGATTTTAATGCATGTATCAGCAGGTTACATTTGGCTCATGGTCAAGGTTATTCTTTACTGTAATTTTTAGTCTTGTACAGTCCTTTTTAAGGGCAGGGCACAAAAAGCTGACTTTAATCCAAAGTAAATATCTACTTTTGATATTTGTCTGTTCTTTCTCAGCCCACTTGGTTATAACATTTTGAAAATGTTCACAGTACAATTTATTGCTTTCTTATCAATAAGCTTAGAATCATTCATTTTTCAGCTTCTGTATAACTGAGAAACATTTTAGAGAATGTATTTGGTACTTCTCTCAGATTTCTGTAACCATGATTCTGCATAATTTCTAAACTCTGCTTCTTCCCACAGTCGAAGAACAAGTCCATTTTTGGAAAGAGTTGCGGTCAGAGACTACCTTATTGCACATAACTATAGAAACGATAAATTTGTCCTCAAATAGGCACAGTGAAATTCAAACAAATATATTAAAAGTGTTGAGTCAAAAGCAAATAATGAAAATAAACCCCAAAAAGATATGCAAATATGCTCAGACTGTATTTTGCACTGCTACAGTCTAAGACATGCACCAAGATGACATAAATGACAGGAATTGTACAGTCATACCAAAAGTATTAGAAAGATGTGATTTATGTTTATAAGGTATACTAAAATCTTAATTAAATAAGGGCCATCTGACATTTTAAATATCCTTTCCAAAATATCCTTTATTTTTAATTTGCTTTTGCAGAAAATCACACCCCTCCTCCACAAATTCAAAGCAAACTTAAAAGTGCAATTTTTCATTTTCTGTTATTACTCTGTGCATTGCATGAGTTACTCATCTAATAAATTCAATTTAAAAATAAAATATTGATGTTTGAGGAAATGTCATGAAAAAGACTTTTGTGTTTTGAATTTTGAAAATAAACAACTCCTGGTACTTTTGTTAAAACACAATCTGCAACTCTTAAAAAATGTGAAATGAAAGATTACAGAAAAAAAATATTTTCTTTTGTCAGGAATAGGGGAGAAAATGTTTGTTTGCTTTTGTATTTAATAACTGCAACTAATTTCAGCCATCTGTCTAGTAGCTGTCTTAAAATTTGTGACCACTTAATATCAACATAATTATCATCCCCTGAAATCTGACATTTCTTTATGATACTGTAGCTGTATCATACACTTTTTTAAGCTTTTTAATCTAAAGAAAGACTTACTGTTCCTGTTTATAAGCTATGTATCTAGAGTTTTGGCCATTCTCAACATGTCACAACAACATATACTAAAAATACTAAAAATGTAAACTTTAAATGTTGTGAGAGTAGTAGATGAACAGATTTATGACTAGTAAAGTTTGGAAGCCTCTTTAGCTATTAATTCTGTCAAAGCTGATAATATACTCTAGAGAACATGTATTAAGGAATACATTCACCCCTCAGGATCAAACAAGTGCAAGGCAAAACACTTGGCAAGTGAGCTCCTGCCTGCAACCACAGGCAGTGCAGGGCTGGACCTGGCCCCCAGAGAGTCAGTAACCCTTATGACATCCTCAGTACACCTAATTTCCACAGGAGTGTGGACCACTTGGAAATAACACAAATGCCTTGCTAATTGGGCATTCCTCTACCACTAAATTGGGGCTTTTTGTGCTACCTGGAGTTATTGATTTGGATTATGAAGGTGAAATACAAATTATGCTATGGACTCCCATGCCAATACCTACAGGTCAATGCATTGCACAACTTATTCTTTTTTCCAGCAAAACCCTTACTGGTAAGGGTAAAGGTGGCACAAGTGGCTTTGGCAGCACAGGTCAGCCACAAATTTTCTGGACAAGCTCCATTACAATGGTTCAGCCAACTCAGGTATGCAGTATAGATGGCAAAAAATTTAAACAGCTTGTTGATGCCAGAGCTGATGTCTCTGTCATTAAAAGCAGTGAGTGGCTCAGTGATTGGCCCACAATCAGCCCCACATCGACCCTAATTGGGGTGGGAGGAATGCAGCACCCTAGACAAAGCGCTCACCGCTGGCTTGTCCTTGGCCCTGAAGGGCAAACTGCCCAGATTTCTCCATTTACTGCCACTATACCGTGTACATTATGGGGAAGGGATGTTCTGGGACAATTTGGAACCACCATACAAATAGACTCAGCTTCACCAAAAAAATGTTTCCATAGGGGCCATTGATCAGCTATTCCAAAATCACATATTGGACAGATGTAAACTCACATGGCAGAATGAGGACCCTGTATGGGTCGACCAATGGCCCCTACAAAAGGAACAGCTATGAAACTTACAACAACTTGTAGAAGAGCAATTGTCTTCAGGCCATATTTGTCCATCTTCTAGCCCTTGGAACACCCCCATATTCAGTGCACCTCAGAAAAATGGCAACTTGAAATATGTTCTGTCTTGAAAACTGTTGGCACCTGTTCTCATTTCCTAATGGCAACTGCCCACACTGGAGAGAAGGCCTGTGATACCATCTGACATTGGCTTACCTGCTTTGCCACTCTGCGCCTTCCCAACACGATTAAAACGGACAATGGACCTGCCTACACCTTGGAAGGTATTTGTAATTTCTTGCAGCAATGGGGTGTTTCACACAATACAGACATTTCCCTCTCTCCCACAGGGCAAGCTACTGTCGAGAGTGCCCACAGAACATTAAAGACCATGCCTGAAAAGCAAAAGGAGGG
Organism: Lanius collurio; assembly: GCA_020086605.1. Lineage (NCBI taxonomy): Eukaryota > Metazoa > Chordata > Aves > Passeriformes > Laniidae > Lanius > Lanius collurio. The sequence goes on from JACBWW010000003.1 coordinate 9,399,789, forward strand.
AGAGTTGGGGTGCTCTCATGACAGACTAGCTAAAGCCCCGTATGTCCTAAATTTTTTAAATCAAGATGAGATCGGACAAACTGCATGTGAGAGACAGTACTCCTTTGACGCAAAGGCTCATCTACAACTTCCAGTAATGGTGAAGAACTTACTAACTGGGCAATGGAAAGGACCCCCTGGACTTAATAACATGGGGAAGAGGCTCTGCCTGCATCTCCACAGGCCACCATGTGGAGTGGGTTCCATCACAGTGTGTGCGACCTTTTGATGCACTGTCCTGATTCCATGCGCGTATAGGCATATGTCACAGTTTTTGAAAAGTTGTTACAGTTATTACTATTGTTTCTGTTGTTAATGTCCTAGGAGTTGTTTAGGTTTTTCTTAGTAAGTTTTCATTGCTTAAGCAAAAGAAGGAGGAGATGTGGAATATGGGGTTATATTTGTCAGTGGTTGAGGCTCATGCTCAGCAGAAGGCCCTGTGGGACAGGCCCAGCTGCAGCGGCACCGTCTGAAGTCGGCTGAGGGGTGAGAGGCAGCGGCGAGGGAGGAGAGTCAGGTGAGTGACAGCGGCAGTGAGACTGTGATTGGCTGGAGGAGCACGGGGAGAGCACGTGAGCAGCAAGCTGATTGGGTGACAGGATGTGTGGGCGGTGTCACTGCAGCTGGGCCAGCCAATGGGTGCCCTTCTGCCATTGAGTTGGGTTTGGTTCGGTTGTGTTGGGTTGTGTCCTGTTGAGATTGAGGGTACCATGAGGGGGTGATTCCTGACAATAAACGGATCTGCTTTGGACGTACAAGGGAGTCTGTCACTTTGTTACCCACTGCTACATATTACAGATATTGTCTGGTTGGAATTTTAAAATATTTGTGTTATTTTAAATTATCGTTCTCCAATGGGAAGGGGCATAAGACGAAGATAAAAGTAGTTTTATCTGCAGCATGGATTAAAAGGTATTAATTGTAAATCTGGTCAGTTGACTGTGCTTATTTCATTGCTTATTTAAATATAACTTTTTTCAACAAGGGTTGCATGAGATTTGATCCCATGTGCCCATAAGATATGCTATGAAGCATGATAGGGGACTGTTCCTTTTTCATTTGGGTGTTAGTGCTCAGAACATAGCTTCTGGTTAGGACATTTTTTTCCTAAATATATATGCAAAGGGATGACTAAACTTCACTATTCTTTCACCCAGAAAAAGATTCTTTTCCCGATGAGGGGAAAAAAAGCGAACAATTTAAAGGTGTTTCAGTTTGGAAAAGAAAACAGAAGCTATCTGCTGTCTTTGTGAAATGAGGGAGTGCTAGCTCAAGGTTTTCGTTAAAACAGAGGAAAAATTGGAGGGAAATTTGATTTTGTTTTCATTTAGCTGTTAAGCAGATATCTCAAGCAAGCAACGCATATTATATAGTCAAGCTTGACAAGTCTGCTTGAGAGAAATCCTTTCCACAGTTCCTCTGTGAAGACAACTACGTTTGCACCTCTCTGTCTTTCATTCAAGTTTTTTCAAGCAATTTTCTGTCAGTGTCAGTGAATTAAACCTTTCAGCAATGTTATGAGACACTGTATCTCTGTTTTATGGGTTGAGGTATAAAAGTTTAAAGCCTTAATCCATAAAAAACTTTCAGTGTCTGATGTAACAGTTAAATGGAATTTGGAAGCACAAATCCAAAACACAGGTCCTCAACTCTTCCTTTATCTACAGTCTAATGTTGGTGATGCCAAAACTGTATTAATGTATCAAATTAATTTACTGAGCAGAAAGAAGATACTACACCTAAATTAATAAGGATTAAGATGCCTTAATATTCGACTGAAATAAAAACACTAAGCAATTGGAGCAGGGGTGGGACAATGGGTTTCTTTCTTCTCAGATAAGTACATAGTGAAACATAAATAATGAAACAGGGTCTTTTTCCTTTTCTCAATTATTTTTTGTCCAGTGAACTTGCAGTTCTCCTTTGCAAAGTGTATATCTTCAAAAATAGAGAGTCCTACTGCCATGTGATCAAATCTTTCTCCAGGACAATAGGAGAGAAAAGAACCAGATTCCAACATCTGTAGTGGAGTGTTCTGAGTTATGGACTTACATCTCTTCCTAAATCATAATTTAAAGACAGAATATGAAAACAGGGGATGCTACAAAAGGAAAGAAAAAGGGGAAGATGACAGGACAAGGGAAGGAAAGACTGGGCAGAGATGCCCATAATGCCATATGCCAATAAATTGAGAACTTTATTAATTAAATGGTTATACTGCTTCCTATTATTCAAATGGATTGGTTATATCTGTAAAGTATGGCTTTGCACAGCATTGCAAACTCCACCATAACATGTGTAAAAATGTAAAGACTAAGAAAACCCCACTGATGTCCAGACCAATGTTTTTTGGATGCATTTTTTCATCTTTCTAAAATACTACCAAATAATACTACTAAAAATTCTACTATAAATAATACTACTAAGTAATAATATAATGCTATGGGGTATTATAGTAGGTAAAAATGACCCTTATTTCTCCATCAAAATTCTAGAAAGGAAATACTTTATTTCACAAATGAAAATTCTGCTTTTCTTATTGGCTGTTCTCTGGCTATCTTCCAAGAATTTACACTTTTTCCCATGAAACTGATGACTCAGTATGTTTTCAATGCTTCTGATTCTGTTAATAACATCTAGGCTGGAATTTACAAAGGAATCACAAGTCATGAATTAAGAATAATGCACAACTTAGCTCCTTCTGCTTCTACTGAACAAATGAACACTCTCAGAATAGTTTTGAAAAAATGAAGGGTTCATGTGTTTAAAGAGAAGAAATAAATAAAATAAGTACAATTTCTTTCATATGTAGTTAAACATATTTAAACAAATTTTCCATTTGCTTTTGCAAAGTTAGCATAACTTCTATTGTTAATAAGAAATTTAATGTATTTTCTGTGGTATTTGCAATTTTTTTTTCCTCATTCTATTCCAGGTTGTGTTCATTTTAATGATTTGGTTGCTGATTTTCCTCTATACTATAAACTTATTTTTAAGGTTGGTTTTATTTTTTCCAGTGAAAGTAAAGATTTTTATACTGTATTTGTAAAGAGTTATTTGCAGTCTAAAGGAATTACTCCCAAAGTAGCTCATAGTTCCTGGGTGAATAATACCTTGTGCTCTTTGGTTTGCATGTTCACTATCACCTTGCACATCAAGTTTTTAAGAAGAGGAGATAGTACTAATTTTAACAACATGAGATTTAAACTGCTCATTATTGGTATAAATAAAATATTTCATGTATTATTAACTGTGGAAATAATAAAGCAAATCCATTATTGATGTGTTCAGTTCAAGACTAACCTTCATGTATAGTCTTGCACTAGCTCTGCATCGTCATTCCTTTGCTTATTGTTTGCATGTTCTTTTCTCCATTGTTGTCATCATATTTGTTCCCTGGCTTCTCTCACTCTTGCTTTGGGTCCCTCTTGCCTCTTCTTTTTTTCACAGGTATTATCCTTTCCAGCTGTCAATAAATTTTTGAATAAATTTTGTCGTTTAGAGAACTTGCTGTTGAATATCACTAAAAAAAAGGGTAGCTATAAACAGAAACAAATTTTTCAGTTCATATATTTGTATTGTTTCTAAGAAACATGGAACAAACTGGCTTTTGTAATGTTAAGCTGTATTGAACTAAATACTTTCCAAAATTTCCAGTGCTTTGGATACAGCCTTCAGTCTGAATTGAGTTACAGATTTGCTGTAAGAAGAGTTGGTTTTGAGTACAGATTCCATTGCATATCTTGTTCATATCAGATTGCACAGCAAGTTCTAGTTATGCTAGATCTATCACACATTTGTTTTGTATCATGCAGTGAAATAATTCAGTGTGTTTGGGATGCATTTGATTCACTCTTTATGTGCAGTAGTGTTCTGTGTATGTGCTGTGCTCATTACCCAGAACTGTGTTTGAGCTGTAGCCCAGGCAAAGAGAAATGCACTAGATCACTGCTAAAACCTGTGCTGGTTTTTGCATATACAGTACTTCTTTCTCTCTTCTCCCTTTCCACCACCCACCAATATTCAAGATTCACAGTGATTTTGAAAGAGGTAGTAAAATTATTAGTTTAGGCATTGTCTGAAAATCACAGCCATCACTTCATCACTGGCCTCTTCCTCCCTGGAGTGGACTGGTGCAAGACTGATTTAGCCTAAAATGAACTTGAACAATTCTGCTATATTCAATATATATATATATTCAAGCCTAAATATTCAAACCAAAGCTATTCTTTCAACAGCTCCTTAAAACTTAATTTTATTCTATGTTTCTCCTGTGATTCCTTTTGGCAGAAGAAAAAAAGGGAAAAAAAAGAAAGTAAAAAAGATGTCTGTCTGCAATTATTTATGTGCTCTGAGCTGATCTTTTCTCTGAGAAATTTTGGATACAGGGAGGAAATTCTGTCCTCTACAATACAATTCTGTGCTTAGACTCCAGAGAGCCACTACTGATAATAAATCATTTTGGGGTTGTGCCATCTCAGTGGTTGAGCAAACATGCCCAGTTGACATTTTGACCAAAAATGCCATAAATATTAGGAAAGTGGGAATACAGAGACCCCAGATAACTTGTCTGTGATCTCATAGCAACTATAAAAAAACTAACGGTAGAGTAGAAGCGGTATTTTGGCTTACAGATCTCTGGCACTATTGCATCTCAGCCTAGAGGAGAGATCCTCTTAAGATTCCATGTAGTCAAGTCAAGTCTGAAAACAAATTCTGAGTCTTTCAGTGGCCAGTGGAAGCCAGGTTAACATGACATTTAATTTGAATTTGATGGCAACGCATATAATTACAGCAACACTTAAATTCATGATTGATAATTGCAGTAATAAAAAAGCTGCATAATACATGGAATGGTCAGTTGATATAAAACCTTCAAAACCCACCAGTTTATGGCAGACCACTCAAAGACAAATTTTGCTGAAGATTATTACCATTCTGAAATTTAGCCTTTAGTCCCTGGCCATGTAACCTAGGTGTTTTTTGGAAAACTGTGCTTTTTCTGGAAAAATACAAAATACTTCCTAGAACTTGTAATGGCTTTAAACTGGCAATTTAACAAGAATGCTTTTTCTAAGTAATTAATTCATAGATGAGACTACAATCTAATCAGCTTGGTGATGAGTTCAAGACCCTGACTGAGTGACTTGTACAAATTTAGATCAGACCTTTGCCCTTCAGTATAGAAATAATTCTATTACCTGCTACTTGCAAAAACACAGCGATGTATTTTCTGAGAATGTAAGATGCACACTGCGGGTTCTATCAGAGCCCCATCTAAGCATTCCCTCTGTCAATACAACAGGAAAAAAATACAAATTGGTGAAAATATGTAGTGATACTTCTAGATAAATTCACAGTAACCACTGAGCTGAATCCCAGGGGCTCCTTGGTGACAGAAGCAGAGTATTCCATGGTGTACATAAAAGGCCATGGATCCTCTTCTGTGAAACTGCCAAACCCCTTTAGTACTGCAAAAGTTTTGTGGCAAGGAGTTCCTCAAGTCCTCTCTGCATGGTATACGGGCATGTTTTCTTCAGTTCCTTTAGTACTTGCTAGTTTATTTGATGTCCTTTTGCTCTTGGAGTGGAAAAAGTGGCAGAAAATATTTTCTTTCCCTTTGTCTTCATCAGTGTTTTTTTTTCTTTTTAAATCTGAGGAGCAGCCTGTTGGAGCATGAAATTAAGGAAGACATTAAAACTTAAACTCTTCAGACTTCAGTAATGCTTTCAGTTTCTTGCATCTTATATCAGACTAGGATAATTTTGTTTGGAGTGACATAATTTTCAGTCTCATGTAATGTAAGAATTTAATACAGTTTAGGTAAATTTTCAAGCCCAAATTAAGAATTGAAAATATTTCTTTAAAATGGAAGTTTTAAAATGGAATGCAGTTTGCTTTTACTCTTTTTAAACTTATTTAACAAGTTTTCTATGCTCCACTAGAAGTTTGACATTTAGAAAATATTTAAACAAAAAAGTGAAAGTACTGAAAGACCAACATGAGTTGATTTGAATGAAGGTAATTTAAGCCACCCTTAACTACCTAACCTTTTAACCAGTGCTTTTCTAATTATGATTTGGGGAAAATATATTTAGGCAGATGGTGTCATTACCTGAAGATGTAAATCTTCATAAAAGTACTAATGAAGCCTGACATTTTCCTACAAGGTTAGGGCAATGTTATATTGCTGTTTGTCCACTTCTGTGAAGCAAAATGCATTTAAGAAGAATTTGCTGAACACTAGAAACCACTTAATTGAGATTACCCAGAGAATGACTCATCACTGTGATTATCAATCTCTTCAGGTGTGCAGTCATGTAGCAACAGCAGCAACTTTTTTCTAGACCAATGGAGCTTTAAAAACTCTTTAGCTACAATTTGGTTGCTTTTTGCTTTCTCTCAGTCCTTGATGTGATTTGAAGCTTTGCAAGAGTTTACTCAGAGCACTTGTGAGCATCATGTTTTGGAAGTATTTAGGAAACAGCACAGCAAGAGGCTTATTTTGCAGGAACTTTAGAGAAGATAATGAGAACTCTTGCTCGGTGTTTGGTAGGAAAGATGACATTTTGACCAGTGCATAGGAGACATTTGCCACCCAAAGTTGATATTATATCTTGACTTCTACTGGCAGTTAAGCTAATTTTGTAGTAAAAAGTCTCAATGAAGACTAGATGCTGACATTGCTATCTTTCTAGATAATGATAAGTGACAGTAGGTAAGGTGAGAGGACAAAATCTCTTTTCCTCACTTTAACAACCCATGCCTTGTTTTGATTCCAGTCAGAAAACACTGAGCACCACCTGACTGCAACTTTGATTTTATCTTTACTTGTGAACTATACTGTACAGGTTAACTTAAGTTTATATTCTACTTTTTACTGTATTTTCTGCACAATTTTTCTGAACCTTTTATGCAACTTTCATTGAACCAATATATTCCAAAGGTTCCACTCTGTGTAACTTTCTGTGCCCTTTCTTTCTCTTATGGTAGCATTTCTTTATATTGGCCAGTAAAATGCAATATTTTGGTAGAGCAACACTGGCTATGGAATTTATTTTTTTTTTTGAGTTTCCATATTTTAATTTGTTGGCAATCTATATGCAATAAAAGAGATCAATAAAAAAGACTACAGAAGAAGATACGTCAAGAGCAGATTGAAATATGTTTTATACATTTATGGTTATTTAAGTTGTCAGTTGCTAACAGTGTTTTTCAAGGCGCAGCAATCTTGTCTTGGAAGAAATTTATTTTTTTATATCACTAAGGTTTCAAAATATCCTTATATACCTAGAAGCTAAAATATTTGAACTGTAATCTGAACTACAGATATGAATCTGTCACATCCGATGCAAATTATGATTCCATATATTGTTACAGTGAGCCAGTTTCTGTCTTATTCAAGCTTCTGTCTCATTTGCCTCAGGCCAATATTAAAACCAAAATCTAAGTCCATTTGAACTATGTAAAAATAATACTTTTCTCCCTTTATTACCTCTCCTTTCTTTTGAATGTATCCTATTTTTATATTTTCTAAAATTTTACATAATTTATTGCTATTTTTTTTCTATTTGGAAATTATTAGTCTTATAATCACTTTAAGTTTTAATTTTTTTTGTTTATTGGCCTGCAGAACATCTCTTTTATTGAATAGTTGTCCAGCTTTTTTGGTGGGAGTTTCCCTATTTTCAAGCAGATCTAATATCTACCATGAAAAACGGGTCTGACCACAGAATTTGTACATGTCATGGTGTGGTCTCCAATTTATGACTGTAGTTCATTTCTCTTTAGAGGTAATCTATCTTCCCATTTGTAACTGACTTCACATGTTTCTCTAATTTTACCTCTTTGATATTATTTGCTGTTTTAAATACCCATTTCTTCTTCCATTATCAGTGTATAATCAGGTTCATTTGTTCTGCTGACACTTGCTGAGAAGTATTTTGATATACTCTCTCCATAATCTTTTATATTCAAGTTGTTCTAATAGCAAAAGTAAAATTTAATCTCGATCTATGCTCTTTCACCGTGTTTGAAGCCATTCCCCCTTGCCCCGCTACATGCTTCTGTAAAGAGTACCTCTATCTTTCTTGTCTGTTCTGTTCAGGTACTGGAAGCTCTCAGGTGACCCTGAAGCTTTCTCTTCTCCAGTTTGAACAATCCTAACTCTTCCAGCCCTTCCTTTTAGGAGAGGTGTTCCATTCCTCTAATTGCTCGCTCTTGTCTGGACTCACTACAACAGGTTTTCCTGTTTTTGCTGTGCTGGGTAACCCAGAGTGATGCAGCACTCCAGGTGGAGTGTCACCAGAGTGGAGAAGAGGAGCAGAATCACTTCCCTTCATCTCCTGGCCACACTTATTTTGATAGGAAACATAAAATCTGAAAGGAACTTGGATCTCACTACCACTAATTTTCTGGTCTTCATTTGTCCTTAACATGTATATATCTAATTTCTGAGAAAGAACCAAACATCTGTGAAAGTTTTCAGTATTAATGTTTTAAGTATATCTCCCTAAATCTCACTATAATATTTTCCTCTTAGAAACATAAATGATTTGCTGATAAACTTGTTTTCAGAGCAGTTTTTTTCAGCCTATTTATTTTGTGGGTACTGTTGACTTTATGTAATAAACTTTAGAATTTAGTTTTGGGTTCCTATCACTACTGCATTTTAAGCTGCAGCATTTAAGCAGTGTTATAGCAGACAAGTAGAATTTTCCTATGCTTGAAGTTTGAAGTATGTCTCTGACATTTGTGTAGCAGTTCAACAGTATTCTGATTTTTTCAGTAGTGGTCATAGAGGGAGGGAACCAAAGGGATTTTATTATTTTTTGTTGTTGAAAGACAATTTTAGAAAACTTGGGTAATTGATCTTGTATGCTACTGGGTTGCACAGGAAACCTTGTTATTCATGACATATGTTCCATAGAATCATATAACAATTTTGAATAACTTAAATTTCTAGGATTCTGGTTCCCAGACTCAGATTGGAAAAACTTAAGCCTTTCAATAGCTTTATATCATAGAATATCAAGTGTACAACTATCTTTTAGCACCTCTTGCTGTATGTACAGCCCTCTTCCTGTATAGCTACTGAATACAGTAAATTGTGTGTGTGACATGATTTTCTCATACGGGGGTTGTTGATGTCTCTGTGGTATCCCTTCCCACATGTAAGTGATAATGTTGGATAATGATGGTTTGGTGTGCTCTTATGACTTTGTTCTCTCAGGAAGGCAATGTGTTCCTTTTCCAGCACAGGCCACAGACACTCAGACATGTAATATAACAAAGCATAAAACAGGGTTTAATCTCAAATGATCTTTATTTTTCTCTAATAATTTATTGTCATAGGAGGCTTTTAAAATTGCCCTAATTTTAGTAATGAATAATGGATGGTGTAATTACACAGAAATAGCATTTAATTATGCTTTTTTTCTTTGCACAACATGATATATTAGCCACAGCTATTCAGGTCCATTAAACTGCAATAGACAATAGCATTCACAATGTTCTTGGTCATGCCAGAAACCTTTTGAACTATTCTGTACTGTTTGACCTTAATTTATTGTGTTTGAGTGACTGCAATAAAATAGGAACTCTATTGTAGCTAAAATTAAAAATTAAAAACTGATTAGTATTTGAAATAAATCTTACTTCACAGTCCTAGCATTGTTCCTGAATGATAGCACCTTAGATTCTTTCAGTGTATCTTTCTAGTTTATTGAACTACAAGGAATAATTATTTATTAATGGAAAAGCATACATAATGTTAAACAAATTTTGCTAATTCTGCTCAAGCGCATAAACCACCCATTATCCCAAATTAACACAATCCTTGAAAAGCGCATAAGATTAAAAACAGTCAAAAAAACCTGAAAATATGAGTCTGTAAGTGAAGGACTGACCATTCATAGTGACTGGTAACAGATGTGGAAAATGAAAAAAATGTTTTGAAGAGGGAACAGCCGTATGGATGAGGAATTTGTTGGATGTTCAAATCCAGAGAGTAGCAGTCAATATCTCAATGGCCAGATGAAGATCAGTGCTGAAGGATGTCCCTCATGGGTTGATATTGGGACCAATAGTGTTGATGTCCTCATCAGTGTCCTAAACAGAGGGATAGAGTGCACCCTTAGCAAGTTTGCAGGTGACACCAAGTGAGTGGTGATGTTGGCACACTTGAGAAATGCAATACCATCCTGAGGATAAATTCAAGAAGTAATTCCATGTGAACCTCATGAGTTCAACAAAGCCAAGTGCAAGTGCTGCACCTGGGTCAGTGCAACCCCTGGTATCAATACAGGGTGGAGGATGAAGGCACCGAGGGCAACCCTGATGAGAAAGATTTGGGGATGCTGGTAGATGAGAGGCTGGACATGAGCTGGCAACGTGCACTTGCAACCCAGAAGGGCTGCATCAAAAGATGGCAGCAGGTCAAGGGAAGTCATTCTGCCCCTCTACTCTGCTCTCATGGAGCTCCACTTGGAGTATTGTGTACAGGTCTGTGGCCCTCAATGTATTGGGCAGAGTCCAGAGAAAGGCCATGAAAATAATGAGTGTCATGGAACACATATTCTGTAAGGAAAGGCTGAGACAGATGAGGTTGCTCAGCCTGGAGAAGAAAAGGCTCCAGGGAGACCTTATTGAGGTGTTGAAATACGTAGAGGGGTTTTATAAGAGTGATGGGGAGAAACTTTTTAGCAAAACCTGTTCCAATGGGAAAAGGGATAATGTTTTCAATCTGAAGAAGGGTAGATTAGATTAGATTTTTAAGAAGTTTTTTTTTTTTTTTTACAATGAGGGTGGTGAAACACTGGAACAATTTGCCCAGAGGTGGTAGATAACTCATTTCTGGGAATATTCAAGGTCAGGCTGGAGGCAGCCCTGAGGCACCCTGATCTAGTTGAAGATGCTGCTGGTCATGGCAGGGAGGATTGGACTAGATGACCTTTAAAGATCCCTTCCAACCTGAGTTCATCTATGATCCTGTTTCCAAGGTTTGAAGTAAAAGGATGAGTGGAGAAACTTCTTGTATTGGTAAATAAGAATTCATTCACTCATATCAGTGAAAGGGCTGAAGGACTGATAAAAAAACTGCCAACAGTGAACTGAGGACCTGAAATATCATAAATGGCAAAACTTTAGAAAGTCAATGCTAATAAAGTGCTGTGAGTAATACTCTTCACTGTCCGCCTGAGAGAATCTGATTTGATTTCTGCATTTGTTCTTCTTCCTTATCAGGCCACCAGGATTCCAGCCAACATCCCCTCTTGCTAAAACAAGCCTATGTCTTTGGATGTTGTCCAGACTTTGCTGAAAACATAGTGACTGTTTTATTTTTCCATATGGTTGTTGCCCCTTCAGTATTTAACCCATACTTGGTAAAACACATCTGAGTACTTGAGTGTGAGAAGAGCTGCTTAGGAATCAAACTATTCCCTTTATGTTGCTTGTGAGAGAAGATGCTGGAAAGAAAGGTATAATTCCAGGGTATGAATACTCAATCAAATTCACTCCAGGAAATCAAAACCTAACTTTAATGAGATCAGGAAAAGTCAAGTGTCCTTAATGAACCTTAAGATACCAATTGTGAGGTTGCTGTCAGAATACTGTGTACCCTGCAGTTGAGCTAGTTTGCTATGCTTTATTGTGAGTTCAAATTAGGTAATTAACCACTACAATACAAGTGAGAACATACTTTCCTTAGTCCCTCATCTCACTCTGCTTCTTTGAGAACCCAATGTTGTAGTCCCAGCCCAGAAAAACATTCTTTTTACTTAACTCCATCCTGTGCAGGATGTCAGATGAGGAGCAATTATTTATGTGAGTAGATTAAGAAAGGTTTAAATATCTCATTTGAGGAGCAGCTTCTCAAACTGGGCTGAAGAAGCATAGAAATATTTAAATGTGATTATTGAAATATGTAAAACACCCTCATACAGAGGTAGATGAGCCGGTTTAGAGAAAATCACTGCAAGTTCTTTGGAGCCTTACCGAGTAGTTTAACCTCCTTCAAGATGAGCCATCTCCTTGAAGCGAAATAAACCAGTGACTACAAATATGCAGGAGTCTGAAGTACTTCAGCTATACTATGACAGCCTTCATTTACAAGTACCAGACTCTTTCAATATGTTGCAATAAGAATTACCAAACTGAACTTTAACTTGATTAGAATAGCAGTCAAGTTTTAATCTAATTTGTATTTGAAATGTGTAATTATCTTGAAATCTAATATTGAGATTAGGTAATGGTAGACTGAAGTCTTTCATTTGCCACTTGATTTTTTGTCTGTGAATACCACAGCAGTACTGGGGTAGAAGAAATGTTTAGTAGGAAATGCCATTTATGCTGATATGAAGCAGTAGTTTAGACCTATTTCCTCTAGCAATACATGTAAATGTCTGGAGAGCCACTGTTCTCCAATGTAATGCTGAGGATATGTAAGTTGAACAAGGATAAGAATTGCCTCAATTTCCACAAATTCTGAATTGAGTAATTTTTTTTTTCTTTTTTTTTTTTTTTTGACCTCAATATGTTTTCCTTGAGAAATAATGGTTTAAATGAATATGATAGTTGTACTTGCTGGTTAATTTTAAGAAAAGAAACCACCACACTCTAAAAAGCCTAGGAGAATCCCTCATCTGATTATCTTTTCATTTGAAGAGCAACAAACCAAAGTCACTTGCACAAATATTTGGCAGTGATATCAAGTAAGATCATTAGGAGCTTTAAAATCCCAATGAATTCTTGAGGATTGGAAAGCTGCCAATGTGACTTTCCGAACTCACAAGCCTAATGCAGGTTATGTAAGACAAGCTACAGACAGAAGACTAGATAATTCCAACTCTTTGACACAATTTACTCATACGCTATTCGACTGTACTGTAGAAGTCAGTTGTGTCTAGGATGCACTTGGTATGCTGCAGGTGCTTCAGTGCTAAACCACAACCTTCAAGTAATGACAGATATGATGCAATCTGGGATGCAGCAGCTGCTTATGAGTAATAATACTGCATAGGAAAAGCAATTGTTTTTCTGGGCCCATCAGGCTGGCTTTGATTAGAGAAACACAGCAGAAATATTCAATTAAATAGTTCTTTCAGAAAAATGGCCTGTGCATCTTATTCTTTGAGTATTTCCAGTGTGTAACTGGACCTGTATAATTTCCTGTCACACTTGCCAACTCCTGTTGAGTTTTAGCTTTTGTCTTGCTTTCTTTAAATATTTTTCATTTGCAGACTTTTTAATGAGCTGAATTAATGTGTCATCGCAATCATTGTTGAGTGAATAACACAGCCACACCACAAGGACCACAGCAGAAGGTAAGGAGACTGAACTAGTAGCTATTGCAGGGATCCACGTCACTTTAGTTAAATTAGTCTTGTCTATATAGTGTGTAGGTGTCTTTCAATTTTGTGTATTTTTATAAGCAGCGAATGAGATGCCTTGTTATATTTAAGATGTAGCAATGATTACATATAAATCTCCTCTTCTCTCATCAAACTTTCACTATATGCCTGGATTGCTTTTCCTAAAAGATGGGAAGTTCTTTTCTAAGGCTCTGAGACATTACTGACCTTAGGAGTCCAGACTCCTTGTCCAGACTCTGCAGCTGCTTTCAGGCACAATAAACAGTCCTTTGTCAGTCCCTGCTTCCCAGCTCACTTGGGAAAATATCTGAAAGCACAAGTCCAGAGTGATATTACTTCAGCAATTTCTCTTAGTGGGACTTGTGAGTCTATGAGGAACCTGTCATCTTTTCAGATGTTTTTTACACATTTAACTCACATCTTAAGTGTCTTGGTTATAGTTGGGTCTGAGAGAAAAAAAGACTCAAAACTTTCTCTCTTATATTTATCACATTTCTCACCAAACATTAAGTAGAGATAACAAAAAGAAGCTGACATTTGGGCTGTGTGATCCCTCATAATAGTTTGTCCCTCTTTTGGAAATGTCCTTATTAGGGGAAATGGCAAAGAACATGGGTATTATTCCTTTGCCTTGGGGTGAGGTACCTAGAACTCTATTTATTGGCAGGCTGGCACTGATCTTGCCTGCTTAACTTTGAAACCAAAGACATAAGTTTGTAGGAGTGCATGCTTTCAACAAGTTTTACAAATAATTGACTGATTTCCTTCCCACCTGGAATGAGTAACTAGTGCGTGCTAGAATTAGAGGAATGAGCAGAAGCGTGAGTGCATCACTGCATATTTGCAAGGGGAACTGCATTTCTTGAGCTAATTTCTTTTGTCATTCTCTCAGATTTGTTTTGTCCTTAGTATTTACCTTCTCATAGCTGTCCTACTTATAACTATGATAATATTGCAATAATCTCTGTGGAGAAGTATGATTTTTCCAAGATAGAAGACAGCAGCTGTCAAAGTGGAAAGAGCTCCCATTTCTGGCTTTCAAAAAAACCCCAAGAAAACAAAAAACCAAACCTCTGACAGTTAGAATGGGTATTCTTTCCTGAGACAGAACTTTCTATAATATGTACATAAATATAATAGTATTTGTTTATTTCCCAAATAATATCTTTATCAAAATCATATGAATTGTGGAATCATTTAGATATGTTTTTTTCAGTTTTGCTAGCTTTGTTGAGTGTAACAGGGTGGAGGATGTTAATTTTAGCAGAGATCAGCTGATGTACATTGTTATTCCTGGAGAAATTTGGTCATGTGCCCAAGTCCTTTCAAAGTATAAAGCATAATAAGTGACGGTAGAAAACCTCTTATTCTTTGTGATTTTGTGACAGTTTATCTATTCTTTTGCTTCACTGTAGCATGAGTCTTCCTAATATTTTTCTGATTCCTTCACTTTCCTGTCTTGTCAGTCAGAAATAAAATTAAAAATTAACAAAGTATTTATGTGTAGCCTATAAGTCCCCCCCCATAATCAACTTATAAGGAACACAATCTTGTTCAAAGCACTGTTATAT
>JACBWW010000003.1:9415136-9576641 GCA_020086605.1 Lanius collurio
TGAGATGGGCAGAACTTACTGAAGTTTCTCACTTTTGTTTCTCTTTTAATTTAAAAATGCCAACTAGAACTCAGGTTTTTGAACACCAGTTGTTCATACCCTTTTCTATCCAATATCGTATAAAATTTAATAACATTTCTTTTCATTTTTCAGTTACCAAAAGGCTCAGTTCCCTGTAGCAGGGCAAAGTAGCAACTTAGAGTGAATCCTATAGATTAGAGTATATCCTAAAGGGACCTAAAACTTGCAGACTCGATGTCTTACTGTGCCAAGACTTTTCTCTGAAAACTTTGTTTAGTACAAAGTCCAAAATTCCTTTATTTAACATAAAATAAAAAAAGAAAGAAAGGAAAAAAAACCAAAATGAAGGAGAAAGTCGTCCTTCCTTAAACCTTTTAAACACGCTCTCTGTCATGAGATTCATTTACTGCTAAAATTGGAATCACTTTGTGCCTGAGCAGGTACCCAGGATGCTCTCTCTCTCTCAAATGGTCTCTGTAGAGTCCTTAACTGTAGATCAATGTTTCTGAATTTTTATAAAGGCTTTCAAGGGAGTACTGAAAGGAATTTCTCTGTTCCTAGATATAGTAATGAGCTGTAATATTTTGAGAGATTTTACAAAACAGTTTCCTTACTGTTTACCTGAAGGACCTGTTAGGCATAACTTGATAAACCTCATCCTTTCCAGCCTGTTCATAGTATTAGACACTGATAAAATCCTCAAAGTCTTTGTAAACATGAAAAGAACTTCCAGTGCTAGAAAGACTGCTGGAGAGAACAAGGTGGGCAGATACAGGTCACCAAAAAATGAAGGGATTCCTAATAATGAATGAAAAGTATTATGAAATCAGAGTGAGTGTTCTTTTTATTTAATGCCGTGTATGATGTGCTTTCTTGCACTCCTCTTATGTATGAGATTTTTGTTTAAAGTGTCATCCTAATTTTTCTTCATGTCTGATAATTTCAAACAAACCTGAACAAAGTGAATGGGACAGAACACTTATTTTAGATTTTTCCAGAATTCCAAAAATCCTTTTGCCCCTAATTCCTAGTTTATTTACAGTGCTATCAAACTGACTGTCAATAGATTTATTCTCTCTTCCAGACCCAAGGAATACAGTCTCATTCTTGTAGTTTTCTTTGATGTCCTATGAACACTGGCATTCCAAAATATTATTCTAGTAACACCTTGCACCTCTTATTGATTCAACAAACTGATTTCTTTACACTCTTTATGTAGGAAATCCATAGGTTCTACACTGCTAACTTTTGAAACCACACATCTGCCTTCAGGTTTACATTAACAACAGACATCACTGATGAAGTTGTACAGAACTGAAATTGAAAACCTATGTTGATGCAGCTTTTAAACAGTATTCTGGTTCTTGAATATGCCAAAGTTAATTCAAAGATTCATGCTCACTGACAGCGCTGTGTAAACCTTGTCTGTGTGCTTTCTGATTATTTGTATTAAATTTTAGAAATAAATGTGTATGAAATCATGGTTACAACATCCTGTCTCTAATTTACAGTAGTTGGGATTTTGGGGGAGCATTGTTTTTGGGTTTTGATCTAGCTTTTGTGGTTTTTGGGTTGTGTTGGGTTGTTTTTGAGGGTTTGAGATTTTTTTTTAGGTTTTATTTTGTTGTGGTTTTTAATTTTTTTAATGGCTAAAAGTCTATCTGAACACAGATACAGGCAGCTTTCTATTTCCACTGTGTCAGACTAGAAGTCTATAATCAGATCTTTCTGAATTTCCATCTCTTGCCCTCGTTACAGCTCTGGGTGTGGATGTAACTGCTTGTGCTGGTTTCTACGGTATTGGAATTTGTGAACTAGTAGAAAGATTTAATTTGTTTGTCACTTGACTTTTCTTCCTATTTCCTCTCTTTTCCCTCCACCTCTCACAGGGGAAATCGAAAGAAGAAAGCGTAGAAAACTAAACTGTGCAAAACTCTATCAGAAATGCATATAAGGTTTTAAAGTTTTAGATGAGGAATGATCAGGATCCTGGCCAGAAACCTGCATCAAATGGGATTATAATGATGTGTAATATAATGTATAGTGAAATATTACATTAAAAACAGAAAGAAATATGGTAAAAACATTTATAATTTTATGAGCATGCAGTCTGCTTTGTGGTATGATACTCGCTTCCAATCTCCAGTGACTTCCTTAGGAATAAAGGTGTTTTGCTTCTCAGAAGATTCAGGATTAACAGAGAAATACCATAATAAAAGTATAATACACCATGCTTGTTGCTAAGGGAGCAAGAGAAAAGCTAATGTGTCATGCTGTATTGTCACAGCTGAAATCTTCATAAAGTATTGTATTTGATCATTAAGAGAAATTATCTCTGAGATGAGATCAGAGAAGTACAAAGTATTTAACTTGTGCTTTGAAGGCAAGCAGAAATTAGTCAGTTGGTGTTTGTTCATGCAGGAAGCTCAATGCTGACAGTTTTGTTCTGTATGACAAATACAATTGCAGATATATGACCTTGATTTCCATAGTTCAACTCAAGAGCTTTTGAGCAAATTAAACTACAATTAAAGAAGAACAAAACAAAGAATTGTGTATCACCACTCTCTATCAAGCTATAGTGATTGATTTAAATAACCACTAACACTGCTTCATTTCCACTGATTCAGTAAGATTTCTGGACATGCAACACACAGGTATGCACACACACAAGGAGGTGGCTTACCTACTTGTCACATTGTTTAAGCCAGTGGTTATCAAGGGATTTGACCAAATATAAAGAAAAAAGATATCTCATTATTTACATCAGACAAACAGATACACGCAGGGATGACTAAAATGGAAATGGTTTTGTCACAGATTTTAGGGAGGAAAAAACCCTTGCAATTATATTTATTTTTTATTTAAAGGTGTCACTAAAAAAATCTGGACAGTTATGTCCAGTACAGCAATGGATTCCTAAAATTCTTTTTTTGTTAGGCTCAGACAATAAACTTATCAAGATTTTCCTTCTTAAAGACCCTTAGGGAGACAAAAGGTGTACTCTGTAAATAAGAGATTTCAGTTATTCTTCTGCACCCTTGTACTGCCTGAGGCTATTCTCCTTCTGTCATCAACCAGTTTAATAACCCATTGACCATTTTATTATAGCCTTTGTCCAGAAAAAACTTTCCTGACTGCTAGCACACTAGCATGCTTCCAAAATGACACAGAAATCTATCAGAAACAAGTAATAAAGGCCTCACCATGTTTGAGATATTTACTTGCAAAAGTGGTATCTGTCAGGAATACCCAACCTGTTAAGAGTGAGACATTCATTCATTTCAATACAGAAATCAAGTAGATTTTTAGTAAAATCAATTTTAAATCAAACTGATTTTTTCTTTTCAGTTTTGAGTTTCACTTAGATATTGGCAGTCCCTCTGAATGAAACCAACTTTCACCATGAATTGGTAGTTAACTGGTGAAATAAACCAAGAAGAAAAAATAAAAAAATAAAATCAGTTCTTCATCTGGTTCAGTGTCACACAAAGGCAGACATGAGTTGCTAGGCTGAAGAAAAGACGAGGCTTCTTCTTAAAGAGATGGTGATATCTCATTCTGTCTAATGTTTTAATGAACTTTTGCACTAGTTCTTTTTGCCTTTCTCTGGCAACTTTTTCTCTGTTTTTTTTTTTTTTTTTTTTTGTTGCACTCCCAACAAACACTTCAAACTGCAGACTCTTCAAAACCATCCACTTAGTGCATTAGGGTACTATTTATCTCAACGTTTTCAGTGTCAAATATATGCCTGCCATATTTACTTATTAACAAAGACCAGAATATTTTTTCATGGATTAAAAAGTTGAAAGTTATAGCACTGCTAACAATACCTGATCAAGAAACAAGGGCAAGTCATAAGTAGAAGAGGAGAAAAGATGCACTGAGAAGAGTGAAACTCAGGGGGTTTCAGCATAGTTCAAAACCTCAGAAGTGGAAATCGGATCCAGAAGTAGCTTAAATCTCATCCTTAAGTTAAATCATCTAAAGTTGGCATTTTCATAATAAAAGGTGTAGGATAATTCAAATTACCTTTTGAAAAGTTGGGGCAAATTAAATTTTGACCCATTAGTCACATATTATCTGAGTCAACTATCAGGGCACCTTGCCTCAATCCTTGCATGTCACTACTTGACAAATCTAAAACATGACACGTCAGTAACTTATTGTGGCTATTGGTTGATCAAAACCATGCAGGATGTCCTAGACCACTATCTTTATCAAGAGAAACAATTTCAGGATCTCTTAACATCCTTTCTACAATTATATAGTCTATACAAACATCTTTTTGATGAGTTTTTTTTTGATTGTTCATGTAGCTGTGCAATCAAATATTTTATTTCAAATTATGGATGGAATATACATACTTAAGATTTTTTTTTTTTTTGATTCACTGCGTGCAAATGAATCCAATATAATAAGAGCTGGAATAACTGCACTAAAGACGTTTGCAAAAGCAGTTTTAAAATAAAAACCCTTCTTGCCCTTCTCAGTGAGTGACTCTACTCTTTTGTAGGGGAGCAGTCAAAGATGGGTTGGCAATGAAAACTTCCCACATGTGAAGGAAACTTCAAGTACCATTATGCAGATCATCATTTAGGAGCCACTCATATCTGAACAGATGGTGAAATCTATTCAAATGAGTATGTAAACATATTTTCAAAGATCACAGCACCCTAAATAAGAGTGCTAGAATTTATTTATCTTGAACAGTTTTTGATGTCTTAAAATAAGACAGAGATAAGATTACTGAGACAAAGATTTGTCAATCATAAATGCCATTTTAGATGTCAAAATACAAAATTCAGATCTTTAAAATCTTTTCATAGCTACAGATGTTCCAGAATTACTGAAGCACCAACTTTTAATGCCAAAAAGATCTTTACAAGACAGTATTTCTGAAATGTGTCATATTTCTATCTGACAAAATTTGATGATGGTTTGATGCTACCACATTTTATCTCATTAAGGGCTGTGCAGGTTCAAACTAATGATCATAGAGAGAGATTGAACCTTACAGCTTTGATGAAATCTACTATATGTATAACAAGAGGTTGCATTTAGGTTATTAATTTATACAGAGTGAATAAAAAATCTTCCTATTTTCATTGAGTTTGAATGCCCATTAAGCATTTTAAGGAATGGCATTGTTGCTCATATTTAACTACCTATATAATGAAAAGAATGAAAATCTTGTTATTTTCACTGAGATCTATTGTTACTCTTGAATAGCAAAGCAAGGATACTTCTTGCAGATAACTGTCTTGTTAGTTGCTCTTGTTGAATTATAACTTTTTGTTTTAACTAGTATACCAAGATGTTTGAATCAGAAGTGATGCCATTTATGGTGCAAATGTATTATTTAAAGCCTCAAAGCCACTAAATAATTTGTCTAACAAATAAGGAGTCCATTCTGATGCTGTCTCTTCACTGACTGAACTACCAGAGTGGCCCCAAGAAGAAACTAAGGACCAGATTTTAAATGTACTTTGTAAAAAGCATTTTGAATCATGCACAATTCTTATGTGTGACGCTAACACTTGGAACAGACAATTTAGTCATTGTGAAAATCTTTTGAAGTGTAAATGACTAACAGCTCTTTTCATCTTCTCCATGATTTCAGTTTTATCTGAAATGTGTAGTTAACAGGAGCAAAGAGTATCCTTAAAGCCATCTTGTCGTACTCTTTTCAGCACTCACTGAAACAGGAGTTCCCACTTCAATTCAGAACATATTTTTCTATTCAATGTGGTTTTTTTCCTTTCTACTCTACAGTTGCAAGTAAAAAAATCTAGAGGAAGTTGGTCTAGTGTTTGCATATGGAGAGACAATGCTAGACAGAGAAAATCACTTCAAGTTTAGTCAATTAAGTAATTTTTCCTCTTGGCAGTGGTCTGTGTCCACCTGTGTCTAAAAGCAATTTCCTTGTGCAAAAGGAAATCAGACTTTCTGATGTAAATGGCAAACTTTATTTATGTGTGTATTTATGAACACACAGAGACATTTATATAAATAGGTAGTAAACAGAAATTTTTGAAGGAATAATTACAAGTTTATCATCCACTATGAAAGACTGTTATTTGTATGGCAAGTAAACAATTTACCTTTAAAACATGTTGTATAATAGTTGATTGGAAATAAAGGTAAGTAGAAAAAATATGTTTTTCCTATTATTCCAGTGTAATCAAGGTTTTTATCAAGCTATGCATTTTTACAATTTTATTTATCATAAGAAATGTCTACTGCAGTCCTTTCTGTAGACAGAGGAGCTATCAGTGATCTTCTGTGTAACATAATAGTGATTGTCTGAGGTTAAGAAATCTGTTCAAATTATCAAGCAAATATTGCAAAGGCTGAGTAATTTTTGTATTCTAGAAAAGTGGTAACAGCAAGCTGAGGGAATAAATCAAGAAGAACACATTAATTGTTAGTATTTAAGTAATCTTAAAAAAAGATAATAGCCATATTTTAAAGCAAATTTTTCTACTCATTTTTTTCTAAACTTTCCAGCTGTCTTTTGTGTCTGATGGCAAAAAAAAAGCAAACCTCTCATATCTCATGTACCTGCTGTAGCTCTAGCAAGGTGTTATTACAGCTCATCTAGTAACAGAAAAATATCAAAGAGGAAAAAAATATGTATTAAAAAAAGAACACTTTTCTGCCTGATATTGTGGAGAATTTATACTGTGTATCATGTGACTATTTTACTAAAAAATCTTTCGTTGTTATATGTGACAATCTGACAAAAAAATTATCCAAGTATTATTATGAAAAGAATAAATATAAAGCAATATTCTTTTTTTTAAAATAAAAGACAGAGATATTTAAATTTCAGTTTGATTTGCCTGCAATAATCAAGGTAGAGAAAGGCCACTCTAAGTTTACTCTTCAGGCTTTGTCAAAGGCCCGAAGAGAAATAAAATCTACAACTACTGAAACACTGTCTGCTACAATCTCTTTGTTAGAGTTACATTTTATTTGTTTGATAAACCCTTTTCCTAAAATCAGATTATGAAAAAATGTGGTGAGATCTTTGCAGCCAAACGCTACCACTTCACACTGAAATAAGCCTAATAATCTAGACCACAGAAGATGCAGGTTCCTTGAGACAAACTCCTCACTTACTGTTGGTAAGAGCTGAGCCACGACATTAGTGATGGGAAGAGGAGTATTTTTAGATGTCAAAACAACCATACAGTGGCTCATGAAAAGCAAATGTTAAAGGAGTTCTGTTGTGATTCAGCTCACCTTGTACAATAGAATGAAATAATTTTTGCAATTACTGCAATGCAGTTGAGACTAGGATACTGAATTCTTACTGACTGAAAATCTGCTAAAACAAAATGCATTGAAACTGCAGTGAACCTAAGCAATAAATCCAAAGTATATTTGGGTAATTGAACTTTAACTGTTCATGGCAGATGATTTGTCTGGATATTAGAAACCTGTGTCACATATCTCTGAGACAATTTTTCTCATTTCTCTTTGCAATCAAGAAATTCCTGTCTGCCTGCAATTTAAGGAATTGACTTGTCTGGCTTGTTTATTTAAGCATGGTCTCTGGAAAACCTTAACGTAAGGTTTATTCTTTCTGTAATATTTGATGGTTTATGAGTCATTTTTCAGGTGGCCAATCTGCATGTAATTGTTGGAAAGATACTAGTTCTGCTTTTCTAAAACGATACAGGAATAATTCGGACATTCTAACTGAGAGACAGTAAGTTCATGAATATATTTGGAATTTTGAAGACTAGGTTGGTATGTCTAAAACATGCAAGATGTAAAAATTAGGATAATGAGGTGAAGAGAGGCTTTATTTTAGTGCATTTTTGTGTATTTGTGTAAGCAGTTCATTCATTTACATCTCTTTACCTGTGATATCAAGACCTGTTGGTAAGTTCAGGAGTCCATTTTGTCACTGAAAAACTACTGGACATTGTCCTGGACATAATGCCCATTCATTCTTCCAGTCTGTCATGGAACAGAGAATGTAAGACCGCTCAATAACTTCTATTAGTGCCTTAACACTAACACCTGCACAACCTTGTATCTTTCTGAAACTAGAAAAACTGCCATAAAATGTTAAACAGCTTCTATGGATGTGTTCCTTTATCAGGAGAATCACCTGCATCTATCTTGAATTAATACTGATTTTTCCATTGAGGGTTCAGTTATCCAGCTGGTAAACACAGAATGAGCTTAGTTATTCCTCAGCATAACTGTATAGAGATCCTTCCAAAGGGTCTGTGATTCTTCAGAGGTCTGTGAAAACAGAGGAGCTGTTTTGGAGGGTCAGAGAGAAGATAACTCCTAATGTATCCACCTGTTATTTCTCAAAGTGTTTCACAATAGAACTGCATACATGGGTAATAATTTTTATATGAGTGAAAATGGTGCACAGAGTACTCTGAGGTGGGTCTGCGGATATTGCCTGCTAGCTTGAGCTCCTGTAGGAAGTTTTTGAGTTCAGATTTGCTCTGCTATCCTTTGCACATGTAAGACACTCTCCTAGTCATAAGAACATATGATCATAAATGTTTTAGAAAATATTTTGATGAGTAGATTATGTAGGTCTTTCTTGGATCCTAACAAATTTCATTTATGTACTTTTACAATTCAGTGTACTGATTATATTAAATTGAAATGAGTGGAACTATAACTCCCTGTTGACAGTAAATATAATCAGACTTGTTTCTCTATGGACTATTAAACCATATGACAAAGAACTCTTGCTTTAATGCATTTGAAAGAAAAAAAGGGTCTGGCTGTAAGTTTTAGAGGTCTTCTGAAAGTGTTTTGATAAAAATAGATCAGAGTGGAGACTGAGACAAGAATGTGCTCAGAAAGAAGTAAGTGTGACTTCATCTTATGTCAGAACATTTTTGTTGTATTGCATTGTTTCCCTGTGTTGGTGAAAACATTATCACAGGCCGATTGCTCAAGGTCATGACCCACAGATATAAGATATTTTGAGTGAATTTTTTCAGCACAGACAAAAAACTGTTTTGAATCTCATCATCCAAGTGAATATCCTAAACTTTATACTTAAAAGCACACACGTAAAGTGAATAAAGGTTTCTATTTTATTTTGAACGGAAAAATGAAAATAAATTGTAGTAAGAATCAGATTATTATCTTCTGCTGTTCTACTTACAGATCTTGCAGCTTAAGGCGAGGATCTGTATCAGCTTTATAGAGGATTACAGCAGTCACTTGGTAGCTCATAAGGCACCGGAAATTCAAATGGTCACTTATTTTTGACTTAAAACAAGAAAAGGGCCAAGGACTTTCTGTTAATATCATTTTATCGTGTCACCATTACTAGGCCTTTATCAACATTCTAAGTGCTGTTTACCCATGAACTGGTACTTGAACAGCTTATATAGTGAATCTCTCAAAAATAAATCACTATCAGAGCTTTCATATCCCCAGATATATGGCTGTAGCATTAGGAATATCTGTTTTCCTGCATGACCTTTTTTGATATATTCAGAACTGCCTTATTATTCTTGACACCACCAGCATTTGACACCATGTGAAAAACTCCAAAATGAGTGTATGCAGGTGTAAATGCTAAATGAAATCTTTGACTTTTCATTACCTTCGGAAGGAGCTATAGTCTCTTTTTGCTATGACTATCCTCTGGAAATAGTAGAATATCTGCTCAAGGGTATTTTTCAGAGAGAAAAGCATTTTCTGCACAGAGTATTTTTACATTATGGAATACCCTGTTGATTTTGAAACACTAATGTTATGTTAATTTATCTGACAAGGTAAGACCCTCTTGTGACCACATGAACACTAGTCAAAACCCTAAATATATCTGATCATCTCATTTTTTCAAACTACTAAAGATTGCAGAGATAAATTGCCACACATTGCTTGCCCCAAGGACAGTCAAAGATAGGTGTCAAAGCAGAGAAGACTAATTAGTAACCTTCCACTACTTTAGGGTCTGAAGAACAGGTTTTTGTAGCTTGTATAAACTCATCATCTACACTTTCTTAGGCAGACTGTCCCTCTTCATTTTCCCCACCCTGCACCATTTTTAAGGGAACCTATGAGTAAAAGCCTGCAATACTGAAGCCCTATTTTTGCAAAGTGCTTTGGGCATCATCAAATCTTTGTGTAATACATTATTTTCTTCATGGAGTCAATTGGTCTTGACTGTATTTTGGTAAGTGTGTAGTCTGCTATTTAAGTCTGTTTATCTTCACATCTGAAGATGTGTATTTTTTATTTTTTTAATACATATGAAGATTCTGCAACTTTAAAGCTTGAAGCCATCTTGTACTTCTATGTGTTTAATGTGCATGTTTGGTAAATGATTGTCCATCCTCATTCAAACTTTCATCTTATGATGTCTTTGAAATAGCTTAATGCTACATTAATGCAGAAGACAAGTTCTTCATAGTTTCCAGTGCAGTCAGATGGTTGTTCATTAATAGCTGTTTGGAATTTCACCCAGTTTAATGCAGTCAAAATTATTTTCTATAAAGTCACATTTTGCACCAAACATTATTCATCTTGTCACAACTATTGCTAAAGTAAAACATTCACCACTTAATAAATTTTTTAAAAATCTCACTATACTTCTGTAAATGATAACATGCAACTACAATGCAGAGGCATAAAGTCTTTTTCAAGGAGGTTTATTTTACCTGTTAAAGACAGAAAAATCTTCAAGCTCGGCCATTCAAATCAGATTGTTCACATCCATACTAAACTTTGAGAAGGGCATAAGGGATGGGTATGTTAGATTTTCAGGAGAGAAAGGGCTTCCTTTTTTGCTGTAGGAGAATGAAAGCAAAGTTGTGACAGATGCTCCAGAAAGACTTCTGCTTACTCTGGAATATGGCCAAACCTTATCAGTGAAGTTCTTAAAAATGTTGAGTTCATCATGGAGCAAACACTCCCTTTCATCTTTGACATCAATAGAGCATATAATAGAATAAATTTATGAGCTGATGTCCTCATCATGCTTTTATTTTCATTTCCATTATGTTCCTTCTTCATTTAGTCAGTCATAAAAAATTAGAACATTTGCTCCCATCTGAACTGCAGTTTCCAGACCTAAAGTTGCTTAAAAGATTAATCCAGTAAGCCTGTAATTAAACACAGGTAAAATATGAACATCCATTCTGGGTCCATGTCAAATCAAGAGAATAAAGGAAATTCTGACTGTGATTAAGGGTGAGACACTGTCTTTAAAATCAAGAATTTAAAGAGTTGTTTGTTTTTTGGGTTTTTTTTCCCTAATGTATAGCTAAGAGTATTGGATTGTATGTTGTAGTTACAGCAATATTTTTGGAATGTCATTCATTCAGTGCACTCAAAACACATGAAAATGCAGAATACATCAAAGACTAAGAAACAGCAAATCTTATGAATGATTTGCATTTCTTTCCTTTCCCACATTGAATCACACCAAGCAAGTGAATGATTTCATTCTTTCTCTATTAAATATTGCTGTTTAATGTGGCATTATGAAAAAAAAAAGACAGAAAATAAGCAAACTCCATTTTACTTAGGATTATGAAACAGAGAAAAGATTTGACTTACGTCACAGTTTTTATTATATCCAAGCTGCTAACTTTTCTGTGAAGTTCTGTGAAATTAGTGTCGATCTGTTGGGTTTTGTGGGTTTTGTTTCATCGACTGAGGTTTCTTTTCACAGCAGTATGTAGCATACCTTAGTTGTTGAATTAGAAGTTCAATCTCTGTAACGATGAAATTTAAACTGAGATTTTGCCTCTGGGAATGTAAATGAATCAGATTAAATAACAGAGTGTATATGTCAAGCACAAGAGCTGTGTATCCTACTACAGGCTTTTACTCAAATTGTAGAATAAGCACAGGCTTTGGGATATTACTGGTGTACTGACACAATAGAAGCTAGGATTTCCAGACTCTGCAGACACTCAGTGTTGAAACAGGGACTCGAAAAATCCCAGGAAATGTGTTTGGCCAAGAGAAAACCTTCCTGATAACCTTGGAGTGGAAAGAACCTGAAAACTCCAGACTCTTAGGCATATTTAAGCACATTCAAGGAAGACTTGAAGCCCTTGGGACTTAAGAAGACTTAAGAGCTCTTGAGACTCCCAAGCATCTCAGGGAGCCATGAATATTGCAAGAGCTCTGTGATCACCAAGGGGGGAGATTGCTTGTCAAGACTCCCTTGGAGCTTAAGAATCTGAGTATCTTCAAGTCCTTTTGACCTGCTTGAGGGAGCACAGGAGAAAAAGGAATCTTTCAGGTCTTTTGTATGAGTTAATTTAACTGATAGACAGAGAAACAGTCAGCTTTAAAAGAGCCAGGATCAACCAATTGAAGTCCAGTACTTGGTCAGTGACACATTATATGACCAGGTCCAGGTAAAAATTTCCTTCTTTTTAGGCTTATTGTAGAGATTACATGCAAATAGTATTTTGGCACACTTTTTTTTTTTTTTTTTTTTTTTTTTTTTTTTTTTTTTGATACAGAACACAAAAGGCATGCTGATAAGAAAATATTAAACCATTATGCATTACCAAACCAAGGTCATATTCAATGACTTGTCCCTCGCAATCATCAAGAGCATGTTCTTAAATTAAAAAAAATAGGAGTCATAATCTAGATTTCCCAATTCAGCTGCTTCATGTCACTAACAATTCTGTGGGCCTTCCATCTTATGTCAGTAGTCTCTCTCAAAACCTATAGAAGGTATTCCAATTTTCTCAACACACTCTCTGTATTTTGATCTATTTTTTTTTAATATTAGGGTTTTTTTTAAGTGGGATGAACAGGAATGCACACAGCATGCAACAATATGCAATCTAACCAAGTTCTTACTTGTCTTTTTTTTTTTTTTTATTACTGAGCATAGCTAACATTCATTTAGGCTTTTTTTGACTGCTGAAAATTCTGTATGATATTTTCAAAGAGCTACCTGCAAAAATCTCAGGAGCTCTTTCACATCATAATAAACCACAATCTTTTATTGTGAGTATGTCACTAGATGACATTTTAAAATTAATCACCTTGTATTATTTCATTTGAGTTAATTTACCTTCCTTTTTTTTTTGATATTTAATTCAAATACTAAAAGGACCTTTTGTAACACTTCACATTCAGCTTTGCCCCTTCTGCCTGATTTTATTTTATTAGAGAGCTCTATCACATCATCATTCCTATAACTTTCAGATTTATTTATGAACATATTTGACAAGAGACAAACCAAAAATGTCCATTTGAGAAGTCCCTGTAATTGTGAAAACTGACCATTAATTCCCATGTTTACCTTCTTACCATGGTTGAATCATCTCTTATATTTCTGATATCTTGGTTTATTAAGGAACTTTTTGTTCAGAATATACTGAGAAGCCAAGAATACTTTATTAACCAAATTGCTTTTTATTTTCTCACAAGTTTATTGCTGTCTTGGAGGACTTTTGTGGATATGTCAGACACAACTTTCTCTAAAATTACTGTGTTGATTCTTTGTAGCACCAGTATTTATCCTCAACTCACCTCTTGTTTCTACCATTTTGTCCACTGTGGATAATGGTGCTGATCTATAGTTATCCAGATCATTATCCAGCTTTCTTTCACAAGCTGGAGTTGCTACAGTCACAATTTATTCTCCTAATACCAACTCCAGTTTAAGCAGTACTTTGAACTCACCCATAAAGAATAGCTCCAGAGAGGGAAAATTCTCACCTCCTTTGTAATGAAAACAAATAAATAGAATTCATCTTCTTTTTCTGATAAAACTTTAGTGTTCTCACATATTCTATTTATTTTCTGTATCTACCTTATATATCTGATTTTTCAGGTATTCATTAAACTATGAAGCAATGCAAACGAAATGAACATATTCCTTTTTTCTCTGCGTCATGTATTTCTGATTTTGAAAGTACTATGAAAGCCAATATTAATCATATTAAAATTTTCATCTTGTAATTCAGAATGTGAATGTGACTTGTGGATTATTTCAGGAAATGCAGTGTTTCATTAAATGAAATGAGTTCTACAATGATTTCATTCAGACCTACTGTAGAAATTAAACCTGTTCAGTAGGACTTCTAAAACTGTAATAATTTGTTTTGCAATGGTAAAGAAAACTTAGTGATGAATTTAGGTACACTTTTTAAAGTGCATTTCAAAGAGCAGTTAAGGGCAGTATACATTTTGTAACAGATATTACGCAAAAAAAGAGATCAGTACTCCATAACTCAGAGTATTATTAAATCATCTCAGAAATGGTATCACCTATAATATCCCATCCCACGAACAACATAAGTGGTGTAACTTAGCTAAAACTAAAATACCTTTCATAGACCACTGAGAAATCACTTGAAGTATCCTACATAGAAGGTTGCAGAGGCTGTAGTTTGGCAAACTGTTCCTCTGCAGGTAATTAAGAGAGAAGAACCATGATTTTTAAACCTGCAGTTTATGTTTTGGGATATTTCTGGTTTTGTACTCCTCTTTTGTGATCTCAGAGCCAAATACTAGACTGATCATAATGTTAAAGTGCAAAATCTAATTCCCTTAATGGAGGAGTAAGCTTCAGCTGAGAAGGATCATGGCACCCAGAGCAATGTAAGCCCAGAGTCTCATGACACTTAAACACGCTCAGCTGGCCCATGTCATTTTGTCAGTATATGGTGGATTTGCATCCAGAGAGATTCAGGCTGAGTATTAGCAATAAAAGGGTTACTGAAGCATGGAAAGAAATAGCCCATTGAGACTTTGTTATCTCCTTCGCTAGAGAATGTAAGGACTGGCTACATAAACATGTATCAGGAATGACAAATATGTAGGACATCTTGCCTTGTGCCAGAGAACTCAGTGACCTCTTAAAGGCCCTTTCATCTTTATCTTTCTATGATTCTATGAAGATTTGAAAATAAATACAATAAAAGCTTTGAGATGCAGTAAAGGAGCCATATAATGTTTTGAATAGATGACACCAATGATGTCTTCCTGGGAGTTTTGCCAGGTAAGTGATTTTGAACAGCTTTTCTGAACACTTGCACTACTGAATCCCTCAATGTATTTTCATTGAAGCCTTTATTCTTAAATCCATGTAAAGAAATTAGACATCTGAACAGAAGGGAAACACCTTCTGATCTTTAGGAACTGAGCTATAAATGTTAATAAATGTAAATACCTCTATAAAGAATATTTTTGTAACATAAAATTTTTTCCTATTTGACCTCTTTCACTTTGGACTGCTTTGCAGGTCAGCTGATTAGTAGTATGTACATACAAATCCCAGAGAGTTTTATGAGTCTTTCAAGCCTCTTAATACTGCCAGTGCAAAATGATAGTTTTCTGTGGTCAAAGCCTTATTTGGTATAAATTTTAAAGACAAAATCAAATGTATCAAAAGTATTAATTACTGCAATGTAATTTAGTTACAACAATAAATGTGAAATTGAAAATTACCTTAAAAAGTACTTGAAAACATAAAATAATATACACTTAGAAGTTACGTTTGCTATGTGCGCGATTATGTTATATCCTAATAAATGTCTCTCATTTGTATAAAAATAATATAGACCTTAATTAATTTATCACAATATATTTTCTTCTAAAAAGAATTTTTTCCTACAAGGGAAAAGAAATAGCACCATCTAGAAGAAGACTACTTTCAGTTATGTATCAGTTCTTTCCTATCTATCTTTTTTCCTCCCTCCTTTGTACTGTCTGGAAGATGGCCCTTCTGTGTCTCTGTCTTCTAATTTGGTTAAATTGGTCTAGATTTTTAATATTGTAATTATTTGCATGAAGTATTCAAAATTTAAACTAAATTAATATTTTTCTATGTAAAGTCTCTAAAAGCTTTTCAGTGAAAAAAAATTCAGAAAGAAAAAGGATTAATAAGCAGAATTTCATTTCTTTATATTAGACTGAGAAATGATTCAACCGTTCTTGAAATTTTTACAAAGTATAAGGATAGACTCAGATCCTTGGCAGAAAAATTGCTTACACTAATGGATAAAGCTTAGAAAAGGATCAGAAACCGAGACTGGACCCTAAAATCAAAAATGTTAAAAGACTTGAAATAAACCTTGATTCTTGATACATCTTTCAGTATTTTTTCTCCCATTGATAATAGGGGACCAATATTAACATGCCACATGACAATAGTGCAGCTGAAAAAAATGTTGTCTCAAATAATACCACAATAATGCAGATAAAATTTTCTGCCACAAAAAAAAATGCTGACATAAAATTTTGTCTGTAGACAAAGAACAGTAGCTCAAGTGTCCAGTGCATCAAAAGTTTCTTAAATTTTATCTGATGCTCCTGTAGGGGTGACAGATAATCTGCAATAATTTTTTTTCTTTTTTTTTTTTCTTCTTTTCCTAGGTATATGATTAAATTTGTTGTCTGTGTCTTCCTCTGCAAAATTTGAATTGATCTTTTAGTTTCCCTGGGTCCTGGCCATAAAATAGAAACTGAATTAGAAATTATAGGGAAAGTCAAGTATTTTAGAGAAGGAAGGAAAAATGTAGTCTGTGTTCTTGTCATTCTTCTTGCACAAACTGGAATTTTCTCCACATGGGAAATGTGGTGGTGACAGATATTTCATGACTGCTGTTCAACTCTGAGGTGAGATAAGCATCACGGGCATGAGCAATAAGGCAGATGTGTGTTGTGCAAAGCTCTGTACATAAATACCTGAAACAGCCCCAGGCAGTGCTGACAGCATCATGTGGTACACAGAGCTTCCTTTTCAGGAGAATAAACCTTGATCTCATGGGTGCCTTGTAGCTCAAGCTTCTTCAGGCCATGGTGATGGCCCAGATGGAGATTTCTGTTTGGCAGTGAGGGAATCAGTGCTAGTTTGGGACCAGCCATGCTGTGCTCTGTGACACACTGCAGACAGAACTGCAGACTTTAACTGTTCCACGAGGAGAGAGGCCCACCAAATATCTGAGATTATAAAGTTGTAGTAAAACCAAACTGCCTAAAATTCTAATTTCACAGAATCACAGAATGATGAGGGTTGGAAGGGACCTCCGAAGGTCATCTAGTCCAACCCCACTGCTAGAGCAGGTTCACCTGCAGCAGTTTGCACAGGATCTCATCCAGGTGGGATTTGAATATCTCCAGAGACAGAGACCTCACCACCTCTCTGTGCAGCCTGTACCAGTGTTCTGAACAGTGCCTCTTCACATGTAAAGTGCCTTCTTCATGTATAATTTAAAATCTGGACAAGATGTAAGTTGTAAATTTGCAAAGCATAGAAAACACTTCACAGCTTCAAAAGAGAACTTCACATCTTCTGTGGACCTATAGGTGGCAATTGTCACAACTTCACAACTGAGGTGGGGCATCCTATGTGGTGCAATTATGGTGCACTAGCTGATATTCCTGCTCAGCACAGACTGGAAAAAAGTCAATAAGGAAAATGGCAAAACATAACCAACAAATATGGCATATAATCTTTTATCTTTTTTTGAGTCAGCTTATAAAGAGCAGGAACAAGAGATATGCCTTTAACATATTTCAACTTGCATTTAAAATGTATTAAGTGTAAGTTATTTAGACTTTTTTATTTCATGTTCTAAGTACAAAGAATCAGGACATTAGTATTTAGTGTTCTTTTAATTAAAATAGCAGTTTACTCTAAGCCCTGGAATTAATTACTTTTGGAACTGCTTCTCTGCTCTGCTAATAATGTTTGACAGTTTTAAAATAGAATAGCTAAACTTGAGGCTATTCAGTTTAGTAGACTGATGCAGAATGCACTGGGAAAGATGAACTGTAATTTAAAAAACTGTCATGTGCAAGAGCATACTATTCATTTAATGATGAAGACCTCTGTCAAAATTTGCATACTCACACTGTGAATGGAAGGCCATTCAGAAGATGGAAATTGAATGTAATTTTAACATTATTGACTTAATGATACTAAATTTTGTCCTAGCTATGACTTTAAAAAGAGCTGATTATTTTTTCATTAGATCAGGCCTTGGAAAGAAATAGTTTACCTTTCAAAGGAAATGTGTGTTAAAAATGCTGTGTTCAACACATTTTTCTTCATTATGAGGAAGTGTTACAGGGCTTAAATAATAGAACATGCATTTTAAACTAGAAACAGAGAAGTTTTCACCTGGTAACCATTTACTCATGTATAATAGTCAAAGAAGGACTCTGTACTTGTAGTTACTTTCTTGGAAAAATTGCCACTTTGGTTCATACTAACACATTGCCCCAGAGCATAATGCAATAATTTTGCCTTATTTAGAATATTTTGATGCCAGTTTCCTGAAAGCAAAACCCCATGTATACAGATTCCTAGGTCTGTCCATACTTGTAATGAATCAATTCTAGCTGAGAAAAGTCTTCATTGTTATCCATTATTATCCAAGAATCTCCACTAGGACTATGACTATTTGCCTTATATATATACTCTTTCTATCTCCTGCCAACCTTCCCTTTTTGTCCCCATCCCAAGATTAAGTATATACAATACGACGAAAGTCTAAACTATGTGTTAATCTAGAAGCTAGTCTTTTAAAATAAGATTTTATTTGGACTGATAAATGTGTATCCCACATTTTCAGTGAAATTTTATTGATTTACACCTGCTGATAAAGCCAGGCTTCTCCTTCTAATTCATCATTCCCAAATAACTCTTCCCCATCTGCTCTCATCTCAGTCTAGTTTGCAGTCCATCAGTTATTTACTTGTAGCTTTGCTGTGTGCACTCCATGTATAACTCATGCTAGATATCACAAAGATGCTGACTTGGAAGTTAGAAAATTGCATGCAGCTTTCAAATTATTTTTCCATAAGAGATTACAAATAAATACCTTTTTTGAACCAGGTCTATAGTAATTAGTAATTTCATGATGTCTTACAATAACTAATTTCACTCCAAACCTCTCTTACTCTCTCACAAGGATGAAATGTTTTGCAAGACAGCACAATTCATGCACTTCTTTCCATGGCACAATATTATAAATATCACACTTAAACAATAAATATGAATCACCTTGCCTCCCTAGTGTAAAAAAGAGTTTTTGTCTTAAATGGTAAATTGAACCTTATTAACAACTCCCTGGAAAAATGCATTTAATTACAGTATTCCACTGGAACACTAATGAAATAAGAATTAGTTGAACTTTCCAATTAATCCATCTAAGATTCCACACTATTATGTATGAGAGGTTCTGCTTTGTCTTATTGAGATAATTTCTTCCGTCATTACTAAAGAGAATATTTCAGGAAAACATGCAAGTATCTAAATAACTGAGTTGTACTTTCCCTTAGGTACTCTTCTTCATTCTTACAATGAAGAGCAGGTTTGTACAGTCCCTAAATATGTCACATTATTTTTAAATACAGTTTTCAGATATGACCGCCATTGAATATTTGGATTTATTTACACTAAATACAGTTATAAGAAAAAGAGTGCAGTGAAAGATGCAATGGAATGGCTCAGAGGTAAGTGCAGATGAATCAGCTAATAGTAAACTAGTAATTTTTAAATAATTTTTTATTTTGTAGTAATCATGGGAGTTTTATAAGGAGCCAGTTATCTATTTTAAAGCTAATTTTATCTTCTGCCATTTCAGATTTTAAATTATGCAGATTCCTATGGTTTATCTTCCACTGTTGTCTTCAAATTCTTAACCTACGATTGATGATTCAGCATATAATCTTGGGAAGATTTACCATGAGTTTCATATGCTCTTACAGTTGTTTCCTTGAAAACCAATTATTTATAATTTTTTTCTTGTTCTTTGGGTTTCGGTTTTGGGGCTTTATTTGACATTAGTTAGTTTAGCTAGAGGGTAGTAATCACAAAATTCTCATTGGATGACTTGGAAAGGAGCAAATTTTTTCAAATATTCCTGTTCAAAAGCTTTATTCCAGACTTTGCCGATAATAAGTATGGAATTTCTTGAGCTCTTTCAGATAGCAATGTGTCTGTGTTTAATTCATAAACCGACTCATCCACGTGTGAATGGCAAAACCCAAAACAATTAACCAAACAAAAATAAACCCCCCCACCCCCAATATTCTGAATTGTCCTTATTCTTGAAATGGCAGAATTAAAGGTTCTTGAAAACCTTAATTTAAGTGACAAGTGTATCTCTGCCTTAAATGTGGAATCTGAGCTAGTATTTTGGTAAATGCCATTTGCTCCAGAGAGGATAGCTGGCAGAACTGCAGTGTTCTTCAAACGTTTTTTGGTAGCAAACACCTAGCAGTAAGAAATTTTTAAGCATGCACCCCAATATGTGCTTATCTATTTATTTATAAAATACATACATGGACTACTGTACTAATGCTTTGTGTTTATAAAACATATACAAAAATAGAAAATAAGAAGGATAAAGATGGACTAAAAAACTTTAAAAAAATGGGGTTTTTTGTATTTGTTGTTTATTAATGGTGTAAAAAATATTTTCTTCCTGCACCTCAGTGGGCTGTATTGTACACCCCATAAGTCCACAATCTCCCCCTGTTTTGGAGACCACTTTTCTAAATAAAGAAACCTGAGTACAGTAGGCAACCTTGCCAACTCCTATACCACCCAAAAAAAATTTCTTTTTTAATTCATTTCACTTCAGAGTGAGATTAATCAAACAGGATAAAAGACAAAAAAAAAAGGAAAAGAAGAAATAAAAACGTCCTGTAGAAGTCTTTTATCCATTGAAATTGCATGGTGTCCTGTAAACTCAAATTGTACTTATTAAAAACTCTTTATGAAAAACTTAAGATGAAAAGCATCAGATTTTTCTTCATTCCTTGTTTAAACTGCTTTCTTCTCATATCTAAGGATTATCTCACAGACTGGTTTGCAGAAGGGAAATACACTTCAGCTTTCAAGAAATTTTGTGAGATATTCTAAATGTGTTGTGTTAGGGAAAACATTTATTGGAAGAGTGCAGACCCAAAGTCCTTCTGCCCTTACAAGAGACAGTCTGCAAATGACCAGAAAAATGGATAATAAGAGAAAATATGTTTAAGACAATAAAAAGTTCCATTATCCTGATATCACACAGGAAGGTATATGTTATGCCTCTCTGTAGGTGTTTCATCACAAAAGAATGGAGTGTATTTCAGTTTTTCTTGTTTCTGCTTCCAGCACTGTTGAAAGAAATACTGAATAAGTCCATATTAATAAGAAATTCAGGACAAAAATAGCCTACCTGAAAAGTGAAATGGTTGGTACTGAGTTCTCCATGCCTGCTCTGTACCTGTTTTAAGGGGTATTTGTTTAGTACTGGTTTTACTCTGTTCCTGTGGGGCTGCATGTCCTTTACAAGTTAGAAAACAGAATCTGCTCCAGGATCACACCTCTCAGTTTCATCTATAAGTAAAACAGCTCACACACAGCTCAAAGTCTGCTCCAATTTGCGATCCAAAATGCAGTAAGTGAGGGCAATTGGGAGATTCATTTTAGAATCACACTCCTAATCTGAACAAAACTATGAATGTAGATGTGCTGATCAGCTTGGTGATTCATTTCAGTGTTTCCAAATGTCACACTGTGTATAACTATATTATACTGAGCCTGGATTTGCTGAATTCCAGCAAAAAACAAAAATGTTCACAAAGAGATTGTGACAAAAAGCACATCTATGATTACATATGACAGCACAGCATCTAAAATGATTTTAGAGAAAGCATTGAGTAGAGAAATATCATTCTTGTATTTCTTCCTTCCCACCCTCAGAAGCATAGATTGCTTTCCATAAATAAGGAAGCCAGTGCCTTCTCCATTTTATAACAGTGTTTTTTCTTTCAGTTCAAGGAGTCATTTGTTAGGAGTGTGGGAGAAACTCATCGCTATTTTGAATCCTTTCAAAGAGGAATTAATTCACTTAGTTTTTATGGGGTGTAGTTAGAACAGTTGTGAATGGCAGAGTTGGGATAAGACAAGACTACCCAAAGTGGCCAAGAAAGGATGACAAATGTTGGACAGGTTTTTTCACAAGAAAGAATTTAATTGAGAAAGGTATGGAGGCAATTTACCTAAGGTTGGGGAATTTTTAACTGAGAATAATTTACCATTTTAACTAAGAATGAATAATCTCTGGTTCAAGGGGAAAATAATCGAGATATATTGTCTCATTTTCTTACATGCTACACCTGAAAGCAAGCCAAGTCAGTCCTGAATATTAAGGAGTTTCTTTTTCTCACCGAAATTGTTCCCCTACTTTAGGCTCCATTCTTCCCACTGTTTACAGAATCAAAGCATCACAGAATGTTTGATGTGGGAAAGGACTTCTGGAGATTTTGTCCAACCCCTTGCTTAGACAGGGCCACTTACAGCCAGTCACCCAGGACTTCTGCTTTTGACATACAAACACATAGGGTAACCACATAAGGGAGGAAAGCAAAGCAGAATTTTTATTTTCTTTTCTTGTCATTGAAACATCAACATAACACAATTCAGAGGCAAAAGCTTTTTTTCTATCTGTTGAAGCAAATTGTTGAATGCTTCATGTAGATCTCAACAGAAGCTTATACACTACTGTTTCGGATAAAATTTTTGGATATTTTCATGCATATTTGTCTTTTTTCATCTTGTCATCTCATTTTGAAAATGTTTCACAGTGCTTAAACTGGTCTATAAATGGGTGATCTCCTTTCTGCCGTACCAACCATCCTCAGACTGAGCAGTGTCTTATGTTTTCCTTAAGATGTTGGACCACAGGAAGGAAGTGCTCCATGTCTTGTTGAATAAAATGCTACGGGTTCAAACAAGTTGCTCTAAAAATTAATATAAAAATTCAGCTGTGAATGTAAAAGAGACAGGCTGACAGAATGTTCTATATGAAGAGATTGCCATGTAATGGATGGTTTAAACTACAAAGAACAGCATTGGGTGTACTGAATCAAGGAACATAATCATGATGGATTTTTTTGCTTATTTTTAAAAACAGGATTCAGCTGACAACCAATAGAGAACTAATAAAAGTACATATCTAATCTAAAAGTTTAGTTGTCATTCCATGTAACAAAATAAGTCAATGCCCTTACTCCAAGAAAAATGCAAAACCTAAAAAATGCCTTAAACTCATTTAAAAATCAATAAGACTTACCAAGTAAATCCAAAGGCTGCATATCACTACTAAGATGCCATTTGACATAATTGTTTATGGTTATGTGGCTTTTCTATTTTTTTTTTAACATTTCACGTTTTAGTAAATGTGAATTCCTTTCTTCCTTTTTTAGTTTACTGCCTAGTAGAAATATAAGGATCTGGTAACTGGCTAATTAAGGATTCAAAAAGTACACACTAAGTTTATAAAAATTTACCTATACAATTCCAAGGTAATGGAAGATGCGCCCACCTAAGCCTATGAACTACTATTTTACTAGAAAGAGCATTTACCAAACCTCACATAAAGAGATTTTGCAACAAAATGAAACATAAAGCCAAAAAAGATGGTGGTGAAGACTTCAGTAATTTTATGAAGTTCAAAATTTCAACCTCTCTACAGAAGAGATATCTATTGAGGCAGAAAGCACTTTTTGACCAGTCTCTAGATTGCAAATCCTGCGTACTTGCTTATAAACACTTCTGGATAAGCTT
Organism: Lanius collurio; assembly: GCA_020086605.1. Taxonomy (NCBI): domain Eukaryota; kingdom Metazoa; phylum Chordata; class Aves; order Passeriformes; family Laniidae; genus Lanius; species Lanius collurio. Next base: position 9,438,712 of record JACBWW010000003.1, read on the forward strand.
TCAGCATTCAACAATGTAGATCCTGAGATACCTCCTTAAGGTCTCATTGCAAATGAGAACATGCAGTGGCCATTGTGGTCATGCCTCATTTATTTTGTAGATGTCTCCCTCCATAATGATGGTTACTGGTTACATTTTGGCATAAGCACACTTGGTATGTACCACTTGCTGTATCTCAATACTATGGCAATGGTATCCCTACAATTATGAGGGACAATAAAAGAGATTTGGGAATTTTGAAACTGAAAACAGTCTATTTCAGAAAAGGAAGAATTTGAAGCTCACTGTTATATGATGTGACACAGCACATTGCCCAGAACAGCAAAATCAGCTGTTTTGTGCCTACTTGTTCTATAACCTTTTTTTTAAGTAACTATAACTTGAAACTTAGCCATATGGATGTCTGCATCATCCTGCAGAAGAAACATCTGACTGTCTATAAACATTTGTATGACTGCTTTCAACACTACCTTTTTTCTGTTACTCTGCTGTTGCTTGACTAAGGTAGACTGCACATCTGTATAGAAGTTTATTCTATGGATAAATCAGGTGACTTTCAATTACTGTAAAAATAAAGTTCGGTAACTTGCTATGGAAGAGGATAAGGAAGGTCAGAGAAAGTGCTGAGAGGGTTAGAAAGCAGAGTAGGACAGTTTATTAAGATGAACAGCTGCAGACTTGATGTTGCTAATGGCAAGATAGATTACACAAAACAGGTGAATCCTTTCACAAAGTCTTATGTCTCCTATATTCTTTATTATGAGGAGCTTACTCATAGCTCTGTAGCAAAACCCTGTGCCCTTCTCACCCAGCAGGATTTTTAAATGCTCAGTCGGGCTGGCTGGCTGGTTGAATGGATGAATCCTGCTAGCCAAGATCACCTCAGACTTACCCTAATGTGCACGCTGTTATTGCTGACTGCCTACATTCGTAAGCACTGATGGCAGATACAGTCTTCATTCCAGAGTACAGGGCAGACAATCCACAGGATGAAAAAAACCCAAACCCTGAGGCTTTTTATTAAAACATGGCTATTTACTGGGAAAAATAAATAAATTAATAACTACATAAATAAGTATCCGAGCTTCCTCATCACTGGCCTTCCACAATAGCTGCTGTGCTGCTCAGTGCTGTCCCAAAGGCAGTAAGGGTACCCACCTCATTAAAAGGTGCCCTAAAAACAGCAGGCCTCCCGCCTACGCTAGCACTGTCCCCAGCCCCCCGGCAGATCCCGAGCTGGGGACAGACCCGATCCGGCCCCAGCGGGCAGCCGAGCTCCGCGAGTGCGCACCGCCGCTCCGCGCCCGGCCGCGGGGCAGCCGGCAAACAGCCATCGCTGCCGTCCGACCTGCGCTCATCCCCGCCCCTGCTTTTCCGCACCCGCGCAAAGGAGGATCCTGGGCTGTATTTCATTTTTAATTGACTTACAGCCTCCTCCCCAACACCCCCGCACCGCCCCCCCTCCTCTCCCCGCCCCGGCTGCGCTTCCAGACACACTTTTCTTGTTGCAAACGACGCGAGCATCAGGTGCGGGCAAGGAGGAGCGGCGCCGACCCCGCCTCCGAGATGCTGCTGCGGCGTGGGGAGCCCGGGGCAGGGACTGCGGGTACCCCGGGTCCCCTGGCTCTGCCCCCATCCTCTCGGGGGTTGGCGGCTTTCCCGCGCCGGCTGTTCCCCATCCTGGCCGCCGCAACAGCTGCGCAGAGGGGCCAGGGGATCCCATCCTGCTCACTTGCACTTCTGTGGCACAAATCTTCCCTTATCCTCATTTCTCCCCGCCGCCCCAGCGGTGCGGTTCGCTCTCTGTCCTTTCTTGCCGCCCTCTCCTCACCGGGGCCAGGAGTGCCAGGGCCGCGGCGCTGCGGGGAGTCAGGTGCCCGCTGCCGCGGCTCTGCAGGGCCGGCTCCCGGGACCGAGAGGGGACACCGTCCTTTCTGTTCATCCACTCCTCCTCCCCTCTTGTTTTCTACTGAGACCATTTCAGGTTCTCTCAATACTCTTATTATGAATATGTTTTCTCTACTGCATTCCCCCCACCTCCCTTCCCGCCCGGACCACTAGCCCACCTCAATCTCGTCAAAAGGATGGGTGTTTGGGGTGGGATGAAGCTAGGGAGGAAGATAAATCCTAGACTCGGGGGGAGGGCGGGAGAGATTTTGCAGTCGTCTCTGGGCTGATTGGAAGAGGTAATCATTGTATCTGCGGCCGGAGGATTAGCAGATAAACTTTTATTGCTCCCTTTTGTGCGTGTGTGTGTGCGTGTCTTTGTGCGTGCGTGGGTGTGGGTGTGTAGAGGAAGAAGTCGCCTCTCAAGGGGGAAAATCTTTTCCATTTCCCTTTGGCAGGTGCAGGTCAAGGAGGAACTCATGAGCATTTTGTCTGATCCATGAACTGATTGGGAGAGGGGAAGTGATCCCTCTCCTCTTACCCTTCCTTTCCCAGTTTTGAAATTATTCCTTCCCCACCACCGCCGCCCTCCCGTCCTTCCCATCCTCTTCCCCTTCCCCTTTCCCTGCACTGAATGAATGGAAGAGTCTCCACGGTTTTCTTCTGCTTCTCGCCCTGGACTGGAGAAGTGAGGGGGCATCTATCTGTCCTCACCCATCTCTTTTTCGCTCCATCCATTCCCGAGGGGATTTCAGACCGTGCAATGTGTTTTCAGCCTCTTGCTGCTGCTACCACTTGATACTATGCTGCGCACAGGGAGAGGGTTTTGCAAAAATGGATTTATTCTATTTTAAAGGATTTATTCTCTAATAAGGTTCTCATTGCACACAAATATGACTAAATCCCCTATTTGGTAAATCTTTCTCTACCCCACCCCTCCTCTTTGGGTTCCCTCCCGCCCGCCCCCACCCCTTCAGAGGAGCAAGCACAGGGAGCTGATGACGGACCCATTAATCCCTTCTTCAATGCATCAAAAGAAGCCGAAGGGCTGGAAGTCGCTGGGCTCGGAGTCCTGCAGAAAATGCTTCGATCTGCTTTTGGTTCTGTATGAAACTGGTGACTAGGGGCTCGGCTCTCTCCGCCGCCGCCGCCCGCCGGCACCTGGATGCGCGGGCCGCCGCCGCCGCCGCCGCCGCCGCCTTGCCCGCCGCCGCCGCGATGCACCGCTCGTGGCGGTGCTGGTGATCGCTCGGGTGTGATGGGATTGAGCCGGCGGTGATCATTTGAAGGCGGCGAGGGAGAGCGAGGGAGAGGAAGGGCTGTTCCGCTCTGCTGTGTGTGGGCTTCGGGATTTTTTTTTCTTTTTTTTTTTTTTTTTTCCCTTCTTCTTCTTCTTTTCCTACTTCCATCCTCTCCCCGCCACTGGAAGTCCTCCCGTATCTAAATGGAATTAGTGGAGACCGAAGCCCCTTGTGTAAGGAACAGACATGACCCATGGGCGCAGCTTCTTTCACAGTGAGTATCTATCTCCCCCTTCCCACCCCCCACCCCCGACCGAGCTCCTCCGCCGCGCACGGGCTCCTGCCCTCCGCTGCCTCCACACCTGGCGTAACGGGACGCCCAGACTCCCTCGGCGTGGGGGCGAACTCCCCCCACGCACACACCGCATCCTCTCCCCCACCACGATGCGGTGCACCGGAGGGGAGCCGGCGTCTGCCAGCGCCGGGGGGCGGGCGGTGGGACACGCTCCCGGGGGCTGGAGGCTTTCACCTGGGCGCGACGCCTCTGGTGGCTTCTGGCGTGCCGGGAGAGGGGGGAGTGGAGCTGCCCCCCCCGGCCGTGGCTCGAACCGGCCGCCGAGGGTGAGGGGGCAGCGCCAGGAGGGGGGGCGGCCACACCGGGCACGGATCCCGGAGAGCTGCGGGGCGGGGGCGGCGCCTTCGGCTGAAATCCACCAGGATTAGCAAGGAGGCACCGAAATGTATCACCTACTCTTCCAAGACCCCAGGGGCCTCAAGCTGAGCGGTGGGACTCCCTCTCCCCGCTCTGTTTTGCAGAGGGTCCACTGTTCTGAAGGGGCTTTACTGGCCGCAGTTCCTCCCAGCACTTCTCTGTGCGCCCACACCTGTACAATAGCGCTATGGCCAGGTATTGCTTGTCCAGCAACTCTTTGCCAGGCTAAGCCATGTCCGTGCCAAATCACAGCCTCCTAAAAGCCTGGCCAAGAGATAAATCACTTAATGTACAGCTTGTAATAAGAAAAATGCACAGATCCAAAAAAGATGGAAAGATGCATAATCAGAGTGGCACTAGAAAGCACGATTATAATTACACCCATGATTAGGAGGGAAAGGGGAAGGAGTGAGAATGCAACAAGAAATTTTGTGGAAACTTCTTTAAAATAATTCTCAAACAGAGATAATTGCAATAATGTTGCTATGCTGCCAACGCTTCCCAAGTGACAATTTTCAGTGAGTAAAGATTCCATGGTTGGTCTCCTTGGGGTCTTCCTCCCCCCATCTCTGAAAAGCACTGTTCTTTTCCTATGGCTTGAGAAAAAAAAAAAAAAGTGAGGGTTTATAAAACAAAATAGTCTACCTTATCTGCTTAAAAAATTGTATTGTGTTGGCTTTTCCCAAGAAGACCACAATTTTAGTTACTGTTAGTTACTGGTGCTGCTGTTAATAACATTAAAGCAAGAGGCTTTCTCCCTTTTTTTTTTTTTAATGGGAGAAATGTTTCATTTTATTTATCCAAGTGATAGATGTTATATATCCAGAATAAAACCAAATCCTCAAAATACTTACTTTCTTAGTCTCTGCTTGTCTATTAGACTTCATTATCAATATTATTTTTACTGCTTATTGATAATAAATACTGAAATAATGACATGTTAATATAGCTCTATGCTTTGGATAAACAGCTCTGTGGTTTGGAAACCTCTTTTCTTGCAGTTACAACTGGAACTGAAAAGACTGGTGGGTTTTTTGTCATATTGGTAATAATATATCTGTGACTTGGACCAACTCTTTTCTCTAAACTCCACTTTTTCCCATATAGAAAATAAGGGGAAACCTAATAGATAAAGATGCTTGAAATGAACCTATAAAAAACACATTTGAATTGTTATTAATTGCCTAAAAGAAACACTTCTCACATGGAGTTTGTTTGTCTGTCATGCGTCCTATTCTATCTTCCATAAATTTGTGGGCAGAAGGAACACTGGCAGCTTATTCCATAGTCTAATACCAATCTCCTTTACACTACTGAGAAATTAGGTATTGGCTGTTGAAGATTTCAGGCATAGATGCATTATGATCACTGTGTGAACCACAGCTAAAGTAAATGAGCAACTTGGTAAAGGGGTGATTCCTGCCTTGCTGTCGGATATTGACACAGTCGGCAGGCAGAGTCCCAGCTAGCATGTATTTCCAGAATTCATCCCTGACGAGAGTAAGGGCATGAATGGCTGGGTAGCATTCAGATCTGAGCAGAAGATGTAGTGTTCTCACTGAATGCCCATGACACAGAAGAGTTTTAACTACCAGTGCTGCCAACATCCGTCTCTAGGGGCTTGAGCCTGACCAAGAAAGCGTGAATATGCTGCCAAGCCCTCATTTTCCCAGAATTTCAATCTTAAGAGGGCAGCCATCATCCATGCCTCAAACCCTTTGTCAGATGGGAAATGTCAAAGACATAGAAATAGGGATACCAATGCCATTAGAGTACTGGAAATATGGAGACTGGCTTCCTTTGGTGAGAAAATTACACAAAAATTGCCATAAAAAAAGGTGGAAATGATGAAAGCACCATCTTGGATATGTTCATAGTTACTAGCCCATGGTGGCTTTTGGTGTCTCTTGGGGAGAATAATAAGAAATTATGCTATTCAATTACTTTTATTAAAGACCACTGGTCCATTGGTTCCTTATCACAGTCATCAAAAAAATGGTAGCTGATTGATCCAAAAGGCTCTGAATAAGCATGCAATTTCATTTTCACCTTAAGTTCACTGCAGCCTGGACACTGTGTTTGGGCTTAATGCCAAACCAGCTGGGGCAAAGCCCCAAGCACTCCAAGAACTGACCCATCTTTTTCTTCTGCTCTTGCTATTCCACTTTCTCTGATAGCCCAAGAAGATATGGATGATGACTAGAAAATCAGTGCATGATTTCTTCATCAGGTAGCTAGGTAGTCACTTTGATCTTCCAAATTAGTCTCATTATGACTCTGCTAAGGGTTTGGCTCTTAGCCTTTTCTAGTTAAACCATTATATTCAGAAATTCCCAGATACCCAGTAAGGTCAAAGTTCATTTCAGAAAGGTTGCAGTTGTTTCCAACAGGCATAGTCTGATCATGGTTGGAGACAGTAGATACCTATTTGTAAAATGGGCTGCAGATTCACTGCAGCAAAAGCAACACCCTCTCGACAAGTCAAACAAACTAGATTAATGAGATTGTTAAGCACACACAATAATTTACTTCACTAGAGATTTGCAAATGCTTTGATGGATGTGAAGAACCCAACCCCTTACTTCTTTCCTACTCCCAGTCCGCATTTCAGATTTTATTATGCTAGAGAGAGAGACATGAGTGCGTACAGTGGCGCTGAAATTTAGTCTCCCTCTGTTAAAAGCAGCCACTTTTCTACTACTGACACAAACTACTATTATATAAAAAAGATGTTTTTCTGTAATATCAAAGAAAAAGGAAAAATAGGAGAACATCACTGCTTGTGGATTTTGTTTTAAACACAAAAGATCTCATCTTTATTTGTTTACTTTTGCAAATATAAGTACTTACAAGAACAGGCCACGAAGAAACTTGTTTATATAATATGTGCAATTAAAAGAAGCAAGTAAAGATGAACCTTTTTCTTTACATTAATTCTATTTAATTTGTATTCTTGTGAGTTATATGTGTACAATTGATTTAATTGCAGGAACTATCACTCTGTGATATTTAATATGTATTTCTCTTTCAGTTGTAGCAAGTCTAATCATCCTACATTTGTCTGGGGCAACCAAAAAAGGAACAGGTATGTAAACTTCACACATTTTTGTCAGACAATATATTAGAGACCAAAGTATGGATTTGAGTTTTTAGTTTAGTTTAGTTTAAATTTTTAAATTTTAGTTTTAAATTTTTAGTAGCTCATTTACTTCCAGTGTCTGCCCTTTGTCCATCTTTTTGGAGTATTCACATGCCTGTACACACAAAAAAATCCAGAGGTACTCACCAGGATAAACCTGACTCTAACTAAAGACTGTAAAATACTCCCACTTTCAAATTGGGAAGTCCAGTTTGGCCTACTCTACACTTAAAATCTTTTTTCTTGTTGAAGTGTAATTAAAAACCTGAAATTGGGTATCATGGGTGCATTTGTACAGGGGGAGTATAGAAAGAGATTCTTAAAAGCCTTGGATGCTCAGTGTGAGGGAGAGCCAAGCAGGGAATACTGCTAAATCCAGTGTCTGAAACGGTGTCTGAATGCACAGTCCCTGCAGGCCAGAATTAATTTTAGGAAATTAGACTCCATGTTATACTCTGCCTGGATAAAAACCAGGGTGAAGAAGAAATGAATGCAGAGTATAAGTCATATCCCAGATGGTTAATATCATCCTTGGAAGGTGCTTGTTTTTCTCCATTGATTGTGAGAGGGAGCCTCAAACACCTTTACATACCAGGGACTTAAGTTAAATGGGACAGTCCTTTGATATTAGATACCTCATTCAGAGAAACATCAGTCTAGAATCTACTATCCTTCCTTTCAACAGCAGCCTAGATATATTTCCTTCTGAAAGGTCTATCTTATCTAGCCTATTTGTTAAAGAATGATGCTCAGGAAGGGATCCCTCATTTTCTCCAGCTTGAACTGGCCCAAACCTTTGTCTCCAGTCTCTCTGCCAGAGTCCAGAAAGAAATGCAAGAGATTCAGAGCTAGGAAGAAAGCAAACAAGAAGGTCTGACTCTGCTCTCTTAGGAGAGATGATTCACTTAGAAGAAGGGAAGTTCTAGGCTGTAATTCCTGGCCTCAGAGCTATTTATTAATTTTACAGCAAAGAGCGAGATAAAAATAATCTATGAACCAGATTCCAGGAATTCCCCTCTCTACCTCTGTCCGGTGAATAGAGTAAATATGCTGCAGATTTGAAACAACTTCTCTATATGATCATAATTCTCTGGGTTATTTCCTTGATTTTGTGACTGATATATTCCTGTGTTGCGGTGCAAAGCTTGCTGACAGAGCACATGCTTGAGCTTTTTGAGATGTATGAGTGGGAAATTCATGCCTTCCAATTCTCAAGCATGTGCTTTCCCTAGAAGGTAATTATTTTAAAAACAGTTCAAATTTGTTCTCCTCTAGACATCCAAGCCTCTCCTCTGCTTTGAAAAGAAAGTTTGGAGTAAGAATTATATGTTTGTACCCCTAAAGAACAGCCTTCTTTTCCCCTAGATCAATAATCATACTCAGTCTTAACATAGAAAAGTCTGAGGCTGCTGACCAAAAGGGGGTCTTGTATTTATCCTGTAAGAGAGTTCTAAGTGTCATGTGGACATAATAATTTGTGAGCTAATTATATCATGCTTAATGTCATCATTTCACAGAAAAGCAAACTTCTTCCGAAGGACAGAGACCAGTGCAGTGTGGAACTTGGACAAAATATGCAGAAGGAGGCATCTTCACTTCTCCAAATTACCCCAACAAGTATCCTCCAGACAGAGAGTGTGTCTACATTATAGAAGGTGACTAAAAGAAGAATCTTTATATTTTACCATCAACTGAATTAAAAAGAATGTTTTATTTTATTATATGTGAAGAGTAGGTAAAGTCATGGTAATAAATCTTTTCAAGACACAAGATTTAGAGAACCCCTTGATTTCTATCCTGATATAACTCATAAGTTGAGATGGTAAGTATGTGTGACTTGATATTAGCACAATTTCTTTCTGGATATTTAGAGAATGAATAGAATGAATAAAATGCTGTAATGTGACAGAAGAAAAGATATTTTAAAATGAGTAGTAGAAGTAAACACAGGAAACAAAAATATTTTTGACTTTCATGCAAACACTTTAAACTTCCCGTAACTGAATCAGAGATGATAAGCTTATCTAGGCAAGGTACAGTAAAAGAAATTGTACAGAAAATATCCACATAGTGAGTGTAAAGATTATTTTCTGTACGGTTGCTCATAAGAAATGAAAATGAAAAAAAGCCCAACCTAAGATACAAAATTAGAAAAGAATAAACATTAGCATGAGGCAGCTCTAAGACTTAGTTTTTAAAGAGTAGACAATTGCTGGTATGGAAGTGATGTAGGAAAGGCTAAATGTGTATTACAAACAAATTATGTGGTTTCTTTTCATTAGTCTTAGTACAATGGATGTTGGAGGGATTGTTGTAATAATGAATCTGTGGAAAGTAATAGAGAGTAGATCCTGTCAGAGCTCAGAAAAGACGAATCAGGTACTTACTGTATAGTAAGACCCTGGAACCAATAAGTTTCTTTCATGGGTTGTGAATGCATGTTGAATAAAACAGTGATGCTCTTCTATTCATGCTTCATTTAGAGAATTATTAATTAATTAATGATAGAGCCAGGAATTATAGAAATAGTTATTTTATTAAAGATGCAGGTAGTACCAAGATATATTTCCAAATACACATAGCTGATTTAAATTGAATTAGCTGCTCTAGATCCACACACACTATGCACTTTTAGAAAAGCAAAAATCACAGCAAAATGACTGAATTCCACATAGGTGCTAGATAACTTGACTGAAGTCAGAAGAGGTGCTTATAAATAATGTAGCTAAACAAGATCTTAAAAAATTTGTGCTAGTCTGTCTTCATATATAAGTCTGAAATTTAAGCAGATGTATGGCAAATATTTAAATTCCTTCGTAGTTTAATAATTGGTTTAAAATATTTTTTTTTTTTAAAAAAGATAAATGTATAGGTTCAAAATACACAACTTAGCATTATTTTTTTTTCTGGTTACATTTATGTTGCTAGATCCAGGTTTTTTTGCATGTATTGATCAAATTATCTCACACTACTGTGATGTGGGGAAGAAGAAAGCTTGTTTTATTTTCAAAGATCTGAAACATGGGATATTTTATCATTAAAGAGAAAGGGTGTAGAAAAAGCCCCACCATCTTTGTAAAATTTAGTCCCATATCTCAGGTCATGAGATGTTCCTCCTCACAGTAAGAAGGTGCCTGAAACTCCAGTGTTTTGAGGACTTCTGTCTTTATTATAGTAATTAGATACTCACAAAAACATAGTTAATATGCTGAAAGATGGCAAAGTACACTGTTGAAATAATGTGATTTAAAATACCTAAAAATATAAATGCCTAAGAAAAATTTAAGAAGGAAATATTTAGTCAACCAGCTTATATGACGAAGGTGGAATTCCACATTGACAAGTTTAGAGCAATGTATAGAAAAAAGAGTAAATTCAGCAGGCATCTGGTTGTAATTTATTGGAAAATTCAATCTTGTAAAAACCAGTCAAGCACAATTTTTTTTATGCCGCTGATATTTTCTTCTTCCCATTCAGCCTAATCAACAGTTTGGATTGCAGCTAGACATTTTAAAACCCACAATGGAAGTAGTTCTATCAGCACATAATTTGATGACAGCCATGGACTTCACACATCATTCTCAGATCTGATCTCCCCATGTCTATTTCTGTCTCCTAAAAAAATCAGGAATATTCATGTCTGTCTGGAAAATGTCACAAAAACAAGCAGAGATATAATAAGATTTCTGAACAATAATATTTTAAAATGTGGCATATTAAAAAAAAAAGGCAAAAGAAGTACTGAAGGTCAACAAAAACTTTTTTGTAATGAGAATAAATTATTTTTCCATATTTATTCCTTTTTCAACATATAAAAATGGCAGAAAATGTTAAAAAAGGCTAGCAAGTAGAAACTTTTCCCCCAAATCTTTTATATTCTGTGGAACTCATTGTCCTAAGAGACTAAGGTTAAAGGATTGTTAAAAAAAACCATATTAATCATTTTACTTATAGCACTGTCTTTGAGATCAGATAACAATCTGTGTAAATTGTGAATAATCCTGACTAATGGAGGACATAAGTATTTTAGAGTAAGACAGAAACATCTCCATATGCATTTTATTTCTATATTTATTATTGAAATTTCAATATGCTTCAATAGCTTCTGAATCCTGTTGAATGCCAAGTACCACACTAGAGGGGCAGTTTATATGATCTATAACATCTCCCCATTGTATGTCTCAGGGAGTTCAGCATTCCAGGAAACCATACTGAAAGCTCTATGGTGTGAGTACAAATACAGATATGAATCACTAGGTTCTTTCCTGGCTGCTTGCATGCATTCTGTCATTTATTTGCTATCAAACAGTCTTAGGGCAAATTCAAACATAATTCCTAGTGACTTTAGTGGTCTTCACTAAGGACTCCAGCTTGTAGTGTGTTGTAAATAGTTGAATTTCATCTCATTTTTTTTCCTCCACATTGTAGCTCAACTGATATGTATGGAAGCCTTTTATCATGTCAAAATTACTTTAGTGAAGTAAAGGAGCTGGCAAAATTTGTCATGATCATAGGCTGTGAATTTCTAAAAGAGAAGAGTATTTCTGACTGCAGAGGCTTCTATCCTAGTAGTCAGACATAAGCACATCAAACAACTGGAAATTTCTTAGATTATTTTCCTTTTTCTCTCTCTCTTTTTTTTTTTTTTTTTTTTAATTCTGTTTGGTAGTTATGATAACGAGCTCCTGGGAAAACTAGGAATTTTAAAGTCCAGGGTGAATGCCTTTCTAAAAGAAATCCTTTTGGTCATCTAGAAATCATGGACTTTGTACAAAAATTGTTATGCTACAGAGGAGTGTCACAAGTGTGGCTTGTAGGAGGAGAGTACAACTCCCCAAGGAGCTTCTGATGAATCCCATTTGCCATCCCAAAATGCAGTGAGAATTTATTCTTTTTGTTTGTTTTGTTTTGTCTTTTTTTTTCTTTCAGTCTTATTTTGCATATAGAAAAGACAGAAAATAGCTGAGTGCTTGGCCAAATTTCACCCTTATTTTGCATATTCATGATTCTAACCTGACAAAATTCACAGCTGCCCAGAACAATCACAGCAGTGACAGCATTAGCCTTTGCCAGACTGCAGAACATTTGGCGTACAAAGGGAAATTTGCACAGGAGATTTTGTAGGAGCAAAGGCTTTTATTTGTTTTGAAATATTTGGGCAGCAGGATAGTCATACTTTACACACTATAACTTGAGAATTGGTTTGACAATCCTGTAAGGAAAATACCTGTAAAATTTTAGCCATTCTTCAGCTTTCAATAATTAAGTTTAGCTTATTTATAAACATATTTGTGGACTAGAATTGCCTTACGGAGATATGAAATAAATCTTCCACTTGAGCATGTAGAGTTAACTCTCTTGAAGGCCTCATGTTCTCACAAAAGGCCATTAAGCTCTTTCATTCTAGATATTTCACAGGGGTTAGAAAACTGTCACGTTATCACTGAATGAAATACCTCTGCTCAACTTCCTTTTGTATTTCACAATGATTTGTGTGTTCAAAAAGTTTTCATCAAAACAATGAAAGAATCATCTTTTGAAATGAAGATAAATTTGATTTTCCCACCAATAATAGCAGGACAACCAGAAAGAATGAGGATTATTGAAACTATTATTAGTGTAGCAGCTCATAGAGATGGGAGTAGGTGTTGAGTTCAGTTTCTCATTTCCATGCAGAGTTGCAAATTGAAACAGATTTTTTCACTTAACTTCAGCTGTCAGTTAGACAGACTTAGGAGCTGATCAGAATGAAAACCTAAATTGTGTAGTTTTGCTGCAACTATTTTACTGCAAGCGGGAGCCCAATGATTTTTTTTTTTAATTGGATGTAAAATCTCAAGACAGCACTTGTTTAAGATAATTAGATGAAAAATATGACAAGACATGCATGCATTAAGTTGGTCTTTACACAGTATTAAACATTTTTGAACAAAGCTAATTGGAAGTTAAATTTGGAAGTTTTGAGATTTGAAATCCAATAATTTTATGAGACAATATTTGTTCAATATATTTCATTTAGTGTTGACAACAACTTTTCCTGACATTGTAACCACAAAAGAAGTCCTGAAGATGTGAATGGGCTTTACGTGTGAATAAGGATACCAGAAATGAACACTCCATCCTTCCTTTTCTGATTAGATGGTCAGATGCCAATCTAGTCTGGAAGATTTTCAAATTCTGGATTTTTTTTTTTATTTTATTTTTCTGTAGCTACACACACATTATTATTAGTGACTACTCTGGACTTGTTCCTAGCTTATTTCTGTAAGTTTTACTGTGACCTCATTTACACATGCTTTGTTGCAAAAACTGTGGCACAAGATGTATTAATAAACAATAGCTGCTTGTTCTATCTTGTGTTTAGCAAAGAAACCCCTTTTTAAAGCCAGACCATAAATTTTGAATTATACCATTTCTGCTAAAAGGAACTTAAAGTTGAAAATGTGAATTATGTGTTTTCATCTCTTATGGTCATTTCTAAGAAGTGTTGATTATTTTGTGTCTTATGTAGATTATTGCCAGCAAAACATTTAACCATTAACTAGAAATGAAGGGCAAGATGACGGACAGGGGTACATTTAAAAACACCTGATGAAGAGGCCATGGATGTGTGTTGCAGCCAGGAGTCACACACAGTTACAGAAACAGGAAGTGTTCCTACTGGCATGGCCCAATGATGCCAGAATGTGACTTTACATTTAAGGAGTGTGGCTGGGCAGCGGTCCAGCCCTTAAACTAAATCCCCAGCCTTGTTTTATCTCCACTGGAGAAGTGGTGCTTTGAATGAATGTTAAATGCTCCGTACTTAGAGTGAAGTAGACTCTACTTATGAGACTTTTGGGGAAAAGTGGAAACTCTTGAGCCCTCCTGGAGCTGATGTGATTCTCTCCAATTCTTTAGCAAGATCTGAGCTTCACAAGGAAAAGCCTCATCTTGACTTTGTTGAAAAATAAATAAAAGCAGAATAGTTTAAACTATAGCAATGTTCTGATCATAAAACTGTTTGACAATGTGCGATTCAGAGACTTGTGTGGAGTTTGTGGAAATTTTGCTTTTTCTCAGGTCATGCATTCACCCAGACAATAGATGTCATCTATAACTGTAGGCCTGATTCTTATTTGCCCACCATCTTTCCTTTTATATTATACCAAGGCTAGAGCTGGCTCTAGGGCTCCTTTTCAACATCAAAAATCATGTCAAATGACTGAACTACAATTCTGAGGGGGCCTGTGGCCATTTCTAACATGTTACATGAGTCTTGAATGCAAAGACCTGTTAAGGGTTGAGCTATGGGTCAGCACTTGTAACACTCTTCTTGGGATGAAATAAGGCAGCAGAAAAGAAAGTTTGTAAAGGACAAATATGTAATGACAATGGCACAAACCATTTTTGAAGCACTTTGTAGCTGTGGGAAGCATAGAAGCCATACACTAAGCCATGCTGCTGTATGACACTAACAGCTGTAAGAGAATTGATCTTCATATCTAGTTTGTGACATTAAAATATTACAATAAAGCTCTAGGCAGGTTAATAGCGTAACACTGAAGTTGTGCTTGTGTAAGACTTTAAAGCCATGATAAGCATTCTTAAGATTACCTGAAGTGTTGTCAGGATAGAATTTTTGACACCTGACTGTGGTCCTTGAGTGAATGATGAACAGTTCTCAACAAATCTCCTTAAATGGAGTAAGAGCATGCAGAATATGATCCCAGACTGAAAGTTGTTGTTTGCTCTCTTCTGTCCTAGTATTGCTTAATTGAGTTTAAATCAATAAATTTTATGCAATTGTAAAGTCAAGGATAGAAACATCTGAATAAAATTAATCAGTTAGGTCTTCCAGGTATTTAATATTTGACTATAATCTAAAAAGATTTACTTTGGTATTCAAAACTCACCAAATTCAGCATCACAATGACCTCCTTTAGAAGCTTTATTATCTGACCTTACTTTTGTAAATTTTTTTTGTATTTTCAAAGTGGTTAATTTTCCATAGACTGTGAATTTGGTGCAATTATAGGTGAAACATAAACCTTTGCTTTTGCCATTGAATTTGTATCAAAAATTTCCTATAAATTGGTATAAATAATGACAAGTCAATAGTAAGTACTTCCCTGGATATGAATTTCTTCAGATTGAAATCAGTAAAAAAGGTTTCTTTCTCATGTTAAATTAAATGTTTTAATAAATATCAATCATCCAATTATATTAACATTATAAGTAAAATTGTTAAAACAATCTTTCTTTTCAAATAACTTGTTATATTAACTTGCTTCTTAAATGCTTCTCATACAATGAGGCTGTATTTATTTACTTGAAATAGTTGTAAAAGGGATCTGGCTATGTGGTCTTATGTAAAGATTTCAAAATTGACATAATGTCTTCTTACTCAGTTAATTTTAAATAGTCTCTCTTCTTTATGCAATTAATGAGTTCATACCAAAAGCTTCATTTTAAAACATTTCAAAATCCAAACAAGATATAAGTTCTGGTGACATTGACAGTTTTCTTATTACTCTTGAGGAAAGAAATGTAGAGATAATGTCTCCTGGAGTGGCAGCAGTTTCCACGCTAGGCTTATACACTTAGCGTGGAGTTTGAGCTTGCATATTTTGATGAGAAAAGAATGGTAACTCTGGCAAAGCTCATAGCAATACAAACCTCTTTTGATATGTGTAAAGTGTAGGACATGATGTCACAAGAGGCACAGTGGGCAATGACACAACAAATCCCTGCTTTAGCAGAGGGCTTTGTCAGCAAAGGGCTCTAACACACCATGCTCTAAATGCGGAAGGCACACAGCTTTTACTATGGACAGGATTAAATGCAGAAACAGTGAACCTCTAGGAGTCTGCCTCTGATAAAATACATAGATCAAACAACAATATATTTCCTCCTTTTAATAAAATAAAGTATTTCTACCAGTTACTTTTCTGCTTTATACAGGAGATGTCAGGGAATATTTGTTTTAGAGATCATTCCATCTAGACTTTGTGCCTATCACTATAGATGGATTTTTTTAATGTCTAATTAAGTGACTACTATGAATTTCCTTCAAGGTTTTCAGTAATCATTTGCTCTTTATTTATCATGCTTATCTAGTTCTTCCTTAAGTGAGAATTAACTGCATTTGTTCTTATGTTTCCAATGAGATGATAAATTTACATATAAGCAAATACATTCTAGTTTGTCATTGCAATACTTATAGGAACATAATCTGTCCAGTTGTGCTACACAAAGTGTAGCACAGTTTTAATCAGTTTTTTCTTCATCATCTTTGTCAGTACTATGTATAAAAGTATATTATAATTAACACCTCTCCCCCAAATAAAAGACAAAAAACATTTTTCTAAATATGTTTCTTAGAAAGATTATATGTTGGAGGAAATTGTTCTTGACTATATCTTTCTTTTCATCATAGGTATCTCTCTTATCTTTACTAAACATTGCTGTCAAGAGTATGTTTTTTAAAGAAAAACAGTAGACAAGTAGCCTGACTATGTGAAATCTATAAAAAATACAGATGTACTAATTTTCAAACAAGGTTTTAAACAAAATGTTAACATGCACACAAAATCGATATCTTTGATTTTCTTCAGTTTTGCTTTAGTTTTGAAGGCTCTTGGGTTAGAAAAATATTAAGATAGTTTTCTTTTTGTCTCTAGCTGCTCCTAGACAATGCATTGAACTACACTTTGATGAAAAATATTCCATTGAGCCTTCTTGGGAGTGTAAATTTGACCATATTGAAGTACGAGATGGACCTTTTGGCTTTTCCCCAATCATTGGACGTTTCTGTGGACAGCAAAATCCACCTATGATAAAATCCAGTGGCAGATTCCTGTGGATTAAATTTTTTGCTGATGGTGAACTGGAATCTATTGGGTTTTCTGCTCGGTATAATTTTACACCTGGTAAGTACAAACCATCACACTTTTTAGTAGAAAGAGCTTATCACGGTAACTTTTCTAATGTTGTATCATCTTGTTGTTGAATAATATCACTACCTGAGACATTTTTTATTATCAAGGAAAGTATTAATAGATAGGAAATTGATAGAAGTCATATGTATTTTTGCATAGCAAGTAAGGCTTATTGAAGGGAAAGATTTTCAGATTCTGAAGTTTTTAAAAGTATTTTTTTCAAGTGAATGCTATTACAGAAAGCCATTCAAAATTTTTCATGGGAAGTTATGTGTTTTATGCTTGACTGTTACACTGTACAGCTTTTCTTTCAAAAAGATCATTGATAAAGTATTCTAATAAAAAAATGTAATTATCTCAGAAAATTCCATCATCGCTTTTCCACTTCACCAATCATTTCCCCAGCTGACGAGTAGAATAGTTCTTCTTTCTCAATAAGGCAAACTATTACAAGTATTACCAGAGGACATGTAAGGTTCAAACAGTACCATGTATTGAATATTTTTATAAAAAGGCTGTAAATCTTAATTGCAATTGTACAAGTATTCCTTGCCACTGTTTAAATTTAATTCATTAAAGTAAAACAAAATTCATAGTCATACTTTTGATTAATTCCCTTGCTCCCCCACTTATTAACAAAAGATTGCTGATTTTAAATGGGTTCTTGGGGCTGCAGCTACATTATACTGCACTGCACTGCACTGCACTGCTGGATGTGACGTAGTTCTGTGACTTATGTTTTGAGTGATGAGTCATACTTCAATATAGCTCACTCTAAAGCACTGTAATTATTATGTAATATTGTCAATTATGTCACTGTTGTTTCAGCTAAATTGTTGTATTAGGTTGAACAATATTCTCTACAAAATCACCTAAAATTAGCAGACCAAAAATTCTTCCCTAATCATTCCAGTACCATCATAGAAGATGGCAGGTCTACATACTCTATGTCTTCTTTTTAGTTTTCTTTAATTAACACAAAGAAAATAGCTATAAAGTTAATCCGCATAGTTAAATTTTCTTTCAAGTTAAGGACATTATTTTGCAGTGGGTAAATATATTTGGAAGGTTCAGATGGAAAAGAAGACAGAATTTCTGTAGCAAATTTTGTGATAGCCAGGTATATGTATCTATTGTAAATCCAAGACAATGGACAAAATTTTATTATAATCATGCATATCCACTCTGAAAACCAAGTTAAAAATTTATCTCTCATTTACAATGGGTCTGTGGGCTTTTGCCATTTCCTCACCCTGCTCCGTAAGATCTTTGCTTTAGATTTCTTGACCTTTTTTTTGACGAAGGGTTGTGCACTATGGTTGAAAAGATATCCATAGCACAATCTTCAGCTTACTCTATCTAAAAAACTTTCAAGTAAAAGACAATTTCATGGATCATGTTTTATCCTCATTCCTTTTCTACTGATGTAAGGAGAATTTCTACGCAAAGATCAATGCTAGTAAATTGGTACAGCAGCATAAATTTTTCCAGACTTCAGATGGAATAGCTGTATCTTTTTTCTTCCTTGCTTCTTTCTTTTTTTCCCCTCCATACATTTCAATAGAAAGCTCTGCAAGTAATAGGGAGTTTCTAGGAATATTGGCCAAAATGAGAATATGATTAATCTGACAAGTGCAAAACAGCACTGCTGCCTCCTTGAAACACTTCACATTCCACATTATTGTTTGGACATTCTTTTATTATGCAGACATGGATAAGGCATGACATTTTGAGATCTATTGTCCGTATATGTGCCCTGGGAGAGGTCACTGTCAACTCATAAAACAGAATGATGGCTTTTGAGATTGTATAAGAGAGTAGCCCAGAGAGGACTGCACTCCAGAGTATAACAGAGTAGCTGGAGAGGACTCCAATGTAGAAATCATCACCTAAACCACCTAGATTCAGCTTAGGTAATGACAATTTATAAAATTAAATTATGAACAAAGGAGAGATCAGAAGAAAATTTTCAGCTAGCCTCTCTTTAAAGAACATGAAGAAAATGATCCAAAGTAAAGACTCCTTTGGAACCTATTGCTGTCTGGAGCAGCTAAATGCTATGGGAAGATGCAGTTTTTGTTGACACTCATCTCACTTGTAGAAAGGAGGACACTCTGCCTAACTTCAACCTGCAGAGGAGGCTTTCTTCATCCCAGTGACAAGAGCAACACAGCTATTTCTCAAGTATCAGCAATCTTTGAGGGTCCCCACCTACCCCTGGTGTGTCTCTCATCTGCCTCTTTTTTATTTGAAATCTTAATGGAGGATAAAGAAATTTGATGTTAAATGTGTGGGGGCATGGCAAGATTTGAGAAAAAAAAAAAAGTAAATTTGACTAAATTGAAGCTTCAACTGTTTATTGTTATTTGAATGGTACCTGGAAAAAACAGGGAAAGAAATTATTTACTATGTCTCCAGGGTGTATAAAGACAGCTAACTGGATGAAGTTGAAAGCAAGATCAATTAGGTTATCATGAAAAATGCTGCAATGAAGATCTATTAGTCTGTGCAAATGGAAAGAGTCCTGCACCTAAGGCATTTTGAAACTAGTTTGGACTAAGTCTTGTAAAAATAAATTATATGGAAAAATCATAAGGGATAGACTAATAATTTTCAATTACTAGAACTTTTCTGTTCAATAATTTCTTTGACTCCTTGGTATTGAAATTGTTGTAAGTTCATCCACCAATGCAAAGGTCCAGTAGGGACTGGGGTTTCAGAAACAAATGTAACTCTTTTGCCATTAATTCTTTTCCATTTAAATAAATCTTTTGTCCGAGATCTTTTAAGCTCCATGAAAAAGGAGAGATCTTGCAGAAGAAAACATTTAACAACAAAATCAGAGCGACACACATAACCAACACAAACACACCCAGAAACTGGTAAAACTACTAAAAGTTTTGCAAAAATAGTTCCTTATTAAGAGGATAATTTAGGCTTTCATTTTTCTAATATATAAATCATAGTGTTAAGCGACATTTGGATGAATGAAGTTGCACATGTGGTATAATAGACTGTTTTCAGTGTCAAAACTCTGACCTAAGGAAAAAAATATTTATTGTTTGCATAATTACAACTAATATCAGTAATAACCAAATTCAATTTCATGTACATTTTCAACCATTTTGTATACATGAGAGTTTATAAGCAAATGAAAACTTCTTTACTTTTTATGTATTATTTCAATTTTATTTTTTATTTCTAAATTCTAATTAACTGTGCTCATTTCACAGCTGAACTATTTGAAGCTATGAAAGCTTCATAATTGTATACAAACATTTTTGTGGGTTGTTTATTTTCAAGGAAATCTGATGTATAAGAGAAATACCTATCAAGCTACGATATTTTCAGATTGCTCTGGTTCATTCTGAATACAGTTGTGTTTGGCTAGGGAAAGGTCCATGAGATAAGTCAAAGAATAATTCATTCTTGATCTTGTTTTGTCATTCTTTGGGCAATTGAAAGGCCTACACTTGAAATTTCATTTCACAGTTTTGGGTCCTTTGACTCAATCTATTACACTCATTTTTCCTAATAAGTTTTGTCTCAAGACTGTCTTCCAAAGTGGTGTTATATTACTGTTTTGTATAAAATTCAAGTACTACTTCAAACTATTGACAACTCTTTTTTAAAAAGAATTTGTTTTTCAGCACAGACAAGGATTCAGGCAGAGAGAGGTTATGTTTGAGCTTTCTTGCTCAGCTAGAATAATCAGATTTCTGTTTATCCTGGTCCCTGATTTTGCAGGACAGTGGCTTAAGATAGCACATCATTACTTTCAGTTCCTTCACTCAGTAGAAGCCATCTGTGTTTTTATTTAGCCTCATTAATATAAACGTCAGTCAGTAATGTTTTCTATTCAGCTGCCTGATCATGGAAAAAGAAAAAAAGATCTATAATCCTGTGTCCCAAAAGGTGAAATATGAAACACTTCCTAACCAGTGTAACACTACTTTTACATTCCTGTTGCAGTGAATGTCAGAGTAATAGAATAATTGCATCGTCTATCTTGAGGGAAAAAAATAAAAAATAATGCAAATTCTTCCTCATTGGGGAATTTTTATATTTTAGAACTCATGAAAAATTTAATGGGAATTTATTAAATGCAATCACAGTTCTGAAAATCTTAGGCAAAATATTTTGCCATCTAATGTCCATGCTCTGCCTTAAGTGTATTTAACCAAGAGATATTTCCCAGGCATCTGGGACAGCTGAATATCCATGTGAGTTTGCTCACTTACTTTTATTTATTTGTTTACTTTTCTGAACCCAGTCTGATTATTTCTAATTACCCACTTGAAATCCAGTTAAGTTTTCTGAGAACCAACAAACTATTCCAGAACCATTCAGCTTTGAACAAGACAATGTTTTACCTTTGGGATCGTAGTTGGTTTGAAAGTATGGGAAATTACTCATTATAACTCTTCATTTAAACTTTTGAGATAGAACCATGTGATGTAAAAAAAAAAACTCCAGAAAGAGTGAATCTGTTTTGTGTATTGAGATATCTAGCCCCCCAGCACTTCAAATTGTTATAAACATCTTCTTTCAGCTATGAACTTTTAGTATTTTCATACAAGTGCACTTCATAAATGTCAGGCACTTCATTGCTGTTTAGAAGGCATTAGGGCATCCGGTCTTGGGAAAGGGAAGGAATTTCTCTCATGTGTGATGATACAATACATGAAAATCATGATCACAGGTTTATACTGAATTTCAAATGTAAATTGCTCCTTATGTGGAGAAAAAGAATATCTAAGAGGTCTCGTGGGGTTCTCCGATCCCATATTACATCTTGGCATCACATAGCTATATGCTTCTTTTGACAATACCCAAAAGGCAAATACAGAACTTCATAGTTTAGAAATCCCTGCATGCTGGGAGTATCATATTACCAACAGAAGGAAGTTGAACATTTAAGTTCCTACTCTGTTGAACTTTGGTGTAAAAACAAGACCAAGAGAAATATAAGATACAGTTTTAAGTATTTTAGCACTAAAGAAAAATGACAACTTAACTAGGGACACTTACTGCTTCCCCTGCCATCAGTACTACCCCTGTTCTCTACAAAAATCCTTTCCATTTTTGTTCCATAAGAAGCTGGACACAGATTTCTAGAGAAGGTGTACTAGGATATTCTACAGCAGTACAGGTACAAATAATTCTATTCCACCTCCACAGGAAACACCTTTTTTCATTTATAGATGATCTCATCAATAATAGTGATTATGATGTTACAATGATAAATATTATTTTCAGAGGAATATCATTTCTCTAAAAAATGTCTGTTTTTGGAGCACCTGTGAAGGATCTTTAGGAAGCCTAGAAGTACATTCAAAATTAGTCGTAGACAACCTACATTTTTAGATTAAACTGCATTTTTACCACTGTCTTTCTATAAATAGTTTATATTTTTACTTGTTACAGAACAATTAAATCTAAATCTTAGAAGTAGCAGAGGATTTTCCTTAAATATGGTCTTTTTCTTATCCTCTTTTCCCTAAGGATAAACTTTTGGCTTTATGTAAATACTATGTTGAGTTAGCTTAACCTTAGGTCTGATATAAAGTGATTACCCTTTTCTTTAAACACTTATAAAATGAGGAAATAACCAGTGGGCCCTGGACATTTGTTTTGCCTGTTAAGTCTTGATTTCTCTGTAATGTTTGTGAAGCACTTGGAAATGGCAAATCAGGGAGGATATCATGGGATTTACACTGAACAGAAAACCTGGGTAGTCATCTTCCACAAACGTTTAAAGATAACTTATTTACAATGAGAATTTTCACTACCCACACACAGAGCAGCACCTCCTAAACCTGTTGTTAAGTGCTACTTGGTGGCTCTCATTCAGACATTATAGCACTTCTTCAGGGGGAAAATTGGAAACCTCTTGTGTCATGTGTAATGAATAAGGAGTTTTTGAATACTCTTCAAAGGTTTTCCAGGTCATCTGATTTTCTCATCTGGCAGATTTTCTAATAGCTTACACTGGGATGCACTCCTAGGTGGTTGTGTTGTGGTCTCATCCTGACAACACTGTTGTTGTCTGTAATTGCTTCCTTTAGTTATCTTGGAATTGGGGATATCTGGAGAGATTCTGCTGATATTGAAGCAATTATGTTCTTTACTTATACTTGAGCTGTTCAATTTTCATCTTTATGCATTGTATCTGCAGGTTTATAAAGTGTTACTGGTATACCAAATAAATCTTAGCAATGGCCTCAGTGCTTTTGTGTAATCAGTCTGACTGCTGCCAATCTGTTAGGCAGAAAAACTATTTTTTTAGTATAGCCACTCTGATGCAACAGGTTTGATTCTTTAGCTGACAGTATTTGTTAAGTAAAAGCCATGTTTATATCATTTCTTTTCAGTCATCTTTTTGCATAGGTTCAAGTAACTGTGATTGTAGATTTTTTTGTTATTGTATCTTTATTGAGACATTTACCTTTCCTTAACAGATTTTTTATTCTTTGGATGGTGGTTCTAGCTAATTCTCCTAAAAGAAATATACACAAACCCTTGTTAGAAATCATTCAGTTCCCTATGGCTAATTAACAGGGGTTTTGCCCAATAATTAGTAGCTTTGCACACTTAAGTCTTTGGAAAACTGAGTCATGTTTCTGTTTCTAGCACTGAATATTTCTGCAGTAGGAAATATTTAGTAAATGATGAAAAATGTGCAATAAGAAGTAAATGTTCTGTCACCCTTTGCTGTGTACACTCATCTATTGCCTAGCATTTGTTCATTTTCTAAGGTTGGTACTCATATTTTTGTGAAGAGGACAATCCAGAGAATCTCTTCTGCTTACCAGTACTGAGGTTGAATGTTATTCAGTATTATTTATATATTTGTAGTTCTAGTAGGTGCTTTTTGTCATCTTAATATATCTTTTGCCATATTGATAGCTAAGACTTATCTTGATTTGTTTACTGTCTTGTTGAGTAATGCAGGCTATGTAATACTTTCATTTCAGATATCACACTTGAGCTTCTTTCATGGGCAGGTCTAAAAATAGAATCCTGCTTCATTCAACTTTGACACAAAATTTTTTAAAAATATTTTGTAAATAAAGTTAGCCTGCCCATTAGAGATTCTATGCCTTTGATCCATCTTCTCTTTTTGTTCTGTTATGGGCTAAGATATCAACGTGCCTGCTGCAATCTTTAATATCATACTGCTGTCATGGGGTAGAGAAATACTCTCATGTAAAGTCCTTTTTATGTGAGAAACAGATTATACAGTGATATCTGTCAGAAGTAGGTGTCATGTCTATGGCTAACTCTGGCCAATATATCGATTGTTAGACACAAAATTTCTGGAAAATCAAGACTGTGACTCAAGCTTATGAACACCCCTACTTAGTCCTATTTGCTTTTTCCTTTTTTTTCTCTTTCTCTCTCTCTCTGTAGAGTTATAGCCTATGTCAAGCTACTGACAACTTCCTTTTACCATATATACTTTTACCTTATACATACACTGAGGAGATGCAAACAAACCTCCTCTCAACAACACTGACTGTTGTTATCTATACAACAAGGTGTGCTGTCCTAAGAATGATCAGGACAAATTGAGGTAGTAAAAAGTTAAAATTTTGAAGTCCTATTTTAAAGGAATTCTATTTTCAATAAAATTGATTTTCTATTTTCAATAAACTTGAGTTCATGCAGGAGTCACTTGCTAATTGTGGGTGTTGTTTAATATTTGTGAATGCTGAGTAGATTAAAAATGGGGAATTTCCTCATAATATTAACTCACATTAGATAGAGATATTCCTAATCTTTTGTTTAGGATAATCAACAAGTCATTTTTGTTCAATTTTTGTTCAATGTGTACATATTTTCAATTTACACAAGGTGTTTTTTAATGTGATAAATCCAAATGCTAGGTGTCCCTATTTTTCCCTCTGCAAAAACTGTTTATTTCATAAAGGCCCTCAGGCCAAATAAGAATAACAGCTACTATAATTTAACACTGTAATCCATCAAATATCTCTGAAATTACTTTCTGATATGCCCAAGGATAATTCCAAAGAACAGTTGCTTAAGCCTACTATACTCAAATGCTGCACTGACAAGCCACTAAATCTAGGCTCAATTTAGCAAAGAATTTCAGGAAGCCTACATCTAAGCATGTGCTTAAATCCAGGCAATCTCTAGGCTTGGGTACTTACTTAAAAGTAAGTATGTGTAAAACTGTCCTCTACCTTTCTATCTATTGAACTAAGTAAAATGAAATATTTTTAGTTTTGGAGAGTGAAACTACCATTTCTTCAGCTCTTAATGAACTGGAAGTAGCTTTCTACCTTCACGCAAATGATGTGGTAGATCTATATCAATCCAGTATTTGTCTATTTGATCAGTATCAAATTAATATAAATTTAAATAGGTTCAACTTTCTCCTTGTTTTTCCTTTTTTTAAAAAATATTTTTTTTCAGTAAGCTGAGTTTTTGTTGGAGTTAGAACACCATGATTAATCATTTTCCCATATTCCTGGGCTGTTCTTGCTCTAGATACCCTTGTTTCTAAAAAAACTATCCTGGAATTGTCTGAAATGAAATTATTTTCTTCTCTCTGCTTAAAGCAAAAGTAATTCAGATAAGCTTTTTTGGTTCAACTCAGCTGATCAGTCAGATCTACAAGTTGTAAAATGAAGCTATACAAATTCTGCAGTCATTTGCGGTGAGTACTGGTTCCACTTCTTGGACTTAAAATTTGAAACATAAAGTTTCCATTACATTTTTAGTACATTTCCACTACTTGAACTTTTGTTCGTGCATCCATTGTCAAAGGAGCTTTTCAAATAAAAATGGAGCAGTACTTATGGATAATTTTTTTTAAAGAGACAATAACAACAACAATAGTAATAATAGTAATAATAGTAATAATAGTAGTAGTAATAATAATAGTAATATTTGTGCTCTGAAAACTCTTCTTGATTATTTAAAATGCATATTGTTTACATGATCACAGCATAGTTATCACTAGCATTCACTAGGGAGGTGAATGCCTGACACTGCAGTTTCCTCAAGTAGGTTTGTAGAGGAGGTTTTAACTTCAATGAGAAAAAATCTTTTGGTCTGGACTTCCAGTGTACCTCCAATTAAGTTTTCCTTTTTACTTTATATGGTGATGAGATGTACCAAACAATTGAGAATGCCATTGAAAGGAATAAATTCATTGCAAAATTGTGAAAATAAGTAAGCAAATGCTTTTGATCAACACTTTAAAAATATTGCTACAGAGGTAATTACATTAAAGATGAAAAAAGTTTATTTGAATACCTGGTTGTCAAAAGTCTATCTAATATCCAGCTGTTTCTGTTAAGAAAGTTTGTGTGACTCATTAGTAAGATGATAAAAAGTAATTGCAAAATATTTTTTGAGAATTTGTAATTAGATAAACTGGTTTCTGTGACACATCCATTGTTAAAATTTTGTACTAGCATGACAGAAGCAGGCAGTGTGAAATGTCTTATTCTAGTCACATATCAGTCCCTTAGATGACACTGAGAAGGCAGAAGATGTTGTGTAACAGGACTTACATACATCATTTGCCAGATGTTATCTGATAGTTGAAGCTCAAGAGACAATGTTATCAAATCTGCTGGTTGCAGTATGTGGGTTAACAATAGATTGTATTATACTCCTTGTTTTCTTTTGATTTTTTTTTTCCTTTCTTTTGTTTTTTTTCCTGTAGCTCATTTCTCAAGTCTACATGAAAATTAATATTAAAAGAGAATGCAGAAAATACTTCCTTAAAATATTTTATTCCAAAATGCTGATTTCATTATGGGATTTAGACAGTTGGTTATTAACTGCTGCCAAATTTGAATGCCATACTGAAATTCTACAAAATAATTTTATAGTGCTTTTTTTAAAAATAAAATACATACTGGCCTAAGATTTTAGAAATCAAATTTGGTAGTTTGAATCTTTGTAATTTTATGATCATCCTCTACAAGAATTTGTAGCAATAGTACAGTTCTTTGTATTCTAGAGTATTGCATATCAGTGATATTTCAATATAAATATAGGTCAATGATTTACCAACTACTTTTTAATGCAAAGTTTAATTTATAGTTGACTTTTTTTCTCATTGTTATCTCTAGAACTTTAAATTACTCTTTTAAATCAAGCTAGGAAAAATCCTGCTGTTTGGCAGTCAAAAACTTGATCTGGTCAAATGAAATGTAATTATTGTCTACTTGTTGGGTAAG
This sequence comes from Lanius collurio, assembly GCA_020086605.1. NCBI lineage: Eukaryota > Metazoa > Chordata > Aves > Passeriformes > Laniidae > Lanius > Lanius collurio. Next base: position 9,465,831 of record JACBWW010000003.1, read on the forward strand.
CTGCTGACCCCTGCTTAGCAATCCTGAGAGCTGTGACTGGCCATCATGTTTGACCTGCTGCTGCTGCAAGTCAAAACTCTCCTGAGACCTCATTTCTTCTAAATATTACCATATAAATGGTAGAACTAGACAATCTCTAATCAGTACCCATTTTGCTGCTCTTTCCCACCTCTTGAGTCAGTTACACAGCAATATTGGGTATTGTATAAAGTAGACATAAGGACTTATGAACACTGCCTTTCTAAAGTGTGATTCAGTGAACCACAATGTCTTATTTGTGAATGTGATGCCAAAGATCAGTATTTGTTCCTTGTATTAGACTGAGCCAATCTTTCAGTATAGGATTTAATCAACTGCTAAATTCAACTTAGATTCTGGGCCTAAACTTGCTTCTTTTAAAATCAATATTAAAATTATGAGTAAATCCAGTGAAAATAACATCACTGCTTCAGATTGGTAGATTTTAAACAGAGGGAGAAAAAAGGTAAATCTGTTAAATTCCATGTAAACTATAATTTTTAAACCTAGAATCTAAAGTTATGATAGTGGAATTAAAATTTTACTAATCTATACTTAATATAATCACTGGGTAAGGATAGCTGAATGTGGAGTTTTTGGGGTAAGGAAAAGTCAGAGGCAACAGAGTTTTATAGACATGAATGTAACTCTATTCAAATTCTAGGTTCCAAATCTTCGCTTACCCATAGACTCATTTGTTTGTGATGCTCATGACAAACTAGTTTGAGGGCATTTTGTGAACAAAGAGCGTGTGGCATAAATGCTACTCAGAGAGGACTGAGGATTCATTAGAAGAATGTCGTTTAAAGAAAAAGTTAAAAAGATTGAAGACAATATCCCCTGGTTTAGAACTTATTTTCACGTCGATTTTTTCATGTGAGCGTGCAGTAAAACATATGTTAGTGTTGTTTATGAGAAACAATCTTTATTTATCAATTTAAGTCCAAATGTTCGGGGCTAGATTTAGTGTGAACTATGTTTGGTTTGCATAGTAAAGCATATTGTAGGACTTTTCTCATGAAAATAATAGAAGTCTCAGCTGACCTCATGTCTTGTTTCTAACAGTTTATGTTTACTCTAGGTCAGTATAAGGAATCAATTGAGGTTTGAACTTTCTCTGGCACTTTTAATTTCATGAAATTGCAGAATAATCATCAATTTGAACAAAAAGGAATGTCACTCTCATGAAATTATAACCAACAGGAAGCAAATTAACTGTAAGACAAAAAACCTGCCTTTAAAGCCTAGATTAACCAAAAATTATCTAAAAGTTTTCCTCCCATAATCTCAGAAGAAGTTGAATTTCATAATATTAGAAAAAGGGGAATGATTATTGCTTATTTCTAGTATATTCTTTTTGTCCTTTAAGTATCTGAATGTTACATTGTATAATAAAATGTAAAATTCCTAAGTTTGTGGGTAATTTAAATAGGCAATTCACAGTTTAAAACAGAGTTATCTTGTTTCTGAAACGCTTCCTCAGAGACAGCTGCTGCCCTATGCAGTTAAAAAGATGAAGAAGCAAAAGCATTAGAATATCTCCAAAGATGCTTCCCAATATACTCTGCAGCTAAAGTTCCTGAAAACACACCTTCTCTTTCTGTACTTTTGGGAAACTGCTGAGGTCAACTGCTCAGTGTTCCTTGAAAGGATAGTTTCTAGCCAGAAAACCTAAAAGTAACAGAGAAGAAGGAAAGATGTGGTGTCAGTAAAATTTATACTGCTATGAATTTTAAAATTACAGGAGAGAAGATTTACTTTTCCCACAGTTGTTTTTGGGACTTGGTGTTAATATTCCTTCCTCAGCAATTCACTGAGCTGTGTGAATTTTATAATTCCCCTTCTTGTTCACTGAAAGTGTCTGTGGTGGGCATATATAATTACAATTGGAGGTGACAATTGGGTTTAAAAAATGAATTTCACTTTTCCTTTGCAGATGTTAGGGGTTTTTTTTCTAATTTTTCCTTAAGAAAGAGAACATTCAAGTTCCAGTGGGGATGAAAACCTAGATTTTTTTCCCTTTGATCCTAAAGATTTCTACACTGGATATAGAATACATTTAAAAAACATTGACTTTTTGAATCATAAAATGACTTTTTTACAGGAGAGTACTAGACCATAATTCATCCAATATCTTTCAAAAATCTAGCAGTTGCACAGTAAACTAGTGAATGGGATTTTTCGGTCTGTGGCTATTTCACTTGTTTCTACTCTAAGAATCTTGTTTTCTGGGGCATTTTTTCTGTTTCACCTCCTTCTGATAAATGGCCATTGATGATTAAGCATGTATTTGTTATTACAAACACAATTCACTTCCCTCTGGTGCTCTCTGACAGAATTCTTCACTTTAGCAAAAGACCAACTGGTGTTTTGCTAGGCTGTAAGAGAAAAATATTTGAAGACAGTGGAAAAATTCTCTTGTTAAAGTGGAAAGTGAGATATTCACAGGTGGAAATTAGAGGAGATATTTGAGTTTCTCATGTGAGATGCAGTTATCTTCAAAAAGATGCCATCACTGGCATGGCCAGCTACTATTCTCCAGTAGGAGAATATTAGTAGCTATAAACACTGTGTTGTATTTCTTTTATAATTGGAAATGTGTCACAATGTGTGGTGAACTACAGGTTATACAGTACTATTTGAAGCAGCACAAGTAGTACAATTTTTTACTACAATAGTTCTAAAAGATGTATCTATTCAAAAGAACACTACAGTCAATATGCTCATTCTGTTGAATGTTCTGAGGTAAAACTAGGAGAAAACATTTCTTCTATGATAAAAACAATAAAGGCTATTTTAAATCACAAAGCTGTTCTCACAAGATCATTCTGTCCTGAGAAATCCACCCTATGGACTGATACAGTATGAATATAGTGAAAAGTATGTGCAGATTCTGCAATCAGTGGTAGCAAGAAATAACAATGTCTATATAGGTTCAAACTGCAGAAGTAATGCCTGGTACTCAGTTGTGGCTAAACCCTCAGGCTTATTTTTTCCCCTAGTCTTCTGACATGAGCTTAAATTGTTATTTCCTCAGACTGGGCTAGTAGTCATCTATAAAAAAAGCCATGAGAAAAATCCTGAGCCTTTAGCAGTATTCTACTGAAATCGCATGACTAGGAATACTTAGAATTCAACATTGTTCAGGAAAAGCACCGTAGTGTTGCACATCTCCTTTCCAGTTCAGAGACCATTAGTCAATTACAGGAAGCCTCCAGGATATTATTTTGGGGAGACACAAGACAGGGTGCTGCCCTTGACTGATAGTCAGTCGTGGCGGTCAAGTCAGCTGCACTGTCACAGCAAGGCTGCATTACTCAGATAAAGTGGACTCCTGAGCACATTCAGTCTTGTTTTAATATTTTCGGGCAACTGGCACACAAAGGTATATGCAGCCCTTGAAATATTCATCATAGGATCATTTTTTCCCTGAATTTTCACACTCGGACTGCATAAAGGGAATAAAATGCCTAATTGAAGCACTCAGCTACTAGTATAAATATTTAACATAATAAAAATGATCTGCCAAATAATCCCACACACATGAAGGCTCCAGGGCTTCCCCTTTCCATTCATCAGCCTGAGTACGACATTGGTGCCCATTCTTGCTCTTCTTTGTTACTAGATCAGTTCAAAGAGGAACTTCTCACTTCTGGGATTTAGGAGCACGTATCAAATAGTTCAAACACCATTTGAGGATGAGACACAGAATCTCATGAAACCTTTTGGTGTCTGACATGGTTCCCACTCATACAAAATTTACATGGGAGAAAGACCCTAGTCTAAAGGGTTTCCCAAATAGACAGTAGAGGCAAACAGGCTAAAATCTCAAAGCCTTTCACTGCATTCATGAAAAGAGAAATTTAACTGCAACTTCTATTATTGTGTGCTCTGTTACAGTGGAGTTCATTCAGGCACTTCTTGTCTGCTCATTTTGAATAATCTTATCAAGAAGTTATGCAAAGACATGGATTTTGGTTTTCCTGTTTCTTTTTCTGCTGATGCAACCTTTTTATTGCCAAAGAGATGTCAAAGAAACAAAGAAACGCTTTAGGGATACAAATGTCTGACTATTGCTAGCACTTGCATTATATCTCATTTTACTGAGGCCACCATAGCAGAACAGTTTGCAAATTACTATATTTATTAACGACACTATAAAGATATTTTGTAAGTATGAGCTGAGAGTATTAAAGTGACAAAAGAAAAAATGAAAAAAAAGGAAGATATGGTAGAAATCAAACTTTTGGGTGATTGTGTTATTTCAACAATATTTGTCTTCATATGACTTTTTGCTGATTTAATGGCAGGTAGATCTTCAAGGTGAAATAGCAGGAGTCGTTCACTGCTACATTTTCACTTATCAGCTTTGAGTTCTTTCATGACTTTGTTAAGAAGTGAAAAATTTGAGAAGCATTATTTTAGATTATAAATTTGTAGTCTCCAAAAGAGCAGCACTTGCTTGCAATATTGCCTTTAAAAAAAAACATAGAAAACAAAGAGGAAATACAGTATATAATAGTGCCAATTATAATTATTATAGAGTTTTTCAGTGTCTAGCAAACTATAGGCTTTCTTTGAAGACCTTTTGATATCATTAGTACAAATGTAGACATATATAGAAGTTTCAAGAAGACTACAAATATATAAGAGCTCTCTGAAAAATTTCATTTTAGGCTAATAAAAAATAATTTGTGGATTTTTGCACAGATATTTAACTTCATATTGTTTTTCTTCTTACTTGTTTTTCTTTACTCACCCCAGCAGAATAGCTAAGCTCTGTTTGAATACCACACAAAAAATGCTTACTTAGAGAAATGTTTTTCTATTTTAGGATTATTTTAGTGATTCTTTGAGCAGATTTTTATGCTTTTAAATCTTTTGACCATCTTCTTCCAATACTTTTACTCTATCATCAAATAATATGAGGCAATGACATAAAACACCTCAGAATAATTGTGGTTTTCTGTATTGAATTCTGCAAGCTCTGCTTTTTTAGAGAGCTATACCTCACCCCTCAAGAGGGCAGGAATGGTTTAGACTCCCAAAAATCATTGTAAAAGAACCTGACTTAGTAAACTTGAAATAACTGGTGGCTTGCTGAATAGTGCAATTCTCTCTACTATTCTATGAGCATTTACATGTAAAATCAGGTCTCTAAGAAGTTCTTAGAAATAGAAAGATATATCTACAGTGTTCTGATCAGTGAGTAAAAGTGAACGATTTCCCTACTTCTGATAAGGAAATATGGCTTCAACCTATTGTGACTACTTTCTGTATGTATCTATTAAAAAGAAGGTTTTTGTATTCACTCACAAACAGCAAAAACACCCTTACATTTTAAACAGCAAACCTTTGTAGTGTATGTCTTGTTCAGATAGTTCAAATAATTACTCCACATCTCATTTATAGAAGAAAAGAGAGAAGAATACTTCAAAAGTTATTCTGCACCAGAATTTTGTATTACACATTTCCTTCCTCTTGACTTTTAACTGTACAGCAATTCCTCATGTTCTTTGCTCTATATCTTGCACCTCAGATATTAAAAAAAGAGTAATTAAGTATACTGTAGCCCAGATATGATCAGGAACACACAAACTCAATTTTCCATTTTTAAGAGATATTAAAATGTTAACTTGTATCTTTTGACTTCCAAGCTTGAGATATTTATTATTTCTTTTTAGCAAGCAGTGAGTTTGAAGTTGCAGGGTAAGAAAGTGCCTAAATGAATTTTACATAAAAAACTAAGGAAAGTTGAATAAAATGCAAGAAGTTTACTTAGAAATTTTGCATTTGTAAGAGAGAAAATACTCCAGTTTTCTGCATTGCAACATTACTTTTAAAAGTTTTAAGCAATCTGTCTTTGAACACAAGTTGAACGGTCTTTATAACTGTGGATTTTTTTATTCAAAATGTGATCTTTTAAAATTGATTTGCAATAATACTTACCAGCAGAACATCTTGTTGCTAGTAATTGGTTTGAACTTTATGCATTTTCCTCGTGTCTTATAGAAACTATTCAAGTAATATAATTTTAAAGAATTTCACTTTCTGTGCAAGAGACAAGGAATGAAGTATTGCATGCGTATGTGCATGCATGGGTGGGTAAACGTTTCCATGTGGATATACTGCAGCTGGGCAATCACATAAGACACTGCAGTGTAGTTGTAAGCAAGGTCATTTACATACTTCTTGAAGACTTAATCCTGTTGACGTACAATGTCTTTTAACTTTACAATTTTCTTTATTTCATAAGATTTTTGAGCAATCAAATGCCCTAACTCCTTACAATTTTCTTCCTATTTTTGCATTTAAATTCCATGTTTGCCAGCTGCTTAGAAGAGCCAGACTCCTTGCACAGGAACAGTGAAATGAAAAATAAAGTAATGTAGTATGGTTTCCATGGAAAATATAGAATCTAGAGCCAGCATCCAAAATCTTTAGAGTCTCCCATGAAGACCTGGTGGAGCTGTTTGAAACCAGGTCTAAGTATTTCAGATTTCTCCAGGGTGGATGTTTATGTTCCTGAGACTCAGAGCAAATTCCACAAAACCAAGTCTGCATTGTGATAGAGATTTGTCCAACCTCTGCTGCTACCTCAGATAATATGTCTAGTCTTTTGACTGATTATTTCACTATTATCCAATTCTGTTCTTTAATTATTAAAAAATCAGAGGATCAGAAAATGGTTGATCTCAGAAGGCACCTCTGAATGTCGTCTTGTCCTACCCCCTTTTCAAGCAGGGCAATCTATAGCCACTTGCCTAGGTTCATGTCTAGACAGATATTGAATATCTCCAAGGACAGAGACTCCACAATCTCTCTGCTACCTTGCTAGTCCTGAGTCACCTCATACTGGAGATGATTTCCTGATATTCAGATGGAACCACCTGTGATTCAGTGTGTGCTCACTGCCTCTTGTTCTGACACTGGATACCACTGAAGAGCCTGGCTCCATCCTCTTTGCACCCTCCCATTCGGTTTTGGTAAACATTGGTGGGATCATCTCCGACCCTTCCCTTCTCCAGACTGACCAGTCCCAACTCTATCAACCTTTCCTCATATGCCCCTTAAAAAAATTCATGGCACTTTTTTGAACTGTCTTCAGCAGCTCCATATTGCTTCCTATTTTGCCTCCCACTTTCTCTCTCCTTATGGGTGATCCATCTTATTTTTCACAGAAAAGTTTTCCAGTCTTGGGTGTTTTCCTTACAGAATCATAATTTTCATCTGTTTATTGGAAGATCTATCCAGTCAATGTTTATATAACATGAATGTTCTGACCCAGCCAGACTGAGAATAACCATTTGACTGGATTACATACAGAAGAGCTGCTAAAACCTATTCTATTTAATAGTAGACTGTTTAAAAAGCAAATATTTTCTAGGTAAACATGCTTAAACATGGTTGAATTATAAGCATCTGTGATAATATCTTATTTAGATTTTTGTTTTTATTATAGTAACATTGGTGTAATAGCATTATTTAATGAAGGGCTATTATCTCGTGTAATAGATTTTACTTCCCTTTCACTCTTGAAATGTTTAAAACTTTCAAAAGTTTATTTTTCAAAACTGAGCAGATCTACAATATTTCTAGAATGTTAAAGGATTGTGCATTTTTGTGTGCATTGTTACCAACATTGTTGTATTGTTAAATGAGAAGATACTTTCAGAATTGTTTTGCAGATTGGATTGTATGGTCTAGATTGTATTTCAGCCTGGATTCTTGCTACTAGCACTGCTTTATATGAAAACCCTTTCATATGGTAGAAATCCTGGCAGGACCCTTTTTGCCTTCTTTCCTCCTCTGTACTTTATTAATGTGGTGGAGTGTTTTCAGCAAATCAGAGTGATCCTGGCAAACTCAGTAAAAGGAAGGAATGGAATGGTTGCATGAGATAAAATTGGGATGTTAATTTTAACCATTAGTAAAAGTAGATTTTCTTTAAGTAGCTCACTTTCAGAGCTAGATATCAGTATCTAACTAATTAGCTGAAATATCTGATTACATTTAGTGTTTTTGGTAATCATATCCATCTACTGATCTATAAAAATGCTTAACAATTAATATTAATTGCCTACTCAGCTATATTTGCAGTCCTGTAAGTTCATGACTATTTACTCATGATTTATGTTGTGCAACTGTAAAAGAAATTTGGGAAGAACAACAGGAGCCTGGTTATAGAAGGGCAATTTAAAAAGCGATTTTACAGCTCCAGTTTTTGAAGTCAAAACCTTTTGACTGTTTAGGTTAAAATGGCTGATCTTGCTTATTCAGCATTAGACTATTTCATTATGTTATCTGGTTATGATTCTTACTGTTCTTAATTTTATAAGGCTAGAGGGAAACAGCAGATTTGGTGTGTTGATTGTGAGTTTTTTTATTTGATACATCTCCTTCTTCCATAGTCTCTCTTTTTTTTTTTTTTTTTTTTTAACTCATAGCTCCTTTTCACACTGACCCAATTCTGAAACAAGATGATCAGTTCCATAAGTAAATGGGAAAAGAGTGCACAACATTCATTTTAGGTAGAAAAGCAGTGCAAGTGATACAGATTTCCCAGACAAGACCAGTCTATTCTAAGAAATCATTTCTTGAAATGTTTCAGTCTTTCATATTTCTAGTTTTGGAAAGTATCTTCAAACTGAGCCACACTTTGTGAAATGATGATTTGTCTATGCATAGTTGTCTATTGAAGCATATGTCTAAGACCCAACTCACTTCATCTCTGTATTACACCTGACTATAAAAACATGATACAAGCCCTCTCAGATATAAATACAGTCATTTTTATCTAATGGAAAATAGCACATATATTAGGCATTATCTTGTTATCACAATAATTTCTAATGGTAATTCTTATGGAATTATTTTTCCAGTAAGACCAAGTGGATGCTTCCGACAAAGAAAGTGTCTCTTCTTGGTCAGTAGAGATGGCAGAGTATTCATAAACACAGAATTAAATTCAGATTTCTCTAGTTAAGTTGAGTGTTTTTCTGCAAAGTGCAAAATAGACAAAACGATTCTGAATGGATCTGCAAATATATCCTCTTTCATTAGGCTGATGCATTAAAATGTCATGTGGTCAGCTGTGTGTGATGTTCTCACTTGCTAATGCATGCAGACACATTTCTGTACCCTTCTGAAAGGGACAGACAGAGAAAAGCAGGATTTTGTAACAGAAAAAAATAAATTGCTATGATGATATTAATAATTTCTTTATTAATAATTATTGTATTGACATAGTTTTGAAACATTTCATATTTCCAAGAAATATATGTATAATTATATAACTAAAGCACATCATTAAATTTGAGCATATTGACACAACATTCTCCATATTGAACAAAACTAATTTTGTCTTTCTCTATTTTTAAGATCCAGATTTTAAGGACCTTGGCGTTTTGAAGCCATTGCCAGGTTGGTATGTTGTTCTGGGGTTTTTTTCTAACTTAGAGGCCTTTATACTCTGCTGTAGAAAACATTTTTGTTTGCTGTTCAGGTTTCATTTTTTCTGGTGTTTTGTTATTCAGTTTGTGAGTTTGAGATGGGAGGACCTGAAGGAATTGTGGAATCTGTACAAATTGTTAAAGAAGGAAAAGCTTCTGAAACTGAAGCAGTAGACTGTAAATGGTACATCCGAGCACCACCCCGATCCAAGGTCAGTCCTTCATCCACTTGCTGATTTGCCATTTAATTTAAGAAATTGACTTTTCTAATATATTGTGCATTTCTTAGTACAGTCAAATCTCGTTTAATAACTTCACAGCTTGAACTGTAAACTATTTTTTTCCTTCTGCTGTGGAAAGGTAATTTGTCATCTCAGCCAAAATAACCACCTTTCTCCATAAATGATGATTTGGGCAGTGCTATTGTGCTTTTTGTGCCATAATTAATTTTCTTAAATTAGTCTTTAATTTTGCTCATATTTTTAAAGAATCAATGTGTTTTCTTAAGTGGGAAGTAATCTTATAATTTTAATTTTCAATATATTTCAAATACCTAACATAGAGACTACTAAGGGAACGCTCCTGGCTCCCTAAGGTCATCACTGTTTCTCATCTGGGAACTGTGAAAATGGACCCAAGGTAAATTCATGTTCCTCTGTATGAAGCCTTTAGTTCCTTTGGTTTAGAGACACAGAAAAAAAAAAAAGGATTCTCATTTCTTTTCCTCCACAGTCAGCAAGCTAGGGGTTTGTAAGAAACACGAGAGGGTTGTAGTAAATTTAAAAATACTTGGATTCCCCTTGATTTTCTCTCTTATCTGTAGCTTATCAGTTATGACATGAACTAATTGTTGCTGGCTACACTATGAATTCTCCCCTCTTTGCAATAGGAACAGCTTTATGCTTCCCACCTACTTTCATTCACAGTGCAAAAGACACCCTACAGTATCCTTTTTCTAGCTGTCTTTTATTGGACAGGAAAGGTTTTACAAAGTAGAATTTATGTATGCACTACTTTCTGCCATCTTTAAACAGATAAGAGTTTTTTGTCTCTCACTGAGGAGACTGTACTGAATATGTAACTGTTTCATCATCAGTGTAACACATGGAGGAATGCTGAAGGGTTCTCTCCAGAGAAGGTTTCCAGAAGAGAAAAAGTCATTAGTATCAGCATTTTTCTATTGGGGAAGTTTGGGAAAAGAGTTGGCTCACCAAGACTACAGATGAATTATTTCCAGAATATACTTTAATCTTATAAATTTTTTTTTTAAAAACTTTTGGATAAAATTAGTATTGATAGAGGTTTTCAATTAAGTAGATGAGCTCCCCATTTTGCTACACTAAGTAGTGATATGAGATGATTGGGCTGATGAATGATTATCCATGTGTTATATGCAATTTATATTCATTCAGGGCAAATCCCTGTATTGATATAAGCTTTGGGAAGAACATATGGAGAGCAGCCCTGCCGAGAAGGTCTTGAGGGTGCTGGTGGCTGAGAGGCTGGACATGCCCCAGAAATGTACACTCCCAGCCCAGAAAGCCAAACATGTCCTGGGCTGCATCCAAAGCAGCATGGGCAGCAGGGTGAGGGAGGGGATTCTGCCCCTCTGCTCCACTCTGGTGAGACCCCACCTGCAGTGCTGCATCCAGGGGTCCTCAGCAGAGAAAAGACATGAGCTTGCTGGAGCAGTTCCAGAGGAGGGGCCACAAAAATAGTGAAAGGAATGGAGAACCTCTCCAGTGAGGAAAGGTTAAGAGAGGAAAGGTTGTTCAGTCCAGAGAAGAGAAGGTTCTGGGGAGACCTTATAGCCTTATGGTGTTCCAGTACTTAAGGGGCGCTTCTAAGAAAAAAAATGGACAAATCTTTTATCAGTAGAGGTAAGAAAAGGTGTTCTAAACTAGAGAAGCGTAGATTTAGACTAGATATGAGGAAGATATTTTTACAATAAGGGTTGTGAAAAGCTGGATCATGTTGCTCAGAAAGGTGGTGGATGACCATCCCTGGAAACATTCAAGGCCAGGTTGGACAGGGCTCTGAGCAACTGGACTTGGTTGGAGACGTCCTTGCTCATGGCAGAGGAGTTGGATCAGATGACCTTTATAGGCCCCTTCCAACTTGAACTATTCTAGGATGTATTTAGGTGTTAGTAGAAAGAAAACACAAACACAGACTTGTAGTTACTAGAATTAGTACAATTAAATAAGCCAATAACATTTCCCTATAGTTATAACTTAATTTTATGACTGGTTGATTAGATACTGTCATTGTGATGATCTTAGTTGATCTAATTCTAAAGTTCTATATGATTCAAAGCCCTGTTAAAAATCCCACTTTTACATACCTGTAGTTATCCATACCTCAGTTCTGATGTACAACTCCAAATTGGATTTTTATGTAACTGTAAATACAGTGTGTATCAGAAGAATGCCATGCTACCACATTAGTAGAGGGCTAAAAATTAAAGTTCATTAATTCTTCATTAACTTCAATATGTGCATTTAGTTGTGCTGCATTCCAATAAGTAGATCCTAGCTGAAGGGCATCTGGAGGGGAAAGCAACAAGAAAGTTTTAGAAAAATGAAGTAATACTGAATGTTATTTATTGTTGTCTAGAAGATTTTTTGAAGGGATGTAATACAATAAAAGGCTTTTACAAGGAAGAAGGAATGCTGTAATGCCCATGTCTGCAGGATAACTCAGGCTCTCACACCCTGAAAGAAAATTTCAGGTTAGACATGAAGGAAGAAAAATTCAAACATCAAGGAGGGGATTGTGAATGTTTGGTTGAGAAAGTTGGTTCAGCTGGCATTGTTGGCAGTCTAAAAGTGCAGGTTAGGTAAAAAACTGGGAAAAAATGAGAGAAACCTTAACAATCCTACCTTTAGGCAGAGGGCTGGGCTGGGTCATCTCTTGATGGATCCTGCTGTTCCCATCTTACAGAATTATCTGGGTGGAGAGATTGAGCAATATAAAAGCATATAAATCAGTGTTTCCTAGAATGAAGTTAAAGGTTTCACAGCAAGCTAGAGAATATATATATAAAAAAAAAAAGATATTTCAGGCCTAGATCCATCTTTGAGGGGTAAGTCTAATTTAGCATTTGAACATAGTGTGGTTTTCCAACAGATATATTTATATACACAGAGACAAGTATATACATGTATAGATACACACATATACAGTTATGATTTCATCACACTGTGACAAGCTGAAAAATATAAGTTATTAAGGAAGGAGGAACAAGTGGATAAATTTTTAAGAAATTTTTATGAAGTAAGAGTTATGATAAGATTGTTTATGGGTCTGATTCAACTGAACTGGAACCTATTGTCCATGTTTTACAGTCAGCTTCCTTTCTCCTTATCTAACCTTGAATTAATGACATATTCAGTACAATTATTTAGTGACATCATTTTAATTTATGTCAGCTTGCACCTATGAAAACAAGCTCTCTTGCTAAAAACAGTGAGAACTCCACAGACATCTTTAAATCCATGTGTTCCTGTACTCTGGGCTGCACAGTTTGTTACTGGGAATTATGCCTAAAAGGCGAGAGTTTCTCAGAGAGAGTTTCTGTTGGACTTTTCATCTTTAGTTTCTTAATTAAACTGTGCCAGAAGGTGGGCTGTTTGCAATTTCATTTGGCATAAGCTCATCCAATCTAAGCTGTCTGCAGAAACAAGATGCAAGTCCTTCCCTCGGTTTCCAATTCCAGATTCAAGCCAAGTCTGAGCTCAGTATATGAGCAATGAGATCAGCCAGGAAGTGTGTACCTGAGGTCTCTAAGCCTGAGCTTCAAACTGACAGTCTGGGTCTAATGCTTCTATCCTCAGTGAGCTGGAATGGGACAGAGAGCAGAAAATTTGTTGCACACACTTAAAATAGAGCCATCACCGATTACCTTATATCACACACACACATACATATGTGCACACACAGAAAGAATCTGAAAATGTATGCAGAACTCAAACTTTCTCTAAGAAGGCAGTCTGAACACAACTTCAATCTATATGCAGACCTGGAGTCTTATATGTGAAAGTGACTAGTTGAAAAGTCTGTGTTTCTTGTAATCATTCAGAAAAAAAGTTATGAGTAAGATAGCTGTGAATTTTGAATCTGCACTTCATGTAGAGTGTGACTACAATTAGTATTCAGAGCAAGAAAGGAAAATTAAGAGAGCTGCTGACTGAAAGTGCTAACCTACTCAAAACTGTAAAGTTTTGGGGAACATCCTCATCTGAAAATTCTTCAGTGTAGAAGCCCAAAGAAGGAAGTGTATAACTTTCTTGCACAGGAATTTGAAAAATTTCAGAGATATTATTGGCTAGAAGCAGTGGATAAGCAAAGATTTTGTATTTAGGAATAGAAAATAAGAAAATGAATTGAATTATGGTTTTCTTACTTTCTGTTAAGTAGTGGAGGATAATATCACCAACAAATGTTTTTCCATGTTGGGTGGGTCAGCAGAGGCCCCCCAGGAACACAGAACCATGTTTGTGCTCGAGTAACTCTCCCTTCGGTGGGTAACTTTCCCAACAAGGTACCTTTATGTTATGGTTGTTCTTTGAGAGGCTCTGTAGAAAAAACAAGACAGCAGAATTTGACAGCAAGAGTAATAAAACATTTACAAATATGATATTATACTGGGAAAAAAACCCAGTAAGCCGTGCTATTAAAAACACTATTATCAGAATTTATGGGCACCTCAGAAAACAACATCAAAGTAGGAATTAATTTGAATGTAGTGTAGTGGAAATAATATATTCTGGAGGAATAAGGAATAGGAAAATTTAGACTGAACAAATAGCAGGAGTAGCCTCTTTATTTGCACCATGAGAAATAAAATGAAGTTAAAAGGTGATTAGGCAAAGTGATGCCTCATTCTATTTCCCCACCTGAACATGATATTGGACAAAGGTTATAGGATGCAAGACTTAACACAAAAGATTGAGAAACCCAAAGTGTCAATAAATGAGTATTTAGTTTTGACACATCATGGCAGCATCCTTAACCCAGAGCTGCCAGTGAGTGGGGGCATCTGTTTCAAGCAGAGCCGGTAGGGAGCAGTGGGAGGGGGAACACAGCACTTGGGAGGAGCCAGGATGAGGAGGCCACAGCGACAGGACATGACTGATGAGACTTGGACAGGCCTGGCCATGGTGGCTGTGGTGTAGTGGTGGCTGGACTCGTCTGGGCAGTGGGGCCAGCCCAAGCACAATCCAGCCAGCAGCTTGGCAATGGACAAGGCTGCGGTGGTGAGGAATGAGGCTGGGAGAGGGGCAGTGTGACCCAGTGTGACCAAGGCACTTATATGTTTACAAAGGGTTAATACTGCTACCTGGCATGCTCCTGACCAAATGGAGAGATGACTCTTTTGGTTCCAGGTGCCTGCCTTCATATTGAGTGTAGTCAGGAGAGAGACTGGGTGGTTGCAGGTGCGTTTCCTGGAGTGCTGGGAGGGAATATGAGGTGAAGCAAACTGCAGAGCTGTGAGTGAGTCTGTTTAAACTGCTCTGACTAAACTAAAACATTTTCTGCTTTCCTGTGTGAAGTGGAAATTTGTGCTCTTATATGAGACCTGCAAGAAAATCATTTTAAGCTGTTGGCACTGGCACGCTACCATATATTAATTTTTGGAGGCTTTTTAATCAGGTGTAGAAGAGAAGCTTCAAGAAATGCCCTAAAATTTAATGAGGGGGGATTATTAAAATGTTAGAGAAAAATAAAATTTAAAGGCTGAATAACTAACAGCCAGAGACAGTTTTGCAAGCTTCAGATGATCTCCATCTATGAAGAAGCTCTGAAGCTTACTAACATAAAGATAATGCAAACAATATTATGAATTTTAAAAAGCCCAATATATGTATGTATGGAACAAGGTGAATAAATTATGTTTAAACAAGTAGAAAATACTGTTTACCTGTGTTAAGCTATTAAAATCTCTTATGAGAAACAGTTTTCTTAGATGAAGGTGCAAGTACATGGTTGGAATTATGTCTATGGAATCTCTGCTATGAAGGCATGTGAATGTACATGCCAGAGTGACATGGTAAAAAACCCCACTTTTAAGTTACCATGAATCTATTCCCTTCAGTTATAGAAATATAACTAACCTCAACCTCCTCAAACCAAATAGCTATTAACAAATGTAGTTTTAAAAAGCGACTGAAGAAAGTAATAAAATGTCTGCCAAAGAGAACAGCAGAATCAGGATTTGATCTCCAGCTTTCAGTGTTAAAAAGCAGAACTGCACCAAGGAGATGTAAATGTTGCTCACTTGTGAGCATTTTTGCACTCTACTAAAGAAAAAATGAGGATGACTTGACAGAGTAAGTGTCAGTTATTGGATAGTCACAGAAGTTTGAAGAAACAAATAGGACAAAGCAAAGAAATCCAAAGAGCTTCACTTGTCTATAAAAACGGTTCTGATATGTGAGCCTTAGCTGTGAATCACAGGGTCTTAGAAATACCATATAAAGTTGTCATCTTGGACAGACAGTATTCTCCAAGCTCCAGAAGAGAAGAAAATATGAGGTATGGAGCTCTCCGTTTGCACAATATGGTCCCAGACTAGTAACAGAAGGACCAAAAATGTAGAAAAATCCTCCCAAATAACAAACAAAAATCCAAACAGAACATGTGTTGTTAACTCTTCTGCATTGAAGTAATGTTGATTGGAAAAAAAAAAAAAAATTAGCATCCAAGCAAGAGATCAGACCATTTCAGAAGACAAATTCAAGCATCATTAGTAATATGCTTTTTAGGCTGGTGTACTTGGTGTCCAGTTGCCTTGAAGGAGATTAATTAGTGTTGCACAATCTGCTTTAAAAAAATGGGTTTCCCAGGCCTAAATACTGGAGGTATCATCTTGAAAGTACTTTGTTAATCACATAGAGCTGAAAAAGATGCAGCAAAAAGCAGGCGCTGTAACTGATCACTGAGCAATGGGACAATTTAACCCAGTCCTGTGCTTACAAGTGAATTGATTGAACCCAGAAGCTGAATGTGCAAAAGCTGGACATTATGCTTGGATGAAGGGGAGGCTTTTCTCTTATGTTTAAATTACTTTTGGCAGATGAACGATGGCTTTTTGTTTGGTTTGGTTTAAGGGGACTGAGTGTCTGTGCACATATATTAAGTCTGATATGCTGGGATATGGTTTGAAGCTTTTCCTGACTGGCCTGATCAATCATGTTGTCATCCCTAACTTTCAGTGATTGATTAAAAAGCAGAACTCATCAAAAGCGATTCACTATGAGGAGATTATAATCTGACCATTTTACTGAGATGATATATTATTCGTAGTTTATAATAATTTTGGTGTTTTTTCACAATATGTTCAGTCAGAGATTTCTGTTGTTTTCAAATTTTAATTAAAAGAAATTGTAAAACATACCCAGCATATTCCTTTTTAATTATTATTTATGGTGGCAATACAAACCTTAAAAGTGACAAGAGAATTATTTTAAATATAACATGACTGGGTGTAAATTACATATGTTACAATTTCAGTGAGGCTTAATCAGTTTTGTTGCTAATGACATTGGCATTAGCAGTGACATCTCAAAACTCAGTACATCTAATACTTGAGCAGCCCACTCTCCTAAGTAATGTGGAGCTGATGATTTGACGAAAGTGGTCTTATTTAATCTTTGCAACAAAAATGTGAAAGAAGAAGATATAGCAGTTATGCTTCTTTCAAATAAGACGTTCTCTTCAGCAAGAATGCCTCAATTATGCTAATATAATGTGTCATGGAAATGTTCATTCCAAAAGCTCCTATTGGCATCAATGAAAAATGCTTAATGAAGGCAGATGGTGATGTTTGAATCTGTGACCTCTTCTTCCCTCCTCAGGGGAACAAAGTTTCTTATCTACTGCTAGTAGAAGTAATGGCTAAGGTCTCTGCAAATGAAATAAACAGTAATATTGATAATTTTTCTTTCCCTTTCTGATTAATTTGTTTTAGTGACATCCACATACCAGTGAAAGTAATGAGAATGTTGCCACTGGTTTCAAAAAGCTATGTATAGGGAACATTTTGCATTAGATAAAAGTTTGTCACATAATCAGTTTTATTCTTTTCCCTGGAGAACTCAATTTATTAGTCATTTTCTTCTGCCAGTGTGGGTCTTACAGCCAGTGACAGGAACAATGGCAAATATATAGCAATAAAACCATAAAAGTTGGCAGAGGCGTGCAAATGCAATTAAATTATTCCAGCTCTTTAAAATGAAATCTGATCCAATATCAGGTTGTCAGATTGTGTAATCAGTTTCCAGTTTTTAAAAATGCACTGCAGTCTTAAGCCAAAGGTCTGATTCAAATAAGTAGATTGAAAGAAACCCACTGATTTCAGGGTGTGTTGTATCAGCTCCTCAATATTTTATATAAAGTTTTGTGAGTAGTCATCTCCAAAGGCAATTTTGAGAATGAAGCTCCAACTCGTCTCAGAATATTGGGAACTAATTTCCTCTGGTTTATAAAACTTCATTGGAGAAGGTGGCATCTTTCTTCTAAAGGACAGACATAGATTTTTAAGTCAAATATTTCTTTCCAGTGGTTCCACTACCTACCAGATCTACAAATGTTATGGTGTTGGCTAAATTTCTCACACAGAGGAATGAACTGGGTATGACTGACAGCAGAATTCAGGCTTGGGAAGAACTGAAGGTGTTGGCTTCTTCACTGAAAGACACAAAGCAAAATGCTGAGTTATTATTCTCTTGAATCCTTTTCAGTATTTATGACTGCTACTCTAAGAAATACTTTACTATTTTATAAGGCTAGTGTGCCTCCAGAAACTAGAGAATGTCAAATGATGAGCCCATAGAAATAAGATTTTGTCTGTACTGCTATATGAACAGTGTGTTGGAACAGATCAGGAATAATTGATGAATGGTGGAAATTGCTGGGAGAGCTGGTATTTTGTAACCACAGTGAGGATTAGCACATGTTTCTTGTAAGAATGAAAACTCTTAGAAATTACATCTCCATACTGAAATGGGATACACTTTACAAGAAATACATGTGCTCATATATATGTATATTCATGTACACTTGTACATGTATAAAAAGCAGCAGGGTAGGAACAGAGAACACCTGAACAAGTGTGAGAGGTCTGTCACCCAGTAGGCATAGTTTTACTATTGTTCTGCCATCAGATTAATGTAATCTTTTTCTGGAGTAAATATGAGCTTTCCTGAAGAGGGAGATAGATTGTGATGTGATACATTGCTCTATATCTTTGTAGTCTATCATATATGTATGTGTGTATGTATATGGCATATAAATATAAATGGTGAATATATGATAGGCATATATAGAGAGTAAAAGTAATGATTCATGACAATAGCATGTTGCAAGCCCTCTGTTTTCTGTGAGCCATCTATGTGACATGCTTCTCTTCCTCGGAAACAGTCACATGTATGCAATACTGCATATAATTGCATTACCTGTGACAAGGCTGGCAAGTACTGAGGCACCTGTCTGAAGCAGACTGATCCTGTTAACTGAGAAAAGGAAAGCAAGGAGGGTTTTTAATTCCCTAAGTTATGCAGAGAAGGACTACAGACTGTCTCAGCTGCTTCCCAGGAGAGGCTGGGTGCCAGGGTTGCACAGTGACAGTTACACCCTTGCTTGAGCAGGACGATCTGGTGGCAAGGACACAGAAACAGCTCCCTGGTGTGTCCTGACTATGGCCAGTTGTTGGGTGTTTGCATCATGGCTCTGCCTCTTCCCATCCCTCCCTCCCTCATGTGGGATCTTTCTCAGTCAGCACAATAGCGTGTATCAGTTCGCTGTTTTACTTAACAACCAGTAAATGAAGGGAGAAACACTATAAAAACTGTACCTTGATATATTTCCATCTGAATATGTCTTTGTGTATTCCTGTTAGGTGTTCCATTTTGTAGAGACCAATACAAGCAGATTCCTTCATTTATAGTATGTAAACCCTAGGATCCATGGTGAAAGTAAAACACATTTAACAGCAATTTAATTGAAATGGATTCCTCCAAACTCTTCCAAAGGATGGAAATGATGGAATATGAGTAAGGGTTACTGTAAGAATAACATTAGAAAAAATATGTGCCTTTAGTATACCTAATTTATTCTGCTAGCAAAAATTTTTCACAAATATTCCTTTCAGAAGGACACTTATGCAAAGCATAAAAAGGAATGAAAATATACCATAATACACTACCTGAAAAGGCCTATTAAAAAATCCGAGCTATTATTAAACAGTGGCAGACTGCTTCAGAGCACATAATTCTCCAACCATAAGAGCTTTAATGTATTAATAAGGTGGAATTATTAGTCTTGTTGCTACTAGGATATGCACTGCTTGTGTACTTTTTGCAAATGCAGAGAAACTTATTATGCATTTGTTCTGTGCATATGAAAAAAATACTTGAAGTCAGTAAAATCGTTTGGATATAAGTATATTTGATGTCTAATACAGTGAGGTTTCTTTTTTACTTATTTTTTAAGTGAAGATGCATACAGCTCTGTGCTGGCTATCTTTACTGCCTTTTTATACAATTTCTGCCCAAATTCACCTTTCTGTATCATTGTCCTGAAATCTCATGGGTACCATTGGCAGTTTGATTCTGTATCATGTTTCTGTTGGAAATAGTACTTGACTTCTCTGTGAATGGAATATTTGATGTTGCTTGTATTATCAATTGCTTTTAAAATTAGTGGTTTTCCCTTTTAAAGTCCATATACATTTGAATATCAATAATAGCCTTTTATACTCATCCCTACTTCTTTCTAGGTAGATTTAAAGAGTTCTTTTCAAAGGGCAATATATCTATTACTTCATGAGACAATTTAACTTGTATGCAAGAGACATATCCACAAAATATGCTTTATTTCAAGCATGTTAAATTATGAAAATGTATACCATAGTGCTTGGTTTAGAAGAGCTGAGATGGTGGCCAGATCCTTGAGGAAACATAAAAAGATTAATGATTGTATTCTGCCTGGCTTTCAGATTCTCACTTCCTGAATCATTGTAGCAGAGACATATAAAGATGACACTGACTCTGGGGAGGGAGAAACAATGATTTGCCTTATTATTTCACATGTCAGTCATGTAATAGAACAATATCGTGCCAAGCAGTGAAAGAAGAAATTTCTAGTTTATCTGTCCTTCAGCTTGAAGAACCATTGTATATACTTCTGAAAAAAGGTATATATTTGGAAATTAGGACCTTACTGTGAATAAGAACAAAGAAATATCTTGATCTTCTGAGAGAGTCTACTTGGAAACAAGACAAAATACCAGGAAGTACAAACAGTGCTCCGTTTGAATATTATGGCCTTCCAAAGAAGTGTCCTGTGGATCACCAGCTCCAGAAAAATTATTATGATGGGGATATTGTGTATTTTTTCTCCTGCAATGTAGAGGAAAGTTGCTTAATATTTTTTTCAGTAATTCTCAAATGTCTGTACATGTTGCCTTTGTTGTTTGATTGATTCATAGATCTATTTGCGATTCTTGGACTACGAGATGCAGAATTCCAATGAATGCAAAAGGAACTTTGTAGCAGTCTATGACGGAAGCAGCTCCGTGGAGGATTTGAAAGCAAAGTTTTGCAGCACTGTTGCTAATGATGTAATGCTGAGGACAGGTCTGGGTGTAATCCGCATGTGGGCAGATGAAGGCAGTCGAAACAGCCGATTCCAGATGCTCTTCACATCTTTCCAAGAACGTAAGACTCTGATCAATGAATCTGCCTTTCAGTTTGTTAAAAGATACAAGTCCCAAAATCTGTTAATATTTTCTACATGCAGAGCAGTCACTGAATTATGTTGCCAAACAAGCTATGTAAATATTTGGAACAATTCTTATTCCAAGAATTTGTAGTGAACAATAATTTGTAATGCAGTAGACAGACCACGGAATTCAAAACTAGGAAAACAAGTACAAGTGGTCATGACCTGTCCAGTCATATAACTGATTTTTGTCTGATCCCCAAGCTAACATGTAAGTTTTTCCTTACACAACATAGAAAATAATACAGCTCTGAAGGTTTTTATCAAGTCTGATCATTTTCTATGAATCTGGTTTTTTAGATTTCATTATGATATGCATTTGAAAAATACCTTATGATTATTTTATCACAGGTAGTGGGTGTGTGCATATATCAATGAACGTGTATGTCAGATATTGTTATGCAAAGAGTTCAAGCTTTTGTAGCAACAAAAGCTTTCTAAAAGCCCTTTATATTTTTGTTAATATTCTCTTTATGTGCCTTGCATTTATATTTTTATATGAATTCTGGACTCAGATAGAAAGCAAAACAGACTTTGAAAGAGACAAAATGCAGTTCTAGACAGTTTAAGAAAGCAATCAAACCAATCACAAAAATCCCTCCACAAAACCCAATAATTCCATTCTCTGAAAATGATTGACCTAGATAATCCTTTGAAAGACATCAATTTGTTTTCTTTGATGGGAATAACACATATTTGGCTTTTTGAGAAAGGTACATGTGCATTTATTTTCATATGCTGGCTCATGTTAATTTTTAATATATTTTTGTTTTGTGCATCATGTGTCTCACAGAAAGATTTCTTTGCAACTGTCGTTGGTTGGAATGAAGGCTCAGCCTACCAAATACAGTCTTCATCTGTATTCTGTGTTTGTACCCTGCAATGAGGCAATGGGTCTCTATTGAGAACACCCTCCATAATTCCTTAATTATGGCTCTGATTAAAAATTTCTGACAGTTTACATGCCTGAAACCGCATGCGCCACAGTGCTCTCACACTTGCAGCCTTAGGGTGGATTAAATTTTTCTTGCCTGCAAATCAGGCTGGGGTCTAAAAGACACTGAGAACACTTGGTTGAGATGATGCTGCACTTTCTCATTCCTGCAACTGGAGATGCCTTGAATATTCAAGATCTGATTCATTTTTTTCACAAAGCATCTTGATCTGTTACCTTAGAAACAACTGCATAGACACTGGCGGTTCACAGCATATAAAAAACTGGAGAGTAAAGCACTATGATGACTAACTTGAAATGAAGGTTTGAATAGGTGTATGTTTGCAAAGCTCTCATATTTTAAAGGATAATAAGAAAAATGTGGTTTTTTTTTTTTTTCTCTTACAGTATTCATAATATATTTACCTGACATACTGCATCTTATGAGCTACTCCTTTTTTGTAAGCAGATGATAGTTTATACTGAATAGTATTCTGACTGGGAAATTCAGAATACTAACATGATGTGCTTTCTGTAAATTTACTCTGAAAAGTCATTGCTCACTAAAAGCTGAAAAACTATTAAAGGCTAAATAGTACTTTGAAATATGTTTATATAGCCTGCTCATAAATAGTAGAAGAAACTGCATCTGTGATTTTAATGCTGGGAATTGACTTTAAAGATTTAAAGGTGATGCAGATGGTACTTTCTGTGTCAGTTTTCCATAAGTGCTGCCCTATGCCACATACTGGTGCTGTCTGTCAGGAGTCAGCCAGAACAGATGTCAGTGAGACACAGCTCATGGCAGGTAAACTGCAACGTCTTTCAGCAGCATGTGGGAATAATTAGATCATCTGCATGGAAGAGAAAGAATGTCAGACCTCATTCAGGGAGATGTGCATCAGGGAACAGACACCTGTGTGTCTATTTGGGGACAAAGAAAGAGGAAAAAAATTCTGTTTTGTTCATCGAGCTGAGAAGGGAACAAAGCAGAAGATGACATTTAAGTTGCAGTAATGTGCATGGGAAAGAGTGACAAAGTAGAATTCCTGTACTTACTGTTCCTGTGGGAATGACTAGGAGGTGTTGGGATCTGTTGCTCCCCAAGTTCCTCTCCCTAGTGTGGAGTTAGGCTGTTGAGACTGTGAGTTTTCCCTTATACAAGGTGCTGTGTACTGGAAGTGGTAGTTTGTGGAAAAAAGCTACTAAGCCTGAGCATTGTTTCCTTTCAGTGTAAGTTTGTTCAGTGTTAATTCTTGTTACAGAGCCATTTCCTGGGGAACTTGACATTTGTGCAGAACAGAGAAATATTAAAGAGATTTCTTACATGATTATTTTCATATGGTTTGATAACTGTGCTCCAAATCCATTTAAAATATGTAAGCATTTTTTTGTTGGCATCTAAAAAGGGGTCTTACAAGTTTCCAAACCTCTCACAGTGATGTTTTCAGAGCAGCAGTGCTATGAATGGGTCTTAAGGAAAGGCATACAATGCATGAGGTTGTTAAACTTCCTGCACCAGAAAACCAGGAATGGTTCTCATCATTGTCTAAATAGTAGTTGAGCAATAAGTAACACTTAATAACTGATTAATTCTTAATTGGTAATAATTTTTAGTGGTGATCTGATATTTCATTATCACCATTATTAGCTATTCCAACTGTCATTGTGGAATATGTCTCCTTATGTCCTTACCTTTTTAATCTTTTAAATATCTTCTAAGCATAATCATATTTTTGTGCATGGGAGTCACTGTCTGCACTGGATTTTAAATATCCAATAAATTAATACAAAGATCAGTAAAAGGTAAACAAAAAAGCTGGTATAATCAAAAGGCGTCTATTCATCTGGTAAGAAGACTTGAAAAACGAGTCTTTGTTTTTTCACCCACTGACTGTTCATTTTATTTTTCCATGATTGAAGAGTGATCTCCAGCCTGATTAATGACAGACATGCTACACCTACAGCTTCTTCAAAGAGCTGCTCCTCAGCAGACACACCTACGCTTTAGCCTAAAAGCAGATTTGTAGAACCAGGGCATATGGGATAAGAGAAAAACCCTCTGTATGCACAGCAAACAAGATGTTCACTTTCTCACCTTTGACTGCTCCTTGGTAGCACAGCTTCCTTCTGCACCCATAACCCTGCACCAGAAACCTCAGACCAGAAAAACTTCATTCCTTCTCTTATTTGTTGTTCCTTTGAGCCCTGTCTGTTTTTAGAGCCCTGTTACGTGACTTTCCTAATGGAGCACAAGTTCTATTGTTCTTATTTTGTTTTTAACAATGCCCATACTTGGACAGAAATCTAAGGCCGTGTTTAGAGTAGTATTGTGCAGTTTGATCTAGTTTCAACACTCAAGTCCTTGTTTACAGACTTGAAGGTGATCACCCATCATGGGCAATTCTTTAATGGGGAAAAGGGGCTGCAGGTATGCAGTGCTAGGGACTGAGTTTTTTGAGGTAAAGCTAACTGAAGTACTGAAAAAGGGAACAGCAAGGTGTTAAGTGCAACACGTGAAGACACAGTTTCCCCTTGCAAAGACTTAGGAATGTAAACATATTGCAGATTTGCTGGTTTTGCTCTCCGCTTCCACACTAATATTCTAAAAAGAAACCATTGGGATTGCTTCCTGACTGGTGAGCGCTCATCTGCAACTTTCTTCTCCTCTGTGCTATTTGCAGCTATCTTTAGTGAAAAAACCTCACTGGCTAAGCATCCCAGTGACTCCCTGACCCTGAACAAAATAATTGTTTGGGGTGCCTAGAGTGTATAAACTTAAAACAGGCTAGAGCTCTGAGCACATGCTCCTGAGCTACCATTCCCTGGTGAGTTTTTATATCGAAAAATCCCCAAACAACAAAATGTGAAACCACATACAGGTGTTTTCTAAAGACCAGATTATTGATCTGTATATGGTATTAACTATCCATAAAGGTTACATTTACCTTGCACAGAGCTGTCAGAAGGTGACTGAGACAACACTCAGTGCTAAGAGCAACTCATTTTCAAGTTTCTAATAGCTGTATTTTATTCAGCATTTTTTTTCATTAGTGGCAAATGAAAAGATAATAATTTTAATTTAGATAATATACTTGTAGTGTACAGTACTAAAACAATCTTAATAATTTTATAATTTTAATAAAGCAAATGAAACTGTCTCTCAATAAATGATATTTTTCCTTGAAGACACTGATAAAAAATTTCTTCCTCTGTTTCAATGGTGATTCAAAGAACATCTGAAGAATTTAATTTTTCCTTCTCTTGTGGAGGAAAGAAAGCCCTGTTTTTCATTAAAGAACAATGGGAAAATCCAAATGATCTGTGCTTAAAGAATCTGTGTGCAGAGCATGATGCAATGAGCTGTCTTAAGTAGAGGAGGAGTAGGTGCGAAATGCCTAACGACTTCAGTGTAAAACGTTTCTCACATCTAACCATTGTTAAGATTTCAGAATTTTCCCACTCACCCTTAGGAGGAAACAAGACCTTTCAAAAATGTTATGACAAGAAAGGGAAGGGGGAAAGGAGTGAGAGAGAGAAGCCTAAAAATAACAAGTAGGGTAGGACACTTGTCTAAGATTATCCAGTCCTAGCCTGAAATCCCTGCCTTGAATCAGGCTCAAAGGGTAAATCCACACGGTTCAATGGAGTGCAGCATAGACAACTGAGCTGGCATGCTCAGAGCTAGTTCACACCCTGGAAGCAAAGGAGTTGCACTAACTGTGGATGGTGCTGAGAAACAGTGAGAAATACACTGAGGAAAGCACTGCACTGAAGTGGAACAGCTAGGCTGCACACCAGTTTCATTACAAATCTGCTTTTAGCTCCATCTTGTAAAAATATCTTTGCCCACGATTGCAATTTATATCGAGAGTATCCTGCAATGCCCGACAAAATAATGCTTAATGCAGAGAGATAATGTATTTGGTTACTTTTGTAATAACATCACAATAGTATAATAATTATTAATAACACGGAATATTTAATTTCTAGAGTGCTTTACAAATATTATCATTTTATAGTATAAATTGAAATGCCTTACTTGTGAGTAATTATTTTATTGTTTGAGTGAAAACAAATACTTTTTTAAAATAGAAATTATGACTGGTTTTATTTCATGTTGCTTTGTAAAGTTGGTATATGGAAGAACTATTAATACACTTTATATTTCTCTGCCTTACGGCTATTCAGGATGAAAATATTCCTTTTTTGTTAATAAATTAAAAAGTGTAGCTTATGGACATGTGCATTTTAAAAACCTTTCTATAGTAAAAAATATAGACAACTACATTGGTTCAATTTTTAAGAATTTTGAAAGCAGTAACCTCAAATACCAAAGAAAACTTTTTTGAATACTGCAGTGGAAACCTTTTGGAAATATGAATAATATAACAATTCCCTAATTTGTGCTAGAAACAGAGCTTATTTACATGCCCGATAACAGAAATAATGTTGTTATTACTATAGTTGGGGTTTTTTAAACATAGGTTTCCTAAACCTAAGACTCAGGATATCATGTCTACTCCTGTTCATATGTGCTCATATATCTTCTAGGATAAGGGCACCATCTTGTGTTCAGTGTAAATAGCTGTTGCAAAGCAGGGACGTTACACTACAATCAATTCAGGAACTATAGAATTTGTTTGTCTGTTAAGATACAAGGAATTCTTACACATAGCACTCACACTCATAAAAATAATATATCATCATTAAAAATAAAATGAAAGTGTTTGAAATTTTTAATACTGAACAAATTATTTTACAAAAACTATTCTTTTATATAAAAACAAATATTGGTTCAAATCCAAACTAGAAGAACCTTTAATAATATTTTTCTTTAATTAGTGATTTAATTTAGAGTATATTGTTTTAATGCTGTAAAAATCAAAGAATTTATTAGAGATTGACTTTATTAATAGAAATATATCTGGTTGAATTATATATGTAGTTTTAATTTGCTCAGTTGTGTTATAATCTTTATGAGTTGTTCATCATGCTGAATATGCTGTCTCACTTATTTCTAGGCCAGTACCTTAGTAGAGCTTGACTTAAGGCAGCTTTGGGACAGAGGAGAAATAACACAATTGTGTGTTCCCAGCTGTTACTTTTAATCTAATTATGAAGTCAGGTTTTTTTCAGAGAGCATGGAATGGACTCCAGGATATGGGCTAGTCCAATCCTTTTGCTCTAAGCAGGATCAGATAGAGCAGGTGGCTCAGGGCTGTGCCCAGTTGGGTTTTGAATACCTTCAGTGATGGAGATGATACAACCTCTCCTGGTAAGCCAGCTCTTGCACAGTGTTTCACCAGCCTCAAACTAAAAGTAAGTTCTTGCATTTAAAGGGAATTTCCTGTATTTCCTTTAGTGCTCGTTGCTTCCAGTCTTGTCACTGGGTATTGCTGAGCAGAGCCTGGCTCTGTCTTCTTGACTCCCTCCTGGTGGGTATTTGGATGCATTGACAAGAGCCTGCTCAAGCCTTCTCTGCTCCAGGGTGAGCAGTCCCAGCTTTCTGAGCCTCTCCACACACCTCTGATGTCTCAAGCCTTTAAAGGCCTTCATGGCCTCGTGCTGAGCTCACTGCAGTGTGTCTGTGTCCCTTTTGTGCTGAGGAGCCCAGAATGTGACACAACACTGTAGATGCAGTCTCACCAGTGCTAAACAGAGGGGAAGGATCATATCTCTCAGCCTGCTGACAATTCTGTTTTTGATGCAGCCCAGGATAGTGGAGGCTTTCTTTGCCACAAAGGCACATTTCTGGCTCAAGATGATTTTCAAGGTGACCTTATTGCATGCCAGAACTTTGTCTAAAAACTTGCTTTCTAGTTGGTCAGTCCCCAGCACGCACTGGTGCATGAATTTATTCCTCCCAAGGCACAGGACTTTACATTTCTTTTTGTTGATCTGTTTGAAGTTCCTGTTTTCCCACCCCATTGAAGCCTCAATCAGCATGATTTTTCAGAGATAATCAAGAGTGGCTTCACAATGATGTGAGTCACATACTGGGGACAGTCAGCAGGGGTTCATGCCTGTCAGTCAATTATATATTCCCTAATCTGGTCCTCTTCCACTCAGAGAAGTCAAAATTCTGCTGGGATCATGCTCCCCTACTGCCACCTCTTATACATATCTTTATGGTGTTTGAGTTTAGTCAGGAGCTCATTGTCCATCCATGCAGGATAACTGCTACCTTCACTTGATTTTTTGGCCTGTCCAGATAGGCAACTGCTGAGCTTGGAGGAGGTGATCTTACAGAATCAACCAACTCTCCTTGAACCTGTATCTTTCCAGGACCACCTCCCATAGCATTTGTCTACTCAGATCCATCAACAGTGAACTTTTGCTTTTCTGAGATCCAGAATTATGATCGTGCTTTTTGTTTTATTCCTTCTTGGCAGTATCCATCTTATGCTCCTGACATTCATTTTCCCAACTGATTCTTATTTATAAAAGTATAAAGGACATCAGAACATGTGGTCATCAGCTCCTTGATTATCTGTGTCAGGAAGTTATCAAAGCACTCTGGAAACTTTCTGGATTGCTAGTGCCTTGCTGTGCTGTCCTCTACAGACCACGTGGTTAAAGCCCCTGTAAGGATCAGGGCCTGTGATCATGAGGCTACTTCCAGCTGCCTGAAGAATTCATTGACTTCTTGTTCCTGATCAGCTAGTCCAGACACAAAGTACAACATTGGTAGCTTTCCACTGGTTTTCCACTAATCATCACCAAAAACCCACTTGGCTCCTCAACTGGGGGAGCTCTGCATTCCTGCTGCTCTCAGATAAAGGTCATTTATGTAGTGGGGAAAGATGGGGAAGACCATGGAATCATAGGGTACAGCTTCTGATGTGTGGAGATGCTTGTGCTGCTTTATCTAGTTGAAGTTAATGATAGCAGTAGTTTCCTCTTCTGGAAACATCCACAATCTTGCTGTCACATACTGCTTGATTCCACTGCCATCCTGAGCTCTAGAAATGCATCAGGACCAGATCCATCTTGCTGTAGAAGTCTCTGGTTTACTACCAGTTCATTTATCTTTTTGTTATTAGTAGAATATCCTTGATGTATTATCTCAAGACCCCTTTACTGTTCCTTTTTTTGACCAAGAAAGCAAATTTTTTCAATGTACAACAGGACTGACAAGTTTTCAACTTCCTTTGATGCTTTCATTCATTCCAACAAAATACCTTATTTAGAGTGGGGGAAATATATTGACTTCTTGTCCAGCTTAATCCCTCCAGGTTCATGGGACCACAGAGAGGACTTGGCTATTTTGAATTTATAAACATGAGGAAGAGGGAGCTGTTTGTCATCAGTTTTCTGAATCTTACATTTGAGTTTCTCTCATGTTAAGTTTCCTGTAGTGGCTTTGAAATTGCTTTGCTTCACTATTCATCTTGTTTTGACATTTATGCACTTACCATTTTTTTTCCTCCACTGTACAACAGCACAATTTAGGAAAACTTAAATTTTCATTCTTTTTTCTTCCTTTCTCTTGCCTTTTGTTTCTAGATGTCCCTGTCACCTTTTTGCATAATTATTCCTTTTTCTTAAATCTGTAAAAAGGCCTTTTTCCTTTTTTATTACTCTTAATTTTTCTCTTGTTTCTGAAAGTTTTCCTAATATTTTCACTTGATAGAAAATCTCATTATTTCTTCAGTGCCAAATGGAATAACCAATTGACATTGGTTTTTCCTGTAGGATTCTCTCCTTCTTCCTCTTCCCTTCAGTTCCTTGCTACCTACCTTTAGTTCTCCTTTTCTACTTACCACCACTATATATCTGAATTCAGACAGCACTCTGTCCTTCTCACTTCACTTTTAAGATCCTTCATGCCACTCTGAATGCTTTTTGGTGTTTCAGTCTTTTTTCTTTTCTTCTTTGTGGCTTTAATAGTATAATCTATCCTAATCCTGCAAACATTTTTTGTTTTCTTTTGTTTTTAATATTTCCTCCTTGTTCCCATATCACTACTTGTACTTTATCTATTTGATATTTGGGTCTTCTTTTTTTTTTTTTTTGGTTCACTTTTTTATTTTGAATGGGTGGCTCTCTAAATCTTCTTAGGTTTCTCACTTATTTTTTTTTTTTTTTCCTAGAGTAGGCAGTAAGACTGTTTCTGCATGTGGGAAACATCCCAAAAGATCCTCACCTTGCCTGGAAACAGGGATGGCAGCTAGAGTGTGAAAGGATGATTATGCATCTGATGTGTTACTTATGTGATGTGTCACATCATGATGTGGCACAGTATCCTACAGGCTCGGCCTTCACTGTCCCCAACTGACAGCAACAGATAGATAAGGACTGTCCCTAAGTATCCTCCCTTTCTAATATGCACATGTGCTCTTCTGATCTGTCCAGAATAAAGTAGAATCCTTTCTGTAACAAACTTAAAATGTGATCAGGCTCACTGCACCTTAGGGTATGGTATACCAGATTTAAAAACAAAAATTGAACAATGGGCAGGCTGGTTGATGTCTTCTGCATTGACTAAGAGATACATGCAGGGTATGTACAGTGTTATAGCTGAGTGAGTGGTTGCATATTTGGGGGTGTGCACATTGATTCTGATGGCATTTATTGTTTGCTTCACACACCTTAGCTGCTCCAAATAAGCCAGTTATGGATATCTTAACATAAACACTTATTGGAAAGTGGATCTCTTGACATGATATATAGGGTTGTTAAGTTCTATAAATCCTTTGTACTGTCTTTTGTATGCAAACCACTAAACCATTCTCTCTGCTATACATTTATGTTGTCAGAGGAACTGCTTCTAAAGTTGCAGAGGAGAACAATTTCCATAGTGTCTCAGACTTGAAGTATCAGTAATATGAGCATCATAACTGCTTTCTGGTTTAAGGTCTAAGTTTATTTTTTATCTTTCCCTTAAAAATAATTTTAATAATGCTTTTTGATTGCTTGAACTAAAGAAATACATAAGGAGTTCATTTTTGCCAATTTAACAGTGACAAAGTTTGTAGCTCTTCTGAACTACAGAAAGTTTTCTGGTTTGAAGAAGAGATATGAGGAGAAATTTATCTTTACTCTCTTTACACTTTTGGAGTAGCATCTTCACATCTCCCACACCTAATGATCTCCCAGCACTTCCATAAACACCACAGTTTAGCAGCATGCACAGTACCTTCCAAAGGCTTTCAGGTGGTTTCCTCAGTAATAATATATGGCCATTAGTAAGGCCATTTTCCTGCAGCTTTAATCTGCATGATTCTTCTAGGCAATGGGTTTCAGGGACACTGAAGACTGTTGTGCTTTTTTATCTTCATACTTGTGATCAAAGGGGTGCTTCTTAACAGTAGCCTTTCTTATGACTAAAAGGTTTTTAAAATAATTTTACTTTCTCTGTGTACAAACATTAAGGCACCACTGACATGGGCCCTAAAGTATCTATCTTCTTTGAGTCACACACATTTTCTTATAAAATTGGAGATTCAGCAACAAACTTTAAAAGATGCTATTTCCCATACATTATATCTGTCTGGGATACAGTTAACTCTTTTTGTATCAGCCCATAAGGTGACATGTTTTGGATCTGTGGTTAAACTCTTGATAACACATTGATGACTCCCTGACAACGTTTGGAAGCCAACCCACTACAGTGATGAGAGTCATGCTAGGGGAAGGTTCAGTCATTTCCTACAAAACTGAGCACCTCTTGCCACAGAGTAATAAAAAGTCTGTGACTTTAGTGCTCTCCATGCTGCATTTCAAGTGTTTAATATGCTCAAGGAGCATGTATTGTACAGTTTTTCATATTACAGAGTACATGTCCACTCCTGGATGTGTTTGTTGAGGAGAGCTGAATCATTTGCTAATTAATATAATTTATTATTTCTCTCATTTTTAGCCCCCTGTGAAGCCAACACATTCTTTTGCCACAGTAATATGTGTATAAATAATACACTGGTCTGCAATGGACTCCAGAACTGTGTGTATCCCTGGGATGAAAACCACTGCAAAGGTAACATGCAGAATTGAAGAAGTCGTCATTTACACTGCATGAGATACAGAATATGATCCTCAGTTTCTTGCTAAGTATGTGCCAGATGGGTGAAAGCTCAGGGAGGGCATACATCAAGCAATAGAGAAAAGGAAGGAATGTAAAAAATGCCAGTAGATTTTACTTTCAGTGTTTTCATTTTTTTGTCTTGTGTTGCACTGGTTATGTCCAGCTGGCTGGTTATGCTCTTCTGGAAGGCTATCTGGTCACTTGGTCTCTGGTTTCCATACAATCTAAAGCATAATTAAAGGTAACAGTTTGGTTCCTTTGCCGCAGTTACCTTTGTAAAGGAGTAACATATGAGTAGCAGGTGTCTTTTAGCTGCATGTTATGCCCATAATAGCCCAGGTGGTCTTATAAAGGAAGGTAAAGTGAAATTAACACTGTATGAAAGTAACCAAATCTACCTATAATCAAGTGAAATTAAAGTGCAAGGAACAAGCACAGGAAATTAGATGTAATATTTATTTCATAGGCAGGGAGTGTTGTTCTTCCTCATGTGCTGACAAGAGTTACTAAATATTCCTGTGATTCTGTTAAAAAAAAAAAAAAAAAACCCAAAACCAACCCCAAAACAGCATCTGTGTTGTCTTTAGAGAAAAGAGCTTAACTAAAGTACACTGTAGGCTAGGGAGACAGTTCGCTTCTGTCTTGTATCCCCCTAACTCCCCCCTGCTGCAGATTTGTTCCTGGAAACATAGGATATGCCAAATTTAGGAACCAATCAAGAAAAAATTCAGAATGAGGTGGATTAGCAGTCAGCCCATAAGTCTGCTGAAGCCTGCAAAATCCTGACAAGCAGTGCAACAGGGTAAAACACAAATGAAAACATATACTCCAAAAGCACCCAGCAAAACTATGGCATAGCATAATATTCTTCAAAGAAACTAAACATACAATTGGGAAATGATTATTCATTCTCTAGTTCTTCACACTAGAGGAAAACAGAAAACCTTCAGCACACTTTAATTTCCAGAACAATTTTCATCTTTCCTTAATCAAGTGTCTTGTGCATTTATCCTCTATTGTTTTTCTGACTAGAAAAAGGAGGTTTCCTGATTCCAGTAAAAATGTTGTTTGCTGCAGTGTTGCTTTTTCTAACTCTGCTTTTTCTCCAGAGTCTGATGTCAGTGAGTTAGAGAAACATTGAGTGAACCTACAAGCACAGATAATGAACTACTGAAGAGTAAAATTTTGGTATCTAGGAGATTATGAAGAGATGAATGTTATTGTTTTAGTGCCAATAACTTTCATTTCAAAGGCATGTTGTTAATTCCTTTTATATGTTTTAAGTTGCCAGGAAAAATTACACTAAACTGGGTGTTGAAACGTAACACAATTGTCTTGCTATGCCTGAGAGAGACTGATGCAAGCACTTTCAACTTGAATTTCTACAAGGCTCAGTCACCATCTTGAGCCTGCAGCCTTGTGAAAGCAAATCACAGAGAAAGATATACAAGAGGAGGGAGAAACTGGTTTTATTTTATTATTTTATTGCATTTTTCTGCTTCATTCACAATGCAGAATTTTCTGACTAACTTCTTAGAGGCTCTTGAGTAAAGGGTAGTAGGTATGACCAGCTTTTGGATTTTTATGGCTGCTTACAAAAGTTTTGGTAATTAATAGAAAAAAAACCAGAAATCACTTGCACCAATTTGTTTTTTATCCTTTCTGAAATCTAACTTTGAATAACTTTTCTATTTTCTCCTGATTTAGATTTTTCTTTGAATGCTGTCAAAATTCCCACTCAGCTTACAAATGTTAGAACTCAAATCCTGTAAAATCTTGTTCTTTCACAGGACCTAATGTCCTAGTTGCATATGTTTACTGGAAGAGAGAGAAAATAATGAAGAGAACATCTGTAACAGTCTTGGGAGCTTTAGCAGGCAAATGGAGTTCAGAGGTGACACTGAAGCCATCTGCTTGTTATGATGGTTGTTTTTTATAAAAAATTTAAATAATTCTTTAATTTAAGTATGCTTGCAATATACCCTGAATAAATAAGTTTCCAAGTGAATAGGTACACAAAGGATTTGTGTGTCGCTTATTTAGCTTACACAAATACCTGATTTCTTCCTCTTTCATGTTGGTGAGATTGATTAAGTGAACTCAGACACAGACTAGTCTCAGCCTTGCAGTATTCTATGAACCCATTATAGTGGTTTTAATTCTTGAACTGTAATTAATGCTGTGGTTTTTTTGTTTGTTTGTTTTTTTGTTTTTTTTTTTTTATTTCCTGTCACACAGAAAAAAGAAAAGCAAACCTATTGGACCAACTTACCAATACCAGTGGGACTATAATTGGGGTGACTTCTTGCATTGTGATCATCCTCATTGTTATCTCTATTATAGTACAGATCAAGCAGCCTCGTAAAAAATTTGTCCCAAGGAAAACAGACTTTGATCAAACAGTGTTCCAGGAGGTGTTTGAGCCTCCTCATTATGAGTTATGCACCCTTAGAGGGACAGGGACTACAGCTGACCTTGCTGACGTTGCAGATGACTTTGAAAATTATCATAAACTGCGGAGATCCTCTTCAAAATGCATTCATGACCATCACTGTGGATCACAAGTGTCTAGTATTAAGGGCAGCCGTAGTAACCTCAGCACAAGAGATGCTTCTGTCTTGACAGAAATACAACCCCAGCCTGTAAAACCACTTGTTCAGCCCATGAACAGGAGAAATATCGTTGTCATGAAGCATAGCTACTCACAAGATGCTGCAGATGCGTGCGAGATAGACGAAATCGAAGAGGTGCCAACCACAAGTCACAGGCTGTCCAGACATGATAAAGCTGTTCAGCGGTCAGTATCAATAGATTTTTGATGAAGACTATTGTGTAAGGACTTGATTGCCCAAACATTTTCACTCTTTGTTCAGCAAAGACATATTTTCTTTCTCCTTTATTTATTGTTTAAATTTCTGTTTCCTCATAGCACATGCCAGTACATTATCCCTCTTTCTGTCTCTCTCATCTCATGCTCCTCTTTCCTGGAAGATCCTATATGTCCATTTTATCTTTCTACTTTATTTCTTTGTTTTTCTTTTACTGTTTTACATATACCCACATGCATACATCCACAGGTCAACAGAGAACAGCTACAATTTTAAAAACCAAAGATTGTGTGAATTTTGTTTTTGGAACAGCCACATACGTGTGGTTTCCTTGTCAGTAAGATGGCCTTGAATATCATCTGCTGTTGGCCTAATCATCTCTAAATAAATACATCAATAAATAAAAGATACATGTATCCATTTTGATGCATGACACAAAGATGAGGAACACAGCCCTGGGGTAAGAAAACCCCTTTTCTCATGGAACACTACCTTTTATATAATGAATGACAATATTTCCAGAACTTTAATATGTCTGTTCCATTATTGATTACAGTATTTTCGTTTGATATATTAACATAGATAGACAGATCAGAACATGAGATAACATAGTGAACTCATATATTTACATATAAGAATGCAGTTAAAGGGAATCTTTCTAATCAATAAAAAAAGAAAAGTCATGCATAATATTTTTAAGGAAAGAGCTATTTATTCTGTATATATATTTACACTTAAAATGGCTGTAAATATAAATTATTAAAAGCTTACAAGTAAAAGAAAAATAAAACCAGAAACATTTATGAACAATTTATTTGAAAAAGAACACATAACCCTTTTTAATATATTTGTTTTCTCTGGCATGCATTATTTATGCATTTCTTGTGACTGTTTACATTCCCTCCATATTTTCTTTGCACATTAAGGCATTTCTTTCTCTTAAAAAATATGTTATTTGGTAATTTTAATGCAATTGCATGTCTGTGTAAATTACTTCATGAATATCGATCAGATTATCAAAATGTACTGTTTATTAAGTATCTATATGCATATATTTCTTTCTTTCTATGCAAACACTATTATTTTGAATGAAATAGCCATAACATTCCAGGTTCTGCCTCATTGGGTCTCTAAGCAAACATGAGTCTGAGTACAACACAACTAGGGTCTAAGAGAAAAAACCTGAGGTAAGTAAATATATCTATACAGCAATTGAATCACCTCTTGCTTTCCATTTTTCTGTTATACAGCTAAAATGCATATTAGATCTCAAATTTTATGTCATCTTGTAAGGAGTCAGGTTTGAATGCTAAAAAAACTGAAAGGCAGATGACCTCTTCAGCATTGCAAACTAAGCAAAATCTGTTGATGCCTTATTCTTGACAGAATTAGAGTCAGTCCCTAGCTAAAAACAATCTTCAATCCAAACGCATTATAAAGTCATGTGCTTTGCATAGCTCTTGTGTTTAATTAATTTATTTCTTTCCTAATTACTGTTTATGGAAATAAAAGTTAGAGTCCCAGCATGTGAAATAGTATGTAAAACTTGGAATTACCTGGTTTTGGTTCATTTTTGTCATCCAATCTTGTGAAATGTTGGGGGAAGAGTCTATGTTAGTACTGATAAATTTAAAGATTCTGTAGTACTAAGGTTAATGTTTTCAAATTAAACTTACTTTTCGGAGTCTTAGTTTTCATTTTGCATAACTTATATCAGCATTTAATAAACATAATCTCAGATGTTTATAATGGAGCTATTATAGATAGTTGCTAGTCTGTCAGTTTATATATGTGTACATATAAACATAGATAGATATGTGTATATACATTTTTATGTGTATATATGTATAAAGCAATTTTATAGCAAAATAATCCATTAATGGTTTTATTGCCTGTAGATAGTTTAAGTAAATATTTTTCTGCACTTTCTTTTCCTCAGAGAGAGTCTATTTTAACTTTGTTTTGCTTTCAGACAACTATTAATGCCGTCATGCAAACTCTGAATGGAAAAACCTATATGAATTTTCTCAGCTAGCTGAAAGAGAGAGTAGACAATTTTCCAATTTAATTTAATTGCCTTTATGCAAATCTAAGAAGTATAGACATATCTTACTTCCTTAGCAAGATATTCCCATTGCAGAAAAAAGGTATTCCTTTTGTAATTTGGTTTCTGGCCACCAAGTGCTCCTTAGTTATTAAACATTCTTGGAGATTTACTGAAAACTTGAGAAAGAAATTAGTTCCTGAGACTGTCCTTTTATTTTTTTGATTTTTTTTTTAAGTTATAGTTTTCTTTAAGTTGGTCTGTTTTATGTCTGTTATTTACTTGTATGTTGTGTGATATGTGGAAGAAGATTTACATTGAAGTTTTGTCATATGTACGTTGTTTTCATTATATAGACTGCTTGAGAATAGTGCGCTCCTGGGTGATTTTGAACATGCTACAATGAAATGTGAAACTATCGTCCTTGGAAACACCAGCTAGAGGTTTTATGGACTCTCTGACCAGCTATTCTCTTATCATGAAAAAATTCAGCAGTGTTGAGTAAAATTACTAGAAGGCAATAAGACTTTGGTTATTATGCTTATCAGTCATTTCTCTTTTTCTTTTTCTCTCTTCTTTTTGTTGCAAGTAAAATTCCCAATTTCAGGAACAATTTATTGAAATCAGGTATTTAGCCATTCATAATCACTTCAATAGAAACGTTTGTTGGATAAGCATCTAGCAATATGACTGAATTTGACATTGAGAAATTAATCTGCATGTATGTTACTGAATATTTGAGTTGGCAAAAAATCCCTTTATTAGATACATTGTAAAAAGCATGCATTCACAGTTATTGCTGTTACTGTTCCATTTCTGTGTCATATGCTTGCTACTTGTAACTTTTTATATAAAAATACATAAAAAAATGTATAATAATTTCGTACCTGGAGTTTAATGCAATGTTTTCTTTTACCTAATTTATCAATCCAGTGTAATTCAGGAGATTAAGCTCAAAATGTAGCTTCTAGGAACATGAAACACAGATATAGTGGAGAATCAACTGTCTCTCATCCCTCACTTACCAAACAGAATACATTAATTTTTTAAGGTTTAAAGGAATTGATGAGAGGTTGATCACCTAATTTCAGTTAAAAGGTTTTTGATAATCTATGTGTTCAGTTCTATACTCCTAACTAGTTTATTTCCATGGCAATTATTAAGAAGTTTGTTTCAGTATGGTGGAGTAGCAGATTTTTATCAGTTACACAAATCTTATAGTTGTGTTCCAATTTTAGAAATACAGACATAAACAGCTTCCTCATGCAAAATAAAATTATTTTTTTAATTCAAGCTCTAAGTATTAGTAACGAACACCAAAATCAAACCTGAGAGGTTACGTTATTAAGGAATTATTATAGGTTGAAGAGCCACTATGATGTAAAGTTGAAAGTCCCGTCATCTAAGAACTCAATAACTGTGCATAAAATCAGTTTCATTATCTATTTAAAATGCATCTTCCAAATTCTCTTCCAAAACAAATTTCAGCTCCTTCTAAAACATCTTACGTCATTCATGGTTGTTAGATTTTTCTGCATAAAAATGTTGCTATTGGAAAAAGTGTAAAGAATTGATTTATTGGAAAAAATGTAAAGAATCCCATCTATCTTCCCAAACTATAAGTAAATGGGAAAAAAAAACCCTCAAAGAATGTTATAAAAAATAAGGTGATCTCTATGAGCTATTTAAATATATAATACATCATTTGCATAATTAAAATACAGAGAATCTGATTTCTACAACTGTGAGTAGTGATATGAGAAGAATAGTTTCAGGTACTTGACTACTTTTATATTTACAATGTATTTGACAACATTTTTTTTAGCTTGAATAGTTTGTTTGTTATCGCATATTTCTGAAAAAGCAGTCCTCTGTCCTCTGCAGTCATTGAGAGTCATTGAGTCATCCCTCAGTTACATGGGTTTGCAGCATGCTCTAATACTCCATTTCCAGATCAGTATCTCTTCACAAGTTCATAAGATTTATCAATTTTTTTCCCTTAACCTTTCCAAGTCCTAGCTCATCATCCTTTTTAAAAACATATTACATTAAGATGCTTAACAAATCCATGCTTAAAATGGATGCATCCTTGCATCCATTATAAAATAGAGGAAGAATGAAAGACTTGATAAAAGAAATGCATATACATGCAGACACTTGTATGTATATTTATAAATATTTACTATTGGAGATAGTAAATATAGAAGGACAAATCTAAATATTAATTTAGCTTTGAATGAATTATATTGGTCTCACAGAAAAATGCTGAAATTGTTTTGTTACAGTGGCTGAAAATTTATATTTAAGTGCCTAAATCCCACTGTAACACAGTTTGTCTAGTCCCTCCTAGACAAATACACAATAAAATGAATTTTAATATTTTTCCAGTGAAGTGCTAACTGAAAGAACTTAACTGGAGAAGATACGGATATTAATAATTACATTGCATACACATCCTTGCTTTCTTTTAAAAACATCTAATTGGGCCACAGAAAAGGAAGGAGAAACATAAAATGTTGTGTAAACAGAACAAGTCAAGCCATTCAAACAGAATGGTAAAGCTTGATCCTGGAAACTCCTTTAGAAACATATTGTCTAATAGATAGGTATACCCTTAAACAAAAACTGTTGTAAGTACAAAATATGTGTATACTGGGGGAACAGGGTAAAATTATATCGATTAAAAATAGAAACAAAAGTTAATTCAAACCCAGATAAAATCTTATAATTTAAATATTTCATTTCAAGTAATTAAATTCTTTGTATAGTCATTGTAAATAATAGCCTAATCCACTATACTGCAAACAGTAAAGATACTACTTGCTTCACGTTATACAGCAGCAGGATATCTTAATGTGATCTATGAAACTCAAAATATTAAAATCAAAGGGGTTGTTGCTGGAAGTAAACAGATTTCCTTTCCTATCAGTATTTTTCATTATTATGAAGCCACTTGTTTACAACCAGAGAGAAGCTCAAACAAGCTTTCCATTTCATGGAAAGGAAGTTTGAGTTGCTAAATTAACTCAGCTATATGTGTTAACATTATGTAACACAATAGTAGCGTGGATAACACAATATTAATGTGGATTAGCTGAGCTCCTAGTCCTAGCTTCATGCATTTTACCTCACATTTGCCTTAAGCTAAGAGTAAGAGTGAGAGTTACTACATCATTTTGGTTTGACTGGTGCAAGGAGTGTGACCTACAGCCATGTTGACAGTATGCTTATTTCTTACATACTTTTTAAAAATTAGGTTCTGCTATCATAGTGCATTGAAATATTGTTTATAGTTGTGTGGTTTGCTTCTTTTTCCCCCTCCATGTTATGTATATACTTTTCTTTGTGCCTGATAGTTGAACAACCACACCCAAACATTTTTCTCTGCTCCAGGAAATACGACATTTTCAATTTGCCAAGGACTCTCTGCAGCATCATTTAAAAATCTCAGGAAGTCCATATTGTAAATCATCCTCATTTAAACTTTTTCTATCATCACAATTTTAAAAACAGCTTAAAAAAATACTCTAATAAATGTTAGCACCTTATCCTTCAATTTTTCTCAATTTTTATGCTGGAGATATTCTCTTGAAACTATCAACAATTTACCTAAGAAAGGGAATAATAGAAAATAGGAAAGTAGGGAGGTTTCTTGTTAAAGAGCAATAGTTAGCACCCACTCACACCCACCCACCCACCCCCCCAAAACAAAATCAGACAAAGAAAAGGAACACCAAAAGGTATTATAATTAGAAGAATACAAAGGACTTTTGCTCATACCTATTCCCAAATTTACAAACATATTTAGTACATATAAATTCTTTAACTACCAAATAAAAACATATTGTTCTTGTTCAGCTCCAAAAGACAAAAGTAATACTTTATAGAACACTGTCCTACAAACAAGAAATTGGCCTTTATTGTGTGTCTTCTTCTTTATGTATAAATTTCCCTGATACCAAAAAGATATTTCAGCTGAGGGAGCACAGCTGAAGTACTAAGTCATTTACAAAGGACAAAAGCTGGACCATTCAAAACTGTTTTGAACATATAAGTCTGTATCTGATCTGAAAAGATCTCACTTCTGACTCAGCATTTGATGTGAAGTCTTACACTCATGACTCCACTGCTATTCATCCTCACCTTAGGATCTTCTCTCTTTACTCTTTGATGATCACTTTACATCTTTATCCCTTGCTGCCTTTCATTTCTGTCCACAGCAAGTTTGGTTCGAGTTTAGTTCTGTTCCCATCTCACCTCAAAATTCACTGAAAATGCTGAAATCGTACCAGCTCCCTGCCTTTGTGTTACCTTTGCATCCACCAAGTTCTTTCCCATCCATCACTTTAGTGCTGTCTTAATCATACCTGCCCTACAAACAACAATGTGAAAACATGGAATCTCAGCATATCCTAATCACCCTCAATTTATGTGGCACGACAAAAGCTATGAAGGTGCACTGGGATGGACAGGAGGATGGGCTCATTAGGCATACTGGATCTGCATTTTAATGACTGTACATCAGTGTTGTCTGGGCTGTCTACCTCCATGTGTTGGCATGACTGCTCCTGTGATAGCCATACCTCAGTGTTCATCCACCATTTTTCTTCTCCTAGTTTGCACCATTGCCAAACCATTTCCAGCACTTCTGTGCTTTCTTCTGGGCTGTATTTATATTAGTATGTATCTCCACACAACATAAATTCTTCTCCTAGCCTCCTTCACGTATTTATTAAAACAGTGCACAGCCTGGAAAACACCTGCCAATGGTGTGGCAGAGCTATCATCAGCAAGGTAAGAACATCAGCTACCAGAAGAAGCAGAAGTTGCTGCTTCCATCCATTTTCTTTCCCAGGAAAATGAATTGTGCTGATCCACAATCTCCCAACAAGGTCACTATGGGGAAAAAGGGAAGCTGCTATCCCCTTCAAGCAATAAATCATAATTGGAAGAAGAGAGACAATTTAAGAAGCCCATGATCAAAAATGGAAGGAACAAGACTGCTTAGATTTCTTTACCAAAGTAACAGGCCTGACCAGCACTGTGCAGCATCATTTCATCTCTTCATTCTCAGATAAAGGAAAACGGCAATTCAAGCCTTCTTTATCCCAAGGAGAACGATGCCATAACTGTGAGTACCAATTCTATTCAGAGCTCTTCAAGGATTTAACAGGTTCTTGCATAAATGTAGGCAGACAAGGACTTACTGGGCCTATGAGGGTAGTCTTTTACTCCTACATGCAGCATCTGCAATATGTAGCTATTTAGATCTTCAGTTTTCCATTCATCAGCTGGTCCTCCTGAGCTCCAGAAAGGTACATAATAAACACATTCAGCTATTCAAAAATTGGTGGCTTTACAGGAAAGCAACTATTGGTAATTAGTTTAGTTGGATGTGAAAAGTACCCATGGCACTTGAAGCAACTATTGTGAAAAAAAATAAGGTGCTTTTTTTGCACAGATGCTAGATTAATGTATCTGATTAAATGAACCATTCAGTTGGATCAGCTGCATCACTAAATGAAAACACCTTCCATCTGAGATTTTACTTCTAAAACTGCACTGCTTGATTCATGCTTTAGTCACATCCTCTTTCTAGATCCTGCTTTTTTTCTGAGTTCAGTGAAAGTTTTAGTTAGGAAAAATCAGTTTGTTGAAAGTGAATTACTTTCTCTGTCTTTAGTGAAGCCAAAAATATGATTTAGATTGGGGAAGGAGAGCTTCATTCTCATTTCTTAGTACTAGAGGAGTTTTCAACACAAGTAATCTGGTCTTTCCCTTTGTTTTAAAAATCAGTGTTTCAAAGAAAAAAATAATGATCTATACTTAGGTTATACATGTAAGTTTGAAAAGGGAAGTAAAACAATGAAAGAGAACATCAGAAATCTAAATTAAGCATATTTTCCCTATGATCAAAGCAACAATAATATTTTCAGAAGTTACAATGCTAATAGTTGAACCCTTGTTTATTATATGAGCCCAATCCTATCTTTCAGTTTTGTAATAAATTTCACATTATCATAAGATAAAATTCAGCTGAGGAATATGAGTGATTTTATATTTGTTTACCAATTTAAAATTAAAAATTTAACATTTAAAAATCTGTAAGGCACTGATACTCTTTGTTTTG
Source organism: Lanius collurio (assembly GCA_020086605.1). Classification (NCBI taxonomy): domain Eukaryota; kingdom Metazoa; phylum Chordata; class Aves; order Passeriformes; family Laniidae; genus Lanius; species Lanius collurio. Next base: position 9,509,048 of record JACBWW010000003.1, read on the forward strand.
AACTCAACTGCTTTTGCTGGTCAGAAAGAATTACCATCTTTCTTTTTTTCAGAGCCAAGTTTCTGCATTTTGAGCTTTCCTTGCCAAATGGAAGACTTCTTTAATTCCTTTCCAACTTTTTCACTCCCACATTCTACTGACTGGTTTTGGTGTAGAAAACACCCATGGGGGGATTTTGTTTGATATTCTGAGCATATCTGGCACCTCTTTAGTAATGAAACAGTACAGAACAGCTCTGCCTGCAGGAAGAATTTCTTCAACTGTTATCTAAGTTGCATGGCAAAGATCCAGTCCCAGAGACTTGAGCTGTCATTTGAGAATAACTTTAGTGACACAAAGTATCTTGTTAGCTTTCAGTGTCTTGGTAGAAAGTCTACACCAATCTAGGCAAATATTATTTAACTAGTAATAATTTAAATCTTACATTTTTAGAATGTCAACATGACACCTCCATTTGTTAATATTGCCATCTCTTTGGTGATTGAAAAAGAGAGTAATATTAATATGGAAAACCTAGAGTTCATAGCAGAATGCAGCAAAGACTATGTGACATTTTTATTAAATATTTCACAGTTTTCAGATCTGTGATTTTTTCCTTAATTTCAGCTAGAATTCTTAGTTTTACCTCTCTCTTTTTTGATGCAAACTTTGTAGTCTTTATATGTCTATCAGATTAGCTTCTCTTTTTCAACTCAGTAGCTTATGGGGGCTCAAAAAGAAAAAAAAAACAAAGATATTTCCTGTTCTGGGATATAATATACAGCTTTACAAAAAAGTTTATCAAATATCATTAGAGTTTAGCTGTATCACAATGTGCTGCTAGAAAATTATTAGATTTGATATGCATAAAAATAAAAATAGGAAATGTCTCTAGAAGTTCTGCATGATTTTCATTTTCTAAGATTTTATTATTCGACTGCATTTGATCAAAAGATAGAAACCTCAGCAGGCATAAACTTTTATGAAAATCTCAACAGGGACATAAACCTTTTATAGCATGAAGTTTTAAACACACATCTGTTTGGAATATATGGAGCAAAGAAAGGGAACACTTAAAAACTTTTTAAATGCTTTGAGAAAATGACTGCTTCCTCTGTCTCAGAATTAATCAGATTTTCCATAGGCTTCTTTCTGTAGAATCTGGGCATAGTGATAAACAATGCATTTAAATGAGAGGAATGAAATGAAATATTTAAGAAGGAACAGGATTTAAAGCTGTGACATACCAAAGGCATAATAGCCAATTAGGTAAATAGAAAATTTCTTTCTTAGAGTTCCTGAATCAGAATCCTGTCCTCCAATCTCTGAGGCTCAGCAACTTCTGTTGCTGATAACACTAAACGAGCTGATAATTCAGAAGGCTCTTTGTGACCAACCACTTGTCATTTTCATTAGGACTCCAAAACCCACCACCAGCTAAGATGGTAATGACAGAAGTTAGTGAGTGATGAAAAATTTGGCTCGGTTAACCCTTACCTACATATCTATTTTGCCTTTTACCTGTCTTTATATTTAACCAATTAAAGTAGAAATTAGAGGGTAGCTAATTTAATTTAAAATATGTTCTATCTCTCTATCTGGATTCTCTTTAGCATTCTTGAAACCTGTTAGCTGATAAACACCTATCAAGTATTTCTTATTTAACACCATGGCTCAAATGACTTTTAGCTTGAGCATGAAGTTCTGAAGATTTAAATTTTGTTATCTCACCTCACTCCTTGACATTTATTAACATTTCAAAGCTCACTCAGGATCTGCTATCCAGTTTGGAGCTGACTTTTTTCAGTGCTGAATACCAGCCATGTCAGAAGTAAGAAGAAAAACTTTGCATCTGAAGATTACTAATCCATTTTCTCAATGCAAAGATCAGAGTACTAGAGCCACACGGTCACTTCTACTTCTAGGGGAAAAAGAACCCTAAAATTTCAACTTGCCAGGTTGTATTTTTGCTATGTGAAAAGAGTTCTTGTCTTCAGTTTCAAAGTGCATTGAGGAAAAAGTGGAAATCAAAGGAGGATGATTGAAAACAACATGCAAAACCCCAACAATGGTAAGTAAATAATTGTGCACTTGTGCCTAAAACTAATGTACAGCATACCATGGGGTGGAGCCTCTTCTGCTCCTTTTGGATAGTTTGCAAATCCTCTAATGAGTTTATGGCAATTATTTTAAGACCTGAATCAGGCATTGTTTGCTAACACGTTAGTTAAGTTGTGCTCATCTGCTCCTAAGATTTAAGGACTCTCTACTTTCATAAATGCTTTTTAAAGATATTGGTCAGACAGTTCCAACAATTTCCACTACTTCACTTATTTTATAGATCACAGGAACTACAATATGGAACTCCTGTTGAGATTAGCAAAACATTGCATAGGTATGGCATTTAGTCAGTATTGTAATCATAGAGATTGTTGGAAAAATAGGGGAAAATACAGTGATGTATTGTAATGTGACATTCAAGGACACCATCCACAGAACCCTAGAAAAGGACCTTTTAGAGAAAAGGCAGTATGACATCACCTCTAAGGAGCTTTCCTTTGTCCTTTTTCATATGCTGATTTCTAAAATAATAGCAAATATTGTGAAGAAGAAAGAGAGAACAAAAGCATAAACTAGATTTTTTTCTTCATGATAATAGTAATGCTTATCTCTACATCTTCTGCTTGGGTAATGTATTGTTTGGTAAGAATTCTGTGCTGATACAGGCTTTCAATCATAACATGTAAGGATGATGCTTGTGCAAGCCTTCCCCAAGATTATTGAAGTTTCATAAAATTTATTAATCCAATAAACATGAGATGATAATATTACAGCATTTTGCCTTTGCTGTTTTCAACAGAAAATGCATTCTAGATTAAAAAAATCTGCAGAAAGCTCAAGTTTGAACAAAAGTCATGAATCTCTCCCCACTCCAAGTCATGTATATTGTGGAGTTAAACGCAGACTAATTTGTTAAAATGTGGTGCATATGCTGACATATGCAATCAATTTTTTAATGTGGCATGCTTTCCATCACTTAGTATGCATATCTTCCAGGTACATGGACACTCTATTATGAACAGAAGAGCTTATTTGTCCCCAGACAGCAATAAGCAGTCATCAGCTTGCTGAAAACTGCAAATCTGCCCAAGCTAATGCTGCAAGAATTTGGACTGATATTACACAAAGAAGTTGGACAGAGGATACAAAGGAAAAGAGATGCAAAGGAAGGCTTTCATCCATTTCCAGAATATTTTATGCTTGGCATTACAAAACATATTTCAATTTATATGATGATGAACATATATTAAAAAGACTTATCCATTCGCTTTCTGAAGGCAGTATTTTATTCTGGGGGAAAAAAAGATGCAGCTAAAATGTCATAGTGCTTAGGAAACATCTGTTCAACCAGATCATGACTAAGGAAACTCCACACTAACTTTATTTGCATTTTGTTAATGGTTTATGTTTCTTACAATCCCTCTTAATGAATGTTAAAAACCTGTTAGTCAAAGGTATGTAATGTCTCGAAGCTGAATCTTGATTCAAGATCTTGGATGGGTTGAACCCTTTCTGGCTTAAGCACAACAGAAACCAGAGGAAAGATGGGTACTTGTCATTTCCCCAAGCCAGTGCCACTGCAGGGAGAGTAGGGAAGGAAACAGCCTCAGCTGAAAAGCTACAAAAGTTTTTTAGACTTCTTACCTCATCAGAAACCAAAGTATTGTAAATAAAGTCCCACTTCTGTAAAAGTGCTTATTTGCTGCCATCAAACAGAACAAAAAAGAGGCAGGTTACAGCTGTCTGACATTCTTCTAATTTATTAAAAGGTGATTGCTCACCTGCATTATCTTTCATGAAACTCTTTCTTAAACTGATCTGGAAGATTTCAAGCTTAGCCTTGCACATGGAAGAAAATGGCCTCTAAGCAGTGGGTCAAGGATGGGGAATCCTCCCTACTCCTCTTCTTTCACTTTCCCTATTGATCTAATGAACATCTGTCTTTAAAAAGAAAGGGAATAATTCTCACAAGAGTTGAACAGAGGACTATGCAGGAGCAGATAGAATGTTGCACTTGAAGGCTATTAGTTTTAGAATTATTTCCATCGAGTTGAATTCACAGCTTCAGGTTACAGTATCTGAGACCATCCAGTTGAAGGCAGGCTCTGGTAGTGCTTTCTGTATTTCCATGTTTCAGTTCTGCTATTCCAGTAGAATTTGGAAGCTTCTGCTTCTGTGGGCTGGAAGAAAATGCCTACAGAACAAGAGATGCTTCACAACATATGCCTTAGATAGCAGCCTCCCTTCTTCTCAGCTCAGCCACTCTCACAGACGACCAAGGTCACAGAGGTGGAAGTAACCAGTAGCAGCTGGAGGGAAAAGACTCTGAGCTGGTGTTGGAAAAGGGAAACTGAGGTCTTTTCCTGGTGTATTATTGCTGCTTCTTCATCAATAACAACTGATAAGTCATCTTGCAACCAGTGAAAAGGAGAGAAGTTTTCTTTTGTCAGCCCCTCCTCATGTGAACTTACACCTTATCTGAACTTACAGCAAGCGCTGACTGGCAGAGGGCATTATAAGGACAAGGGTCTTTTTCTATCAAATAATTTTACATTTTCCCTTATTTTTCAGGGAAAAGTTCAGTATTTATTGTGTTCAAATAGTGCTACCTTGTCACCAAGGTTTTCAGACACCTCAGGTTTTAGTGCAGGACAGGTTTTTAACACTTCGATAGCGTGGTCAGCTTCTATTGGAAAGCTCAATGTCCAGTATTGTTATTTCAATGAATTTATAGTCAAAACTACTCTCCTCATGAATACTTATTAATTTTGATCCAGGTCAAAACAAACTCAATTACCTGCCTCTGTGGAAGATTTCAATAAATCTTTCTCATTTCTTTTTGCTAAAACGGGAAGATGAAGGAAATAAGGTAACATATTTTATCTGAAGTCAGTTTCTAATTCAATTAGAGCTTTATCTTGGCCCCATTGAACTCACTGGGCTTTTTGCCACTAACTAATAATGTTAGAGTCAGACTCATAAGATACAGTTTCTTATTTCTTCCAGATAACCAATTAAAATATTAAATATCTCAGGGTGAATGCTTCCTTCTTGTCCACATGTTCTTTGATATTGTGCTCTTGCTTTTTCTTCTGTCCTTCAGTGAATTTTAATTAAGAGTTCCTTTGTGCATAGGTGAAGGGGAGCTGTTTTATTTTAAAACTTTTCAGGATATGCATTAGTTTTGATGGTTTCTAAAGAGAGAAAAAAACAGGAACTTTTTTTTCCTAGTGGAGGCCTAATCTACCAAATATGTTTGCCCGCATATGAATTAGGAAATGAGATGATGAATAAGGGGTATGAGAGCAAACATACACTCTCTCTCCTCTTTTAATTTAAAAAAGAAAAAAAGGAAAAGAATGTATTTGATTATTAAAAATCCTAACTCATCAGACTCTACAGAGAAAATAAACCTCCTTTATATTTCACAAAATGTCCATTGTGAAAACAAGATTAATATTACTGATAGTTGGATTAATTTCTGAAGTCTCATAAAGTTTATATCCATTCTTTCTTTTTAAATCTGTCAGATCGGTTCCTACACCAGAGACAACCAAAAATAAGGCCTTTGGATCCAGTTTGTAGTACATCTGGCAATACAGGTGAAAGGAATGTGATACCAGGGACTGCAGATTCAGAGAAGAGATTGAAGCAGGAGCTGTGGGAAAAGCGGCACCTCTAAAACGTTCCTGAATGCAGGTATATTCTTATATGGAGAATAAGAATATATTTGAGTGGTGGAGAGAAGAAGAGAAAGAGAAAGGGAATGAGGAAGGAGGCTGAGGGAGCAGCCTCATTGCTCTCCACAACTACTTGAAAGGAGTTTGTAGTGAGGTGGGAGTCATGTTTCAGTCTAAACGATGTGAGAAAATGGCCTTAAGTTGTGGCAGAGAAGGTTCAAATGAGATGTTAGAAATAAGTTTATCACTGAGAATGGTGGTTAGGTGTTGAAATAAGTTGCCCAGGGAGGTTGTGGAGTCACTCTGGAAGCCTTCAAGAGGAGCCCAGGTTTCTCACTTGGGGATATGGTTTAGGGGTGATTATAGTGGTGTGAGGCTGATGGCTGGACTAGATGATCTTGAAAGTCATTTACAATATTTATGATTCTGTGTGACTCTTGATTTTCCTTCAGATTTCTCCTGGTGACCATATACTTGGGTGACAGTGTATGTACCAGTAGCATTGCCTGGCTAATACTTGAAAAAAGGTACATTATCCTCCATTCAGGTGAATATTTGAAAATCCTAACTTCGGTCTAAGAAAAGATTTTGCACTACAGTTATTAATTTGCGTCTTATGTGCAAGGCCAAAAATATTCCAGTTATCTCTCTTCTGTGCAAGTGCCCACTGCATATTGGTGAGATGGTAACTGAAGGCCTTTCTAGAGCATTTGAAATTAAGGAAAATTTAACTTTTTACTTGGATTTAATAACAGTAGGGGACTAGAAGGGGAGAAAGTGAAATCCCACTCAATCCACTGATATGCCAAGAGGGTAAAACATTATTTCAAATGGTATGTTATGAAATTAAGTCTACATTTTTATTTTAAAAACTTAAATTACAGGGCATAGGGTGTTAGATGCATGTCAGCAATTCCCACTCCTTGTAAGAATTAAACTGCTGGCTGCTTACAAGGTTTTCTAATGACAAAACTGTCTTCTAAATTCATTATGGCCTTGTTTATTGATTTATCTAGGTCTCTAAGGAATATTACAGACTGATCTGAAATTTCTCTCATGTATACCAAAAGACTTAAAACTGCTGAAAACAACTTATTTGATGTCTGAATAACTTTGTCTAATTGTTTACTTTAAAACTAGCTAAAAGAATATATTGGATGTTATCATGTCATTAACTTTTCCCTCTGAGCAGGATGCTTGAGTGTTTTCCTGCACATTTTAAGTTCCTTGCTCTAGATGTTGTAAAGTCAAGAAAGAATTTTTTTCAATACATTGTACAGTGAAATCCTCTCCAGTAAAGCATTTCATCTTGACTAATACTTTTTTCTTTTGTTTGAAAATCAATGTACAAAAGACAATGTAGTCTTCTCTATGCACTGTAAATCCTGGACAGCTTCCAGGGTTTGAAATCTGGCCATTGTCACTATAAGACTCTAGGGGCAGGAATATAATATTTGTTTAGTTAAGTCAAATGGGAACCGTAGATCAAGATGTTATTTATAATCCAATGGCACAGGCTAATTTTAGTAGCCAAGCGAAGTGTCAAGCAAGTAGTTGCTAAACCTTGCTTAAAGAGCTTCAATGTCTATTGATCTTCCTGATTGTAACCATACCTTTCACCTGAAAGTGATAAATGGATAAATTGAAAACCACATGAAAGCAAATTAATGCCTTTTATATAAACAAATATATGGGAAACTATCTTGTCTATACTAGCTCCAGCCAACAGCATTTAAACTGCATGAATTTTCTCCTTTTTTCACCTGATCCAGGCAGTGGATGCTTTCATTTTCTCCTTCAGGCTATGATTTGAATGAAGCAGTGCTATGTAAAATGAATTTCAACAAGAATGAAGGGATGGAAAAAAGATACTGAGTTAAACTGAAAATGGTCCTTGGAGTTGTTCAACAGAGTTGCAATTGGGATAGCTTTTGTCTTACTAAATACTATATTCTAAGGTAAAGTAGCATATCTGGCCAGAATTTTTAAGTGGAGGAGAAAAAGAAATACATTTTAGACTCAAGTCAGATGTTCCTTGATGTTGATCATGACTATGTGAGTTTCAGATATCATGTAACTTATCCTGTAGTGCAAGCAAATTTTTATTTGACAGAAACTGGCAAGATTTGAAAAATTACACGTTCATTTTACAGCAAAGAAATCAGGTACTTTTTTTGCTTTTTTTTTGCTTTTTTTGCTTTTTTTTTTCACCAAGGCAAAGAAAGAGATACAAATTACATCTTTTTATTATAATATTAAGATATTTGGGAGGGAAATACCATGAGGGATTCATATAATGGATCCAAACATGAGGTTTTTCTGTATACTGGCAGAGTCCTTGGATGAGCAAGTTTTTGTTTATACATACGCAAAATAAACCTATTCCTGCCATATTTTGATGAGGAGATTTAAGATCTGCTTCCTTTATCTCTAAAATTAATGAGTGTAAGAATTGTCAGCAGGCTTTTAAGTTGCTTAAAACTAAATGTGCGTGGTCAAAGAGTATTGCAGAAATGTCTCTGGTAAAAGAGAAGTAAAACTCAAAGTGTGAAACTTTAATATGTTTCACTGGCTTAGTGGGAGGATGGTGGCAGGTTTGCAAGCATTCACAGATCAATGAAAGAGCTGACCTTCCAACAGTAAACACTACTGAAATTATGGCAAACTTCTATTGATTGTTTTAAGTCCTAGAATATAACTTTAGAAATACCTTTATCATAAGGTACATGGCCACTTGGATGATATTTTTTAGTAGAACAATTAGTAATTGGATTAAAAATTCTTTAACTTTTGAACCATTCTTGTCAGTATGAATAAGCAGGGTAAAATAATGAATAATGTTAATGGCAATTTAATGAAATGTAAGTACTGAATAGCACTAGAGATCTTTTGGAATGGCTGATCTATCCAGTACTTTATCAGAAACACAATTTTTAAACAGTAATATAACAAACTGTGTTTGTTTCAGATTTTTATTTTATATAAGACTGATCTTAATACAGATATATTTATATCTAATTTAATACCATTATACTTATTCTATCCATTTACTGTCTGTCTGTCAAAGTTTGTGCTAGCTTAACATTCACAATCACATCTGCAATTTCAGGGAACTTAAAGGTATTATTGGTGTTTGTAATATTTTTCTGCCACTTTTCATTATTTATGAACTGGTGGTGCTTTCTGGTGCAAACTTAAAACACTGAGAAATGTCATCTCTTTAGTTAAGTGTTAATTTAAAAAGAAGTACAACAAAAACCTTATATATTTAACTATGCTATAATCTTTTAATTTGTCCTTTGTAGTCAGGTTCTAGACTGATCTCTCCAAAAGCATCAACATGCATCTGTTCATTGATCAAACAAGAATCTACACTGTATTTCTGAAGTGTGTCCTGATCAACATAAATTTCTCTGGCTCCATTTGTTCTTGCTGTTTTCTCATTAGGATGCCTAAAGATTTTTACTGAACTGGTGGGATTGACTATAACCAGGAACTGGAAATGCCCCCATTTAAAGTTTTCTTGTCAAAAAGAACTTGACTCCTCTTTTAAAATTCCAAATAGAATGGAAATCTAAAGCGAACTTGTTCAGCTGAAATTGCCGGGATCTTACATACTCCAGGCTACTGGAAAGACATCCTATCATTAATCCTGCATTAATGAAGAGAATGGACTTAGGGTATGATCCAGAGCCCATTGTAGTCAATGGGAGACTTTTTCCATTGACTTCATCGGGGTTTGGATCAGGCCTTTACTTCCTAAAATGAATAAACTCCCAGCAAAATCTGCTATAAACAAGTGGCATCCTTTTCTGAGATCTTGGAAGACACCGAAGACAATAATACTGATACTTCGCCCGAGAATATGGCTGTGTATGTGATTCACTTCTCATGGGGAGCACCAAGTTTATCTTAAAAGAAAACCCTTTAAAGTCTAAGTATTGCTGGTCACATTCAGAATATTTGATCTAGAAAGAAGGGATTTATGTCTATGAAATAAATTGTTAAATTATGAGAAACAAAGCTGATAAATTTCTGAGTACTTCTTAGTTTCCAAGGGAAAGGGGATTTTTTAAGTTTAAAACTCCCAGAACTCTAGTATGTGAATTCCTGACATTCAGAAGCAAAAAGTAATTATGTCAATAGAGACTTTACTTTCTGCCACAAAAACTGTACTACGATAGTACTAACACAAAATCATCCATTTGTCTATGAGGAGTGATGATTTTCAAGTTTCTATAAAAGAGCTGTCAATATGGTACAAAATTGAAGGCAACTAATGGCTTTATTTTAAAAATAGCAAATAGAAGGTATTTGCAATGTTCCTGTTTATTTGCTATTGTTGTTTTTATAGAAAAAAATTAAATCTTCCCCTAACTCTTGAACTCGTGTACTTTTCAAATAAATAGTTCTAATTAAGTCATGTAAATGTCTGAAATCTTGAATGGCTGACAATACAGGCTAAGCAATGACTTCAGGGCTTTTGGCTTCATAGTCTTGACTAGTTACAAGATTTCTGACTTGGCCATCTGCAGGACTGTCTCTATGTCTGAGATGCTCATAATTGCCTTTACAGATAGCACTTTTGTAGCAGAAATCTTGTCATGCTACTGCAGTTGTTTAACACTGATCTGATGAATTATGTCCCAAAATTACCTGTATCTCTATAATCATTATGAAAGAAAAAAAAATATATCAACTCAAAAATACATGTATATATTAGAGCACATAATTTGTTTTTGCCTCCATCCTCACTTGATACAAACTGAGAACCTTAAAACATTGTGATTGGGACCAACAAAAAACTAGAGGTTCAATAGTGACAGGATTGATACAGCCTTTGGACTTCCAGAAATCCTTATTGTAGCAGTGGAGAGGGCTTAGATATTGCCAATCATAATTTTCCAAGACAAGGGATTTGCAAAGGGAATAAGAAAGATCTTGAAAGATTTCTGCCAGATGTTCAGGGTCATCCTAAATTCAGACATCCTTGATACATTCTTTTCCTTTTCCTCCTTCTAGGTGAAGGTGTTCATATTTTCTATTTCTTGCCAACTGCCTGAAGTGATTGCTGTCTTGTACTTATAGAAAATTCTGTCAAAATTTAACATTTTTTAACAGAGTATTTCATTCCTCCTTTCCTTGGCCTAATGAGATGCATAGAAAGAAAATTTTGGGTTTATGTGGCACCTCTGAAAGAGTTATCTGCAATTAGTTAGCATATTTTTTTTTGTCAAAACTAATAAACAAGTAGTATGGGAGTGACTGTTGGTGCTTCTGAAGCATTTATATCCTTTACAGTAATTCCATTAAGGTAGAGTCTCCAGGCTGACTGAAAGAGAACTTACATAGAAATGGACCTGCTTGAAAAATGTGTTTGGGAGATATAATGATACAGTGAAACTCCTCAAGAACTCTTACTTTTATATTTAATACAATTTTTTTCCCTTAGAAATTAAATGCATTAATCTTGTTATTTTACACAAATTTTAGGGAAACTTTATGATCAAAGCATATATTGTAATTGGGATGATTATTTCACCCTATAATTTGTTTTCTTATAAAAGTTCAAAGTATTACTAGGTGACTCTTGTCATGGTTCATGTCTCCCTTGATTGATGTGATTCTATTTGATACCATTTTTGCAGTTTAAAATGTTGTATAGGTCAAAAATTCTCTTTGACCACTGAAAAGGCTTACCATTACATTTTCCAAAGGTATATTCTCTAAGTCAGATTGACATGACTGTAGATTACAATGAAATTAAACTGTAAATCTCTATATGTAAATCATAGATACAGTCTTGAGGTTGACTTTGGGCTACTGGTTTTTGAAATTTGCTCTTATATTGTATAGTTTCTTAATAAATGTTAAACTTATTCTTTTATTTTATATAGTCTCTTCACTTTGTTTATTATTTTCTTATTGCTAGTTCTTAGACTTCAGCAATAACACTAATTAAAACTGTTAATATATTTCCTTCTGTAATTAATCCCTTTTCCTAACCTGGAAGAGAATATTTATAATATACATCTTTATATTGTTGAAAAAAATCTATTATAACACTCCCAAAATATTTTGGTATTGTTTTGCTTTAAACTCAGTAAATTATTTCTCTCATTTATGTTATTAGATTTTAATTCAGTAAAAATAAGCTAACGAACTGGGAAAGGCACAAACTATAAACAGATTTGAAAGGAAAAGTCATGCGAGAAAAGTATGAATGAGGATTTGGAGGATCAGTTCTGTGAGTGAGTGATGTTATGAAATAGAATTTAACAGATGATGAGTTACATCTTCAGCTTGAAAAAGAATCTGCATGTGTTTTAAAGAGTGTGGTAATTCAAAGTGACCAAATTACAGGGCTGTCACTAAATTTCCTTTTCAGTTGTCTACCTAAGACAAGTCCCCTTTTTTCTTTACTTCTGGTTTGGATTGTTTTTTTTTTTTCAAGAATACAGAAACATGAAATGCAAGAATTCATTCAAGTATGTCACTGTGGTGTGGCAAATTGCATATTGTCCTGGTTCAGACACTGATCTGCACAAAATTAATATATTATCTCTAGAAATTTGTATTATCTAAAGACCACCTAAGAGCTGTACTCTTAAGAATCTTTGATGTTAATTCCATTGCTATCTATAAAATTATCACTGTCTCAAATATAATAGGAATATCTTATTGCTAGTTTCTCTTTTCAAAATAATGTGTATGCATTAGCTGAAAACAGAGCTGAAATGTCTGAACATTAGAAAACCATGCTGATGAACAAGCTGGCATAGAAAATGAACTGAAAATTATGGGGAACTGAATATCTATATAGGTTTGTCTCATTGATTAAGGTTTATCTACTACAGCAAGTCAAAAGCACATAGGAAAAAATATCCTCTTGTGTATAAAAAGAGAACAAACGGATGCTGATACGGAAATTAGTTACTTAAGTAGCTATTATATACAGGGTTATTGAATGAAGCATTGTGGTTGGCAATGGTTGGGATTCTTTTATACTGTGTGTAATGATTGAAGTGTATAAGGGTATAAGGGTATAAAACATTCCATTAATGTGTTGTGACATCTTTTATAAATGCTAGAGAGATATAACTTTGATTTTGTATAGAAGCAATGCATGTTAGAAGAAAAAGCGTATCAAGACCTCTTAACCTGACAATTTATACCCAGAAGCAGAAAAAAACATTTTGATTCACAGTTGAGAGTCTCAAATTGATTTATGTTCTTGGAAATCAGTTGCTCAGAGCTGATACATTCCAAACTACTAGTATATAGAAAATACTGGGTCTTGAGAACTTGAAAGAGCATCTCAATTGTCATACTCACCTACACAAGGAAAAAATACTGCTCCTCAGCTGAGCTGTGGAAATGTGCTACACACAGATACAGACATATAGACACTCAAACACCCTCTTCACACAGTCAATACATTTCCTATTTGCTGTTTTCATGTCTCAATTTCAGTACTTCTGCATATTTTATTTTTAAGAAAAGTTTTTGAAAGAAGAAATTCCATGAATTTTAAGACCAGCAAATTGAGATATGACTTTGGCACATGTAAGATTAAAGTTTAAGAATAGCTTCTGCTTTTGTAGTTTATAGTCCAAGAAGCACAGCTGTGTCTGAGAAACAGAGGCTCTAAGATGGTCTGCAGATGTTGATTGTTCAGCCTTGAGACCTGCATTATTCAGATCAGAACTACTGTGGATCAACCGCCACCTCTTTACTTTGATAGACACACAGACCTGGATGTTTCAACAGTTTCATTGTGTGTAAAACAGTTTCACAAGTTAATTGTGCATTTTTTAGTGGCTACAGCAGGCCTCTCCTGCTTTTTCTCCAGCTATTGAAATTCTCAAAATGAAATATCCTTTTTTTGCTTTCTTCCATATCCTTAATAACTGATTAGAACTAATAAACTCTGGAGCTGAAGTTCTGTACTGTTTTCAACTCAAGCAAAATGTCAAGTGAAGTTGACAATTGTAAATGTCATGTGAATATGGTGTTGAAGAAGAAAAATACCACAATTATCAATTTAGATTTAAATTTATATTTTGTCAGTATTCAACTATCACTTAATCTCTCAGATCAGGACTGAAGATGTGATGTTATTGATTTGTTTTTAATAGAGAATAACCTGTCCATACTTTCTCTAGAGTATATTAACTTGGAAACCAAGATGATGAAGGGTAGTTTAGGTTTTGATGGATAGACTAGAATATTTTCATTTTCATCTCTGAAGCATGAAAATTCTAAACCTCACACTTTTAAGGGACAGAAAAGAGAAAGGATTTACATTAATTAGTTTGCTTTGAATACACTTCAACATACCACACACTGAAAATACAGAGCATAATTTTTTAAGGAGATCTGACAGATGAGTTAACAAACATCTTTTGCTTTATGTCTTTCATAATCCTATCAGGTAAAAAGAAGGCAAAGTTTTCAACACAGCTCCTTCATCTTTTCAGGTATTCATCTCCTCTTTGTATGTGTTCTCTTTAATTTTCCTTTGTGAAGTTTTTGGCACTCTCTCTTCCAGACTTCTCATTTATTTATTTTCCAGGACTGCCCCAGAGGAAAAACGTCAAGATGGATCTGATTTTGCATATTAATTGTCAGAGCACTAACATACAGCATAGGTGTTTCTGTTGTTATAGGAGATAAATTGCATCCTTTTGGCCTGTGGAAATATTGAAAGTATTGTAAGCTTTAATGGTAACAGATGGTTTCTAATTAGTAACACCATTGCCTGGAAGATTGTTTTTAGTCACTGACAAACTCATATTATATTTGCATTTAAATGGCTCTTAGATGTACCCAATAGCTTCTCAATACACTGTCAGTAGGGACACAACTCCAATTCTATACAGTACCTTCACTGAAGTAGCTGCTGGCCAGATGCCTGTACATGAATTGAACACACTGTGTCTCTAGTGAGGTCTGGTTACCTTTTACTTCTTTCTTCAAAACAGAGCTTTGTCCCCTCCATCGATAAACAAACCTTTATCTTTAAAATTATAACCTCTTATATTTCTTTCCTTATAATTTTCCCTGGGCTAACAGAGTCTTCCCTAATGAAGTGAATTACTTCCAAGTACTACAGGTGCTGTACCTAAAAATCCACTTAAAACAAAGAAAAAAAAATCCATTTATTTCAGTAAAGCTTTCATCACAGTACTGCTAAAGCAGAGTCATTATTGCATTTCATCTGAAGTTGACTGAACTGTGGTTCAAAAATAAATTCTAATCAGTGCAGGTTGACTTCATAGAATAGATTGCACAAAACTGCACTTTACTTTATAGGTGTTTGTGTCACTGTGTTTTGTTGTTTTGAAACCTGCGCAGGCAAAAATTTATTTGGAGAATATGTGTAACATAAAAAAAAGATACTTTAAACATTAGATAACAGCTGTGTTCTCCTCAATGTTGTACACTGTTGATCACTGACATCAGGAAAATTTTCTATGAATATTGTTTCAAGGTTTATGGTCTGAAGTTGACTATTCTAAGTTTAGACATTTTTTTTTCTGATTTCTATAATTGAATGAATGTGATAGTGTGTTTATAGGACTCTATGACATTTATTCAATAAAAATCCTTAAAACTTTTCAAAATATAGAAGTTTAATCTGTTTACAAATTTACTGTAATTTTTTTTTAAAGTATTTAATTTTATCATTAGAATTCATAAAGATGAGAAAAATTTTAAGTCTTTATTGTTCCATTATCCAAGATAATGGCATGTACTATTAATTTCTGAAAACACTTTCTTTTAATTTCTGTTTCAGTCACTGATCATGTATCTGTCTATTCTTGCAATAGTTGGCTTACCTATTGTCACTGTTGAATAAGTATATTGTCAGCAAACTGTAGCGTCATATTATCATCAATTCAAATGCAATGGCAAGATGTGCTATGAACAGTTTTCATGAACTGCAGAGGAGGTGAGCATGTTCTGATGTTAAAGGAATTTTAAGAAGGGCAACTAATTATTCGCACATATTTTATTGTTACTCCGTATACTTTTTTTTTAGTTTAGGCTTTTAGCCCATAGAATGGGGAGCTTTTCTGGGACATACTCTCAGTCTTGGTGAAGTCAATGTTAAAAGGCTCACTAAACTCAGATTTCATCCCAGGTATTTACGTTCACTGCAGATAGAAAGGTAAAAGTTACTGAAGGCTCTTCTATATTGCTCTGTTTGTTTTGAGGGTAGGGGTTTGAAATTAGCCAAGTATGAATGCAGACAGCTGGGACAGGACTGTTGTTGTGGTTTAACACAACTAAGCATCAAGCACCCAAATTATCAGTTATTTTATAAGGAAAACAAAATAAGAAAATATTGAGGAAAACTAGATATCTGCGAGGCAAAACAGGTTCAAACTTCAATGGCTGCAGTACAAGGAGAAAGTTTTATTGCTAACAGAATTAAAAGTTAAAAGATATAACAAGAAATTAAAACAAACACCACCCCCCCTTCTTCTCAGCACTTTACTCCTTTTTTTAACTAGCACAAAAGATAACACAACATAGGATTCTAGTCAGTGTTACAGTTCTCGAAAAGTCTCTCTCTTATGCTTAAGGAAAAAGGGTTTCCTCTTGCTTCACATGGTTTCTCAAACTGCCCCCAACAACAGACCTGCCTGGAAAGAAACAATCTGCTGTGGTGTAACACATGTCTTTTATGAAAAAATATCAGTTTTTTTTCACACTGCCACACACAGGCCATCACATGGGGTTATCAATCTTTTAAGGATGGATCATTTTGGCCTGAACACAAAGGCTTTTTCTGCTACAAATCTTTAAAAGCCTCTCACTGCTTCTATATATCCTAGCATAGGCACTCTTCACAATCTTCACAGGCCACACCTATGTCTTCCATCCCCCCATGCACTTCAAATGGATTAAAGAGACAAACAAATTGAGATATTACAGTTTCTTACCACCGCATGCAGTAAGTATTTTTAAGCTCCGCGTGAGGAACGCGGCACCACCCCTTTTCTCCGCCACCATTTCAGCTCCATTTAACATGGCTTACTCTCTCTCTGACTGTGAAACCTCTATGTTAAAGAGTGTTCTTGTTCAGGCTTTATGGTGAAGAAAGCCTCGCTCTTTTTGTGCTGCTGGCTGCATGGTGTTTTCTTCAGTTCAGCCCGAAGTGTGCTGGCTGCAGAAAGGAGGCTCCTGCCAGCTCCCACCGGCTCCATGTGGAGAGCAGGGGAGACGCACTGGTCCCAAGAAGCCGCTCTGGAAAGATTTTTGCTGTGTAGCAGTCCATGGCTGGGTTCAGCTGTCTGGGCTCTGGGATGGTTCCTCCCCCAGCAACCCAGGGTCCGTGCCGTGGCATCGGGAAGAGGAGAAGGGGACGGGGCTTCGGCCCGGCCTGGCGGGGCCCGGAGGCTCCGAGGCCGCCCAACCTCCCTCAGGTGGGCTGGAACAAGAGGAACTCCCACCTTTCTGTGTGGTTTAAATGTGTAAATTGTAAGAAGTGTTATTGGTCTACAAATCTGTCTATAAACTCAGATTCAACCCACTACAACTGTTTTTATGAGTGTAAGAGAATTAATCATATTCTGGATCAGAAAAAACAGCTACCAGAATTTCCACCACCCGCACTTTTAAAATGCATACTTTACACATTATTGTTGTATGGTTGGTGGCAGTAGTCCTACAGCTGTCAGTCCACATGAAAAAGGATGGAGGCCCAAAAACAGCTGACAGTGATAGGAATTTTTTCTCTGATTTCAATATGATTCTGGAATGAAATACTGGTCCTGTGTATAGTTTATCTATATCTGGTTTTGCTCAGCATCCGTTGTAACCAGAAGGAAGGCACAGACTTCTCTAGAGAGTGATTCACTCCATCCAAAGGCACGGGTAAAGATGTGGAGGGTGATTCACCTAAACTATTCACCTAAACTATTTCCTTCCATCCACTTAAAGAGGAATAAAAAAGCTGACTAATATAGACAAGTCAAATAACCAGATCTCTAATAAATCACATAAACAGGATCTTCAAAATATATTAAAAAAAATCTTGACATGTCTAAATATAACAGAAAAAAATAAGTTAAAATTTAGTTTTAAGGCCAACAGTCAAATTTTGCTCAAATTTTCCAGATGAACAGGAGAGAATGATGAAAATAGTTTTCCTAGTTAAGTCTTGACTCCTGTGTAAGGTGCTTCCTACAGTGCAGGCTGTTTTCTCTTCCAATAACATTTTTAAAACCATCTGTATAAACAGGAGCTGTCAAGGGCAAAGCTCCACTGGTGTCTACCAGACAAGCTGGGCAGGCATATGCTCTATAATGCTGGGGGGTTACAAATGCTAGCATTATCCCTCCTGCTGTCTGTGCAGCCAACAAACCTCACAATCTAGATAAAATCATGGTTTACTCAACATGTCAGTATGACTTGCTTAGTTCTAATAAAAATAATTTTTTTATCCATACTGTGATGGTTGCATTTAGGGGAATACACTTCTGTAGCAATGCTGTAGTAAAAAATATTTGTAACCAATCCTGACTAAAGGCTATGTCTAGTTTCCAGTGCTGTTACAAAGACCCTGCCCAGAGAAAGGAGAGGATATTCTTGTAGGTAAGTATGTTATGATGAGTAAATAGAGGAAAAAAAGCTACTGTAGACACCAGATCCAGGTCCTGCATCAGGAAAATATCTCTGTCCAGCAATTTAAATTCAACATATACCTTTCATCTGCAGGCACCCTTAGCAGGGCTTAATGTGGGGCTTGGGAGGTATCCAGAGTGGAGAAGCTCTTCTCTTTGGAACTCACAGCAAAGAAGAGCATTCATTGGGGTTGCTCTGATGAAAGAGAACAAAAATTAATCAATCCTTTCCACACATTAGGCTTGTGGAAGCCTAGGTGTGTGAATGCTGAGGGACATTTTCATTTGCATTCTGTCCAAGGTCAAGCATGAAGAAGTGTGTGGAAGGTGATGGACCTAAAGTATTTCCTTCCATCCACATGGAAGAGAATGAAAAACATGATAAATATACACAAGTCAAATAATTGGCTCTCTAATAATTATTCTAAGTGTAGTGTTCTGAAAATTTTTAAAGGAATATTTACCTCTGTACTTTCTGGCCTTATAAGATCTATTGATTTCCTCCAGACTGTTACTACTGGTCACATCAGACCAATCAGAAGCTACATGAATTCCACAGCTGTTACAATAGGTTACAATATAAGATATAACCAATTGTCTGTATTCTATTATCATCTTCACAAGCTGTTAAAGCAGTGGGGCAGTTTTCATCATCTCCTACTGTGACTCATACCTGATAACTCCCTCTGTGGAGCTCTGTTTAATGGGAAATCAAGGACCCACCGAGTGACTCCTGGAGTTACATCATCCCATTGTGAGATGCTCTGCCCAGGGGGAGGAGCCAAGCATTCCCGCCTGGATATAATCTGGGGTTTAGAACCGCACAAGCAGCCCTTACCAACGGGATTCCCAGAGGACAAGAGCTGTCACTGGACCTTCAGGTGAAGACCAGACCCTTCTACAGGATCACTGCTTCAACAGAACCACTTCATCTGGACTGTTACCCACCATCCTGACTAACAGGGTGCCAGTCTGTACCCTGACTCTGTCAGTGTTCTTGTACTATTGCATCTATTTTAATTTTCTTATTAAATTATAATTCTGACGTGTGATCTCCCACTGGTTTGTTTTCAAACTAGCACAAGTTGTAAGACAACACACCACTTAGGCATGAACGCTTCAGATTTTGAGAACTGTAAAACACATCTGGGAAAAAAAACAACCAAACAAACTTCTGGAAAGTCTTTACCAAAACTAAGTCCTGACCTACTTATCTGAGTAACATGAACAAAACCAGAAATTTCCCATTTTGGGGGAGTTTGGTTGCTTAGTTGTGTTTTTGTTGTTTCCTGCTTATTTGATTTGTTTACTTTCCCAGATGATTTGTTTCTTTCCACACTCTCTGAGCCATTATTTTATAAATTTTTAGAGTTTTGACAATTCACTGGTCAGGAACAGCAATACACTGAATGCTAACAGAACCTCTACAGAATTTTTAGCTCATTAATAATTATCTTAAGCCTAGAAATAAGAAAAGTATTTTGTATTTAAAGCTGAAAAGAAATAAAAAGTTCATGGAAGAGAATGGTTGTTATCTCAGCTTTAAATAAAACCTTTATTAATGACAGACAAAATGAAGGCTAAGGCTTGTGTCTTACTCACTACAAACATCTACAAATACGTACTTTTGATATTTTTATATATTTCTTTCTCATACAGAAAAATATTACAGAATATATTTCTAGATTTTTATGAAATGGATGAAGACACATCAAATATTTTTGAGGTTTCAGATGTTTTTAAAATAACATTACTCTGGCTGGCACAGATTTATAAATCCCTAAAACAGTTTGTGGCAATTTTTCGCCTCTGATCCACAGCAGAAAATGTAAGGATATGCAAATGCAGAGAAACTAACTGGGTAGAGAGCTTTTTGACTTGAAGATTAAAAGCAGTAAAAAACGAATCATTGCCACTACTTGGAGTTGATATTAAATTATATCAAGGAAATGCAGTATGCTCAGTACTCCTGAATATGAGTATGGGAGCAGTGTGAAAATTGCTGAGTACAAACAAGCTACAAGAAATATTTTGCTATTTTAAATCAAACTAGTAAATCAGTGTTATCAGTAGAATCTATTAATTTAAATTTTCTTATATCAGCCTATGTGAACTTATTTTTGTCATTATCTTTTTTTTTTTCTTTTTATTAATCAGTCAACTCTTTCTAAATTTTGGGAATTTCTGTTAACCAGTGGAGCAATATCACATTTTTTTCTATAATGAAGAAAGGATTATGTCTCTATATGAAGTATAAAAGTGTATAACTGATGTATAAATTAACCAACAAGCAGACCACAGTCTAATCCATTTATTCATTCAAGTGCCATTGACTTCTGGACTTGTTTTGCATCAGAAACATTTGCTACTGTCTTATATAATTAAAATAATAAATCTTTTTGCTTTGTAGCACTGTTCAGTAAATCCAAAGCCTCTTTCAAAGATGAAGGATGATTTCATTTGCTTTAAGGAATCACTTCCCAGCAGAATTTAATATGCATATGTGTGCATACGTATTTAAGATAGTTTGTTACAGAATTTCTCGTTGCCTTTGTCATTACTACTGCTTTAGTGAGATATGTCTGGGTACAGCACTGCGCCCAGGAGAGAAGACTAAGAAAACCTTGTGCGAATCTGGTAACTGTGGATTTATGGAAAGCTCTCTCAGTGTGATTTTAAAAGCTTATTAAGCAAATGAACATTTGCTTGCACTTAGTAAATTGTATCTAAGTAATATTGAAATTTTACATCATCTACAGTTTTCAGGTAAAGAAATGGATTCAGATCTGAAAAGCCATGAGCAAATTTTTGTCATATAAAGCAGCAGTTCCTGAAAAGAATCTATATATCTGAATTTAAACATGCAGTTCAAGTAATGTTAATAGAATTCTGGGCAGGTTGTTTTCCTTTAAAGTTTTTATTAATTTTCCTTTGGATTCAGTGCGATCATCTACAGTAATAAAAACCTGAAACGAGTTAATAGAGTATGGTCATTGTCATTACTGATGACAGGATTTAAGATGGGACTTTTGTGCATCAATATATCTCCCTGTTGTTAATTATATGAAGCTATTGTCTCTATGACTGCCTGTCCATGGATATGGAGCTATAACATGCTATGTTATAGCCTATGTTATTGAAAACCATTTTATTACTTGTCTTGTTATACCTCCTACTGAGAATATTAAATTAGTCCTTGTCATCTGAAAATAAACTATTTTATTAGTGGTGGAACTGCCAAGGACATTACAGGGCACCCTGGAATTCTGCCAAGGAAATCTCAATTTGATCAATGCCATAGAAGTAGAAAGCTCTATGAAAATAAAGAAAAGCAGGACAAAGCACACTTGCCACATGAAAAGAGAAAACTACAGTTTCAAGAACAATTCCACTGCAATAAAAATCTTCATATACGTATATTTACAGTTTAGATTCAGCATTCAAAATGCAAGGTATGTGTAAGGTAGAGGAGATTAGATAAATTTGTGTGCACTAGACTTTCACAAACCTCCTAACAGCCTACTCCCAGAGGAGTAAATTCAAGTACCACATGTCAATCTACTATTACCACCATTGGCCTAATTTACCATTTTACATCTATACTTTCAAACAAGTTTAAATAAACAACAGAAAATATTATAATATTATAAAGGGAATCAAAGGCACCAGATCAAACTATACAGTTTCTGGCTTCTGTGAGATGATTTGCCACTTGTTTCTGACAATTTTGATACTAATTTTGTGCTAAATTGACCCAAACAGATAATCTACACCTATTATTGACCAATGTTCAGCATTGGCGCAGAGAAGTATTTGGGCCAGAAGTTAGTATAGCTCTATTTAACTAGAATATAATTCATCAGAGGTGAGTAATACACTGGGAAATTGAATTAAAACCTGTGAAGATTTATAAATTACATGTTTTTAATGAAATATGAACTCTTTTAAAAATAATTTACTTTAATTAAGAACTGT
Organism: Lanius collurio; assembly: GCA_020086605.1. Lineage (NCBI taxonomy): Eukaryota > Metazoa > Chordata > Aves > Passeriformes > Laniidae > Lanius > Lanius collurio. The sequence goes on from JACBWW010000003.1 coordinate 9,531,378, forward strand.
TATTTATGATCTATTATTTCAGATTAGTAAAGATAAAAATAATCTAGCTTGTGTTGTACATGGATCAACAAAAGTAGCAAAGTTTCCTCACCAAAAGGTCAAATACTAAAAGAAAATTTTTAAAGGATTTTGGAGACTTGTTTTCCTTCAAGAAACATTTTTGTCTGTTTTCTTGAACCATTCCAGATGAGAAAGAACATTTCACAGATATTAGAAGCAATGAGATACCATTTAGCAGAAAGGAAACATGGCTATTCTTAATGATAGTAGTATAAATAAAATTCCTAAATCACAATCTTGATCATCCAAAGAGTTGAAAATGGGTATTATATAGAGGGTGTAAAATGTTCAGTTTTAAAAGGAGGAAGCTGCAGCAAAGATTCACTCCTCTGTAGTTCCGTAATGCAGCTGCTATGTTGATTGGCTAGGCTGTTACTCGTGTGCCACGTGCCAGTACATAAGCATTTACAGAGCTAAGATCTATGTTATAACTAACCTCATTGTAGGTTACATCATATGTCAAGAAAAAACATGAAGAAGTGCTATTTGGATTTTTCTGGACACCTTTGTTAAAATATCTTTGTCACATGGTGTCTTCTAAGGAGATAAATGTAGACATAGACACAGAGAGATATAGATAAATACACATATGTGTGATGACATTTTTCACACCACTTCTCATGTTGCTCTGTACAAGATAGAATTATTTGCCCCAATATGAAGGGGTTAAATGTCCCGCTCTGTGTGCTTTGGATGGGAAATGCTTCTCCCATCATCATGTGGGCCAGAGAAATGAGCTTGCATTTGCCTGGCATGGAGTTTGTTAAAAATCTTTTGCTGCCTTATCTTTTGAGAACAGCTGGCTGGTAAAAGTTGCATATTGAATTTATTGAGCTCATTCATATTTCAAAACGTTTATATCTGTCAGTGAGCAGTTTTATAACATCCCTCTTATATTTTACATCAACAGTATTAACTACAATTCATGTCTTTCATTTGCTATTAAAAGTAACAGATGGTACACTAAGCTGTTTTTTCTACAACATAAAGCATCCACTCAGTTGACATTAAAATGTGTTTCTGCTCTGAAAAGTGGCTTTCATAAAACGCACTTTGTGGAAGTCACATTTATCTTTTCTTGATGAGTCTTGAATGAAATGAAATCTTCTTTATAACTAATACACTGGATTTTACAACTGCTTGCAGGTTAGGGTGGTTTGTAAGAATAAACCTGGTTTTAATGGTACCAGAACACATAAAGGAAAAAGGATTTGCAGTGAGGATTTATTTTGTTCATGTTACACAGTAGGGCACAGATTCTAGCTCAGTCCCCAGACCTATATTAGCTTTACCAAAAAAAGGCGCACCAAAATAAAAATATGCAAACTAGAATATGACTAAATTTCTTCTTAGACCAGCCACCTAAACTCTAGAAGTACTTTTGACAGCTTAATCAAGTCTACTCCAGCCCACAGGTGGAACTGCTGTCACACTGTCTGTCACTCCTCAGAAAATACCGTGGGCTGCTGGTGTTTGCTTAGGAGATATCTTAATACTCAGGCAGATCATGTGTCTTTGACTAATCTGGCAGGTGAAGCTTCCTTGTGCCAAGATAATACAGATTATTATGAATAACTCTTGTCTCTCATTGTTGCCTATGTCAGGATTATTTTCTAAGACTTCTATTTTGATTGGGCAGCTTTGATTAATCTCTTATTGCAAAGTAAGAGGAGTTGCTGAGAGAGCTCTTTCTGTTTTCCTAACTCTTTTTCTTGAATAGCATGGTGGGGTTTTTTTGTAGTTACTTGTTCTCTTTCAACTTTGAAAATCCCAAATAGCAGCATAAGAGCGAGGAATAAAAAGAATCCTTGAAGTACAAGTCAGGAAACATTGAAAAAAGGCTGTGCTATTTGGTGTTTTACAAAGGATAACAGAGACACCTAATGGCAAAGAAAAGGAACTTGTTTAAACACAATCACGAACAAAACACTCCTTTCAGGGAAATTCAAGGTAATGTGAGATATGTGCCAAAGGAAATTTTCCTTTTGATATTCTAGTCTGGATCTAACATGGATGAATGAAGAAAGCACAAGAATTTATGCACAGGAAAATAGATGGTGATAGTTGTTACCTGATTGTTCATTATGTTTAAAATTTCTCACTTCCAAGCAATTAATTCTAATTGTAGGATTCTTTTCTTGTCTTCTATACGAATATCACTGCAATAGTGCTTGGTTAATGGTAACAGAAATATGGTTTTGATTTATTTCAAGAAAACTGAATCAAAATATAGTGCTTTATCACAACTTCATTGAATAGGATTGATACAAGCCAAGACAGTCAAAAGATGTAAAGGAACATGTTCTGAGGCTTTTCTTAAAAAGAAAAGTAAAATGTTGAAAGGGAATCACCCATTTTCTCTGTCTTCTCTGTAAAGCTGTCATGCAAATGGAAATCAACTGACAACTGAAAATCAGGTTTCACCTGTCCATTAGAAGACAAAGGTGAAATTCAAACAAGACCATCAGGTTTACAAATAAAGTGATATAGATGGTACGTGAAACTCAACACAGCTGGAATAGCTGCCTTGCTGAGAAAATGCTTCACTGCTGGCATCAACAGAAAGTGCACCAAAATCACAGTGATACAACTTAGGTGAAATGTTGAAATGATGTGATTTTTGGGTACAATAAAGAGAATGGAAATAGGCAAAGACTAATAGACTACAATCTTTATAAAAATCCACTGGAATTATAGACTTGAATAAAATATGATGGACTTTTGCCTTATAAAATAAAGGAGTCCATGGACAGCCTCCATTGTGCTTAAGTTATTGGGTTGCAAAAGAGAAGAAAAATACATGATCAGCTGCTGCTGCTTCCTCAGCAGCCTTACAATGTCTCCTCCTTACAATGAACTTCAAGTCTCCAGGTCGCCATGATAAAGTTTACATCTAATTTATACAGTGGCATCAAGTCCTATGGTGTTTATCACATGGAAACACTTGAGTCAAGAGGCAATCAGTGCTCCAAATAAGACTTTGAACTGGGAGCCTTGCATGGACAGATCCTAAAAGTTGTTTGATTTCAGGCACAGGAATCTGTGCGAAGGAAACACACCTAAACCCAGAGGTGTTTATTGACTCAATCCTAACCTCATTCCTAGCTTTAATCATAGCTGTGCAGCCCCCACCAGACCAACACAAAGCGGGCTGGCCCTTCAGATTCTTGCCTTCAATACATACTAGTGTCCATCCTGTAAGTTGTTAAAGCTATAAATTATCAGATGTCTGGAACAAAGAGATCAAAAACTCAAACTTCTTCCTCATATGTAACATATGGTGGAAAGAGATTGAGCTAGGCAGGGCTTACTGTATCTTGCCATGAAACTTAACAAGAGGTTTCATAGGTTTTGAGGGGAAGGTAAAATAGTTGGATTGACCTCGTGGATCTTCCAGAAAATGGCTTTTGTATCTCTATTCCTTAAAAGCACAAAAACTTAAACATAACAAAGGATTCCCATCTCCAAAGACCCACAGGGGAGAGAGAGACGGAGAAAATGTCATGCATGACATATGATTCCCTATGTTCAAATATTTGCATTAATTTTATTTTGTTCTAGATCTGTCAGCTGGGCAAAAAGTTACTTTATTCACAGATGTGCAAAAAAGAATTACAGGTTTTATCTAAAAACTATTTCATGTTTTCTTTTGTATGTGTAGATCGTTATATTTTTGATCCTTATCTTCTCTATACTCAAAATTAAATTCTGTAGAAAATTGCTGCTATAATGGACATGAGTAATTTGTAAATGACCATAGTAACTTCAGCTGAGATCTGCATTCAACATAAATAGTATACGCACCCCTGAAGAAAATGTGAAATAGGAAGTAAAATCAAATATGACAAACAGTACATTAAATTTTCCTCACCCGATGAAACAAAATAGATATGTATATTCTTAGGGGGAATGAGGGAGGAAAGACCTGAGGACAACTGACAGACATTAGCAAAGAATATTACCAACCTTGAAAGTCTTAGCTGGCAGTTCCAGAATTCTTCCTCTCAACTTAATTGACTCTAAAGACGACATACTGCATGAAGACACTTTAAAATTCATGTTCTGAGGCAATTTCAAACCACTGCTGTGGTAAGCTGCAGTGCAGAACACGTGAAAACTTCCCAGAGTGAAATATATTGATGTAAATACAAAATGAATATTGCATAGTATGTAATGCTGCCAGAGATTAAACTGTATTGTAAACATTTAAATGAAGAGCAATTAATTTTTTAGATTTAGTTTTAATTAGAATCAGGGAATTTTTAGAAAAATGATTATCCTTAAACTGTTCAATCAGTGGCTGAATTATTACCTTGATAAATTAATAGTTTTTTTTTCCAATTATCCCTTGTCCTGAGGTGGAAGGCAACAAGATTAAAATGTCAGCCTTAAATTCTGCATTTTTAACCACCACAGAGGCTAACATAATCTTTGCAAATAAAATTTGGAGAGCTTACTGGTGACTGAGAGGGTTTAGGGTAAATGAGGACGCTCACATGCTAGCATCAGGTAAAGAAGGGGATGTTGCTTCTTTTCCACCAATAGAAATTATTCATGAAACATTTTTCGAGTGTACTTGATCCATTATCAGAACATGTTTTTCTGTGCACCCTTGTTGGTGTTCCTTTATTGGAACTTCCAGTTTAGGTTCCTTTTGTGTCAGATTGGGTGTCACTACTGGAAGAGAGAATCAAGACGAAACTGAGGTTTACCCCCAGCCCCCAAAAGTAGTAAATAATGAGGAGTGAAGTCAAAACCCTGAACTTTGCAGGAGCAAGCTTCCAGCTGTTGAAGGAATTGATGAATGAGATCCTCTGTGAAACTGTCCTTAAGGACAAAGGGGCTACCCAGAGCTGGCAGTGCTTTAAGGCTGCTGTGCTTAGAGCATGAGAGCTCTATGCCATTGTGTGTAGGAAATGAAGCAAGGCAGGCCTGAATCTGTCATGGCTCAGCAAGGATCTCTTCCTCAAACTGAGCAGCAAGAAAGAAATGCACAGACAGTGGAAGCAGAAAGAGATGTCCTGGGCAGAGTACAGGGATATGTTTTGAAGATGTAGGGATGGGTTAGGAAAGTCAAGACAAAGCTGGCAAAGGACTTGGTAAATGACAGGAAGAATTAAAAGAAGAGCTTCTGTAAGTACATGGGTCAGAAAAGAAAGGCCAAAGGCAATGTACCCCCTGAGAAACAAGAAGGGTAAACTGGTAGCAATTGCTATGAATAATAAAGCACTCAATGAATTTTTTGTGTCAGTCTTCACTAACAGTCAGGCTTCCTACTTCTCTCAAGTCCCTGATCCTCTGCATGGGCGTGGGGAGAACGAAGTCCCTACCACTACAGCAAATAGCATGTCTGGGTGTTTAACAGCCACAAGCCTATGGAACCTGATGAGATACATCCCAGGACCCTGAGGGAACTGGCTGACGGTATTGCCAAATGGCTCTCCACCATTATTTGGAATGCCATGATGGTCAGTTTAAGTCTCTTGTGACTGGAAAAAGGGAAACATTGCTCCTGTTTTTAAAAAGGAGAGAAAGGAAGATTCGAAGAACTACAGACTGGGGAACTTAACCTCTGTGCCTTGGAAGACAACAGAGCAGATCCTTCTAGAAGACAGGCCAAGGCACGTGAAACAGAAGGAGGTGGCAAGAGTCAGCCAGCAAGGCTTTTCTAAGGACAAATTGTACCTGACAAGTCTGGCTGCTTCTGACAAAGTGATGGCAATGTGGCGCAGGCTGCTGCAACTGGGAAAGGAACAGCGCTGCGCCTCCCTGTGTGTCTGCCATAGGTCTGGAAACCTCTGGGGTTCCAGCCTATGGCTAAAGAGCCTCAGGAGGGGCTCTCAGGCCACCATGCACACACCTGCTATTTCCAGAGTGATGTTGAGCAGGATCGCAAGCGATTAAATCCTCAGCGCACTGACCAAAGACAAAAAGATCAAGAGGGATCCTTTGTATGGGTTCCAAAGCATTTATTCCTCAAAGAGTCCAGGGATAAAAAACATTAAAAAGAGAGGCTCCAAGGGTTTTACAGGGATACGGTCCACCAATCAGGTTCAGGCAAAGGGGAGGAGAGAATACGAACTGACTAATCCGGGGGAAGGTGGAAGGGAGCAGGAAGGGAGGGACCAATGGGGCATTGAAGAATGAAGAACTTTCTAGAACATACATATTCAACAAAGTGATACATATTAAAGACATATGCATAAAAAGGGGAGGGGGAATTATTACATAAGAGAACAAGGGATTGTGGGTGCCCATCATAACTTTGAGGGAGAGTTTAAATCTGTGAACCAGCCCATCAGGTACTCAGGGCTGCATTCCATCCCTAGTGGCTCACCTGCCACTTGAGTGGCAGCAGCTCCACCGAAGCAATGGTTCACAAGACAAGGCTAACAAATTTCATCTTTCTAGACTTCTGTAAGGCCTTTGGTAGGGTCCCACATCACATCCTTATCTACATATTGGAAAGACAGGGATTTGATGGATGGACTATTCAGTGGAAAAGAAATTGGCTGGATGGACATAGCCAGAGAATTTTGGTCAATGACTCCATGTCCAGGTGAAGGCTAGTGATGAGTCATGTCTGTCAGGGCTCTGTCTTGGGCCCAGTGCTCTTTCAAGATCTTCGTCAATGACATTGACAGTGGGATCAAGTGCACACCCAGTAAGTTTGCAAATAACATGAAGCTGAGTGAGCACTGCAGTTGACGCAATGGAAGGATGGGATGCCATCGGGGCACCTGGATGAGCTTAAGTGGGCCCATGAGATTTCCTTGAAATAAAACGGGTCCAAGTGCAAGGAGCTGGACTTGGGTAGCAGCAATCCCAGACGTGAGTACAGACTGGGAGAGGACCTTACTGAAAGAATTCCTGCAGAGAACAATTTGGGGGTTCTTGAGGATGAACAACTGGACATGAACCAACTGTGTGCTCACAGCCCAACAGGCCAAGTACATCTGAGGCTGCACAGGAATAGATGTGGCCAGCAGGTCGAGAGAGGTGATTCTGCCCCTTTACTTAGCCCTCGTGAGACCCCCACCTGGAGCACTGAGTCCAGCTCTGGGGTCCCCAGCACATGAAAGATGTGGACCTGTTAGAGAGGGTCCAGAAGAAGATTAGATGGATGCAGCACCTCTGCTGTGAAGCCAACCTGAGACATCAAGTGTTGTTAAGCCTAGACAAGGCTTTGGGGAGACCTCATTGCTGCCTTCCAGTACCTTAAGGCAGCTTATACAAAGAAGGAAGAGCGACTTTTTGTACTGTACAGATAGATTGTAATAGGAAAGGAGTGTCAGAGACTGGAAAAGGTGGTCTGTTTAGAGACATACTGGGGGCTTGGAATGTGTGGTAGGAGGTGGGTCAGGCCTTGCTCTGGTGAGGTAGTGCCCTGTCCCCCATATGTCCCAGCCCCTCAGTGTCTGTCAATCATGGCACACTGGAGGCAGCCCCCCAGTGTTGCCTGATCCAGCTCCTGAGTGGCTGAGTGACCAGAAGGCCTGGAGGGGTCAAGACTTAAAGAAGGCTGACCATGAGGCAAACATGTTGTTCTTTCACCCTATCTTCATCTTGGAGTTTTCTATCTGTTGTACCACTGAACCCAGGAGTTGGTAGCTATGTCTACTTTTCTACATCTTTCCTGTCTTTCTGTTTTTTTCCCTTTCTTCTTCTTTCTTCTTCTTCTAACACTCTTTTCATGTAACATAACATCAAATGGGTTTAAAAGTTTCTATGCTGAATGGTCTAAGTCTATCCTATGTTGCACTAAATCATTTGCCAAAGTTCCTTGATTTTCCATAGTTTGCCAGTAAACTTGTGTGATATTTACTTCTTGAGGATATTTGCTCAGTATTCCTCCTTTGTGTCTACCCAGAACAAAAGAACCTTGGTTTAGACCTGGATTAAGCTACTGGTATGTAAAAAAGGGGCAATGGTATTAAAAAGTACAGGTTTAGATAAGACATTAGGAAAAAATTCTTTAATCAGAGGGTGGTCAAGTACTGGAATGATTTGCCTGAAGAAGCTGTGGATGTCCCATCCCTGGAAATCTTCAAGGTCAGGTTGGGTGAGGTCCTGAGCAAACTGATCTAGTGAACAGCATCCCTACCCACAGCAGGGTGATTGGAACTAGATATTATGCTAATAAAATCATAACAGAATAATGAGAATTAAAATAAAACTTTAAAAACACCTTCCCTCCATCCCTCCCTCCTTCCCAAGATCTAGCTCCTCCCCTAAATGGTACAGGGAGATGAGAATGCGAGTTATGGTCAGTAATTACATGTTGTTTCTCCTGCTGCTCAAGGAAAGGAGTCGTTCCCCTGCTTCACCATGTGGTCCCTCCAAAGGGAAACAGTTCTCCATGAACTTCTCCAATGTGATTCCATCTCATGAGCAACAGATCTCTCTGCAAACTTCTGCAAAGTGAGTCCATCCCACAGTCCTTCCCTCAGACTGCTGCAGCATGGGTCACCCTTCCATGGGGTGCAGTCCTTCAAGGACGAGCTCCTCCAGTGGGGGCTCCTCAGCTCCTCTTTCCATGGGCCTCCCACAGGTTCACAGCTTCCTCTCAGGCACCCACCTGCTTAGGAGTGGGTCTTCTCCACAGGCTACGGGTGGATCTCTGCATCCCCATGGACTTCCATGGGCTGCAGAGGAATCCTAGCTCAGGTGCCAGAAGCAGCTCCTCCCCCTTCCTTCTCCACTGACCTTGGTGTCTGCAGAGTTGTTCCTCTCACATGTTCCCACCATGCTCTTCTCTGGTTGCAATTACAACTGCGCAATAACTTTATATTTTTTTTCTTCTTAAATATGTTATCGACAGATGTATTGCCATCATTTCCAACTGGCCCAGCCTTGACCAGCAGCAGGTCTGCCTTTGGAGCAGCCAGGGATTGTTTCTGCTGGACATGAAGGAATCTTCTAGCAGCTCCTCACAGAAGCCTGTAACCCTGGCACAACCAAAGGCTGGCTGTGCAAACCCAGTACAACAAGTCATCTTGCAGATCTTAATTTCAGTTTTGCTATATAAGAGGTAGAGAGAGGCAATCATGTCCTGTTCATAATGGTGATTGTCAAAGACAGTGATAGAAATATTCAAGAGTACTCTCTCCACCAGCCTACTTCTGAAATGAGCAATCTGGGTCCAAAACATCCACCTGCTACTGGATCTCTTCTATGAGATCTCTTCAATGATCTCTTTCTAAAGAGAAAAGGCAAGGTGTGATCTGAAGCATTTCCATGAAAACAGTTACATGACTCTGTTGACATTATGGAAATTACTTTTTTTTTTTTTTCCATTAAGAAAAGATTATTGTGATAATTCCTTCTATTGATCATATCCAATTATTACTTGGCTGCCAAAATGGCTGTTGAGGCAGCATTGAATAAACTGCAGCTCCCATTATATTTTACAAAAGTGAACATCAGTCTGCAAAAGATATGATTTTGAAAAATTGGTCATCTCTTCCCCACTAGTTCATGTGCTGTCAGAGTAATGGCCATGAATTCTCAATATTGTCAGTAAGAACGCTCCATTGACAAAAAGAAAAAAGAATGAGGGCACACACAGCCCGAGGTTTGTAATATTTGTCTTTCTGCCCTTCAGAACATGACACGTGATGTGTACAGTTCTGTGAGTTGCCCTTTCTATGAACAAGTGCTTTGGGGAGCTTACATAATCTTCTGCATGACCAGGTAGGCACCAGTAAAGCAGCTTGCTTGTTCCTACCTGTCGTCAAACCAATCTGAAATTTGATTTGGATCAGCTCTGTCAGGGAGATTGTACTTTGCCATTGTAAAACATGAAAAAACCCCAAATGATCAACCACAACCAAAAAAAGCCCCACAACAAACACAAAACCCCCAAAACTTAAATCTTAATTCTACTATAATATTTCTTGTAGGAAAAGACATACATGTAAGAAAACAACTGCAAATTTCATAGTTCTGGTATCTTCCCACTTGACTTCATTTTAATTGCCTGTGGTGATTTGTAAACTTTCAGCATCTTGAATCAAAGAAAAGAGAAATTTAGTCTGGTTTTGGGTTGTCTGATTTTCCAAATACGTAGGCACTGAAAAAAAGAATGGCTTCTTCTTAATTGTTTTTTACTTTATACGGCACGGTGGGTTGAAACCTAAGCGTCTGAATGTAGTTGCGTCTGCTTTCAGAGCTGAGCCGTGTTTTTCCCAGGGCTTGTAGGTAATTTATCATCATGTCGGAAATCGGTACCGTACTTCTGATGCTGCTTATGGCATCTGGAGAGAGCTGTCAAGCAGTAGGAGCCACACACCACCAGAGGGTGCCAATTACTTCCATAAGGAGGGAAATAACTTGTCAGGTAATCTCTGGGTTAAACTTGTCAGGTAAATGCTACATTATTTACTGAGTGGACGTGTTCAGAAGATTGTGTTGGGAATTATACTGACCACCAAAAGCCTCTGTGTGACTCCTGGCATTAGCATAAAGCCATGTGAGCCAAAGCATGTAGCACACAGCTCTGTGATCAGCATCAGTGTGGCAAATGCCTCTGGGTGCAATTACAGAGACAAGATCGGGTGTATGATTTGAATGATTACCTACCAGACCTATTTTAAAGCATGTGTTGTTCCACAGCCAGGATACCTGCAGGCACATATGTGAGTAACTAGGTGTGAGGACTCAAGGATGTGTTAGGAGTGGTTTCCTTGCAGAGCAAGCAGCAAATGCAGAGGGTAGCATTTTAAATGAGATATACAGAAAGGCTGGTCATCTTTGTATGCATTGACCTCTGCATGGGTGAAATTTAAAAGAGTGTGATGGCACAGGAGGTCTCCTTGGTAAAGAGCAATGAACTTTATAAGGATCTTCCCTAGCCCTTTCCTCTCTGCTGCTGTTCCTTCTCTATCCCTTCTGCAAATGTTCCCATTGTAAACAGCTTTAGTGTTTCTCTGAGCCCCCAAAGAATCTACTAGTAAGCAACACAGAGAAAGTCAGACAGGATTTTGGTTAATCATACTGAGTGAACAATTATGAATTACTAGCATTTTAAAGTTCTGGCAATTAGAGTTCTACAATATTAAACCAGCCTGAGTTCTAGCAATTTGGATTTTTGTTTGTTTTGTTTACACAAGATTTACTCTGGCCTGAAAGAACCTGCAATACTCAAGCAGAGTGGTAACAGACTAGTGGTCCTATTTTGTTTCTTTTTCCCTTTATTTGAGGGAGGGGGCTGGGGTGGGGATATGGTGGGTTGGCCTTGGCTGGCTGCCAGATGCCCACCTAGCTTCTCTTTCCATCTACTCAACAAGAAAGGTAGAAAATAGGGTGGAAAACTCATGGTTTGACATGAAGAGCAGGGAGACTGTTTTCTGATTAATGTCATAGGTAAAACTGACTCACCTGGGGGAAGATTAATTTAATTTATTTCCAATCAAGAATAGAATAGGACAATGAGAAATGAAGACAAAAATTAAAACACCTTCTTTCCATCCCTCTTCCCTGCCAGCATCAACTTAATTCCTTCACTCCTTACTCCAAACATCATCCCCTACTGTGGTGCAGGGCAATGGGAAATGGAGGCTATTGTTAATCCATAGCAGGCAGCTTCTTTCTTCTGCTCCTTCCTCCTCATGCTGTTGTCTGCTTCAACAGGGTCCTTCCACACGCTGCAGCTTCCTTCAGGGCATGTACACCCTCTCTGGTGCAGCCTCCTCCCCAGTGAGAATATCTGCTTCAGCATGGTCCTCTCTGGGAGTTGCAGAGGAATCTCTGCTCCAGTGCCTGGGGCACCCTCTCTCCCTCCTTCTTCTCTCACCTTGGTATTTGCAGGACTGTTTCCCACACATTTTTCTCACTCTTCTCTCTCTCAACTGCTTCACAACATTATTTACCCTTTCTTAAATACATGTTCTCTGAGGCACCCCACCCATGGTTGAGGTGTTCAACAGTGTCCTGGAAGTGGGTGGGTTGGAACAGATTGTGTTCCATGTGGGAGGCCACCTCTGACAGCCCTCCCCAGAACTGCAAGTGCCTAGGCACCTGTACCCAATACAAGGGCTTAGGGAAAAACTACAGCATTTAAAATGAAGGCAGAAATGGAGAAAAGACTGAAGGAGGAGGGGGCATCTATGGAGTTAACCAAGAGATCACGCCTGAAAGAGGGAGTTACACGCTGTACAGCAGGGCACTTGGGTCTAGCAGTTCACCAGACAGGTTGCACTGTAGCCAGAGCTCTGGAAGAGTTTGCTAAAAGAGAGAGGGACAGCCAACAAATAAAAACACTTTACAGGCAGAATAATGAATAATAAACATATTATTTAATTTTCTCTGAGGGATTCTTTTCCCTAAAGAAATATCAGAATCGCTTAGGAGGAAGATAGAGCAAGAATGAGTGGAAATGAATTTAAATCAAAACTTCACAAGGTCCTGTGGTATCCTATCCTTACAGAAATTTACTAATTAGCTTCACAGTTTCACCATGAGATACTTCTCTGTTTTACCTGAATGCACATAAATTAATTTATGTTCCCACTCACATCCCATGCCAAACCGCTGTCTGACCCAAGATAATGTTATTGACATCTTTGCTTTCCAGCAACTTTGTTTCTTCCCAGACAACAATGATAAATCAATTAACTGTCTAGTGATTTAGTTCTAGAAAGGTTAAGAGCTGCAGGAAGCCAAATGTGTTTGTGATAAGTAGGAAAAGTCATTCTTGGCTACTGGGATTGTTGGTGAGTAGCTTTGACAGTAACCAAAGCGCAGCAGGGAATGATGCTTACCATTGTCCAGTGCAGTGAACCCTGTAAGAGATCACTACTTTAACTGTGAAATTTGCCCTATTTTAAAAGTAGTAGGACATTTAACTGGATCGAAGTTAAGCCACAATCCTCTGCTGAATCTGGGTCAAAATGATGACTGGAAGGTGCTTGCCATAACTAAGGTGTTTGTGCCACGTTCCCCTCTGCCTCCGGCTCAGCAAAAGGTGTCGGGTGTTCCTAAGCAGATGCCTCTGCTCAGAGCTGACCAAGCAGACAGAGGAAATACATTAGAAAATAATTGTCTGTGTGTGGGGAAATGTTAACTCTTATGTCTCTCCAAAGCATTGTAAGTGGCCATTAGTGAGGAAGTCAAGGAGTCAGTTGTTCACTGCAGTGGTTGTGTGGCAGACTTTGTAATGTGACCCATCCCTCACTTCCTCCTAAATCCCTATCAGTGTTCATGTGCTTGGGAATGTTATCAGGAAGCATATAGGAGACAATATCTGCAAAGGTAGTGACTCACCTGACTATCCTGAATCCTCATATCCACTAGGTACAGGATTCCAGAATCTGCATATTTTTCAACTAAAATGGTGACTGTTTTTATATGTTACATTCTATTTCTATTATACACGAAAATTATTAATTTTCAGCTTTTCTTTATTGTCTTTGTTATGATTTAATTTTGTTTAGGCTACTAGGAATGTGACAGAATGAATCAGACAGATTTTGGCAGAAAATTGCCTGTTTGGCTTTGCGTTCCCAAGGCACTGAGTGTGGGTTCATTCACATCACACAAAGCCTTATCTTTGAGACAAGGAGACCACATGAGAGACCTGAGGGAAATTCCAAAAGGATCTTTGATGTCAGTGGGGTATATAAGAGTTCATTAAGATCTTTTAGGGAATAGAAAGTGATTTAAAATAGATCACCCATGACTTCTGACCTGACAAGAGTGTTCAAAATGTTGTATGGAGGAGTTGCAGACTGATTTCAAGAGATTGTCAGTTCAGTCGTGGGTGGGATTACACATGGAAAAGCATGCCATCCTCCAGTGTTAATGAAATTCCTTTGGTGTTTATGAAAAGTATGGATATTGGTGAATGGCAGTATCTGATCATTGTTTGTTATCTTGTTTTCTATTTCTGATGCCATTTTAATATAAATAGTACATTTTAGTAGGCCATCAGGAGAGGTAATATTTGTCTTTTCCCTCTTTGTACATATTTAGATTATGTTCATTCCTTAAATACTGTGTCAGGCAGAACCACTTGAAGGTGAGACTGATCTTGCCATCTGTGACTACTGATCCTGGTCAAATACAGAAGAGAAAAGAAACTGCAAGGAATGTTGGGAAGAGCTAGAGGAAAGGCAGTTTAAACAGTGAGACTGCAAGAATGCTGAGAGGAGAAGGGAGATGTCAATTTTGATTCAGAAGGAAGAGCTTCTAAAAACTCACTTTCTAAGCTGTGCAAACCAATTCAAACCAAGCCTGGAAGCAAGATACACTTGCAAAGACATATGAGGCAATGGGTGAGTTGGGTATAAACCCTTTTATCCACATTGTGGTTGCCCAAATCACTTTGAATTTTTTTGTTAAAATTTGCAATCTTGATTTATAGTCTAATAAAACTGTGCTTTCAGAGCTTGTCCCTTAGAGGGACCCCTCTATATAAAATGATCTGGACATGAGAACTTCCGAGAGAGCTCAGAAGTTCACCACAGGCTCTTAGGACAATTGTTGTTTATGATCTTTCTCTCTGTGTGTCTGAACTTTGCCTGTGTTTTGTCTGTGTAGCTTTCACATCCACTTCCTTCATTTCATTAAAATGTCCATGAAATTGCTCCTGTTGATGTTATATATCAACTGTCAATTACATTGACAGCACACATCCAGCTGATATCATGGACTACATTTTTCATCTACTTTTTTTCTAATGTCCATCAGCACTTGAAACTAAATAACTGATATTTACATCAGTTGCAAAAACCCCCTAGTGCACTCTTGTTTGTGTATTTGAGTTATCTGTTGACTTTCTGAAAACTCATGACAGTGTTCTGTATACAACTACATTTACTCCCTTGTAATTAAGATAATGATAAATAATTAAATAAATAAATAAAATGTGAGTGTATAATATATAAAAATATATATAAAAGGTAAACTTTGAAGATCTGCAGAAATTCTACTGTGCAAACCAAGCATAATTTTCCAAGAATCTATATCTATATGTGCTCAGGCACAAGTGACAAGTGGATAGAGAATATCATAATCTATTAATATTCCTCTCTATGTATTTAGATAGTTCTGAATAAAACATATTCATTTAAATTTACAGAATTAAATCTATCTGAAAGTACTTAATCAAAAGTTTGCATGAAGGAAAAATAGGCATAAAGATTAAATGTTAAATGGAATCTTTTGCCTTATTTTTTTGCTATTTATTTCAAAGCAAAGCAATAAAATAAACCCCCAAAAAATGTAATTACATCTAGAAATAAGTTAGAAAGGTTTCAGAATTTTTGTTTTATGTAAAAGTAACTTTAATTATCCAAAGACCTTGATTTAAAGAAAGGATAATTTAAAGTTTCAAACTCCAGAGATGCATTTTAGGCCAAATGCAAAAAATGTAGCACAAAATGTAAATATATTTATGTAATGTGCTCATAAATGATTCAGTGTTTAGACACCAATCTAATTTTGTTTAAACTGTACCACTTTATTGTAGGCTACAAAATTTTGAAGTTTGAATTAAATTAATGGGCAATATAGATATAGCTTCTGGGTGAGTTGTGTTTTCTTCATCTTGATCTCTGTTATTTTTCATTGTGGGGAAAAGCTTAGCTTTTGAGGGAGGAAAAAGTAAAAAGCAATAGAGAAAGGTCTTCCTGAATAAATCTCTGTTCCTGAACTTCTCTCTATATGACAATCTATAACTATGACGGTAATTCCCCACTTAAAGCAGATGTTCTGGCTTTCTCTTTTCCGTACACTTAGAATTTTGGGGGCAGGGATTATTAACCTTTATCAAATTAAATTTGAGATGTTGATAGCCTGGATGGATGGGCTGAGGACAACGGTGTGAGGTTCAATAAGGCGAAGGTTTCGGTCCTGCTCTTGGGTCCCAACCATTCCCTTCAGCACTGCAGCCTGAGGCGGGAATGACTGCAAAACTGCCCAGTGGAAAGGGACCTGCAAGTGTTGGTTCACAGCCTACTGAACATGATCCAGCAGTGTGCTCAGGTGGCCAACAAGGCCAATGGCATCCTGTCCTGTATCAGGGATAGTGTGGCCAGCAGGAGCAGGGCAGTGATCATGCCCCAGTATTCTGCACCAGTGGTGTCCCACCTCGAGTATCGCGATAAGCTCTGGACCCTTCACTCCAAAAAGAACATTGAGGTACTGGAGTGAGTCCAGAGAAGGGCAGCAAAACTGGTGAAGGGTCTAGAAAGTATGATTTAGAAGGAGCTGCTGAGGGAGCTGTGATTCTGAGGAAACTAGACTTTTCTAAGTACTGTCCAAACAGATGTGAGAGTAATAAAAATAAATGGTGAATGGATTTGTTCAGTTGATGCTGTGGTTCTCTGTAGGTAAGCATGATCTGCTGTTTGTTTGCCTGTATAGCAGTCTCAGGGCTGCCCAAGACTTTGAAGGGACACATGTTTTGCAAATCTTGTTTATTGTACAGATACAGAGTGCCAGATTGTCCCTGAGAGAATGCAACTCCAAAACAGAGAAAGCCGAATGCCTGAATTCATGGCTTTCCTTGTGTTATAGAAAATTTACGCTTTTGGAAATAGAAGCTTTCTCATTTTTTAATAGAAAAAAATATACTTCAATGAAAAGTTATGCAAAGGTTTCCCATCTCTAGAAAAAAAAATGATCTTTAATAAACAGAAGTAACTTCCAGGGACCAAATTCTGAAATTAACTAGAAAGAAACTGAGTACAAAACTCCCAACAATTTCTAAAGTAGGTGTTGAGTTTTGTTTGTTTTGTGTTACAGGGGAGGTTTTTGGTTCTGGTATTGGGTTTGGGGTCTAGTCTTGCTATAAAATAAAAGTCTCTAGATTCTTAAAATGGATTGAGATGTGAGGCAAAAGTAAGTGACCAATGTACAATCAAAAGAAAAATCCTAGTGAGAATGCAGCATGAGTTACTAGATGCCACTGAATTTTTATGCTTAGAGGGAGAAAAAGAAACAAAAAATAAACTGATATAATGTTTGAGACAGAACAAACAGCCAGAGGGGTAGCCAACAAAAAGATCATAACACATGGCAGATCATTACCAGTAAATTGTGAATGACACAATCTTGTGCATGTGTGAGCCACCCTTAATGGCCATCTGGGTTAAAAGTTCCTCTGCAGAGCTTTCTTTTGACCTTCAGCATGGTAGTAAAATTCCTGAAACCATACAGCCTTCAAGGAAAAGCCAATTATAGTAGGTTCTCTGCAGCTGGGCTGTCAGAATATGGTCAATAAATTTTTAAGTGGGTAAGAACTTGGTAGTGGGAAGGAGCCCTATGTGTCTACTTCTCCAGTCATGCACAACAGGAGACTGAAGGTCAGGGTTATTAGGGAATGATTCCATTAGCTAATCATATTTGAATTTTTCTGCTTGATGTGGTCTTATTCTCTTTACCCCTTTTCACAAATCCTGTCTGATTGAACATTGGGAAGGAAGGACTAATAATTTCCAAGCAACCAAACTTAGAGATACAGATATGTTTCAATATTTAATCACAACTAATTTTGTGAATGATTTTCCAAGTATTAATTAAATCCAGTAGAGGTGAGCCACAATGACTTTCATGCCTTAAAGAAGGTACCAATGTAATATCTGGTGAGGATATACTTGTTCTGAAAAAAAAAAAAATATAATAGTAGATAGGGATAGGGGAGGAGCACCTTTGAGGGTTTTGTTTCATGCTAAGGAATATTGCTGAAACAGGAGCAAAAGGGTGTAATAGACCTTGGGAACCACTGGAGTATTGAGGTTATAGCTGCCAGTAAAAGCTGTGCAAAATACAGTGAATTCTAGTAAAATTTTAGATGAAAGAGGATACAGTTATCAAAATAAAGCAACAGTGCCATTAGCTCCCTTTTATTAGAAAACACCTGCAAATTCCATTAGTCTTACATGTTGAAACTTGTTCTATTTATATTTTTTATTTTCATTTGGTTTCCTATTTGGTATCATTGAGTTATCGAGCAGATGACTTCTGTTGAAGTGTCTTGACTCTATTTCAGTTTTACTTAGCTAATTAACAATATTTTTTTAAGCTAATCACTATCATTCTCTTCTAAAATATATGTCATTTTGTGCCATAAAAATGTAATTTGGTGATCCATTGGATATTCTTATTGCTGGTTTTTTCAACTTAAAGAAATACCTCTTCTCTTAACCTTGTTAATTTTCAATGTTCAAGTCTTAAAAGTCCATATTTTCTATGTTTTGGAATAAGACATTTTTCTCTCAGTAAAAGGACATAACTTTGGAATTTGTAAGAAAATGTTTTATTGCATGGTAGAATAACATTCCTGCCTTCCTTTTCACTGTACAGGTGTCTCATGGCTCAGAAGTGGTTCTCCAATATTTCTGAAAACTATAGGGTCAGCTGTGGCCTGAACTCTAAAAGTTACAGAAAAGCTTCTTATGCTTTCAAAAGCATTTATGTTCTTGCTTGCTTTGTTTTTTTTTTTTTTTTTTTTTCTTTTCTTTTATGTGTAAAATGTACTTTGTTTAATTCAGTATAGAAACTTGGTTAATTAATTTTAAAGGCCTGCTTTTTTCTTGAAATTGTCTCAGGAAAAGGCTCTGCTGCTCAATAGTATTATTTTTGCTTAATGTGCATGCTGGAGAGGGCTTTTAAAACACATTTAATGGTCAAGTGGCTATCATCATGTGAAGGTTTCATTCTACTCAATATTCTTAATATCTTCATGTGTGACTGCAAAACAGGGGTTGAAGAAAATTTTCTGCTACAGCACTCACTATAACTCATGTTTTCTGTGTAATTAAGTCCCTGTAATTGAACAGGAATTTACAGATGTGAAATTTTAGTTAAGATATGAGAAGTATAATGCAGAAAATGTTTTATAATTAAAAATTTGGCTGTCAAAAGGTTTGTTATTTCAAACTGCTAATTTTTTATATTTGTATTGCAATACTGTAAATGTTTCTGAATTAAAATCTCAGCAAGGATTATTATCTCATCTGCAGATTCTATCCATCTATCTAGAGATGAAACCTCTTGTAAATTAGATTAGCACTGGCTTTCTCTCCCTTCTCCTGTCCCAGCTTGAGCTCCCTATGTACTCAGAACAGTATGGAACATTTCACTGGTGATTCCACAAGAGCTTCATGCACAGCTGTACTTCTTCCCTATTCCTACTCTGAATATTGTGTTTGTTTTCTTTCCTTTTTCTGTCCCTCTGAGCTGACCAAAGAAAATGTTCTTTGCGATTTCAGTCATTCAGAACCAAATGACAATAGCTGTGTAGTTCTCTTTTGTAGAACTATTTTTCTGAATTCAGGCTTGAAGTCTTTGAAGACCACCTCTGACAGTATGACAGTTTTTATAAGGGAAAATTTTTGTTCTTTTAAGTTACTGTTGCTCTTTGTTCTCCCAGCATTTTAATTAGAGTCTGATTATTACATCTTTTCCTGTTGTTCCCCAAAATGAAATCTATGGGATCCAGAAATAATTGGAAGCATGATAAATCTAAAAAGGGACTGAAACTGAGGCTGAGGTCTTTTGCTTGTTTTTCTCTGTAGACTCTTAAATCTGATAGGTAGCACCTTCAGACATTAGCATCTGACTAGAGTGAATACTCCTGACATTTAAAGACATCATAAATATCCATTTAACATTATAGGCCGTAAAGATTTGAACAATTCCTGAATAAAATTCTCCATGTGTCAAAACTGAGTGTGATGGTTTCAGTTGTTCGCTCAGGCTTATTCTAAATATAATTTCCATTTCAACTTCAGACTTAGAGACACGTATTACTTATTATGAGAAAATATTGAAAACAATTTCTTGGAGGAGTAAAGAAGTCTACCATTGAAGTGAGTGTGAAAAGAGTTGAACATTGTGACCTTGCATAAGGTCTGATACTTCAGAAATAGTTGTGATTGCTGGGAAGCTTGTGCTCTGGCAGCCTTTAGCAGTTGTGTTAGACTGTGTTTTCTTTAATTTCTTGCAGCATGCAATTAGCATTTTCTTTTTTCAATGAGTAGTATGTAAACATTTGTATAGCACAGTCAATGAACCTTGTCATATAATTGTCTAAAGTCCCCTTGTACTTCTGCCATTTTTTAAAAAATCTCCTCCCATGATCAAAACCGAGGTCTCTGAAAGAGCTATAAAAAGAAGATAAATTGCAGATTATCAGTGTCAGTTTAGGAAAGCTTAGTTTTATTATCATATATAGCAAAAGAAATAAACATTTTGCACAGTCTTTAATTAACACAATTGCTTTTAAATGTTGGTAGTTAGAATTAATTATGTTGGTTATAAAGTGCCATTTTTTTCTGGCACAGATATAGTATGGAGTTTAGAAACTGAGTATTGGTGTGCTGACCTTAATTTTCCCCAGGACAAAATAAAACATTATTCCATCTCAGACTACTTCCATCTTTATGCCAGAATGACAGAGACATTGTTTTGATTTTCCTTTTGTTTGTATTTTTTTTGTTCTTTGCCTAATTTAGTGTGTAAATTGTCATTATTTAAGTCTGTGCTGCTTTCAGCTACATGACTTAGTGTTAAGTTTATAATCATTGAATTTTAGTGCTTTGGATAAGAGAATAAGAAATAGGAGAAGAGAGAGGAAAATAAATTGTCCATATTACTTATGGTAATTAGGGGTCTTACTAAATTGCATTCCAGTGACCCCTTAGTACTTTCTGAAGACAGAAGAGTAAAGCATATGGAAGAGATTTCTTCAAACCCCTCTAAATTATGCCAGGCCTTGATGTGTTTCTTATGTTCATGCTTCCATTGAGGACCACAGTATTCAGCCTATAAACTCCCACTGAAAACAGAGGGATAGGTATTACAAGCTAGAAGTTCTGGTTTCTTGCTTTCCACACCTTTAAAAATGGTGCACCAGAAGACAGTGGGAGTAAACCCCCTTCAGCCTTTTCCAGTGCACAGCTTTACCCTTTATTATGTCTATTCTGTGACTATTGCATTGAAGGGCTCAGGCATGAAAGGTGCAAGATGCAGCCTACTTCATAATATTTCTTCTGAAGATAATCAAATCAAGTCTTTGTTGTTATCCACAAAGTGTGAGGGCTAACCCAACAGAATGTGATATTGTTATGAGGATGTGTCAGAGATATTCATAGATGTCAGTCTCTTGAGTTTTCTCAGTAGCTTAGTCTTGAAAATGATGATATTTGTGTTGTCCATAGTCTTTACATTTCTCCTCTAAGCTCTACAGTGGTACATATATAATTCATAAGTTAAGGAATATGAACTCTCTGCCCTGGTTATTTATAGAATTGACTCTCAATTTTTGATAAGTATTTTAAATTAATAATGTAAAAATCTATTGATTTTATTTATGTGTTTCATTTAATATACAGGAATATTTGTTGGGGCATTTATGGAATAGTAAAAATAACTCAAAGAGAAATATGATATCTTACATTTAAAACTTGAACTGAAGAGTAGTTTGGATTGCTGTGATTTTAAATTAATATTGCATTTTTTGAACTTCAAAGCAGGGCTCCATACAGACACTTGGAAGTGCTTTAAAGTCTGGCATCAAGTTAACTCACTTCTTTTTTTTCTGCTGATGAATTAGCATGCCCCAAACAAATTAGACCTTATATTATGAGATACAACAGAACACAACAGATGCTTTTGTCAGTGTTTTCCAAATTTACAAGTCCTGTGGCTGCTTTCTTTAGATATTGATTATAGGAACCAATTTTTTTCTGAAGAAAACCAGAACCTGGTTTATTCTAAGTCAAAGAGCAGCTAGACATTGCTCCATATTCTGAAAAAAACACCTTATCAGATGATTACAAACAGGAATGTTATTCTGCCCTCATTCGTCATGTGGTCTATGAGCATCTCTTAGCCAAAATGATCTGTCAGCTTTTTTGGCTTGTGTGATACATACTCATGCACTGACCCATTTTCCATTGAACCTCAGGGCTGATATTTTGTAAGAGTGAAGCATTCTTTGTATTGTGCATGGAGCAAATTCTAAACCATATTGCTGTTTTAACTGAGCTTTTGAAAATATGTAAGTTTATGATGGGTCTTTATTTTGCAAGAAATTACTAAGCAAATAAATTAGCTGTAAAGTGAGCATGCTTAAGAAAATAATATGGCGCATTTCTGTTATCTCTGAATGACTTTTATTGCTTTATGACCTCCCTTACTCCTTTACAAGCTGTTAAATCCACAAAAGATTCAAATTCAATTGTTAGTAATTTTTATGGACTAATCTCAAACTAAGGGTAAAACTCATGTATTAAACTCAGAAGAACTCCATAGAGAAAAAAAGAAAAGGCAGGTCAATCATTTATAGTAATTTATTTGCTTCACTACACATGTATTATGCACTGTGACATTAACTTGCAGACAGTAATAATGACTGCTAGTTGTCCATTATGATGTTCTGTCCAAACTCTACTACAACAAACTAAAGCTAGTTACACCTTTATGTTTTCTGAACTCTTTAGAAGTTGTGGGATTTTTTGCTTTTCCTCCTTTCTTCAATGTAAACTCAACCAATTAAGTACAGAAGGTACAAAAAAGGTTTTGACTTCAAATACCACTCTAATGAGGTACACATGGTTTTACTGGACTCCTTTCCCTTTTCTTTCCTGACACTGGACTTCATATTGCTTTCCCTGTGCAAGAGCTGGGATGCTTTCATTGTTAGCTATGAGTCTGAGGAGATTTTAGTACAAGCAAAACTAAAGGTAAATTTATTTTAACATTTGAAATATCTAAATGTCTGTTTTGAGTCAGGCTTTTATGTGGGGTTTGTGTTCATGGAGGGAAGAGTTGTTTATTTTTATTTTGTGCCTTCTCAAGCAAATTTCCTAATATGCTTAGATGTGCCAGAAAATGCACTTCAAGCATTACTAGCCTGATTCTTAGAATGGTATAGCCAAAGACTTTCTGGTAATCAATAAGGTTCCTGTAGAAGGATTCACTTAAAGTATCTTGCTGATTTCTTTAGATTCGTAATGTAAAAATCTATTTCTAATTTCCTTTGCTGTTGCTAAATTAGTTGGTTTGAAAGGCTTTTTAATCTTGCAGTGACTAAATACATTATACATCAATGTATGTGGAATGCCTTCCAAGAGGAAGACTTTCAGTATCTTATTTTTAAGCAGTGTAAATGGGAGAATTTTGAAACTTCTGATATTTATGAGAGAAACAAATGAAATATTTCTATTTCCAATTGCATTCATTCTGCATGTTTGGGTCCTACAGGCTCTGTTGATGTTACTGATTAGACAAAATCATCCCATCATAAGTATTTGAAACAGCAAGTCTGATTTCACCCTTTCTTAATAATATTGCAGTAATAACACTGATGTTTTGTTTCATTTATGTTACACTGTCTAAAGACAATTTCAGTCCAGCAGGAGATTCTTGAGTCAGTTCTAGGGCAGAGAGAGGTTAAGGCAGCATCTCTGAGATGTAGGTATTTATTATGTGTCCTAGTGCACACTGTAATATGTACTGTGTACTGTTTTAGAAATTAGGTCTATCATTGTGCTAGTTTTGGCTGGGATAGAGTTAATTTTCTTCACAGTGGCTTGTATGGGGCTGTGTTTTCTTTATGGTTGTGCTGAACATAGTGCTAATACAGAGGAGTTTTTGTTATTGCTGAGCAGAGTTTACACAGAGAAAAAGTATCTTCTGCTTTTTGTACTGCCATGCTGGTGAGGAAGTAAGGGTTGCAGAGGAATTTAGGATGCTACAGAGCCAGGACAGGTGACTCCAAGTGACCAAAGGGATATTCTAGACCATATGACATCATGCTCATCTTATAAAGAGGGGGAAAGCAGGAGATGCTTGGAGTGATATTGTTTGTCTTCCCAAGTCACCTTTACATGTGATGGGGCCCTCCTCTCCTGTAGATGGCTGAACAGCTGCCTGCCCATGGGAAGCACTGACTTAATTCCTTGTTGTGCTTTGCTTGTGTGCACAGCTTTTGGCTTTTTCTTTGCCTATGACACTGTCTTTATCTCAACACATGAGTTTTCCAGCTTTTACCCTTTTGATTTTCTCCCCAGTCCCACTGGTGGGGGAGTGAGCAAGTGTCTGTGTGGGGTTTGGCTGCTGTCTGTGTTTAAACCAGTGGGTTTAACAGTGCTAAATAGCAGGCCTCTTTTTTTTTTTTTTTTATTTATTTTTATTTTCTCCCTACAGCCCATGTTCAATATTCCAAATGTTGAACTATCAAGACAGACATTATATGTTAATTACTTTTGTCAATTCTCTCAATTGCTGTACTGCTTGGACTTTTTTTGCTACCTTTTATGTGCTCTGTCTTTTCAGGATGTCTACAAATCTTGATTTATTTTGATTGCATAGTTCCCTCTAACCAATATATTTTTTATAAAGAATCAGGCTCCCACCTTCATCTTTCTTATTTTATCTATCCTACTTTGTTTTTATGTTTGTTTGATCAGTTTTTTTTCTTTTTTTATTGCTGCTAAGGTGGTCTCTTCAATACAGAAACTCATGATATCGAGCTAAAGGCTATACAGCATGTAATGTCATTCTTAATGCTATGTTTCAGCTTATGTAGTCTTTTCCTGACCTTTCTCCAAGGTATAAACAAATCTAACTGCAAAACCCTTGGTCAAGCCTTTCATAAAAATATTTTCCCCTTCCCACTATAGCTTTCAGGTGATTCATACTTTTCAGAATTAATTTTATCTAGAAATTAATTTAATTTTCTTCATAATTATTGATCTGCCTCTGAGACAATACCAAAAGTCTCAAGTAGACTTAGAAAAAATGAAGATCTTTAATTGTCAATAATCATGCAGGAGGGCAAAGTGCTGAGATAATTATTTCCAGTTTTCACCTTTTTCAGGCAGATGCCTTTCATCTGGGGAAAGTACAGACAAAATATCTTTCTCTAGTGGCTGCAATATTTACTGACAGCCTAATTAATTATATGGCAGGGTAGTTTACTAGAGTCCATTACAAACAGAAGAAATCAAAATTCCAACCTGAGATTTCCCTGTGATTTTCTCAAAATAAAATATGCACTATTGCCAGATAGACAGGAAGCCCACTAATTTAATTGGAAGGAAAAAGTAAAATCTGAGTTGCAGTTTTCAGGACCCTTCAGGCTCAATGCATGTTCATAATAATATGTTCTACCTTGCTTTTTGATTTAGAGCGCAAGCTGGTAAGGTTTGCCTGATACACCTTCCTTTCACTGGAGATAGAAAATGCTAAATGGGTCTCAGAAATAATGACTTTCATAGAGAAAGAATAATTCCTAGGATAGCAATGCTAAGAGCAGTTGAGGACAGAGAAAAGTTTAAGCTGAACTTTTTCACATTATTGGTAACAAAAAGCTCTAACAAGATTGTGAGCTTTTCACTCCATTAATGTTCAGAATTTATTTTTTAAAAAAGATGATAAAAAAAAAATGAAAGGGAAAAAGCAGCTCCATATACCATTTTGCTCAAAGGAAACAATTTAGAACTAGTTCCTAGTCATGTGCAGTATCCAGTTACTGAAGCTGTGGCCAGGCTCAAAAGAGCAAGGATAAGTGGAAAACTCAGAACAAATTTCTCAAGCAAAATTGTGCTTGGCCAACAGGATTGCCTTCTGCTGAAGAGGTTACTGGCACTATACAAGGGGAGAACTCTGCATGCTGACTTTGATTTCTTCAAGGATTTTGACATGTTCTTCTGTAGCATACTTATGGGCAAATTGAGGAGATATGGATGAAATACATAAATAAGAATCTTGATGGAAAAATTTCAGAAGCCCTGGCCTGAAAAAGTTGGGCTCAAAGCAACAAAGTCCATGTGGAAATAGTTACAAGAGGCATTTTCCACTTTCCTGCTGAACCAAACTTGGAAGAGCGTTCAATTCTTTGGAGTGCAGAGCCGCTGTTCAGAGGGATCTCAAATGAAAAAGAGGGCAGACAATAATCACAAGTTCAACAAAAGGAGATGAAAAATCCTACACCTGAAAAGTGCGTAGTAAGATACAACAACCTTCCATACCACCATATAGACTGGGGCATAAAGCAGCTCTGCAGAAAAGATCTTGGGCACCCAGGTGGCCCACAGCTAAATATGAGCCAGCAGGGTATCCTTGAAGTGACATATTTTCCAGGTGCATTCTGGGCTGTATTAGCAAGAATTTAATCAGCAGGCTAGAAGTAATTATGCTCCTCTAGCCAATGCTAATGAGATTCTATCTGGAGCCCTATGCCTTGTCTGGGCCTCTGCAGATGAAAAAAGACAGTGTTGGACTTTGTTGGAGCTGACCCATCAGAAAGGTCTGAGGGGTGTCAAGGCAGAGCAGCACAAGAAGTTCAAGAAGAGGCTGAGAGAGCTGGTTTTGTTCAATCCTAAAAAGAGAAGGCTAAGGGGAGATCTTGTTGCTGTCTTCAAATATATCCTGATAGAAGATATTGACTGATCCTAGAAGGGCTCAGTAACAGGATGAGAAGAAAGACACATAATCTATAACATGTAAA
The DNA here is from genome assembly GCA_020086605.1 of Lanius collurio. NCBI lineage: Eukaryota > Metazoa > Chordata > Aves > Passeriformes > Laniidae > Lanius > Lanius collurio. The sequence continues at coordinate 9,557,899 of JACBWW010000003.1, forward strand.
ATTCCAATTATATATTGGGAAAATGATTTAATATGACACAGTGCAGTACAGATGATTAGTTGCCCGAACTAAATTTTCCCTGCTATGAGAAGAAAGTTGAACCTAATAACCTCCAGAGGTCACTCCAACCTAAATTATTCAGTAATTGCATGCTAAAACATCTTTTCCCTTCTGTATGACTACTTTAATATTCAAAATCAGGAAGATAGTCTTGTGTTAGAAGATAACATCTGGGTATTTTATTAATACAAATTTTTTTATTTAGGCAGAGGGACTTTACCATTTCTTTGAACCCATCAAGGACAAATACCAGAAGGCAGTTTCTCAGTTCAATAGTTCAGATTTTCTTTTCTATTTATCCCTGATAAAAAAAAAAAAAAAAACTCTATCTTTCTTGTAGTCACTGTGCTATGGTTCCTCTTCCCCCAGTTTCTGAAGGGGGTTTTGTTTTCAGCACATTTCAGCTGATGTGCCACTCTTGCTTTCCCAACCTCTTCCCAAGAAACCAAGAATTAGTTTGAGCTGGCCCTTGCTTCTGGTTTCATGTGCTATGAACAGTGGTCTGTCTTATATCACGTAACTCTAAAACTGTTTTTGTTTGTTCAAGGATTTTCTTGACTGTTTAGAATGTTGGGGTTTTTTTGTTTGTTTATTTGTTGAGGAGTTGGGTTTTGGGGGTTTTTAAATTATTTTTTTAGGCAAAAAGAAAGTCAAGTGACATTTGCAACACAACTGCCTGTCTAGAAAACATAACCTATTTCAAGACTGGGTGCAAGAGAAATTATCATAATTTAGATGAAACTTGAAGTCTTGACATTTCATAACTGCATGATTTCCTTATGGAAAAATTGACATTCTCACTGAAGATGTTAAAATAATAATAACTCCTCAGACAGGGAGTTGACTTACCATTGTGTCAAAATTATATCACAACATGGAAATTTCACTGTGAATGTGTTTGCTTATTGTGATAAGCATATTTTAAATCATAAATTCATATTTATTCCAGACAAAACATCAACAAGTTCTGTCAAAATCTGCAATGCTCAGAAATGAAAGATATGATTGTGTAAAGTCATCAACAATCTCCAAACAATACAACAGAAGTATAGCTCTGTAGTTCAGTAGGACGTTTGTTGTTTTTGTTGTTTTTTTTTTTTTTTTTTTTCTAGCATCATTTGAGTTGTTTTAAAATGCCACAGGCTTTCAGTTTAGTGATACAAAAAGTTTAGAGTATAGTGGCACAAAAAGCCCATCAAGGAAATATTAAGAGGTTTCTTTCTTATTTTAATATATAAACAATCTGTAGACAGAATGTTTGTAAAGCCACCATTAAATAAGCAGCAGCTAGATTAATCTTAAAAATCTTACATTTTCATTCTTTTTACTGATGTACTTATGTATACTCTAAAAATAAAAAAAAAAAAACAAAGAACAAACCAAACAGGTGAACTGAAACAATTTTAGCTATGTTGTTCTTTGCTTCCTGGCATATAGCTCCAAATATGATAATTATTTAGAATGTAATATGCTTTAATAGACATAATTTATTGAGCATTGTTAAAGATTGCTGGTGCATAACTATACATTTCCCATTTTTCTTAATGTGGTTCACTGCTCTCTGTTTGTACTTGAATGCCTGATTCATATTCTGCAATAAAATTGTATTATGTAGGAATGTCCTAGTTGGACTGTAAAGGAATAGTTACTGCATCTCAAATACTTTTATGGCATGTACACGCACCTCTTGTTAGCCCCTCTTGTACTCCTGCACTATGTGGCTCCTCCAGTTAGAAGTATTAGCACTAAAGTCTGCCTTGGCTTTTCATCTCTTACTTGAATGACAATTCTTTTTCTCACTCAAAATGGAGTGGATTTTGACATAAAAATGAAGTGTGAGAGAAAAGTTCTCAGGTGAATTTCTCCTTTCCAGGAACAATAACTTCATCAAAATTTGAACACTCAGTGGCATACAGAGTGGTAGGTATATTGCAAGGTTATTGCAGAAGAGAAATCAGTTGGAGAAAGATTTTCTGGTTCTACATTTGACATTGTTGTTTCGAAGAAATATATACTTGCTGATTGTTGGGGTTTTTTACATTGCATCTGAGTATTACTCATAGACTGTGAATGTTTTTAGATATGTGTTTCTATAGGCAAGATATAATAGGCTTTATATGCTCAGTTGGTTTTTTTTTTCAATAGAAAGAGTAGTCATTCAGTTATGACGAGGTTTGTATTTGGTCAAGAACGTGGTTTAATATTTTTAAGCATGCCAGGAGCATGTTACAGATGGATCCTTAGTATATATGTGGGAAATATATGTTTCTTTTCTGATAATGAACTTTGGAAAAATAATAGTTTGTCTTCAACCATGATATTGCAAGCATAAGGTCTGACTTTGGTGGAGTCAGAATTTCATTCCCAGAGATAAAATACTGAAGAACGTTCTCAATGTCTTCCAAAATGCTTTTTCAGAACAGTATTTAGGCAGAAATATTTTAGTTATGCAAATGATACCTCATTTCAAAACATTAAAGAAAAAGTCCTGGGTCGTCTCCTTGCACTTTCGCAGGGGAAAAAATTGCTTTCAGGCATGATATCTGTGTTCTGCTTGTTATAGTCTAACAGAGCAGAAGTTTTGCACAGGAAAAGAAGGCACAGGTTGTTATAGGATTATGCTCACATGTTTCTTGAAGCATAAAATATCCTCTGGTTTCATATTATAAATTTCCTTTGATATTACTTGTGGATATTTATGAAGAGCAGAAATAGAAATATATTCAGAAACATTGATATAAATACAGAATAATATTACTTGGTACAGCTATCTTAATTGTTGAACTAAAAAACATAAGCAGCAACATTTTGAAAAGCATTAAGCTCTTATAAAGTACTAAACTCCAACACAGACTATTCAGTCTGCATTAGATTTTGTTTTCACCTCCAGTTCTTTGTGCAGTTTTGGTCATCACACTATAAAAGAGACATTAAGCTCTTAGGATGGTGAAGGGCCTTGAGAGGAAGCCATATGAGGAGTGGCTCACTGGGTCTGTTCAACCTGGAGGAGACTGAGGGAAGACCTCATTGCAGTCTTCAACATCCTCACAAGGGGAAGAAGAGGGGCAGGCACTGATCTCTTCCCTCTGGTGACCAATGACAGCACCCAAGGGCATGGGCTGAAGTTGTGTCAGGTGAGGTTTAGCTTGGATATGAGGAAAAGGTTTCTATCCTAGTGGATGTTTGGGTGGTGGAACAGGCTCCCCAGGGCAGTGGTCACACCACCAGCCAGACAGAGTTCAAGAAGTGTTTGGACAAGGCTCTCAGGTATATGCTGTGATTTTTGTGGTATCCTGTGCAGGGCCTGGAGTTGGGCTTTGATGATCTTTGTGGCCCCCTTCCAAATCAGGATATTCTGCGAAAATCATATGTTTTCCCTCAAAGTGATACTGTAGTGACACTTAGAGTGTCTTACATCTGCTGGGTTCATCTACATTACCATTTTAGCTAGAAGAGCTGTGCTTAGGGTGTTTTAAAAGCTGTGCTTTTTGAACTGCTTTTTTTTTTTTTTTTTTTTTTTTGTGGAGGTGGAGCAGTTTGGAAGACCATAAGCTCAGTTTCTTTCAGATGAATTTATTCTGGAAGATGCTTTCTAGGAACACATTGAATGCTATCCAACAGCTACCGGTAAATCAAGCCACAGCCACTGATAACTTAAATCTAATGTATGTATTTGGATAAGGATTCATATAGATGTATATGTTTCCTTTACCAGTATGGCTGTTTTACAAGTGTTATTCTGGTTTCAGAGTCTTCTGTGCTACGTGGAGGGACAGTAAAGGAGAGCTGATGAGTGTAAAGTGTTGAAAACAACTCTGTATGATGCCTACCTAAGCACATGCTTTTCTTCCTGCAGAAGCATGGCTTTTCCCTCCTTACCTCTTCTTCTTACCATAATGCAGACATTGTTTATGATAATAGTAGGGTACAAAAAACTAAAAAAAAAAAAAAAAGGGGGAAAAATCTAAAAAATTATGACTTAAAATTGACAGTAGGATTTTTATGTAATATTTGCTTCCACAAAAAATGCAGAAATAACTTTTATTTATGTGTCAGATTCCCAGATGCCCGCTTCAAGGGCTGGTTTGTTGTTTGTTTTTTTTTTAAATGCCAATTCATAATACACCTGCTGGATGTGCATACTTTGAGATGAAAAGAAATCCTACTTCTAAAACCAACACAGATTTTATTCATGCAAATAGAGCTTTGAAACAAGTTTGCCAAACTAAGGTTATGTGTTTGCATGTGGTGTTCAGCCTCTTAGTAGTCAGGTACTGTAGGGTCATAAGAAATGGATGGTGGATTTGTGTGTGAAGCAGTGGTATATTCTGAAAACTAATGGGGCAGGAACACTTTTTCAAACATTTATGAACTGTTTTATACCCTGGTGTGGTGATGTGTCTGTATAGTCTCTATAACAGCAAACATTATGTGTTGTAAAACTAGCTAGCTGACTTACCATGAAATGCAGGGAAAAGAGCTTTTGAAGGCAAGAAGAGAGATTTGTCCGTGATCTGAAATATTATTGGTTTTTATATATTAACAGCATTTTAGAAAATAGGAGGAGGACTTTATAAACAGCTAGGTTTCTAAATACAGATTAGCTTGATGCTTCTCATTAAATTAGTTCCTTGATGTTTTTCCAGAATATTAACCTAAATCTTTAGCTTATTACGTAAGTGAACGGATATTCTCTGTTTCTTACCATTTTTCCATTAGTATGGCATTTTTTGCTGTAATTGTCCTGCTCTGAGAATTATCAAAAAGTTTATTTGACTTGAAAAGATCACTCAGCTTACCCCAAAAATATCAATATTTTCATGCTTTGGAATGGGTGACAGAAACTGCATGGCCAGTGCATGAATGGGAGTGGTATGAAATGACACAAATATTTTCAAAATCACTGGATTTTTTAATGAGAATTTCATGTTAATAAGTACTTCTCAAACACGTTCTGCTTGTCTCTGAGGTTTAGTTATTTGCTAGTTCTCTTTGTAGATCAAGAATAGTATATTATGAGGTCAATCACAGCACATGATTGGTGTCCACCATCTGGTAGGAGTGGCCATCACTGTAGGGTTAATGAACCTAACCTTTCATGCTGACAAGTTCTCAGAGTTTACCCTTTTTATTAATGTGTCCTATACTATTTGAGTATCCCTTGTTTATTGTATGCAGATATTGACTGGTCTGGTTTTCCCTGTTTTTTTTTTAAGGTTTGAGGATGGTTTGGGGTTTTTTAGGGGCATTTTTATTGATTTGTTATTTGGGTTTTTTTTGAGGAGGGCAGCAGATTGTTTGGGGGTTTTGGTTGGTTTTGTTGTTTGTTTTAACTTTTAAAGTATCACTAATAAGATATTTTGTAGTTAATCACTATTTTTAATAACTGTTATTACTTGTTTGAAGTGTTTTGATGGGTGGTGGGTTTGAGACATTATTATTAATTTTTTAGGATAGAATTTTATACTAAATCAACATTCTTGTGTTTGTTTTTTAAAATTCAATTTACAGGAAAATAATTTTAGCATTTCCAAAGTTTATTTTGCTATATGTGACATTTTCCTATCAAAAAATATTGTTGACTCACAACTGTAATTTTAATTGGGAAAATTGTATGAACAACTCCTGTGATATTCTCTTCAAAATTCAATGGTAGTTAAAGAGATTCACTTCTCACTCAGAACTTGTTATTCGCAGGTGATTTTAATGTTTTCATGGAAAAATTGTAAATAAACAAGTATTTTAAGTAACTGAAAACACACTACTAAGCATTTCTAACTTAATATACTATAACTGTAGTTCACCTAAATAAAGTGGCCTACTTATCATCCTCTGTCCCCCTCACCTGGCTTCTCTTGGGATCCTACGTAGGGAGAGGCCTATTTTGAAGTTTGCAGGAGAATTTTTGAAAGCTCTTATTTTGGGATAAATTGCCTTCCACTGAAGCCTTTCTTTTCCATTGAAACACATCTAAAAAGGAAAATGCCTAAGGTTTGTTGGTTTTTCCTAAGCTCTTGATCCAATATGACAAGATAATATCTCAGGAGTATCAGAGATACTGAAATGACAGGTAGGTTAGAAAGTTCGAGGCATTTCAGACAGCAGCAGAAGCTGCAAAATCTTCAGTGTTTTCAGTTATTGTACAGAGAAGCAGCTGCAACTAGAGAAGGCAACAAAATGCTGTTTTGTTCACAGTTGCATGATATGGTGTAAAAGGGCAGAGTATAAGAAATGGGAGAACAGGAAAATATTTTAGCAGAGGAAAATTGTTTATCTGCTAAATTTTTCCTGGAACAAGCCCTTCGGGAAATAAACCACTCCTCTGGAATGAGAATGGTCCCCCAAGTGAGAGTCATAGAACTGCCGGGGTTGGAAAGGACCTTGAAGTTCATCTAGTTCTAACCCCCCACAATGAACAGGGATGCCAAACACTAGATCAGGATGCTCAATCCCCATCCAATCTGAATTGGAGTGTTTTCAGGGATGGGGCATCGACAGCTTCTGTGGGCAACTTGTTCCAATGCCTCACCTCTCCTACGGTAAAGAATTTATTTCTATGTATGATCTAAACTTACCCTCTTTCATTTAAAAGCCATTATCCTTGGTTCTGTACAAATTTGTCCCTATAAAAAGTTGCTCTTCCTCTTTTTGAGTCCCCTTTAAGAACTGAAAGGCCACAAAGGAGGTGTCCCCACAACCTTCTTTTCTAGATGCTGAATAACCTAAACTATCTCAGCCTGTCTCCGTAGAAGAGGTTCTCCAGCCCTTTGGTCATTTCTGTGTCCTACTCTGAACCTGCTCCAACAGGCCCATGTCTTTCTTCTGCTGAGGACCCCAGAGCTGGTGCTTCTTCAGGTGGTAGGTAGTGCTAGGGCTGAGCAGAATCACCTCCCTTGTCCTGCTGGGCACACTGCCTTGGTGCAGTTCAGGATGTGCTTCCCGATGAGATCATTCTGAAGAAATGGGCTCTTTCTTTCCAACTGTGTCTTTCTCTTATTGCCACTTTTTCTCCCATTTTAACAAGATCACAAAACTGTTCCAGAATATGCCCATGTTTTGTTGCTGATTTTCACATATAGTGCAAATCCCTTCCTCTGCTAAGTAGCCTTATGTAATGTTGCTTTCAGAAACAACTGGCAACATATTCAGTCTCTCCTTTCAGTGACCTTAAAATGTAGTATCATGCCTATAGACAGAGAAATAGAAAGTGAGAAAGGCAGCTTAAGGGTCTTTTATGTCCTCTCTAAAAATTCAAATAAGGGTATCTATCAAAAAATGCTGGTCTGAAATAGATTGTTTAGAAGAAGTTTTACACAGCAGTGATGTTCTGTTAATCTATGGCTCACTGATGCTTGCCAACTGCCAAATAACTCCTGATATCCTGTAAGTTGATAAATAATTTACTTGCTGTTAATAGATCTAAAATCTGATGTTCCTGTTGTAGAACTATATAGTGCCAAGTCCTCCAGACTTAGTAATGAAAAAGCCAAAGAAGTCATGTTGAGTTACAGTGCTTTATGTTTACTCAGGGTGTCCTTGGACTATCCATCATAAGCACTTGAATCTCAGTCAATACTCTAAATATGAATTAAACAGTCACTTAATATATACACTTTTCTTTTAAATAACATTTTTTTTCCAAATAATTCCCAACATTGTCTAATCATCCTGTTGGAAAAGATATTTTAAATGCCATGCTTATTACTATATGTAATAAACAAGAAACAGACACAATGATCCTTATGGGTCCCTTCCAGCTCAATATTTTATGATTATATGAGTGAGGAAGAAAACACCTGGCTTGAACCTTTGACTGCATTTCCACTTGTAACTGCTACTATTTACCTATCTGAAGATGCACTGTTAGCACAAAGAACCAACATCCAATATAACCTCATTTTCATTTTTCCACCCTCTGCTCCCACAGTGTATTGGTTTGGTTTGGGGCTGAAACACTTTATGCTCTAAATTAGTTTAATCAAGTAAAGAGTCAGTCACAGTCTTCCTTCAAGGAAGGCAGACTGTAACAAATTTTTCGAAAGAGCAAAGTTAGGAATATGTTTAACTAGGTTGTATGTATATCTAAAAACAAAGAAAGAACACTGCTGAAGTAGGATTTTATAAAAGAAAAGGGATTTTTCTGCAGCTCCTCTTCCAGCCTCCTTCTTATTTACAGAAAGGTACATTTTTTCTGGACGTGTGAAACACAAATTTGTATAGACTAAGTTGTTCAGCACTAATATAACACAAGTTGATTGTACAGCTTTAAACTGAAACAGTGACTAGCAGCAGGAAAGGATTTAACTATTTTTATTACACAATTATTAACACAATTTTAACACTTCTTACTAAGCAGTAAGAAGGTAAAATATTATTATTTTCTTCATCAATATTGTGGAAATGCATTAAAATAAGAATTTGTAAAGGAGATCAAATAACTTGACACTCAACACCTAATTAACTTATATTGAATTTGATCACTCAGGTTCACCAGGCTCTAGAATTAGGTTGCTAATGTATAATTACATACTGCTTGTGGGAATTAAAAACAATATCACTTACACACACTTCTAGTTTACTGCTAGAAAAGTCAGGAGCTGCACAACAAACACTAAAACATATGATGTAATGAACTGAACAAATTACTATCTTTTAACTCAGGTTTACTGCTTAAATCATAGATCTTTGCTTTTTTCCTCTAGCCACATTCCAATTCACTTTGTTATTCCTTCTACAACCCCAACAGACTTTATTTTCAAAATTGCTTTTATCTTTCACACCATGTAAAATCTGCTTTAGAAGTCTAAACAAAATAATGCCAACTACCTCCCTTTCTCCCTTTATTATCCCCAGAAAAGTCAAACGTATTTGTTAAATTAGAGCTGCTGTCCCTGAATTCTTACTGATCTGGAATTTAATGAAATTTCCTCACTCAAAATAACTTTCTTAATGTACAAACTGCACTAAAGTTAGCTTCAAAGGATCATTCCAACAAAAAACAAAGAGTGTTTTCAATTACTGAATACTACATAAATTTATTTCAAAAATTACTAACTTGTACAGATCTAGAGCACAATACATAGTAGACCAGTTCTCATTGTCTCTTCTCTTATTGCCTCTTGAGATTTCTGGTTTTGCATATGTATTTGCTCTACAAAGAATATTCAAATTAAAAATCAATCACAATATTGCAATTATGAAATGTTATAACGAAATTATAAATGAAAGAAAAGCAAATCTGAGGGGATAAAAATAAGGATACAAGAAAAAAAAAAAAGTATCTTAGTCTGAATACCTTTTATATATTCTTCTATTAGAGAGTTTGGACAATGATAACATCTTTAAAATCATCATGGTGAAGCTCTCCATCCACAAATCCAAAGAAAAAGTGTATTTGCAGAACTAGAAGTCAATTCTTCTTGAATATGTCATCAATAGGTCAAGAGTTTTCATTGTAAGTGTACTTAATTTTGTTGGACTTTACAGTAACTTTTTATAAACTATTTTAATAACTCAATGCATTTCAAAACAAAGAAAATCTTAAGCTCCTGATGATCCTGACTTAAAACAGATAAATTGGTAGAAATTAGAAATCTCAAGTTCAGATAAATGTGGCTATTTCTGTCTATTCACAAGGAAGTGTCATCTCTAGAATTAGAAATTTAAACGGTAAAAACACTGTAAGATGAGGAGTCACTACATTTTCAATAACAAAAGGATTTAAACATCCATTTAGAGAATGACAAAACTATTTTTATTGTGCGGGTCCTTGACCCCCACAGTCATCCCTAGATGGAGGAGAAAAGTCCTCACCAGGAATAAGAGATGAACGGGACTTTGGAATCTTCTCGGACTCAAGATTGTTAATTGTTATCAGTAACTTACAAGACGGTAGCATAGCATTTGGCTGAGGAGGTACAAAAGGCACGGTGCAGAAAATCCCCAGCCCTTTTAAAGATAAAACAACTAATGATCACTCAGCACACACATTATTTTACTTTTCTACCAATGCCTAATGAATACTTAGTCATGTAGCCAGGAAATGCGGGATTTTTTAACCAGTTACTCTGTGCTACTAATACCGCAGAAAATGGAGTAAGTGAAGGAGAAGGAAAGAACCTGAAAAACAGGAGTCTTCCATTTTGGCTACACTCACTTACCATACTAATAAACTTAAAACTCTAGATTTTTCACCCTGTGACAAACTACATAATTTGGAACCACCTAACTTGCACCTTTGAAGATTCTAACTCATCTCAGAGGCTTGGCAGCCTTTTACATGGACAAAGGTTAAAAACAGTGTTTTCTTGGCAGTTTGGATATCTCAGAACAGGCAGAGAAACATTCCCTGCATCCTGAGTTCCAACATTCATGACATTTCCTTTGTACCATCTTTACAAAATACTGACATAGTAGAGTTGAAACCATAAAGTGTTAAGTACTTGGTTGGGGCCGAGGGATGTTTAGAAACAAAACTAAGTGTCAGAGACAGAAGTGCTACAGAAACTGAAAGAAGAATGTGTCACTGTCTACATTAGAATGGCTACAATTTCCACCGCAATCAATGTTTTTGCAGGTTTTTATCATACTCATGCCCAAGTAAATATTCTCATTCTGTTGTGTAGGTCTCAACATGAGCATCTTGTTCCTCAATATCACCTCATGAGGAACATACAGAGGGCGTGTAGCCACAGCCAGACTAAGCCACCAAATCACATTAACCCACCAGTGGCAGTGCACTCCTGAGTCTCACTGAAGCTGCACCACACAGGCATTGAGAGTTTGACTGGACATACTTTCAATCCTCCTTTCATTGATGCAAGTTGTGATGTGTTGGTTTTGTAGCTGGTGAGACACTCTTAATAAGTATGCAATAAGTATGTAATTGCTTCTGCTCTTGAGTGCAGGAAATCTCAAAACATATTTCTAGTTTGTGTTTTAGACTATTGGATTTTTTATCTCTTTTTTTTTTGGTCATTTTCTGAAGGACTTTTAATGTCACCATAGTCTAATGAGATTTGTAATTATATTATGAGGAAGTTCCAATATTATAACATCCCATAGAAAGAAATTTCCTAGTTCTGAGAATCATCTTTATTACTAGCACAATTCTTAAGAAGAATGTTTTAAAGTTTAATTACCATCAAAGGAGTCGCTATATATTCCTGTCTTTCTCTGGAAAGGTTTCTTCTAACTTCCTATTTATAAGGAGGAATTTGCTTAAGCTGTACTAGAAACCTAACTAACTTCTTAATTTTTAGCAGCCATTTATATGACATAAGCCACTTCTATAGAGAAGACATAATGTATTGCCTAGCCTTCTTTCCAAATTAAACTGTTAAAGACATATACCTCCATATACCTCCTCACCATATATGGGGAGACAGACTCACATACCTTGTATAAATATTTTATTAAGAAGCTCTTCATTAGCTCTTTCAAAAAACTGTTCACGAGATAGGACGAAATTTCAACTTTTTACTCCCTGATCCTAAGGGACTGAGAAAGGGAAAGGGCCCTACATATTTTATTAAAATTTTAAACATATACCATGTTTATTTGTGCCTAAGTGAGAATTATTATAGAGTTTAATTTTCATAAGTGTATTCTCCAGTGGAAAAAGAAAAACCAAACACATGCAAAGAACAGAGAAAACCCAAACTGAATTTTGGCATACTACTTGAGATACCTTATTCTCCCAAAGTCCAAGATAGGGTTGGTTTTTATGAGGCTTGATGTAAATGTAAGGTATCAAAGCTCCAAACAGGGGATTAGAACAGTGGTTTGTTTCCATGGATGTCTGTATTACTGGTGGCAAATTTGGCAGAACATGTGACATCACAAAAGAGAAAAAAAGCCAAATTAACCTCTGACTCATAATCTTACAACACCCTTGCCTCAAATTCTAAATTCAAACTATTTGTTGTGTTTACTACCTAAGCATTTTCTAGGTAATTAGAAGCTATGGAGAAGGGAGTATTAAAATATTAATTACATATTTGTGAAGGAAATTTAATATTATTTTAGGCTAAAAGAATTAAACATTGTTTAAATTTATAAACAGTCATACAGAGACCTGAAGAATCTAAGTCTGACCAGGGAAAATAAAAATTTGAAAGTTAAACATGCTTTTCAAAGTTTGCAATGGATATGTCAATCATGGATACTCTGTTCTGTGCTTTGAGAAATTCAGCACATAACCTAAGCAGAAATATGGGGTTTTAATAAAAGATTTTTTTTTTTATGTTCATATAGTACAACTGATAAGGCTTATCATTGATATTGATTTCAGATAAGAAGTTGATCTGGATGAGAATGTGTAGCTAATTTACATTTTTGAGTTTGACTGATACTGTATTTCTTCAAATAAAAAAAAAAGTTATTCTTGTAAACCAGTTGTTGTTTATTCATTTCCTTTATTCAAAAGGAAAACGCCACAGCTTAATCCACTTCAGTACAAGTACTCTGATCTTTCATATGGCAAGGTTAAAATAGACACATATGTGTACCTTACTTTATTTCCATTTCCATTTTTTAATTTGAATAATTTCAGTGGCCTAGTTCCTCATTTGTTTGGGACTATTGTGTTCAAATTCATATTTTAGTAACCTGGTTTGACCCCTGGAGCTGGGACGTCTCCAAGCCAAGGTAGTGACTTCACTGTAAGACATTTGCAGGAAATGCTGCTGGTACTTGAATCTTGGTTGGATTATATACAGAGGAATAATCCTTCCAGTTCTTAGGCTGGCAGGTGGTACTTTCACAAGCATTTAATTCCTCGCTTAATTTAGTGTTACCAGGTCTTTTTGTTCAGAAGGCAACATCTCTTGGTACCAAGGCCAGCATACACTGAGGATAGAATGTAGTTCTGTAAAAGAACTGGAGTAAATACAGTGCAAGAAAACACACCTTACCTAGAATTTGGAAAAAAAGTTGCCTTTTTCTTACTTTATTTAAAATGCCATTACCATTCCATTCTCCTTAAAAAAGCTGAGAGAATTGTTAACAGCAAATACATTCACTTTTGTTTGACTACCATCCTCCCACATCTATGCAAGAAGTATAGACTAACCAAAACCAAATACAGACACAATCCACAGTATTAAGTACTGCAAAATTCTGCATATATCTGTAAATAAATATTTTGTTATCTGTATCTTATTTAGTTTTCGCAACTTCACTTCTGTCGTAAATTGCAGCAAGTCATCATTGTAATTGTTCCTTTTGCTTTCTCTTTTTTTCACTTTTGGTTTTCAAGAACCCCAGATATTCCAGCTACTTACTGTGTACACACATATAAAATTATATTATGGAATGAAAAAGGCATTTCTCTACAATGTGGTTGTTCATGTAATGTATCTAATTTTAAGAGAAAACTTCATTTATCTTTAACTCAATTTATCCTCAGAAATGCATTTGAATAGTCAATGCTTTGGAACAGTCCTTTATTGTAAACATTTCCTCTGAGAAAGGGACCATACTTTCCTGCTTCATGTGATCTGTGTTTTTAGGAAAATAGGCTCTGCAGAGGAAAAATACACTTTCTTTACAAAGGAAAGAGATGGAGAAAGCTATTTTAAGATGGCTGACTTCAGCCTGAAACTACTTAAGAGAATCTAACTGGAGACCAAGAAGTGAGAATGATGCCTTTGTACATGAGTCAGGTCTGAGGCTGAAGATCATAGAATCACAGAATGGTTTGGGCTGGGAAGGACCTTTACAGTCATCTAGTCCAAACCCCAAGATAACAATAATACTCAGAATCAGCTGAAGCTTCATGATCACTCTCTTGAAATATCCAGTCATCAATTTCTCTGAAATATCCATTAGGTCTTGGGAGAATGACAATACTAAGGTTATGTGCTCTGAAGCAAGAAAAGCACTGTGTCACTTGTAACTAGTCACTTGTAAAAGAAATCCTAAAGAGAAGCACAGTGGACCAGTGTGAGATTTACATATAAGACATTAGTGCTTGAGCTTTGATTAGCTTTAATTTTTAGACACCCATAATGAGTCTCAAAATTAATGATTAGATGTGTAACAATGTGTGGTGATTGGGGGAAATTTCTACAGATTAGTTAGATCTAAGGACCTAATTTTCTAAGAAAAAATCCCCTCTTCCAATTTCAATTCCAACCACTTGAGTGTTTCATTTTTTGAAATGTTACTATTACAGTGAGGGATGCCTTTACTACTCTGAGCAGGGCTTGAATTTAAGTATGAATTATTCAATTAATTTTTCCTTGTGATCCATGATTTTTTCATCATGCATGTGAAATTGGCTGGCTCCAAAGGAGGACTAGAGATTTCAGTGAAATCCACGGCTAAAATGGCTTATATGGAGTGAAATATGCTTCTGCCTTCAGTAAATTTGACAAATTTGACAAATTTTCTGAAAGAGAAAGGTAAATTTAATAGATTTTGACCTAGAAAAGGCTTATTGATATGTGTCCTCTTTGGAAATCTTATTTGAATGGCATAAAAAGCTCTAAAAATTCTGAAACTCAGTTTCATTCCGAGACAAAATTTCAAATGATTGTACAAAAAGGTGTATTTAACATTTGTATAAATTGTCTATACCCTTATGAGTCAACATTCTTTCTGACAACACAAAAAATGTGAACTACTGAAGGAGTGATGATTCAGTGCAAAACTAGCTTTCAGAAGGCTCTATTTCTAGACTTCTGCGTGACCCAAACATATTTGTTATGTTTTTCTGTTTGTTGGGTTTTTTCAACACAGTCTCTTCCCTTCAATATTCAGTATATTCTGGATTCTAAATTACTTGAAATTCTGTAAGACTGAGATTTTCATGTTCTGTCCACTTGAAAGGTACCGAAAAATTTGGAAGAAATTTTGCTTTGTGGAATATCTGAAAGTAAATATTGAAACCTACAACAATTTGTTTAAAATGCCTAATGCTATGGTTTTCTGCACAAAACTTGATCTTCATTATCTTAAAACTGAAACGCAAATATCAGTTTCATGTTATGGAGTTTTATCCCACTGATAAGGTAGTTAAGCCACCATAATACACCATGGAATTTGTCATGAAGTTTCCAGCAGTTGCAAATCTATCATAATTATCTGCCTAATGACTTTTTTTCTGCATAGGAGCATGGATCTCCCAAAAGAAGATTTAATCTATTAGCTGTGTGGACCATTAGCTGTATCCAGATTCAGGGAACCACGAAGATTATTTTTTTCCTGTGTCACAGGCTGCTTGTAAGACACGCAGCAACGTTCCACTTTGCTTAGATGTATAGTGCATTTTAAATGGGATGAGAAACAATAAAATTATAAGAGTAAAACAGATGAATCAAAAAAAAAAAAAATCAAGAAATCTTCCAAGGTTTCTTCAAGTATTTTTCATTTCTCATTGTATAGGATGGAAGTAGTTTTTACTATAAAAAAAACTGTAGAAATGCTGAAAAACAGCATATGCCCAGAAACTCTTCAGCAAAAAAATTATATGCAAATATTCTGCTGCTCCAAAGACCAAGGCTAACTTTGCAACCCCAGTGAACTACATATTTCCCAGTAGTTTTGTTCTATTTGTAGGATGATGCAGTGAAAAGAGAATAGAGAACATGTTGCTTTTACTCAAGAACAGTGTGTGAGCACACATAGGAAGGGGGGGTCTATTTGATACAGGGTCAGTTGCAGAGTGCGACAATTCAATCCTCAGGGTTTATGGTTTGTAGTGGTGCCAGCTCTAGGATGGATGGAAGGATGGATGGGTGGATGAACATGAGCTATGGCCCAAGGACTCCAAGGAGCTTTAAAATATATTAAAGAGTATATGAAGAAATTTAAGCTTGAGCAGCCCAGCTCCACTCAGTCAGCTTTTTAGGTTTTTCAGTCTACTGGGTTCCTTGATGTTCAGCATGTGGTGAACTGATGAACTGAATCTGAACTTAAGGCATATTCTTTTCATCTTTGCATGCCTTTTGATACAATCCTGTTGCTCCTCTTCAGGAAGTCTACTTCTTGCATACCGACATTGCAGTTAATCCAGTTTATATTTTATGTAATTTCTTAGGAAAATATTGATTGAAGGTGTCATCATGAGTCAGAAATACTTTGTTTAGGCTTCTGGTTGAACTGGAATTTAACTGTGTGTTTCTTGGCTTACTTTTGTATAATGAGAGCACAACAATATAATTTACCTTGCTTTTCTTTTTCCTGTGAGAATCCATGGGAAACTAGCAAAGAACATTTATGGTGTTCTGAGCTCATTCACCTGATTATAGCTGGGGAAAATCTATAAAAGCAGGATGATGCAAACTGTCAGAATGAAGCAGTTGGAGAGGAGATACAACTGGCAGCAATTGTGTTTCAGGTGGAAACAGTGCAAAAATGGAGACAATATTTTCATATTTGAAAATCAGTGTTCATTTGCAAGAATTTCCATATAATTCTAGCCCAGGAAAAAAAATAATGGAGAGGAAATAGAGGAGTTTTTCTTCAGCCCAAATATCACTGTGAAGTAATGTTTACATGTTATTTATATCATTTACTGTTTGTTCTTAAGTAAGTTACACAAAGCACAAAGCTGTCAACTGGACTGTGATTATTCTAGTGAGTTCATAACTTCTGGCAGATCAAGAATTATTTCCTTAAAAAGATTGACAGAGATACATTATCTTGGCTTATTCTGATGTTTCAGTTTGCTTTTGGAGAGTTTAAAGTGATAGGAATCAATTACTTATATATTGCTTTCTGGGACACATAGTTTTTTGAGTTCTTGTTTCCTCAAGTTTGCTCTTAAGAAGTGAAATCCCTGACTCCCAGGTGTGCCTTACAAATTAGGCAGTACCATCTTCCAGTGCCCAGCACAGCCAGCTGGTTTTACTCTGACTAGTGTGTTTCTAGGCCTAACTACTAGTGTGCAGTCAAGTCCTTAAATACTGGTAAATAGACTGTGTGGATGTGAAGCAGATTTTGATATAAGCATGGGCTTAAAATTGGCCTGGAGATAATCTTGGTGTACCCTTATGTATGGTCTGACAGGCCCCTGTCCTGGCAGGAAGCCCTTGTTTAGATAAAGGGAACTGCAGAATCTCCAGAGGTGGGGTCTGACAGGCCCCTGCCCTGGCAGGGAGGCCTGGAGATAAGGAGTTCACACAATCCCCCTGCAGGCCCCTCTTTGGGAAAGAGAGAATCTTTCTGGTTACGGCGGGAGAAGACACACCCATGATCCTCCAGGAAACTATATGTAAAATACCCTAATACCCATTGGTTTCTCACCCTTTCACACCCACCTCTGTACCCCCATAAAAGAGACCCCTCTGCCCCGAGTTGGGAGGATCTGTCTCTGGTCACCCCTTCGTGGAAGATGCAAGAATAAAGCTTCTTCTGCGGAACCACCAGCAGGACCTCTCCTCTCTCTATCCGGGCCTGGCCAGGGGGGTTTGCCTTGCAGAGCAGAGCTGAAATCACTCCCTGAATCACTAAGAGCTGATGGCTGCTGAGCCAGGCATCTCTGCAGGCACCCCCGGCCGAGGACTGAGAGAAGCCACGACCCTCTGGGAGACGGTTCCTCACGGGATCACCTCTCTGGGCCGGCCACGGCTTCTTGGGTCTGAGCCCCAGACCCCAGCCAGCACCAGCCGGGCAAACCCCCAGCTTTATTACTTTACCCTTAAATTCGATGTTAAGTCCTATATATTGTGAACTATAAAACATCATCAAGATGTTAGGAAACAGTGAAAAAGAAAGCCTATGAGAGAAAAGAATTAAGTATCTATTCTGTATGGACAGACAGTGCACAGGGAGAGACTCCCTTAGAGAGGTACATCGTTATCAGTTCTCTTCCATGAGAAACCCTGTCCATTTTCATAGAATCATAGGATCACAGAATGGTTTGGATTGGAAGGGGCTTTGATGACCATCTAATTCCAGACCCTCTTCCGCAGACAGGGACACATTTCACTACACCGATGTACTCAGAGCCCTGAACACTTTCACAGGGATGAGGCATCCACAGCTTCTCTGGGCAACCTGCTCCAGTACCTCACCACCCTCACAGTAAAGAATTTCTTCCCTTTATCTAACGTAAACATGCCCTTTTTCATCTTAAATTCATTGCCCCTATCCCCTTTTGGTGGAAAGTTCTACACAGACAAAAGCACTGTAGCTTAAAAAGTTAATTAGCTTAAACACATCTGTCATTGGCACATGCAGCACTTAATCAGAGCTGTAAAATTTATCGCAGAATTTTTCTTGGTCTTGAGAAGAGACAGTTACAGAAATGCCAGATGCCTTGTGGCCATTGCAAATCCCACCTCCAGAATCTGTTTCTGCGTTTTAACAGAGCAGAACTGACGCTGAAACCTGTGTCTGTGGCACAGCAATCTCTACAGAGCTGCACTAAAATCCTTTGTGTCACCACAATGATAAAACACAATAAAGTAATAATGATACTGATTCGAGAGAATCACAAGCACAAAGTCATGAAAAGAAACATTATGAAATGCTTTCGGTATTTTTTGCCCCCTGTGCTGTGGCTCCATGCCTACAAAGGTTTATGTACATAAAGAGAAA
The DNA here is from genome assembly GCA_020086605.1 of Lanius collurio. Taxonomy (NCBI): domain Eukaryota; kingdom Metazoa; phylum Chordata; class Aves; order Passeriformes; family Laniidae; genus Lanius; species Lanius collurio. Next base: position 9,576,505 of record JACBWW010000003.1, read on the forward strand.
AGCAGAGTGGGACTATTCACATGCTTCAAGTAAAATACGGGCTAAGTCCTTGTAGGCCTGAGACTTTCAGTTCAGGATTTCTGCACATTAATTTCTCTAACATATATACTCTGGAAATCCGGAGTTCAACGGGTTCC
>JACBWW010000003.1:9581612-9892828 GCA_020086605.1 Lanius collurio
ATGTCGGCAGCGATCCGGAGCGGCGGCGGCGGCGGTCCGGCGCTGGGCATGGGGCGGCGGCGGCGGGGGGCGCTGCCGGAGCCGGCGGGCGGCTGCTTCTGCTGCCTGGCGGCGGCGCTACCGCTGCTGCTGCTGCTACTGCCCGCCGGGTGCCCGGTGCGGGCGCAGAACGACACGGAGCCCATCGTCCTGGAGGGAAAATGCCTGGTGGTCTGCGACTCCAGCCCCTCAGCCGACGGCGCCATCACCTCCTCCCTGGGGATCTCAGTGCGCTCGGGCAGCGCCAAGGTGGCCTTCTCGGCCACCCGCAGCACCAACCACGAGCCCTCCGAGATGAGCAACCGCACCATGACCATCTACTTCGACCAGGTCAGCCACCACATGCTTCACCTTCGCTACCCCTGTCCCCGCGCCGGACTGCCCCTGCGCAGGCATCCGTGCCCCTGCCTCCCCCTGGCTGCGCTCGTGTTCTCCTTCTGGTTCCCGTTCCATCATTTAATCCCGACCCACACGGTCAATGGCATCTTTACGTCTCAACTCCCCAGAAAGAATTTGGAAAGTTCTTTTAGGTGGCTCCGGGGCTTTGCTAGGATAGTATCGGGCGGGGAACACTCTGGCTTCTTGTCTGGTCACATTCGCTAGTATGGAAAGGGCTTTAACGTGAGCCCCTGTGCCTCGGACGCGTGCGGGGGCGCCTTGCAGCCAAGGATTGCCTCGGCCTGCCAGGAACGACCCGGGGGAAGAGCGCGCATCCCTCCTTCGGTGCAAACTCAGATTTACCTCTGAGGAGTTGCCGGATCTGCCTGTCCGGAGCGCATTTGGCAATGTTACAGCATCTCACAGAGGGAGGGAGGGATGAGGAAGAAGCGGGTGCTTCCCACGTTATCAGAGAGGCAAACGGTGTCCCCAGTGGGCTGTATCGGAATGGGGTTATCCCGCACGGCATACGCCGGGCAGAGCAGGACAAGCAGCCCGGCCTGCTTGTCTTGCCCCTGCCTCGTCGCATCGCTTGCCTCTCGGAGACCATACCCCGTCCATCCACTTTATTTTTGCTGTGGAATTTCCTTCTTTCCTACCACTTTTAACTCCTGAAGTAATATTGCAGAGTCAGCCAAAATTAGCATACCAGACAGTTTTCTCTGGGCTTGTTTGTTTGGTTGGTTTTTGGATTGTTTGTTTGTGTTTTTTACCTGTCTGTCTGGCTGTCATTTATCTGTCTGCCTGTCCCTCCTAATGAGTTTGCATAGCTATTCGTCACATACAAGATCTCATAAAATCAGATCAGTAGAGAAAAAAAAACCCAACAAAAAAATCAAAACCCCAACTTGATAAATATGCAGTATATTTTAGATGCTTTATCTGGCAATGTGCAGTTCTTAGGAGTCTGAAGGCATTTTCTTGGTGGTCTCACAATAGGGTTTTTTTGGTTTTGTTTTGGTTTTGGTTTTTTTTTCCTTTTTTTTTTTTTTCCTTTTTTTTTTTTTGGAAACTAGTGACTTTGGCTATTGGGGAAGAAAAGCTTGGGATTTGGGGGATGGGTGGCTATGGTGTTTTTGTTTTCTCCTGCTTTATGTTTTTCTTCATTAAAGCATAGTTTTAGCCCGCAAACTGAGCGTGACGGGTGTGCCCCGGGTAGGGCACGGCGGAGCAGCAGGCTCGGGCACACCCGCTTGCCGGACGGCATCGCCACGGATCCGCAGATTCTTCTCTTCCCACCGCCCGTGCCTTTTCAGCCAAATCCTGCTGCCCGCCACGGGACCCTGGACAAGGCGCGAGTGGATGAGCCGAGGCCAGATCCCGTCAGATCAGCGGGACCGGCAGGGCGCGGCTGCCGCTTCCGAACGAGGCTTTGCACATCTGCCGGAGGCCCAAGCTCTTCCCCTTTTTTTTTTTTTTTTTTTTTTTTGGTTTGGTTTGGTTTAGTTTTGTTCGGTTGTTTGTTTGATTTCGGGTTTTATTTGTTTGTTTGGTTTGGTTTCAAAAAAACATTAAAATACATGACAAATTAAGGGTGTTACCAGGAAGGAGGAAAAGACCCACCCCAGCCTCCTGAGGAGCATGTGGGCCAAGTGGCACAGCCCTCCAGTGGGACAGAGAGACATGAGCTGGCAGATGTTGCTGTTACTGAGCATCCACTCTCCTCCTTTACCCCTCTGCAGTGCAGTTTAATTCTATACCCTATTAAACTCGAGGCCAGCTCTGATTTCAGTAGTGCTAGCTAAAAAACATACATTTTCATTATGAGCTAATGACTTCTGGGATTTTTTCCTACATTTTTTTCCCTCCCTCCTTCCCTCCATTTCACATTCCTACCCCTCCCCCTTCTGCCACCTTTGCTTTATTGACAGCAGATTGTGGACATTTACACTTCATCTAACTGGTTTTGGAGATCATTATTGCGTAACTAAATTGTTTTATTAACACTGATGCCGTCTAAATGCCTCTGTAACTTGACTCCATTCCCCTGCCATGCACTTTTAATTGTGCTGCAAATGCCATTTTGACTACGTTTTATGTTGGTCATTGAGCTCATGTCAGATTTTCGCTGGTGCTTTTCTAAGGTGTAGTCTGATTTCTCTCTTCTCTCTCTCCTTTTCTTTGTTCTGTTTTATTTGTTTACATTCCAGGTATTAGTTAATATTGGCAACCATTTTGATCTTACTTCCAGTATATTTGTAGCACCAAGAAAAGGGATATATAGTTTCAGTTTCCACGTGGTCAAGGTCTATAACAGACAAACCATCCAGGTGGGTTCTAATCTAAAGAAGATGCTGTCTTTCCCTTTCTTTTTTTTTTTTTTTTTTTTTTTTTTTTTTTTTTTTTTCTTCAAATGCTCATTTCTAGACTCATATTTACAAAAACAGCAATTGAAGAATGAGACTGTGGGTTATTGTTAAAGGGGTCTGTATACGTGACAGAAATCACACACTGTCTATTGCCTTGGCTTAATTCAACCTACATTCTAGCCTGTACAAAAGTTTGGTGACGTGCACAAGGAAAAAAAATCATTGAGAGTATTGAGAAAACTCAGATTCTGTCTCTTTGCACTTTTTAGGTAAGTTTAATGCAAAACGGCTACCCAGTGATTTCAGCTTTTGCAGGGGATCAGGATGTCACCAGAGAAGCAGCCAGCAACGGGGTCTTGCTCCTCATGGAAAGAGAAGACAAAGTGCACCTCAAATTGGAAAGGGGTAACCTCATGGGAGGGTGGAAATATTCAACCTTTTCCGGCTTCTTAGTCTTTCCACTATAAAAGAAGGCCAAATAGGAGACAGATCCATGAGCCAGAGCAAGGATTCAATTGTTAATGACACCCTGAACTTGGCAGCACATGAAAATATTTTCAGTCACCCCGTCAGACTGTCACGGTAGAAGAATGATAACCTTCTAAACTCCAATATTTGCTTTGAATATTGACTATTCCTTGGAACCTGCGCCTCTAATTAGTTTTAGACGACAGTGATCTTTAGGAGAAATGAAATTATCGACCTGAGCAATTTGTACCTGTGATTGTAAAGTCAATTTTGGATTTTATTGTTGGGATCATTGACTTTCTTATTCTTTTTAATTTTTCCTCTCTTTCATATTTTCCTCTTTTTCTTTCTCTTGTTGTTGTCCCAATGAAACAAATAACTCGGACCACAGAATCACTTTGTCAAAGGCTCACTCCAGAGCCAGAAGAATGGAGTGTTCAGCTCAATGAGGTGTTCTTTCCATGCTTTATTTCTTTGTGTTGTATAGCCTTAAGGAAAAAAAGAAAAAAAAAAAAAAAGAAAAGAAAAAAAAAGAAAAAAAAAAAGAATGGCTTCAGTCTCAGTCCTGTATTTTTCTGGGGGAGGGGGATTCTGGACATTACTGTGTCAAGAAGTGCTTTATCCAGTGAAGCAAAATTTGCACGATTGGAACCTTATTTGTGTTGTCTGTGTTTTTCATCAATTTTTTATTTTTCCTGATTTTTGTTTGTGTGTGCTAAAAATGTAAGCTAGATTGATCAATACGACAAAACAAAGCACATATATACCCTGTAGCTCTAAGTAAGCTAACCAGTGAACAATTCTGTCTGCACTTTCCAGCTGATCTTTATAGACCTATTTAGAGAAAGAAAGAGAGAGAAAGAGCGAGAGAGCTACATGATCCTACAATTACAATCTGGAAACTATAAAGGAACTGACATTTCTGAATAGTCCTGACATTTCTAGAAGCAACAGTGGAGGCTTTGAATATCTTCTCTGACCATACCCTAAAATATATCCTTTCTTTGCATTACCATATTTTGGGTGCTTTTATCTGATAATTATTCGATATATTTGTCCAGTAATGCTTGAGTACATGTTTTGGGAGCACAGAGAGATGGTGGAGCAAACTCTTCCTCTTCCATATTAAATAAAACCATCTCCACTTGAGCTGTCCATGGCAAGTACCAGAGGAATAGACACATCTTTGACAGCCTTGGGGAGAGGGACCTCAGAGGATCAGCAAATGCTCCAGAAGTTGGCACAGGTGCCATGCATGTATTAGCTGCGTGTGCTCTTCCCAACACAAATGGCATCACAGTTCTAGGGATGGAATGACATCGATATTCAAGCTTGAGAAAATTATTATCCCGATCAACAAGCGGTAAAATATCAGGCCAATGCCAGTTGTATCTTTTTGTCTAATTCTCAATAAACAGATCTTGTTTCTTGAATTTTTTATGTTTCATTTTTTGGTTTCCTTGGTTTTTTGTTTTTTTTTTTTAAGAGTAGTGTACCTCACAGTATGCTGAGGAGAATTTTGTTAGAGGAGATCCAGAATGAATGTTTATTTCATAGAATTTTTGACTTTATTTATTTAATTTTAAATATTTCATTTTGCTACTAAACCCCCAAGGGTAGATGTGCAAAAGAATTTATTTTTGTCAAATACACTCCTCTGCCTCAAGCAAATATAACACAAAGGCATTTGCAGGAAATTGGTGGTAACTACATTGTATTTCAAAATTATGGTGGACATGTCATTTTCATTGTAAATTTATCATTAAAGGGACAAAATTAAAGTCATATATTCTTAAAAAAACTTTATCTGTGTTGCTTATATACCTCAGATGATTAAAACATAAGCCAATTTAATATTTAATATTTTTGTGCATTTCTCCATTGATGTTGTTTGTTTGTTTTGCTGTTTCACTTTGCCAGTTACTGAATGAATTGTTTTCAGGTTGTTGGTTTTTTTAATGGGTTGCATTTTCTAGTTTCCCTTTGTGCTTTGGCATGACTGCAATGTTACTAGCTGCAAAATATCACAGGGCTACATTTAAGTACATGAAATACAACCTGAGTCAGCAGCAACCTTTTTCTATTAAAATACAATAAATACAGTTGTCTTAATGGTAGACATTGTAAAACTACTTTTTGCATTTACAACTCAATCATGTCACTCAAGGAAACAGAAACTGATGTGGGTTCAAGGTCCCAAGTTTTTAGTTTCTACTATATTTTTAATTTAAAATAAAAATCCTCAGTAAAAATAATTTAAAATAATCATTACTCAGTATTATTTTAAAATTTTGCCTACCAAAATCACATTCAATGTTCCCATTTATTTCAATTCACTTGGCTTGAATAAGGCAATGACATCTTACTTCTGGCTCTCTCTTAAGCTAAATGAGGCCAAGGACAATGTTTTCCTTGGAACTTATCTTGAAAGTTTCTTATGCCATTGAAGCTGCATAATCTGAATATCTCACTTCATGTATTCAAGCTCAGTAATCTTGACCATGCTTCTTTTATAAACATGTTTATGTGATAACCAATCTTCTGAGTTTAAAGAACTCATCTCATATAATGCCTCTTTGCTGCTCTTATGTCCTTCATGCTAAGCTTTAGAGTTAGGACTCTTATATAAACAGTTAAATAGAAAATGTGGAGTAAATTCTTATTGTACATAAATTACGATCATGATCCCTTTTTTTCTTTTGTATTCTTTGCAATATTTATTCCCTTTTCCCTTTTAATTTTGCATCTGGGTTTGAGAACATTCAATCTACTTACTTTTGGAAATAGTAGAAATTTTGATATAATCATAAGGTGTGGATATCATGATATATTTTATGTTGGAGAGGAAAGAATGTACAACCACAGCATTGTAGATTGCAGGAAATATTATGTGAAGACAGTTAAAGGAGCATCCCAATACATCAAGAGTAGGTAGAAATGAATTTACGTAAATAAATTGATCTGGTAACATTCAGAGTTGGTGTAAATTTAGTGTTGAGGGGCACCATGAGAGTTAGGAAGTGTAAAACACATGGTAGTGAAGCAGGCCTGTGGCACCATAATGACTCTGGTTCCTGTGGGAACAGTAGCACAAGGCTCCTTCCAACATCTTTCAAGATTTCTCACAGCTTGTATAACAGTCGTAAGATATTCCTATGAAACTGCTGTCTGTTTGACTGCTTCCCTTCCAGGGAACAATCTGTACCCTGTTGTTTCTGGTGTTCACTGTTTTAGTGTTTCTTCAGCCTACTTACGGCAAGGCAGAAGCCAGGAGCTGTATTGGGAATGATAAATTCTTGTCATACATGTCATTGCCTTCCTCTGAGTTTTACATCCATTGTTTGAACACCGTCTTGCCAGAGAGCCTGTGTGCTCTCACCTTGCCCTGAGACAGTGGGTGTGATGGATGTGTGGTGGAGCTCATTACTGGTCAGCATCTTGCAAGCTGGATCTGTGGGAGGAGGAGAGAGACAAGGCATGAAACTAAGGAGTGTTTAGAAGTTACATTGTGTTTGTCAGCAGTGACTTTTTTAACTTTTAAAAAGAACATTTTGTTTTTATTGACCAAATTTGTTTCTTGGACAATCTGTCAAAGTAGAAGATAAGTTAAAAGGGCTTATTTACTGATGGAGTTATTCAGAAATAGTTGAAGGTGGTTTCATGTCCTTGTAATGTGACATTGGTTTCTGGAATAGGCAGAGTCACAGGTAGCATTGTTTAAAAATAGATCTTATAATTAATAGTCTGCTTCGATCTAGGATAACTTTCTAGTGTTAACGACCACTCAAAAATCAGTGTCATTAATAAAATTCATTTTCATGGGTAATGACTTGCCATTAAGCAGTTATACATAACTAGAGAAATATAATCAATTCACCTCTTTTAATATGTTGCTGAAAGGCCAAGGAATGTCTTTGAGTCATTGCATAGTTTCTAGATTTGGAACCACTCACTGTCTTGATCAATTGGTCCAGGATGATGTATGGTGAGGAGTCATGCCTATTTTTAATCATGGTGGTAAATCATGATCCATTGTAAAATACACATTTTCTTAGTGGAGTGGCTGCTTTTATTTGACGTGATTTCACCTGTCAGAATGCTAAAACTGAACATTATGATTTCTGGCTACCTGTTAATTAAATCACATTTGGAGTTTATAAACTCCTGTGAATTTTTTTGATATCCATCACAAGTGTAGTTAGACACAGACTAGGTGGCAGGGCAGAAGATAGACAAACATTTAGATCAGCTGATTATATAATCAAGTATCAGTAAAATTCAAGTGTTCTATAGTGTAATAAATATATTGTAGTTTCATCTAAGAGGCTGATCTTGCTTGTTTCACTCACTTCAGTAAAGTCCATTCCTCTTATGCATGGGCTTTACTTGAGTGCCTCTTAACATTAAATTTACACCAACTCTGACTGTTATCCGATCAATTTATTTACATAAATTACTTTGTATAAGCCTACTCTTACTGTGCTGGGAAGCTTCTTTAATTGTTCTCATATCGTAGTCCCTGTTGCAATCTACAATGTTGCTGTTGTACATGTTCCCACTCTAACAAAAAATATATCAGGATACCTGCACCTTGTAATTATACCAAAATGTCTACGGTTTCCAAAACATGTGAGAGAAGCCTATGAAAAACATCAGTTATATCGAGCTTGAATTGAATGGTTTTAGTGTGGTCATGATCTATTGTTACGTTTATTTAAAAATCAGTGACAGTAACCAGTGCAAACCCTTAGTTAACACAACTGTTCTTGAGTGTTGAGGTATTTCAACACTAATCATACTTCTGATAATATAAGTAAAAGTCAACAAATATATTTTGAATGCATGTTTTTTTGATCCCTAAACCAGTCATGTCTATAGTCTTATCCAATATAATCATGATCTACCTTTTCTTATTTTCTATTATCAATAAAATCTAAAGACCACTAATTGTACTTTATGCTATTTGAGTGCCATAATGAAAATACACTTCACATAAAAAGTATATCTAAAATGTCCTGCTTCTTAGGTTATATAGCTTAACCTATTTAGTGAATGCTCTCTGCTATTCATCAGCATAATAAAGTTACCTAACTTGCTGGTTCTGTGCAGATCACACACAACAGATGGTATCAATAATGGCATAGCAAAATATAGAGAAGCAAATAATGAGTACAAAATCTGCACCAAAAAAAAAAAAAAGTCTGCATCAACAGAAATCCAGATCTTAATGACAAGTGCTCCAAAACTCAGAAAATATCCAAGTTAAGCTATCAAAATAGTCTTTCTGACTGATATTACTTCCATTGTAATAATATGGTGTTATTTTTGCTATAGGAATCTAGATTTTTTTTTTTTTTGTGAGATCAGCTGTATTAAAAGACTCTTGCTCAGCACATTGGTATATTCAATGCTATATATTCAACCAAAACTTAAGTTCATCAATTAGTAATTAGTAGCTATCATGAGACATTCTCATTTCTTCTGATACATTTAAATTAATTGAAACTAATTCTTTAAAATGCTTTTAGTTCTCAGTCTGTTTATATACACAAAAGTGCACACACATATCTATGTACATATGCATATAAAACACATTTTTAGCTAGGAATGGATTGAGAGAGCTATTTCTTTTGTATGCAGTTTGACCTTCTTTTCTCTGAAACATTGTCACAACAAATTCATTTTTTATTTTATTTGTTGTCATTCTAATCCTAAAAGTATTTATTTTTGCTTACACCTAAGAGTACACAGAGTAGTAGCGAATAGAAGTACACATTTCAATGTCTGAGGCCTGCCATAGTTTAGATAATATTAAAGTGAAAAATGCAGTTATATAATAAAAGACTTAATTACCTCAAGTTCTGTAGAAAGCCTTTGTTATGAGTAAAACTGCAGTACTGTGTGGAAATTGCCTCAAAAAACATACAGGGAGACCACAGCTGCAGGTTCAGCTTGTCCTTCTATTGACACAAGATGGGAAACCTTTGATACACCTTATAACTGAAATCTAACATGTCCCTATACGTAATTTACCAACAATAATCCTTATATGCCTACTTAATTTTGATTGTATTAATTTTCCTCTAGGGAAAGGAAATATGTATTGTCACATATTAGAACTAAGAATACAGAGATAAAGTGGATAAAGGGTTTTCCAACTTTTTTCACTAGGAGGAATAACTTAGCCCAGAACATATGTTGCTCCTAATGTCTTTTGTGAAAATGAAAATATGGAAGAAATTATTTAAAAAGGAATCTTTCAAGTTCTTATTTATTGTTACCAACAGCAGAATTTTCTCAGCCCTGTTTGTAATAGTATGACTGGGAGTATTTTAGGATGGAGTTTAGATAGACATAGCTAGAATTTCTAAGAGCTGGCTTCTTCCCTGTCCAAAATTTTCAGTAGAGCCATGTGCTCCCATAAAAGTTACAATCTCTCTAGATGAAACTGTCCTTTAACCCTGACTGTCAAGTAAATCCAGTCTTACCTAATTATTTCACCCGGGTAAGGAAAGCATCCATTATTCTACTTCTTTGCAACGGCTGTATTGTTTTCTTATTTCACATGAACAGTGCTAAAAATATCCAGAGAAAATAAGATTCCCACTACATTTGCCTCCCTAAGACATGTTAATTTCTCTTCTCTTGCCCTCTGTTACCCTTTCATGCATATTTGAAAAGCTTCTGATGTTGAATTTTTTGAGCACTTCTTAAAATAATGCTTTTCCAGCTGTGTGAAGACTTGTTCATACAAAATGATGACAGCTTTAGTTGACTGCTCACAAATTATCCAATCCATCTGTTCTGCAGCCAGAACTCTTGAATAGAAGAACCCAATAGGATTGAGAAAAAATACAACTATAAATAAACAAATAAATAGTGGGGGATATGTATATGAACTTCTGATTTTTGGTTAATATTTTAATTCCATTCAGTCTATTCTCTCTGAGAGAATGATTTGTGCAAACAAGTGACTTGGTACCTCTCTTTTTAAAAAAGATCCAGGGATATTGGGAATCTTCCCTTTTTATAGCCTGTTTGAAAATTATAGGCCCTCTTGTATAGGTGTTGCGACACTAGTTAAAAATAACAAATGAGATTTTCAAGTCACTGTGTGATCCTTTGACACAAACACCTTGTGACAAAGAACAGTCTGTAGGAAGGGAAGACACCCTCCTAAAAAACCAGAAGAGTTGCAATTATTCTTTGCACAAGTACAAGCCTCAAAAGCATACGGGGGCACATATGCACGTACATGGGTGAACCATGGCTATAAGTGACAGGCATTTGTAAGCAAAACACTTTCCCAGACTTCTAACTTTGATGCAAGTAAAAAAATTACATTAAAATATATATGCAATTTAGATGGGATTAAAGATGCCCATGCAATTAGTGATTGTACCAAACTTCATTAAGGACAGTGGCTCTGTGCAGATACATTATACAGTGTATTCCACTCAAGCATGGAATGCTGCATATATAACAAAAATCTAAGCTGTTCCAGAGAAAATTTTTTAAAATTATCTTTACAGAGCTATGTAAGTCAGGGATCATATTGCAGTTAGCACAAATCAGATGACTGGACATGTTATAAAAAGTGAGATAAATGTTTCATAAACATTTTTTTATATTTCCCTTACTCTCAGTCAAGAAGTAGCTTACTTCCCAAAACCAAAAATGGAATCCACATGCACTATAAAGCATGATTAAATTTTTACCAAGAGTAAAAAGAGCCTTGCATATTTGCTGCCATGTTCCCATCCTCTCTAAGGCATTTGCCTGTTACTCTCTTTTTATGTGTGCACTATTTTTTTTCAGAGCTTCATAGGTTATGTTTAAATTAAATAATTGAAAATTGATTTCCAAGTGCACTTTAACATGTTAAACCTATAACACACCGGCCTGCTTACCGTACCACTGTTTACTAGATTTCCTAAAAATAAGGCTGTTTTGGGTCTGTCTGAGATGGAGTTCATTTCCTCATAGCAGCCCTCACAGTGCAGTGCTTTGCATTGATATCTGGAAAGATGTTGATAACACACCAGTGTTTTGGCTACTGCTCGGCAGCACTGGCACTGCATCAGCTCTCTCTCCAACATTCTGCCCCACCAGCAGAAGGCTGGGGTTGGGCAAGATCTCGGGAGAAGACACAACCAGGACAGCTGACCCAAACTGACTAAAGGGATATTTCAAAGCATGTAACATCAGCTCAGATATAAAAGGAAAAAGAAAAAAAAAAAAAAGAAAAAGAGGAGTAATAAAAGGACATTTGTTATTTGCAACATTTGGCTTCCAGAGTAACTCCTGGGCATGCTGAAGATCTGTTCCTGGGAAGTGACTGGACATTGCTTGCTGATGCGAAGTAGAGAATAAACTCTTTGTTGTTGTTTTTTTTTTCTTGTGCATACACAGCCTTTTGCTTTTGCTTTAGTAAATGACCTTATCTCAACTTGTGAGGTTTTCTTCCACCTCATTTTCTCTCCCCTGACCACCTGAGAAGAGAGAGTAATAGAGTGGCTTAGTGGGCAACCTGGCATCCAGCCAAGGCCAACCCACCATGTAAGGCTTAAAGTGTCCACATCAGAAAGAGCCAGGCTCAGGACATCTGTTGGATATAGGCTGTACTCTATCCATGCCCACAGCAGCCAGGTTCAATGAAAGAACACTTCAGACAACATTTAAGTCACATGGCCAAGTACAGATTCAGTATCTTGACAGTACTTTATTGCTGGAACAAAGATTATAAATCAGTGTATGCTTTCTTATGAACGGTAGATGTGGTGAATGAATCTGGACTGGAAAAGAAGTTCCCAGCTGTATATAATGCCACAGTAGAATAGATTTAATGACCTGTTAAAAAAAAAACTCCCTAGGGTCTATAGAATTTCCTCTATTAGACTTGCTCCCCAGTGTTGCTGTTTTTCCTGCACTGGGAAACCAAAACCGGGCCAGAGACTCTATGTGGGGTCACAAATACCAAAAATAGAGTATCTTGATGTGCTGGCTATGCTCTTGCTAATATATCCCACTATTCAATAAACATTTACTGCTGCAAAGCTGCTCTGTTGACAAGTGTTCAACATTTTTATCCCAAAATATCTTTTTCTTTTTTTTCTTTCTTTTTGCAAAACATTTCTATCCCATGGGCCCCAGAAATACTGCCACACATGGCTATTTCATTTCAGCTTTAGGAATTTCTATTTGTTTTTGTTGAACTTCCTGAATTTCTGTAAGTCCCAGTCAGTTAAATCCTCACTGCGCAGCAACCCTGTTGTTAGACATGTTATCTTCTTCCTCTACATTTGGTTTCTTCCACAGACTTGAGGAGAGTGTGTTTTTGTCTGTCATCCAGGTAGCTAGTGAAGATATAAAATGGTAACAGCCCTGGTACTTGCCTGTGAGGAAAGCCTCTAGTAACCATCTGGCAAGTGAATTTCAAACTGCAACACATCACCCTTTGATTCTCATAATCCAACCAGTTTTCCATGCATCCCATAGTCCAATCAGTTTTACAAGCATCTTGTAGTCTATGCATCCAGTTCATACCTCTTTAGGTTGGCTACAAAAATACTATTGTAAGTCATGTTAAAAATCATGATAAAGTCAAGGCAAATAACATGCCCTGATGACCAGTTCATTTATCGGAGAGAGAAATCAATAAGGTGTTATTTTACTTTTGTAAATCCATTATGGTTTTTCCCAATTATCCTATCATTCATGTGCCTATGAATGACTTCTATATGCAGATTTCTCCATAGTCTTCCAGGAGACTGCAGTGAGGCTAACCAGCCCCTAATGTACCAAATTTTCTTTCTCGCTCTTTGAATAATGATGTGACCCTTTCCATTCTCTAGTCACAAAGGCCCTCTCTGGATCTCCCTGATTTTGAAAGATGATTTCGGTTAAGGTTCCTCGCCAACATCAGATTTATTTCATGTGGTCTCATGAACTGTTGTAAAACCAATTTATTCTCTCAATAGACCATTAACTAATCTTTTCCTACCATAGGCAGTACCTCAGTCTTCCAGGCTCTCCTGAAAAGCCAAAGGGCAGACCTTATCAGTAAAAGGCCTTGTCAAACAAAGCTTTGATCACTGTAAGTCCTTATCACAAGACTCTTCTAGTTTTTCCATCGGTATACCTCAGAGGTCTTTATTTATGCCATTCACATTCCCTGCCAGTTTCAATTGCAGCAGAGTTTTAGAATTCCTAATTCCATGTCAAATCAATATTTTTAATCTTTTTCCTGATTGCCAGGCTGCTTTCATTCAGCTAAAGAACACTACAGCTTATTTTACCCCTTGATCAGGGGTTCTTGTAACAGAAACCCATCACAACATCTTCCTCACTAGCCTCCTTTTGATCCCAACCTGTAAACCTCCAGCTTGCTTGTGAACCATTTCATGGCAAAGCTCCACACATTCAAGCTGCTCTTTTGTATAGCGCACAGTTTGTCTTCCTGTCATTCCAACTTGTGCTTCTTAAAGAACCTGTTCCCACCCATTGCACTGTTTCAGCAATGTGAGTTATCCCACCATGTTTCTGTTACTCTACAACTGCTCACAACTTCTAACTCCTCTGTTTTGTTTTTTTCCTCATACTGGAGAAATTATGTCTAGGCACTTTGGATATGTTCCCAGTATTGATGTTTTTTAGGGAATGTAGAAGAACTTTTTTTATTGTGCTGTCTCCCAGAATTCTTGCTCCCTATTATGCCATTTCTCTTGGGTTTGGTCTTTATCTTGAAAAATCATGCATTAAGGCTTTGTCATTTTGCAAGCAAGCTTGATTGCAAAAATGCTCTTGTCCCACTTCATCAGGTGGAGACAACTGTTCCTTATTCCTTCGAGATGGTCCAGTGGTCACAGGCACACGAACCTTGTGTGAGATCTGAGCCACAAAGGCAGGTGTACTTTGGATTCTACCTGAGCCTTTCCCCTTCTCTGAAAACATCACTCAAACTTTTTAGGGTCACCCTCTCTTGAAATGCTTTGTTTTCCCCTGTCTATCAGTACTCACATGGGCACGTAGCCAGGGTTTATAATCTAGGGGTTGGCTGAGTCTCTGCTATATTTCTACAAAATCCTGGATCCAGAATGCACTTGAAAGCCACTTAGAAACAAGCATTAGGTGAAGAGACAAGGATATAGAGCTGGCATCCCCAGTACTAATTCTTTGAGGCCTGTTGAGGGGAGAGAAATATTTATGATTATGCTGTCTGACAGTTGGACAGTATCTCAGTGCTTCAGCACCAACTAATCTGACAATAGAAACAATAATGTGCTTTTTTCACTGATATTTTTACCATCATGAATCTTTCTTGCACCTTAAAGTCAGGAGATTGTGAAGAAATAGGAATAACCATATGACAGGAGAGAAAAGAAATTATATGAAATGACAAATTGAAGAACATGGGAGGCAAGAAAACAGAACTGAATGAAAGCAGAGATCCTTTTGGAAGGTGCTGTTAAGGCTGAAAATGATTTAGTATAATAATAGATAGGGCATGAAGGATAGAAATTAGTTGTAAAATGTGGGACAGGTCTTGAAATACTGGAACATGAGTCAGAGACTAGACTTTTGTCCAAAGTGGAAAAGAAGGATTTACAGAATGAGAGACTTGAGGCAAAAGTTATAACAAAATTAGGAGGAAGAGAAAAAGAAAAGATATCCAGAGAGAACAAGGCAACAAATAAATGTTTTTTTTGGGCCTGTAATGCCTCTGGTCAGACTACAGTAAGAAGCAGGTATAGAGAAAGAGAGGGAAAGAAGCTGTGAAATCACAGAATATAAAAACTACCTGGTAAGACTGGAGAAACATAGAGATGTAAAATACAGTCTGATGTACAGTGGAGGCCAATGGCAAAAGGGACATAGCTTCTACAGATGGCTTCCAAGTTGGGAGAAAAAAAAGAAATTCAGAAAATAAAGGTGAAAGATGTGAGGTATTGCATGTTTATCTCAAAAATGCATGGACTGGACAGAATTCTGAGCACTTCCTTATTTTTCTTTTCTTGTTTCTATTTATTTCAAAGGCTTTTGTACCCACTTGTTTTTTATCTAACAGCCTTTCCATTCATGCTAGTTTCTCTCATTCTCTGCAAATGACTCACCAGTCCTACCAACTACTGAAAATATATCCAGCATGAGCAATTCCCTTCTAACAATGCCAGTGGCAAGAGAACATTGCTTCCTAAGAAGTTTCTTTCCCTGACCCATCAAAAGATGTCATCCAAGTTGTTTTGGGCCACCTAGAGTGCCTCTTTTCTCTTGTTTCTCTATGATATGCTCTACACCTCCTTGTAAGACATTGCTCTTCTTTGAGAGATAGTCATTCTGTGTTGCAGCTTGTCCAGACCTGGCCAAGGGCAGGGATCCATCTGGCTAGCTGTAGTTCTTTTGGCTTCCAAAGGCTGACTGAAAACAATGGAAAAATAAATTATGTATATTTTGATTTTATACTTTTTTCACCTGTAGATTTAGTTGGAATACTTTACTTTTCAATTTGAGGTGAGGGGGCATATGAAAGAATGAGTGGATCTTTAAACACTTTTTCATAGTTTTTTTGGGTGGTTTACAACTTTTTGAGTTATAATCTGTGAATCTGGTAGTCAGAAAACACAGTGAATATAAACACTTCCAAAGGAAGATGGGTTTACTAGAAGCCATCCTAACATCCTGCCATGGCAATGAGTCACTGCCAGCACTGCCTGTCCCTGCCTACCCCTCAGGACCCTTCCACCTGCCCATGGCTCAGGACCTCCTCTCAGCCTCAGGGCCATCAGCTCCTGCCACAGCAGTGCCACAGCAGGTCTGGTCTCCAGCTGCCCACAGCCTGACCCTGCCTGGCCATGGACCCTGCCAACCAGGCCTACCTGCAGGTTCACATCCTGACCCTGCTTTGTCCCATTCCTGTCCCCAGGGAGGTGTCTTATGCCTGGGGCTAGAGATGCTCTTGCTTTCTCCCACCTGCCTGCTCCTGGTGAACCACATGGGTACCTCCCAGTCCTGGATCCTCCAGGCCTTGGGAGCCTTCAGCCCCTTCAGTGTCCTGCCATACTCTTCGATTTAGGAAAAATGCTAAAATAATTTCAGGTGTTTATATAATGCTTGTTTCAACCCACGCAGTACAAACCACTTTCCCACCTCTGTTGCCAGCACTCGGCTACCCATATTTTTTCACTGGAAATTGCAGCTTGTTTCCTCAAGAAGAAACTTTGGAAGTGTTGGGTATCACATTAAACCGTCTGATGCATCTATCTGGGGCATGGCCTAATCTATTCACCAACATCAGAGAGAGGTCTTTTGTGCAGGAGGAGATGCAGCAAGGGAACAAGGTGTCTACAGTGAGTTATCTGCCATTAAAATGTGGGGAATTGGCAGGTACCCCAGGGATGAGGCTTTCCATGAGTGATTGGGCTTTATTCACTTGTATTGTTATTGTTTAGATTTTCTTATTTAGGGAAATGAGTTTTTTTTTTTTCCCCATGGAGTATTTCTTGGCTAAAATTTGCATTCATCCTTCCAGTATTTTGAACATTGTTTTATTAATTTTGTGTGTCTTTTGAAGCAACTACTTGATTAATGTCAACTAACTTGAAACAGCTTTGCATTCAGTTATTATTCAGTTCATATGAGATTTATTTGCTTTTAATTGAAGCAAGTCAGGCCTAGGCACAGTGAATTGATATTTTTCTGTTCTCTACTGCTGAAATGTCACCATTCCTGTAATTGGATTTATATATATTTTAAGGTCATTTGATCATCTTGCCAGACTGTATAGTATATCTTACTGGGTTAGGAACTCCATTTATCCAGTAATCCAATTCCTGAGATAATAACTTGTCTGTGTATTAAAGTGCATCTTTCAGGAAAAAAACATTATTATAATGATCTCTTCAGTAGGTGGCAGTGCTGGGATTAAAACTGTTGTTGCTTGACTAATATGCAAATTTCTGTGCCTGTTGGGATTTAGGTCTAAAAAGGTTTTTAGTGCATTCTCATCTTTAAATTTGGGCTCTAGATTGCTTGGAATGCTGAAACTGTGGAGAGATTTCTTTCTGCTGGCTGAGAAAGTATAGAAAAATAGATCAAGTACTACAAGTGCCGTCAGTTGGCTCCAGAGATATGCATGAACAAGCTGAAGCCATGGCAAACACGTACCTCTAAAGCTCCAAAAGTGATAGTTTCTCCACTGCACATGACATAATCCATTTCAATTGCTCTCGGTAAAATGGTGTTGCTAGACAAGATGTTGTAGAGTCTGAATAAGCAAATACTCAGAAATTTGAATCTCTATTCAGATTTTAATTTTACATTTTATAAACTTTATCAGAATCACTGTGGTATCCTTTATCAGAATCACTGTGGTATCCTCACATTGTGGTGTCCTGTGGACTTCTCTATAGATGGCACCATAAAGGACTCCATTACTGGGCTCTTGTGACTTCATAATCCATTCCTTAAATTATGATGAACATTTTTCTATGATGATAAAATATACAAATTAAGAAGTTCTGATTCCTGATGTGGTTTAAAATAGAGATTTTTGTGGCAACATAAAGGTTTTTACAAACAGTATAATTTCTCAGAAAGTGTTTTGTCAGGAATCACTTTAAAGGTCATACATCTTAATGACACACATTAGGTAGTCCATGTGGAATACTGCTCAGGAATACACAATAAATAGCAGCAATTCCCCATATCACTGGGGCTTTGAGAGAGAAGGAAGACTTCTCTTGGATTAGAGTTGGACTGCACCTATGCGGACAACAAAGGATGGTTTATTGTGGCAATTAAAATGTGTGGTGGCTGCATATCATTGTTTGTCCATTGGGAAAGCAGGATAGAGAGGAATCTCACAGCTACATGGAAAGCAGTGCTGAATAATGTATTCCAGATCACACACTGGAAGTAGTGATATTAAATCTACAAGCAGCTAGGAATTCTCAGTTACCTTGGTGCTGATGACTTGTATAGACTGAGTACTTCAGGGAGGCTACGGAGACAGCGCCTATGGAGAAAGCACTTTCTCTTTAAACACAGACCCAAAGAAGAGGAATTTGGTAATTTTCATTAATAGTAAAATGTCTGTGGGTGATCTGGATTGATCCTGTCCAATGGGAAAAGGATATATTTATCACAACAAATGGAAAAAGAACAAAACAAGAAAAACACCTGCTAGCATTTTTCAACAGTAAGAAAGTGGAATTTACTTCTTCTAGATGAGTAAAAGTCAGATAACTAGTGATTTCTTTTGACAGAAAATGAAAAAAATATTTTATAATTAAAAAGAATAAAACAATATTGACATTTAGAGTGGATAATTTTCAAAAAAATCTGAAAAAAATATACTACTTGTAGTTAAAGAATTTCCAAAGAGAACTGAAATATGTTCAATGACAATGAAGTTTAGGAAAAGTTTAGAAATGTTTAGAAAAAGTATATTTGGGAGTAAGTGAAATCTGTGTTTTGAAAATGTTGAACCTAAATAGGAAAAAGGACCCCAATTTCTGTTTAGGAAGACTTAAAGACCTAAGACCCTCCAATATGCTCCAAACTCCTGGGTGTACTACAGAAGTGACTTTCTTGCACCCAGGGTGTCAGGAGTCCAGTCCCCAGAATCAATAAACCAGTTTATAAAATATCTATGGCACTGTGGTGTCTCCTAGACCGCTAAGTCCAGACATATTTCAGATTTCACAACAAGGACACAGTAACCATTTTTATGAAACTAAGTCAGTGTTTCAGTTTGTGCAGAGTAGCTGCATTGGCTTACACTGGCACAGAATCCGTTTTGTTTTACCTGAGATTTTACTGTCAGAAACTAAACACAAAAATATGAGTGTGATATGACTTACTGTTTATAATTAGTAAATAGATATACAGAAAATCACTTTTTATATAGCGAGAGAAGAAAAGTGTACCACTACCTTTTACTGCATTTGACTGTATTCACTATGTACAAGGTTCATAATTAATCTTTCTGAAAATTATTCCAAACTATGTAGTCTCATACCTTAATTAGTCTAAGGAGTTTCCTTCTAGCTTACTGGAAGATATATTAAAGTAATGGAAACAAGGTAATTTACTATCTACTTTTTACTCACATTCTGCAAACAACTGTTCAAACCACAAAGCAATGGAAGAGAAAACTTGCAGGAAATATGCTAACCTTTCCTAAGACAAGAGATGTCACTTTGAACCCAAAAGGTATTAGAATTCTCTCAAAAGAAAAAAAAAAAAAATAGCCTTCTAAATCCTATTTGTAAAATGAAAAGTAGTTGCTGAAAGAGTTTTCATTGGCTGGAACAAAGTCTTGTTCTCTTCAATATAAGTAGTGATTTCAGATCTGCTGCTACATAGGTCAGCTGCCTACTGCTCCAGCAGACTAAAGAGTAAGAAGAAAAACCCGATGCTTTTTAAGCTCTTGAATTTTTACTGTGTCATGCAGTGAGGAGATAAGTTTTGCCTTCTAGCAAGAGTATGTCTCTCTTAACTCATGGATGACCCGAGGTCTTTAGAGACATAGATACCATTGATAGCATCTCTGCAGAATTCCTTAAACAACTTGTCCTAATGGCAACTCCGCCTCCCCAGAAGCCATTGGCCACAGTGATTCTACCCAGCTCCGTTCTCAAGGGCCTCCTGAAACCAGAGGAAATGAGCCTATGCACATGAACGCTGAGTCTGTCAATGTCAACTTAGCAGCAGGAAAACCCCGTGGATTTTCAAGTTTCTGGGGGAAAAAAAGTCTCTCTTTTCCTGAATAGGCACATATTTGTATGGAAAATCTTCAAACACAGTTTTATTCTCTTTTTCGCCCTACTTCATTAAGTAGATCATTGTCAAAGGGGACCAAAAGAGAAATCTTTGAATTGAGCATTTGCTTGAAAAGATTGAGAGTTATTTCAAAGATTCTTTTTCCGTATGGCTTTGTCTTTTTTGGAATTAAAAGTTCTTTTAAACTTTCTTTCAAACTTTCTTTCCTATCTTCCTACTAAGAGAATGTGCCAAAAGAATGATGTTTTTTATTGAATTCACAATCCCACAGGCACCTGTGTCTATTTTGATCTGAGTTGTATTCCTAAATAACAATAATGAAATGTCTAAGATCTTTATTTCCTGGTGTTTAGTTTCATAAATTCAAAAGGGTAATGTTTTACTCTCTTAGGAAGTTTTTACTCTCAAACAGTCTCAAGCTAGTCAGTGCAGTTTTATAAGTCAAATGCCAAAACCACTTTAACAAAAATATGTGATATATTCCTTGCCTAAAGGAACTGCATTATTTTAAAACCATAATTGTATCATAGAATGATATTGCTTGTTGTGCTGTTTGGGAGTGACCTGGGGGCAGACTAGGAGCTGAAATCTCAGCTGAAACTATTTTACTCTGTGAAATTCTCTGAAGTAAATCCACACAGGTAATGTGGAGCGAGTAGCTCTGCAGACTACTGAAGCCTTTATAACTCAAGGATGCTTAAGTTCCATGCCATCTCTGCTAAAACATCTTAAATGAAAGAATTGCATTGCTGTGCAAGGGTCCTTTTAAAAGTAATATCTATAACAGTCACAAAGACATTGATTTTCCTAATTATTTTTATATTTTGCTACTAACCAGCTTTTAAAGAAAAAACCTAAGGCAACAAAACAAACCACAACAGAACGTAAGATTGAGTATGCCTTGCTGAAAATTTAATCTGTCTCATGAAGCCTAATTCTCATGCCTGATACACTTATTGAAAGCAATGGTGGGAGTGGTTTCTGTAGTTTACTCCAATGTTTAGGGTAATATGTGAATATAGGTAAGAGATTTTTTTTTTTTTTTTTTTTGATGATGACATTTTAAACTAATAGCATACAGTGTAAAATGTTACCTGGCAGAGGTAACCCACATTGATAACTGTATGAAGCAGACTGTAGCAGGAAGGATTTTGTCTTGGGGGCAGGGGGCTGAAGGTCAGGCACACTTGCTCATTTGTGGTGTCAGCTGGGGTAAATTAAATGAAGTTCATTTCACGTAGAGCCTCTTCAGAAGTAAATTTTAGGAGAGAAACTGAAATTTGTTGTGTCTTTTGTTGTGTTTTGAATGGCATTTTGGATTAGGTAGATACAGCAAAAAATGACTGTGATCATAGTCTGTTTGAGGAACTAGTTTTGATCTGTTGTTTACTTTATTCTTGCTTGTGTCTGGAAATGCATTTGTGGCTGAGAACTTACCCTACAAGAGAAATAGGGTTCACTCTTTCTTAAGCTGTGGCAGCCAAATTTTGGGACATGCACTGTCACAGGAAGATGCTAGAAACAAATCTTACAAGAAAAAATGTTGGAAATTACAAACATGATAATTAACATAGCGAAAGAGGACATTGTCCTTTCTGATTGCTTGACTTCATTAAATCTCATATATTGTGTAACATACAGATGAGGTACACTGCAGAGAACAGAAAGAATGTTCTTCAATGATATCAGTAAGGGTTCTCAGAAAACTTTTGCTGTGTCGATGGTCTGGTTCTGCAGGCTTTTGGGCAACACTAAAAATCAAAATGCAGATATACAGACATAGATACTTCTTCTTTTGGCTCTTAAATACCCAAATCTCAACATTAACCTAAATGTACATCATCTCTCTGCAGAACCTGCATGAGCTACACAGCCTTTGAACTGAATATTAAAACAACAGAGCATACTATTTCATGTAGGAATAGATAACAGCTAACAGCTAGCAGTTCTAATTTCAAGATGAGATTGGTACTGCCTTTATTCTATGCCAGGATGCTAGTGTGAACTTGTGTCAGCTGTGAAATATGTAGTCCTTCATAAAGAGGAAAAACCCAAGACAGTTAAAAGATAATATACACAGGGAGAGTGCATGTCCTAAAGCAGCAAATGATAAGAACATAAGTTACTTGACACCTATTGTCAAAAAGCAGCATAGATATAATTTTTAACAATATCTGGAAATATTTACCAATTTCTATTTTTGTTAAATTGTACTGCGTTGTTGAATTTGGTTGTGGTGATGTTATCCTGCTTGTTAGCTGCAGTTCAGTAGATCATCAAAATGTGCCACTGTCAAATCCAAAAGGTCAAATAGCAAAAAGGTGTTGTCAGCAGCTGCAATTTTTTTTCACTTGATCGATAAGCTGTAGGTAATAGAGTTCTCATATCTGAAAGGCATGCAGAGCACAGTCATAAGAATACATAATACCTGTTTTTGTTACTGAGATACCAGCATTTGTTCTTAAATGCACCAGAACACTAGAAAAGATGACAATATACATTTGTGAATACATGCAGGAGCCTGCTCTGAGCTGCTGGCCAGTAATGAGTTAAGGCTGTTCTCAGCTAGCAGGATTGCAGCTGTGAATAGTTAAATAATGAAGCTGTGGGGAAGACCCAATGAAAAAGCCAGACAAAAGGTTATAAGTCTGAATAAATGCCTCCTTGACAGTCAGTAGAAAAAAAGAATGATATTAAAAAAATAAAACTAAAAACCCCCAAAATTTGAATAGACTTGAAATTGATATGAGAATGTTAATGCTGTGTGGCTTTTTTTTTAAGAAATTGTTTTGCATGCTGCAGTTAGAAGCAGGGGAAGGTAAGAATTTTGATATTTGTAATGATAGTTTCCTATGCAAGTACTTACAATAATTGCAGTCTTAAAAAGGTGATTTACTGTATTCTGCCTGCTTCATTTTTTCCAAATGCTTTTTAATAGTCAGAAAATTAAAAAGTGAATGGACAAGGAATTTCTCTTCTTTGTATTTGATGTTTTTTTAAACAAAACACCAGTTTTGATGTTTTCAAAATATTTGGCATAATTAGAACTGTTTTCAAATGCTAGTTAGCCAGTGTTAATTTTGTAAACTGTTTCCTTTCCTTAAGGACATAAGTTTATCTTCCTGAATGATGAATTAGTCTGCCTATATTAGATTCAGAACTAAAGATATGTTCATAAAAGTCTCATTACCCATGAGGGTATATTCCCTAAAAGAATATTTTGACATAATGCTGGCACAAAATAATGCGTATGCTGGAAAAAATGTATAGAGCTTGGTGCTCTATTGCTAAGAAAAATAAAATGGGAATCTAAGCCACTGCCTAACTACCTCCAGTTCTGAAAATAATCCCTGGTGTCCTTATATAGAGTAGTATACTGCATATACTGTATACTGGTAGTGGTGAGCAATAAGGAAATGTAAGAGAAAATCATAGTACACCCAGAAAAATAGTGTCAGAGTGATTCAAAGGGTCTACTAGCAATCTTATCAGCATTACTAACATGAGAAACCACTGGATCACAGTCTGGGAATATTTGTTAGCATCTGGGCCTTGCCAAGGCAAGAGTAGAACACAGAGAGATTAATCTTTACCTTCTTATTCTATAATAAGTTCATAAAGCATCCCTAACATGCTGCATGCAACATTCTTTACTTGGCACCTCTTCTATGCCTGAAGCAGAATTCAGAAATTAAGATTAAACAGAGGTTTCTATTTCTTAACTATGGGATTGATGACCAAAATCTTCAGCTCTGGGGTTAGTAGTATGAGCTGATTTTCAGCTCCATGCAGAAATAAAAACTAGTCATGGATCATTTATAGCTCCTGGTGGTCTGGTTTCTCTCAGAAATGTGAACTAGAGGAGACCTGTGATCCAGAGAAACAGATAATCTGTCTGATAGCAGGGATTAGGATTTAAGAGTGTTCTGTGGAACATGTTTATTTCTGTCTAGTCTGAATTCTAGATTCTATGCCTTCTTACATGCTTTAAAGAAAATCACATTGTTGCTTACTCTGACCCTGCTGTGCTGTATGATCTCATTGAACCTACTTTGTAGAGTTGGAGAAGGGAATTTTTGCCCATGTGTATGCATGTTCTTTCTTGGAACTTGTCAGCTTTTTTTCAGTAACTTTAAGCATTTGTGTGTATGTGCAGAATCACTGCACATTTGTCTTTAGAGAGCTGGCACAGCTTCTAACTGACAGGTGGCACATGCTCAGTTCTATGTTTTCTTGTTTGTAACATGCTGAATCTAAGATTCCCTTTTGAGGGGGTGTTTAGTGTTTGGGAATGGTTTATCTTGGGTTGTATGCTGTTTCTTATTAATAGTTGTTGATTCTATTATAGCCTGCATTTTAGAGTTCCAGGAACACAAGACTGGAACACATGAATGAAGAATAGTTCCTGCTTCGGAAAAAAGCTAAGTGCTGGAAACTTGTCTGCGTTCACTTGCTCTGAGAGGATGTGCAAACCTGATACTTTACTCAAAGGTACCTACTTCTGCATTTAGGAATAAACATAGATTTATGCCCTCTCTTGACATCTGGTTTCCTTTTTTTCTACATTAAAACTTGGCTTCATGAAGCACTCTGAAGAGTACTTGTCCTCTGCATTCCTTCTTTTGTCCATTCCCAGTTGTGTTAGTAACAGAAAACATGTCAGATAAGTCCTCCCCACCAACGTGGCCATATCCCCTTTTTTCTACTCTTTTGAAAACTCCGAACATGACAAGGGAAGTTTATAAAGCAGTTTAGGCATCCTGATAACTTACAGGAAGAACAACTGCTATCTCTAAGACAGGTGTAGAAAAGTCAGGCTAACACTCTATAAATCCATTTAAGTACCATACATGCAATAAAAAAAAAAAAAAAAGCTCTGATGTGTCTCAGACTGCCATTTAATATGTCTGTGAAATACACAGAAAAGCCCAATATATCCCCTGGTGCCTTATCAAGATAAATAATAAGATTTTTCAAAAGTATGTTCAAATTAATTAGAGACTACTAAAATATTTCTAGAAATAATATGCTAGTAAAGCAAGCTATAAGTTTTTCACTTATGAGTGCTACCAAACACTTCAAACTTAAACTAAACTCTCAAGAAAAAATATAAAGTCTTGTTAGATATAAAAAGTTGTGGGGATATAGAAACTTGTGGGCTTTATGTAATACTCTGGGAATTCCATTGTTTGTGATTTAAAAATTCTTATAGCTTCAAGTATCATAGGTACTGGAGAGCTTTCTGTTCTTGTGATACTTTTTACTAGCAAGACTTTCCAAGTGCACCTGTCATTTTAAACAAAGCAGTATCATAACAGATAGCAGTTGTGATGCATTTAATGCCTGAGTATATCACTACTGCATGAAACACTGGTCAGTGGTTCAAAACAGAGAGCTGATGCAACTGATGGTGCACCTTGTTAGACTGGAATAGAATAGGTGTTTTAATGGTAACTAGTGTGAGCAGCTCACAGTGCCACTTCAAGGGCATTCAATACTGCTGGAATAATATTAACATATATTCCTCTTGAGGGGAGAAATGGAGTAAAAATAATTGTTCATAAATCAGGGTGTTTTTTCCATTTATCTTAAAATTTTTGTGAATTGGAAAGACTGTTTCTATGACTACCATTTCTGCATGTATTTGATTACATTGTATTGTAATTTATGGAACAAAAATGCAAACCCCACCAGCAGTATTTGAATTAGAATGTAGCAGGTTTATAGCTTTGTTTGGCCTCAGGCACAAGTAATAAAATCCTAGCTTTAAGTACCATTGGGGTTTGTGGAATGAAGACATCTGCATTATTGTAATAAAGTGTTCCTTGGTGTAATAAATATAACTGACAGAAGTGCATGACTTCCTTTATGAAAAATATGTTGATAACAATATAGTCTTTAAATACTGAAGAAAGTGACTATTAAAATTTTATGTTTCCAGTTAGAGACATCTGTTGAGCATTTAGGTGGTATTATCAGTTTACTGCTGGGTGTGCTTAATAAGACTTTTAGTTTACAATTAAATTGAGAAATATTGATGAAAGAAGTTATTAACCTTCTGCTGATGAATGTTTTTTAACAGTTAACATT
Source organism: Lanius collurio (assembly GCA_020086605.1). Classification (NCBI taxonomy): domain Eukaryota; kingdom Metazoa; phylum Chordata; class Aves; order Passeriformes; family Laniidae; genus Lanius; species Lanius collurio. The sequence goes on from JACBWW010000003.1 coordinate 9,607,739, forward strand.
TTAATTTTTCAATAGATATTTATGAATACAAGGAGATGGATTGGATCATAAGGAGTTTCTTTTGCCTTCTCCAGAAAGCTCTAGGGGAATTTACATTTACAGTTTGATTAAAATCAACTTCACTGTCAAAAATTCTTTTCAAAAATGGGCATAATACCATGGATGCTTTAGTTCTTATTTATTTTACCAAGATGTCCACTCAATCTCCATTCATGTGTCATCAACTATTCATTATACATATGGTTTAGATGCACTGGTTAACCAAAATAGTTCCCAAAGCAGGGTAAAACGTATCCCAGCTGGGCTATTGTTTCTGTTTGAGACATGCTATTGTCTTTTCCAGCTGATGTCCCTGTCAAAAGCTTGGTGTAATTCACTTCACTCACCGTTGATTATTTAGATGTATATAGATAGACCTCTTTCTTTACTGAGTAGATGATTTTTTTCTTTTTTAAAACATGGTTGGTAGAGGAGGAGAGAATTTTATGTACAAAGGATTTAATCTCTTCAATCTTGTTTACCCTATATTAGATAGAAGATGCTGAATCAGTTTGCACAAGTTAATCCACCTCCAATATTATATTGTTCAGATGGCAACTGTGTCACTATTCAAAGGATTCAAAAATTTGTCTTTGTAGCCTTTCTGCACGACTTTAAAGGGACCTATTTTTTTTTTTTTTTTCTGAATCCAGTGGACAGCCAATCTGTTTTATTTACACATTCCACTTTTTAAAACTAGTGTGGCTTATTACCTCAACACTTAAAAAGCAAAGTAAAACTCTACTGTAAACTCATCAGGATATTTAATTAAACTTTGGAGTTTTAAAGAACAAGATATTAATTTTCAAAATGTAGTTCATTAATTAAATCAGTAATATATTTTCATTGTAATATATTACTTGGAATAAACTTTCACATACTTTGGTCAAAAATCTAGCTCTTCATGTTTGCAAACTTTTCTAAGCCTTTATATGTTACAGATAGTTTTGCATACAGCATCTCCCTAGATTTTGTTGTGCTGAAGCTCCCACTTGAATGCTTGATCTTTTGTAGTCATAAGCTTTGGCTGCCAGAACAACAAACATTTCTGATCTCTGACTGACAGGTTCCCACGATGATAACAGGAATGTTTTTCTATCTTTTTAACTCTAATGCATTGAAATTTCCTTCCTCATTCTGTTGTTATTCAGCCAATCCATTTCCATCTTTTCTTGCTCTTTTCCATGCTTTCCTTCTGTTTTTTTTTCTTTTCCCTTTTTTTTTTTGTCCCCTTCTCTTTCTACTGTCTCAGTATCTCTTTGTGACACTGCAAAGACTTCACAGATGAAAGGCTTCATCTTTGCACTGTCACAAAATTGTGAGTGTCAAACACTGCATATTATTACCAAACCAGAGTCTTCAACCCTAAATAAAAAGAGGCACCAGACTTAGAGCTATTGTAAATGGGAGAAAAAAATAATAGATTATCTCAAAAGCCATAATTAAAACCTCAGTATTCTTGAGGATGCTCTTTCCTCCTAGACAGAACAAATTGTGCTTCTGGTTTCTAAATTGTTTTTACTTATGTCTGACCATGTCCTTACTTTTGCTGTTTCTGACCCCCTGTGGGTGGAAGGTTCTTCTAATGTTCTTTGCCAGTGGAAAAGCACATGTATGCTGGCCTTTATCTTGTCTGAGCACTTCTAATTGGCATATTTTTTATTTGTAAACAGAAATATATGAAAAAGGTAGCTTTTAGGCTTGCTGAAACCTTTTGGAAGTTTGAAGATTTTTCTTTTTCTCCCAAATAAACAAATCTTTTCTTTGTTTCTATTTTCTTCTCCTTTATTTTTATTTCTGGTCATGGCATCACTTTCTTTGAAACAGAACTTAGAAAAAGCTCATCTGCTTGCAGGGAAATATTATTGTGGGGTTATGATTGAATTTTTACATAATCAAGATTATTACTAGGTGACTAATAAAGAGTATTTAAGAAAACTGTTCTTCAGTGATGATTCAAGGGAATACCTGAATAATACTTTACATTTTTATATTGAAATTCATTATGAAGTCTCCCCGTGTTGCATATGAATTGTATAATCTTTGAATGGTCAAGAGAGGTTGGCATTAGTATTGTAATTTTGCAGTGAACCAAGGCTAACTAAGTCTAAATTACTTTCTCAAGTTAATGCTAAAGTTCAGGAAAAAGTGAGAATAGAATGCTAGTGAACTTAAAATTATATCTAACCCGGTGGGTGCCCTCAAATTGGAAAAGTTATTACTTAAGCTTTAATAATAATATCATTATATGAAACATGAGAGAACAAATCTAAGCTCTCAGGTCAGTTACAAAGTAAAGCACATCTCACTAAATGACTGTGGACAGTAAGCCAACCATCTAAAGCCCTCTGTCACCTGTGTTCTCAGTATCTCAATAAAGTCTTAGAATATTGCTGTTGGATGAGGACTTGTGGGGTTGAAGTCAATGGCGATAACTTACTCCTTCATTACACTCTGGAATTAAACAAACATTTTCAAAGTTAGCTAAGTTGATTCAGTTTGGGAAAGGGAGAAATTAGCAGAGGTGTGGAGAAAGGTAGACTGAAAGAATCTCTTGACACAAACTGGCAAGACGTGAGGATTCTGCAGCATCCATGCATGCACACAGAAATACATGCTTTTAAGAGTCGGTGCCTGAGTAGAGTTAAATAAAATACAGAATCTAATCCCTGATATTCCAAAGGGTTAAATATGCCTATAAACTGCATTTTAAGACACGCTCTTTAAGGTTACCTGACCTCATTATGAAAGTACTTTCAAGAATAAAAAATATCAAGGTGAATCTGGCTTTAGCACATCATTAGTACTGAACTACATAGAAAAGACCAGATCTTATAGTTTTCATTCTGCAAGGTTCAAGGCTAGTTTGATACTGCTTGTCTCATTTATTAAAAGCTGAGAAAGACTGTGTGGTTTTGGGTGAAGTTTTGTGGGTCAGGTTTTTTTTGTGTTTGTTGTTTGGCTTTTCTTGTTGTTGTTTTTTTTTAAATTCTAAACAAGCTGTAAAATACTAAATGGTGTGAGGTATTTTGACGGTATACAAATTTACCTAATAATACGAAACTTATCAGTTATTCTGTCAGATGTAAGAGGGAAAAGTCTCCCTGAAATCTCTTGTGGTTATTTTTGGGAGTGTCTGTAATGATTTTTGGAATCATTTCTAATATTCATATGTGCAGAATGAGTAAATATGTCTGTGGGTTTATGTCTTGTCAAATACACATATAACCCCATTCCCAGATGATAACTAGTGTTTGCGGAAATCTGTTATGAGCAGACTCTTTAACATGCTCTCTACCATCAATTACTTCCTGAATTTTGAAGCCACTGCCTTCAGTAAGCAATACTCTGATGCATTTGCGTCTCTGTCTCAATTTACAGAGTAAAAAGTTATCAGCCACATAATCAGGATTTTTAGGTTTTTTGAGTGTTTTTTTTTTTTTTTCCTGTGTGTGTGGGGTTTTTTTAACAATCAGAAAGTATGTAGCTAAATATTAGTCAGAAAAATCAAATGCTTACATATTTGAGGGGACAGGTAAAAGGAGAATTAATTTTTTATGCAAGGCATTTATTAAAGAATATGTTGGGGGATATGAGTAGGATTATTATTACAGATTGACATTGAAATTAAGTAAATTCTTCTGATTTCAGGCTTTATCTAAGTCACTTTACATCCTCTATAAGAATTTGATTACTTTAATACAGACCTTTCCACTTCTTTCTCTTTGGGAAGTAAGTGAAATGCTAATAGTGAGTCTTCCCTGCTCTAACATGTTGTTGATAAAATCAGTTGCAGAGATGAAATTCTTCCAAAGTATGATAAACAAGGAAAACAATCACCAGATGAGAAGGTGGGATACAAAGCTGTCTTGGTTAAGTTTGCTTCAAGTTTCTTTGCTGTATTTGGGTGGTCTTTAATACTGAGTCGTTATCTAACCTGACTTCTTTCCTTTCGTTTAACCTTCTTGCAAAGTTTCTCCCAACTCCTCCCCACTCCTTGCTCTGTAAGGTTAACATTTACTTCATTAAATACTAAAGCAATATCAGGTTAAATTGGGAATTTCACATGAATAAAACCACTTTAAATATTTTGTTTCATAATGGTGTTTTTAAAAAGTACAAAAAGAATTCAATTTGGTTGGACCTAAATTAAAAAAAAATGTTTTGATGTGGGATTTTTTCAGTTTTCTGTTGACAGCTAGACAAGCACCACAGAAGTGTTATTTCCATTTCTGTTGTTAAATAAAGTGGCACCATTCCTCATTATGCTCTTATTGATTTTTTAGGGTTTTTTAAGAGATGTTTATTTCAGAAGCATGTCATCTCATAATACTCAGGTTTTGTTTACCAATAACATATATGTTATTCTGTAAGTCTTGCATGATTACACCGAGTTAAACATTTGTGCTACCAGAAAAAGAGTTTCTTATTGGTGACTGGTATATGCTTAATAAATATCATTGTTTCTTCCATAATTTTTCTGCTCTTGTCTTTTCCCTTGATTGTTACCAAATGATGTTTCAGACAATAGAGTGATTAACAGCAATCTTGCTATTGTTTTTGAATCAGAGTAATTACCTTTAGTAAAGTTTGTGCAATCAGTCCATATCCATATGTGGGATATGGTTGAATGAAAATTCTTGCTGATGATTATTATAATGAACTCATGGCTGTTAATTTAGCTCAAGAAGTGAATTTCTGATTCTTTGGAAAGACAGCAAACTACATTTTTGTGTTGGGGAGGAAAAAAAATGTTAGAAATGCAAATTCAGTGACCCAGTTTAATCACCTGATGTGTTTGCAGCTGTTTTAGTGCTAAAATAGAAACAGTATTTGACCAGATGGCCTTTGGACAAATACATACTCTAGATCTCTTGTGGCTAGCTACTTAACTGAAATTGATTAAAGTGTGTAGGTACTGCTGTTTAATCATGTGGATGTAGTGGATCGCAGGCAAAAAATTCCCATTCAATTCTTCCCCAAACTTACATACAACTAGTGCTTACTTCCCTGAGTAAGCTTGCTAACTTTGCTTTGCTGTATTGCAAAGATTTTGAAAGTTCATCTGTTACAAGATAAAATAGGTATGTGAAGTTGATATTTTCAACTACAAACTTCTATTCAGTGGAAGTCACAGGATGTAAAAAGTTTTTTAAAGTAGGGTCTCAAATGGTATACTGCTTTTTTTCTTCCTTGTTGCTCATGTTTTCCACTTCACACTTTTGGATATCAGGTTGATGATCCAAAACTGTGAGGAGTAATTGATAGACCAGATTATTATGCCTCTATTCATAGAGGGGCTTCAATATGCTGGGGACACTGGAAAATAGGAAACTCATGAAGTTTATCCAAGTTCTGCACCAGGGGAGTAACACCCCATGCACCAAAACAGGTCAAGTTCCTGGGAAAGTTTTGTGGAAAAGGACCTGGGGATCATGGTGGAAAAAGGGTAGACAGTGAGATAGCATCATGCCTTTGTAGCAAAAGAGGCCAACAGTATCCTAAGATGTATTTGGAAAAACATTTTCAGTAGGTTGTGGGAAGCTGGGAGGTGTTCTGTCCTCTCTCCTTGGATTGGTGAGACCACATCTGAAGTGCAATTTTGAGAACTGCACTCTGGTATAAAAGGCACGAAATACTGGACTGGGTCCAATAAAAGACAAGAGATTTGATACTTAGAGCATCATACACAGGATGAGAGGCTGAGAGCTGGCATTACTCAGCTTGAAAAGAGAGGATGGTCAAACATCAGCACAAGTTTTCTGGAAAGGTTACAAAGTGTCCACCCTTGGAGAAGCACAAAACTGGACAGACTGGAAGCAACCAGTTGTAGTGTACATTCCTTGAGCATGAGGATAGGACTAGACAATTTCAGGAAGCTTTTTCCAAACTCACCCCTTTTTGTGATTTTAGATTACTTGTAATCCTAGTAAAAAAAGTGGTATCCATGTACTGTGGAACAGTTAGTCTTAAGGAACTCTGCTATTTCAGACAGTTTTGTGTATCTTGAAGAACACTACACTGCACTTTCAGAAGATATGGCAGATTATATCTTGTGAGATCCTAGATCTTTTAGCATTGGCATAAAAGACCCCAGATTTCTTTTGCCAACCTGCAGAAAGATCTGTCTCAACTTTGGGCAGTGTTCCTATTTGTCAACACTCCAGACTCAGGAATATTTTGATGTTAATATTTCTGAAACAAAAAAGCAGACTTGTGTTCAGCCCTTGCTAGATGTCTAGTATGTTGCTTCTTCATGCTGTGTGTAGGGTGCAGTGTAGACCTCCTATCTGTGCACATTGTGTGGAAAGAGAGATATACTGTGTTTTCACCCAGTGTATAAGACCAGTACAATCCATTATCTCTTTACTCTCCTTTTTGTGGGAAGGTCTCAAGGTATGGCTGGCACTGTGGGAACTGAAAGCATAAATCGCCATGGAAATCAGATTAAGAGAGTACAGCTAACCCCAAGCATGTGCAGAGGCATTGTGTTTTATACTAATGTTGCCAACCTGCATACTTATGTGACAAACTTCTTTATTTCCTTAAAAAAATAAACCAAATCAAAACAACAAAAAAATATTAAAAATTAGGAGATGCTTTTTTTCCCTTTCTTTTGCTAAAGAGCTCTATTCTGTTGTGTAAAATGTTAGTGAAAGGCTAGAGTTTTGATAAGGCCGAGGCAAATACTCTTATGTAAGATATCTGCTAAATCAGAGCCTAAAGTTGCTGCTAGTTCTTGGCTTGTTAAAGCTCGCAGAAAGCTGGTGTCTTAACACTGTTGGTGCTTGAGAAACTGAGGCAAAAGGTCAGTAATCTTCATAAGTTTCTGTTTGGGCCTGAAGCTTCAGAAGACAATTGTGCATTTAAAAAAGAACACAAAGAAAATTACCACCCCATATCTGCTTCCCCCCCCCCAGAAAACTGCCAAAACCCAAACAAATTTAATAAAACCCAACCCCAAAAGGAAACAAACAAAATCGACAAATAGACCCTAACAAAAACTACCCTTGCTGATACTTCATGGAAGATGCTGTAACTTTCATGCTAGTGGAAGTTTGCTGGAAGTTAACTAAAAATCCCATACAAACAAGTAAGAGAAAACGGAAAATGCAAAGGTATAAAAAGTTACATTGAGGAAGATACACTGTGATAAGGTCAAACTACTGTCATGACTTTATGTCATCTATGAAAAATCCCTGCCTGATCCAGTGTATTTGTTGTGATGTTTTACTAGAATGTATCTGTTCCTGATAGTCTTCTTTTATAAAATTGGGAGAGAGAAAAACAATGGTAGCTTATGTACTGTGCACACATTTCCTTCAAGTGATGCTCACAGTATTTCATAGCAGTTCCCCATTTCACTTCTGCTTCTCAGTTAGCTTGCAAGAATCATGAGCCAAAGATGACATGTAAAATTTAAACTTTTGTGTCTTTGTGAACTCTTCTGTGTCTGCAACAGCCAGTACAAAATCAGTACACTACAAGGATGCTTTTCTGAAGGCTAGAATATGGTGCATATGCACCTGCTTAAATTCTGTACTGCCTGTATTTAACTTCTATTTACTGCAACTGTCTACTATCAAAAGAAAACATATTCCAGTAAAATTTGTTAAAAGTGTCCATACTTTTATGTGCTACCCCTTGGCCATCCAGTCTTTCACAGAGAGGTAGATCAATAAGTGTTGACTATGGATTTTCTCATGTGACAGAAATAAAATGTGTTTAAAATTGCTAAAATTCACTTAATATTTGAATTTTTATTAGATATTAACAGCAAGAGTTTTGTGCTTTAAAACTTACTTATGTACTGAAAGAGGGAGTCTATGAAATTATGTCCAGAATAAAACATCATATGTCAGAAGACTAATTTTTTCTCTATGAATGCACAACAGCCTAGCTGTCACATCTGCAAAACAGTTTAGAAATAAAATCCATGTATTTGGGTATTGTACCACCAAAAATGATTTGGTTCTAAGGACCTTACTCTAAACTGCTTTCAGGATTTGCCATTATTATAAATGTCAATGAATACTGTTGTATTCCTTCCTCTCCTTGTCTCAACCCAACATAGTATTCTCTTCAAGTTCCCATAATGACACTACTGCACAAATTATGTTTCTTCAAGGCTGATCATTCTATGAAATATTATCCAAAACATCCTCACCAGTATTTGTGGTGTTAATATTAAAAAATAAAGGCAACAATAAAAAGTCCCCACACTGAAAACTGGAGTCTTTCTCTAATCAGCCACTGCTAGATTTAGAATTCAGTTTTAATAAATGAAGAATCTTTATCCATATATTTAATTCAATTGGATGTTTCAGACTTCGGGTTGTCTGGGACAAGGAAATGAAAGCAGAATCTCTAGAAAATTGTGAAAATATATGTCACTGAAAAGTAGAAAAAAGATTTCATTGCTTTAAATTCCAAGTTGACTAGGAACAACTGTGAGGTTGTATGTATATTACTAAATTGATTATTTCCTCAATCCTAGTGAGAATTTCCTTTTTGTGGGTTACATTTTGGCAAGTTTTCCTCTATTAAATTCATATTAGTTGGATTCAAATATAATATTATCTTACATATTAATATTTTAAAATGTGAAAATAACTAAAATTAAAATCTTCTGTATTTCTTAAAGGAAAGAAACTAAAACCCATCCCCCAAAAGAACCACCCCAGCAAATATCAACTTACTAAATAGTTAATTTAAAAGCAGATTTCTGTACTTTTGTCTGATGATGGGAAGGGAAATCAATCCTTTAACCATCTTTAGAGTTGAGATCCAACATCCAGTACAGTCAGTAGAAAACTGGATTGTGATAACAAGTTTTTCACTGCTCTTTACAGAACATTGTCAGCTTATCATGGTGTTTATCTTTGCTTATTCTCTCACCTCTTTACCTCTCAAACAAAAATGGATTAGTTACAAGAGATAAAGGAGATGGGGTACCTGGGAGTCAGGAATTAAAAAGCAGTCTGAATAACTGAAAGAATAGCTTCTCCTGACATTCAAAAAAAAAGTTTTTTACTTGTAATTTTCTTGTTTCTATGCTTGTACTATGGCATTTTTCCAGGACTTGCTCTAATCCTGGAAACCGATCAGTTTAACTTGTTTCCATTTTCAACTAGATGATCTAATGAAGCTCTCACATGGCTGGGCCAGAGCAGTTTAGGATGTTGCTGATGCCTGAGTGAAAATAGGCAGTGACTGTCTGCATCTGGTTTCTTCTTTCGTCTTCACAGTTCTTTGTTACCTCTGTTACCACTTCAACTGTACCCTTACTATTGCTTTTGTCCTCTCCTTGCTTATGTTGGAACTAGAGTCCAATTAAAGGTCATGTGTAGAAAAATTAATACAAAAGTAATTTTTTAACAGTTTTTGGTTTTATGTAAGGACTTCATTTTGTGAACTTTATGATCCTTGCTTGATCTGGTATATTTATACAAGTAACAGTAACATTTTAGCTGATTTTTTCTTCAAAAAAACTGGCACTACACAAGTATTCCAGGTAGTAACCTATTTCCTGAAAAACTTGGGTGAACATTCCTGTCCAAAACTTCTTATCACCTCCCCCCCACCTCGCAAACTTAGTGCAGTTCTGAGAAGGAAGCGTGAGGCTGGGGATCCTCTCCTCATACAAAAATACATTACTAGATCTCACAGTCTCAGCTTGCAAAAGAGGTGAGAGTTCTGTTGCCTGAAATATCAGTGAGGCACACTGATAAGTCTCCAGAGCAAACAGCACAAGCTTGTTGCACTGTCCTGTGGAGGTTTTCTCCCTTTCTCTGATCTGTTGCTATTGTTAATCCTGTTGCTGTACTTAGTACTAATTTTCACTCTGCTGATTATAAAATGATCCTCAAAACTATTATTCTGATGAGCTTAACATTATTATGTTGTATGTATATGAGATTGTTGCAAGTCTTTATTACCAATATTAACTAAATAAATTACCTAAAAAATTAATGATGCATTCCTTAAAAGACTAGCCATGTGTAAATATATACAATTTAGAGAAAGCTCGATGGTGTGCTGTCTGTTTCTACAGTATTCTATCTGCATTGTTGACATCAATTTAAAACATGGGCACTTGTGAGTTTCCAATTTATAATTCTTCCTATAGAAATCAACTATTTTGTCTTTGATGCCATGGAAATACTTTTGCTGGAGATCAGAGAAAGCCTGTAAAAAATATTGCATGAAGTCAAACACTCTATTCAGTTACAGAAATAAACTGGGAAAAACCCTGTCTATTTTAAGCCAGATGTAGACTTTTGTTCATGATCTGGATGTACAAGTACTTATGAACAAAATTATCTGATTTTGCAAACTTAATGAACAGTTTACTTCCATATATGTAAATCTTCTAACAAGGATTTTTTTTTTGCAGATTTCTGGCAGCTTTAGTGAGTGTGTTGTATGAATCTATAAATAAATATTTGCTGCACATTTTAATGTGTGACTTTTTAGACTTGAATTTTTACTAAGTTTAGATACAGTTGCAAGGATATTAAGAAATGTTAAACTGCAGAGGGCTATATTTTTTCAAAGCAAAGATGGTTCTTTTCCCAGAAATGATTTATTGCTCAGTTTTTTAGTTGATTCAAAACAAAATATTTCTCAGTTGTTACTGACATGTGATGTATCCATAAGGAGTCTAGTCATGCTGAGAGGTGGGCTCCTTGAACGAGTTCTTGGCTTGAGAACTGAGACTTGTGAGACCTCCTTTCTCTTAGCTCTAAAGGAGACTGCTCTCTTTATGTAAATGCTTTTATGGTGCTTGCTGGTGAGTGGCATGAAAACCTCTGGAGAGCTTGAAACTCTTTTACTAAACATGCAGTGTTGGTTTCTGGATATATCATTCAGAGTGATGATGATTATATGAGATGACAAAAGGATATGTGTGCTGGTAATGCCATGGACATTTCTTTGGGGATCTTTGCACAAAGGCATCATCCATTTGTTCATTTAAAGCTTTGTCTTACATTTGAGCCTACTGGCATTCAAAGTTCAAATATTTTATCTTCTTTTAGAAATTTCTTTATGTTTTTGCTGGGCTGTGCCAAGAGGGCAAAAGGTAGAAATGAGAGCCTAATGTGAGTTTAAGACTTTTGACATATGCCTCTTCCACAGAGTTTACAACTTCTGGAAGGGAGAAATCTCTACTTTGACACCAAAACAGAAATATTCAATGAGTCAGTGAGGAGTCAGAACATCTTGAACATGCTGGTTCCAGCAACAGAGCTGTGGCAATCTATGCACTTTTGTAAGAAGAATTAATGAAGCTGCACAGGCATCTGTTGATGCTACATTCACCATACACCAACTTTTGTGGGTGCAGTTCAGCTGAGTTGTTTTCTCTATCACCTACATAACTTCAGTCTGGCTATTGAATCAGTGCATGCTTGTTTTCATAAAAAAATAATCTATGAGCCAGCCTCTTTCTCCTTACAGATTTCACAGCTACCTAATTCATTAATTTTTCTGACACTGAAAATTAATTTCCTATGTCCCCTGATGTTGCATTATATGATAACTAATAAGAATCATCACAGTCATTTTGAAAAACAAATAAAACCTGAATATGAGTCTAGAAGAGAAAAACTGAACTCTCTGGAGGGAAGTTTTCTTCATTTCCATCTTAGCATTTAGAAGTGTGATCCTTTGCTGTCCTGGGATTGAACTGATGCCACATCACAGATCCAAGTGCAGGATGAAAGCTCCAAGGGGAAGATACAAAAACTCCCCCATTCTGGAAGAAAATACCACTAGCTCCTCATTCTACTATGATGAATACTGTGAAAATGAAATATAGGGAAGCATAGGCTTAGAAGAAATCTCCTGTGGAACACTTCTTGCGAAGCTACCTGCATGCAGCTAACCCTGCTCAATCAGATTATGGTTTTGTAGATACAACTCAGTGTGCTGCTGCCCTTGCTTGAGGTTGTTCTGTTTCAGCTGTAGGACTTTACATTTCCCTTTGTGGGAACTCATCACATCTTATTTGCTCATCCTTCCAGCAACCAAAAGAAAACAAATGTGTTTATTCGTGCAAGAACATGTAAATTTTGCTGTAACACTTCCTACAAGGAGTTAGAGTCTGTGAAGCTCTCTTATGCCTTGCTTACATATTCTAACCTGTGCCCTTAATGCCCTTTATGGCAAATTTTCAGGGTTAACAAGTTTCACCATACTTAGAAATTAAAAAGCATATCTCATACAGCACATAATTTTCTCCTTTTTGAAAATTTTCACATATATTCAATCATCTGAAGGAATTTAATCTACTGTGGTGTTGTGGAAACTACAGCTCCTTTCTCCTTGAACTACTTTTAGTGCTTATCCAAATTGAGCTACGAAAGAAAAATCTGGGCCAGTTCATTTACTGAGGTTGGTTACTCTTGTGTTTAATATTCTCTAATGATCCACTAGTGTATTCCTAAATGTGTGTTGCTATCCAATAGATTATAGCACAGATACCTAAGCTGCATAACAGAAGTAAAGTAGTTGCTGGAGAGGGATGACTATTAAGTAATATATTCATGAGCAGCTAGTCTCAGTTTAGCTGTGTCCACAGATTATCTGGATATTTTTAATTTAAAATCTTGATGGACACAAAATGTAACTGATATGAAAGTCTCCTAGAAATAATTGATGAGGTAATGTTCTCTGAGGAATAAGAATTTGCTGTGCTATGTCTTTAGCTTCTAACAGATATGAATGAACACAAATATTGCACTGTTTTTGGCAGAGAGTGCTGTGGTAACACTTGGTGTGCAATGCTCTCAGGATTTTCAGCTCTGGCAGTTGCAGCTTTTGCTTGTCTGGAAAACTTGCTTTTAACACAGCATCAAATGAACATGACTGAGCCTGGTCATCGGTGAGTGAGTAATCCATTATTCTGTAAACACAGATTACACCATCAAGTTCTGCCTAAGAACTGAAATTGTCTACTCAGCAAGGAATTTAATATTAGAGGGTAAAACTTGATTGAAAGTAATACATTCAAAAAATGTGTTTTATTTCTATTTCAGAACACATTTCTGAAATACAGATAAGACAAGCCAAGGAATTCTTCCACTCTTTAAACTTAAATAGTATAGCTCTCTTTTTATCAGCATGTTGGATAACCATTGCTTTCCCAGCCAAAAATTGTTAGATAAAGTCAGGATAAAACCACTCTGCTACTTGTGGTTATTTGTATTTCTTAAAAATCAGTCCAGATGGACAAAGCTCCTTCAGACTCTTTTCTTTATCTGGTAGATAAAAAATGAAAAAAAAAAAAAAAGAATGAAAAAAGAAAAAAAAAGAAAAAAAAAGTTGATTTTCCTCTGAGGTCACAGCTGAAAATATGAAAGTGAACTGTGTGAAGTGTGACCAGACTAGGCCTTCAAATTCGATCATTTAGGAGGTAAATTCTATTTGCATACTGATGTCCTTCTATTGTTTAGATGAGCAGGGAGAAGTACTACATATCAATTCCTTTCTTTTAGTTAACTGTCTTGGAAATGAAGAATGGGTAATTCCTCCAGGAGAAATCTCAAGGCAAAGGAGGTTCAGAAAGATCAGCTGAGAAACTTCACTGAAGCAGCACTCAAGACAATTTTGTAATGAAATATCTAGCATATACAAAAGAACTTATAAGTAGAACTCTTAACAACAAATTATCCCTACATTAATAAAAACGCAGCAAAGCAAAAATGGGTGATTGTTTGCAACTGTAATAGCAGCTTTTTTTTGAGACTTTGAAGGCAACATGTTCCATTAAAAGTGTGGAGTTGTGTATATCAATGAGCCCAGGTTGACATCTGACCTATTTTAATGAAAGATTTTGTATATTGATATCTTTATTAACCAAATTTGTTTTGTATAGAGGAAGTATAAAAGTTTATTTTACAGATGATTCTTCTTCAGAATTTGATCTCTTCCAGTGTATGCAATTGCAAACCATCTGCCTTATTCCATATGATAAAAAAAGTGAATATAAAGTCATTAAAAAAAAATGGTCGTGACACATCTGAAAGAATGAAATACAATTTGAAGAGAGGGAAGAGAAAATATGAGATGAGGGGAGATGACATTATAGCCCTAGGTTTTTTCTCGAATCTAGACTCAAATGATTTTTTACAGAGAAAAAGTAATTTCAGAAAGTAACTGCCCTGAATTTATGGACATACTAGTATGAGTTATGAGTACTAATGTTATTATCTAGCATTATAAACATAAATTAAATATTGTATAAAAATCCACACTTAGTGCTTTTATTGCATGTAATGACCATATCGACGCTCTCTCATGAGACCTACAAACTAGTCCTTAAGAGTAAGATGGATCCTTGGATTTTTTTCTCTTTTTTTTTTCTTTTTTTTTCTTTATTTTTTCTTTTTTTTTCTTTTCTTTTTTTTCTTTTTTCTTTTTTTTTTTTTTTCCAGAAGGTCTTTTGAAAGTATCTGTTACAAATTAATATTTACCCTGGAAGATCTGATCACAGTGTCAGTGATCCTCAACTTTTCTGGTTGATGATCCTCAAATTTGATGATCCTCAAATTTTTCTGTTCTTTTGTTTCATGAAGAAAATTACATTTGTGTTATGAGCTTAGCTTTCAGTAGAAACAGTAAGATGGGTGTTAATATATCTATGTTGCCCAAATTAACATAATTGTATAATCAATATATCTGAATTAATATGCATATATTAATGTACTAAGGCAGGAATGTGAGGGGAGGAAATGATGTTACTAATGAACATTTGATATGCACTTTAAAGATCTTAAAAACAAAATAATAACTAACAAGGTATTCAGCTGCTGGTAGAAATTGAGCATTGTGGAAAAGAGATACAATCCAACTTGTCTACTATTTTCAACTTGTAGATTTCTTAATATAGATACACTGTTGAAAGTGAGTAGTTGCTGTTAAAAAAAAATCTATTGATAGAGACTTTCACCTGTAAAGAATATACTGAATACATTTCCTAGAAGAAGGTTTTTTTGTTTGATTGTCTATAGCATGAAGGAGAGAAGAGTATTTGTCAAACTGTGTAAAATCACAGAATCATAGAATTACTAAGTTTGGAAAATACCTCTAAGATCATCAAGCCAAACCATTAACCCAGCGCTGCTGTGTTCACCACAATACCATGTCCCCAAGTGCCATGTCCACACACCTTTGGAGCACTTCCAGGAAAGGTGTTTTCACCACTTCCCTGGGCAGCCTGGCCACACTTTCAATGATGAAATTATTCCTGATTTTGTCTGAACCTCCTCTGGTACAACCTGAGACCATTTTCTTTCATCCTGTCACTTGTCACCTGGGAGAAGAGGTAGCAACTCCCAGGCAGTGAGGTTGTTCCCCCACTTGGCTACACCCTCTTTTCAGGTAGTTGTAGAGAGGTGGAAGGTGCTCCCTGAACCTCTTTTTCTCCAAGTTGTACAACCCCAGATCCCTCAGCTATTTCTTGCATAATCTCTTCTCCAGACCATTCACCAGCTCCATTGCCCCTCTCTGGACATGCTCTAGCATCTTCAGTACTTTCTTGCAGTGAGGAGCCCAAAACTGATCACAAGATTTGAGGTATGGCCTCATCAGTATCGAGTACAGGGGGATGGTCTCTGCCCTGGTCAGGCTGGCCACAAAATTTTTTGGTATAGGCCAGGATGCCATTGGCCTCCTTGGCCAAGTGAGATGAGAATACTAGGAGAGCCCACCAGAGGAGCATGGTGATAAAAGTACATGGTGGTGACTGCTTACAGAAATGAATTTTACATGTGTAATGTAGGAAATTTGGAATTGTATTGACAAGCTCATAGAACACAGTCAGGAAGACTGTATATCATCTGTTAATTCACCTTATTAAATTACTGCAATACTAATCAAATTTTCCATTGTAAATTCTGTTCTTTTTAGATTGTTGTTGGTTATGAAAATGATTTCAGGATATATCATAAATTCCCATGTAGCTGTCACTGTCCTGTATCATTTTAAATACAAAACAAAATTTAAGCAACAAAAGGCCTGAATTTTTTTATTCATTAGCATTACACATAATTATTTTCTGCAGAAAAAAGAGAAAAGAATAAAGTACATGTGACCATAGGGTCAATGATGTTCCTTAAGGTTTTTCTGGCAGATGGAGTTCGAGAAAACAACTTCTGTTGCAGACTGGACTGAAATGAGAAGTTTCAGTCATGACCATGTTACTGAAATAGTTGTTTTCTTCCTTTGAATACATTTAAATACTTTCCTTTCCTATACCTTTAAATAGAGGGAACCAGACCTCAGACAGCCTTCTTTCTCCTGGTCCCCTTATGGGTTGACACAGGTGGGTAGCTCAGCACCACACAGGTCACTCCCCCACCCTCTGTGGGACAGGGAAGTGAGAAAGAAGAGTAAAATCTAGAAAACACAGCAGTTGAGATAAAAATATAATAAATCAGTAAGTGAAGTAGAAGAAGAAAGGAAGGAAGCAGAAACAAGACATACAAAGGCAATCATCATGTCCCAAAGGTAAACCAAAGCCTAGCCTGCTCCTAGGCAAAAGGAGGCAAATCTCCCTATCTCCATTCTTTTCCTTTTTATTGCTTAACCTGCTGTTATATTGCATGTAGTATCTCTGGTTAATTTGTGTCATATGTTCCCTTGCAACCTCCCTCATGAGCCCCAACTTATTCTCTGTGGTAGGGCAGACTGACAGCAAGGATCTTGGAGCTGTGCAAATGCTCTTTAGCAATAGCTGAACACGTTTTACCTCTCTCATTTTGGCCATAAATCTAAACCAGCATCAGACAAGTTGCTATGAAGAAAGTAAACTCTGTCCCAACTAGGCCCAGTATGTCATACATGAGGACAGGTTTCTATCAAATAGATTAAATCAACAACCTAGGGATCCTCTTCTTCTAAAACGGATAGAGTAGAAGACAGAAATATTGGGAGGAAAGAGATAAGCTGTAGGAAATATTTTTTTCTTGTTTTCTCTCTTTCTTTAAATAAGAGAGAAATCAGTTCAAAATATATTGACTAAACTCTTTAGTGAGTTACAGAGGATTAACTCTGTGAGAGAGTATGTGTTTGATGAGGATATCTGACAAGAAAATCTGACAACAATAATGTTCACAAGATTCCAGCATTTAAATATGTGCTTAGTTGAAGAAGGTCTCCGTAATTTTCAGTCTGCTACTCAGAGAAAATTTTTCTGCAGGCTCTAAAAGGCATCTGACAGAAAGATAAAATACTGATCATAGAGAGAAATAGAAAAGAGATAAAAGAGATTACAAAATACTGAAGAAGAGGGAGAAGAGGAAGGTCAAATCAGAGTTCTCTCTTTGTAGCATAGGAATATTATGCAAAACATCACTTTTATCATTATTAAATGTTCCCTACATAAATTCCTGACAAGTTGATGAGAGAAAAGGTGTTAAACAGAGTATCAGGAAATATTCATTATGTATAGCTTTTCTAGTAAATCAGTTATGTTGTATTGTGGATAATTTACAAATAAAATTGCAAATGATAACACTCTGACTTTTGTCTTAAGAGCTTTCTCTTTTTTAGGGTCAACATAAGTTTCATTATATTGAACTTTGACTTATTCTGAACTACTCCAGAGTAGAGATTGTGTTTAACTTCCAAAAAACTGATGACCATCAGTACCTTCTACTTTCAGAGCTCCTTCTTTTGTTCATGGTTACCATATTAAAGTTCTCTCAAACTTCTGGCATTTAGAATAATTCTTTCCAAAGGACTATTTCAGTATTACCTTTGATTTCTGGAAACTCTGTCAGAGTCAATGGGTAGATTTTTTTAGTTTAACTGTTTTTCAGAGACATTTTAGCATAAAGCTAGCACTTGTTGGGGTTATCCCCAATGAGTAATAAAAACGACTAACCAACCAAATAATGTCAGCTTTCACTTCAAATCCATCACTTAATTTTTCAAGGTTTGATATTCTCTTTCTTCTGCCATTGGAGAGTGGGAAGATGCCATTGTCAAAGTCACTGTCGAGGGGAAT
The DNA here is from genome assembly GCA_020086605.1 of Lanius collurio. Classification (NCBI taxonomy): domain Eukaryota; kingdom Metazoa; phylum Chordata; class Aves; order Passeriformes; family Laniidae; genus Lanius; species Lanius collurio. The sequence continues at coordinate 9,625,791 of JACBWW010000003.1, forward strand.
GGAGACCTTCAGCTGTTGGGGTCTATGAGGGTTTGCAGCTCTGAAACTTTCTCTTCCTGGGCTGGACTGGGATGGACTCTCTTGCTTTGGATCCTTTTGAGCCTGGCAGGCATGCTGGTGGGAAACAGGACTGACTTCCTGAAAAAATTCTGCTTTTAGACCTTCTGGAAACACATTTTTGTAGTGGAAGTCCTGTTGTGCCATTGTGCTGGGTATACTCTGACCAACACTGCTCAGTAATCAGAGACTTATCAGAGAAGTTGAGGTCTCGGGAAATTGAATAATACCTTTCCCTGCCTGGTCATTTAGGGCAGATATTATTTCCCTCTGCTTAAAATATTCAGAAATGACTCTGCGTGTGCGTGGAAGGGGTGGGAGTTACCAAATAATCTAGAAGCTCTAAGGGTATAGGAAAGAGAAGGAAATCAGATGACCATGTTCAAAAAGGTTTCTTTATATGTCACCCTTTATGAATGACAGAACAAATCAATTGCTTGATAAATGTCTTGCCTTTACTGTAAGGCTCTTTGCATTTGCTTCTTGATATGGCATTTTATTCAGTGATAAATATAACACTCTTAGGTTCAGATAGCAAATACTGTAACTTTTATTTTACATGGCTACCCAGAAGATTTTGAGGTTTTTTTGTAGTATCACAACTGTTATTAATATCATTACTTGTCAAAAAGAAATTTTCTGTTAATTTCTCAATATTATTTGAACTATTCCATAGCTCATTCAAACACATTTTCTGCCATAATCTATTCTAATGTTATAAATAAGATACCTTTTCCTTTCTAAAATACTTTTCCTCCATAAAACAGAAAAATAAAATATTTTTAATCTTACAAACACTCTAGAACTCATTCCACCTCTACATTGTTGTAAGATTAAACCAAATAGCATCAACTGATTCTAAATTCCAATAAAACCTAAGTTATAGAAATATTTCTCATGTGTACATTTTAAGTACATAAACACTTTCATTGTCCAAGTTTATGCATGCTATTTTCTCTCGTAATAAATCAATCGTATATTTCTTCCCTAATTCAAATTATTTCAAATATGTTTTATTTTTCTTTGTCACTTTAATTTCAGGTTCTTAGAAAGTGAATTCCCTTGGACTACTTATTTTCCATGTTTTTAACTTTTTAATAAAATAAACATGCAGTAAGATGTCTAACTCAGCCAGTAAGTAATGTCGATAACAACATTGTCCATTGAATGTGGAATGGCTTTATTAATTCTTAACAAGTAATATAATTTTGAAGTCTTCTCCTTCATCTGCAGATATTAAAATGCATATACCCCTTTTCTAGTATCCTTTATAGATGTTTTTATGAACTGAAATTTTTCAGTGGCTCTTCCAGGAGGCTGAGATGATCAAAATTTAGAAATTGGATAGGATAGAAGGAATTGAAAACATCAATATGCCCAGCTTAGTATCTTGTGAAAGGTGTCCATGAAGTTTATGCAACAGAAATCATAATTAAGGTTTATAGCCAAGCTTTATAAGTAATATCTCCCTGTTAATTATTTTGTGTGATATTCATGGTTAAAAAATGTAACCTATTTATTGGTTTGACTTCATGGAAGAACATGATACACATAAACAAGTTAGTTAACTCCCTAGAGTGGAGAGAGGTGCCTGTTAATAAAAAAGCATGTCAAAAATATGTCCTACAGATGAGTTTCTTTTCTGCAGACGACTTATGACCAACTAAATAAGCAATTCTGTACAAACTGATACTTTTTTTGCTAGTAAACAAACATCTTCGGGGTTTGTTTTTTTTGATAGTGTGGTCAGACATTTATTTTATAGACCATTGAGAAAACAAGGTATTGCATAAGTTTATCTGATGAATGAAACTGCATACTCATTCAAGTTATGTTTAGAGATTTACAAAAATAATTTGCAACTCATTCTATCTTTATCTGTGATCTCATTTATGCTGCTTGCTATTTTTAAAGAGGTTTTTACTGGATGTATGATCTTAAAGTTCAGCAGCAACAGCTCTTTATTCCTTCTAATTCTGTAGAACTGTACTGCTGGTTTATAAATACTTTCCTCTAATATTGTCAGGAAATTACAAGGGAAAATTAGATTTTTTTTTCTTGTAGTGGTGAAATCATTTACCTCTGCTTGCAATGAAGTTTTTAGAGAAGTTACTTATAGGTAGGAATGTAATTGTATGCTGTCAGCTACTGAATCAACTGATATTTTTTATTGGCACTAAAATGTAATAAGAGTCACTGTATCAGAGTTCATTAGACTGTAGTTCTGATGCAAAAAGTGTAAAACTGTGAGGTGAAAAGAAGCTTCATCTTCTTTTCCTCCCTACACTTCAAATCGTATTGGCAAGTATAATACTGGGTGGTTTTATCCTTCACTCACTTTTGTAGACAAAATAATATAATTTTGACTCTAAAGCTGTGGCTGTTGCTTTAATATTTGCTGGCTTAATTAATATTTCCAGATGACAGCCTGAGAGTTCAAAGTTGTGTGATCTTGTTGACATATTCAACCTCAACACAAGATGTGGAAGAAAGCAGGTTGAGTGTAATATATTGGTCTTAACCTAAAATGATACATTGTTTTGCAAATATATGCTTTTCCCAGTCCTCATTTCACCCATGTGCATTGGGTTTGTCTGCTATAGTAGAGAATATATTGTTCTGTATTTAATACCTTTTCATATCTTTGAAATGAGTCAATTTCCAATGATTTGTGAACCTTTCTTTCTCCTCCCAAATCTGCCCTTTTTTTACCCTATGACAATGTCTTGTTCATTCCTTTATGAAAATATATCCAGGGTCATCACATGGTTGGACTCGATGATCTTTGAGGTCTCTTCCAACCTACCGATTCTGTGATTCTATGATTATGGTTTTGACTGAAAAATCGAATAGAGTGTAATCACTCAATATTCTTGTCAAACTTATTCCTTAGACTGAATTTCTAATTTGGATGATGAGCTCTTTTGTTTCTCAGAGAGGCTGTGAGTTGTCTGTCCTTGGATATTTTCAAAGACTGTCTAGATAAAACTCTGAGCAACATTTAGATATGAAGTTAGACCTGCTTTATCTAAATAACTAGGTGGTTGGACCAAATGAACTCCAGTTTTGTTTTGCAACATATATTATTGCTCGATTCCAGGTACGTGAGCATTTTTTAGATCTCAAAAGGGGAAATATATCTACAAACAAAACCAATGAAAGTCAGTACATGAAGTAAGATCTTTAGGGTAGTGATTCTTACCTATCACTGGCGTGTCTGACTAGCAGCCTGTTTAATTTTTAAATGTCAATAATTTGTTGTTAATATTGGTAAACACTTTAACAATTCTGATTTTATAGCAGTTGCTATAAACTAGCAGAAATTAAAACTTGAGACATTGGGACATTTTTGAAGTTGTGTGAAATAGCTAAGTAGAAGTTCTGAGGAAAACAGAAACTACATCTAGTTCAGTGGATTAGAAGTTATTGTTCCTGTACAACTAGGACTTGCTCCCTACAGGGAATGAAAGTGTGGTAAGCATTACAAAGCCAGGCAGTCTCCTTTGATGCATTATTTGAATCACAAAAGAGTTGAGAGTCTCTTGTAATATTATTTGGTAAAAGTAAAAAAGTTATCAGTATAAGGTCCTGGGAAGAGAAACAAGTACCCTGCAATTTTATGGACATCAGCATTACATATGGAGAACTGAGAATGTAAGGGTTCAACCTGAAGCCAAAACTGCCATTAGAAGCTTTGAAACATGCCATCAGAGCATTAGGAAGTAGCAAAGGTTGACAACCACAGCTGTGGATCTGGCATGGTAGAGGTTTTTGCATATCCCAGCCACAGTTTCAGCTGTCTTTTGACCTCATTTTTACAGGTATAATGTGTACTTTTTTGCTGTACTCATTAGTGTGTATTCAGCTCTTTAGTCTAAAAGTTATCAACAGATTCCCAAAGTGAAAATAAGTTAATGACAATGTTTGTAGGTATAAAGTAAACTATGGTAATCTGTGAATTGTCTGGTAAATGTCTTCTGAAGCTTCTATTAATCTCAAAGTGTTTCTGCACTACTGAAATCTTCTGCACTACTCTTTAGCAAAGATGTATTATGGACGTGTTTATCTGAACATAATTCAGCATCAGATGCACCAAGAAGCTGATAACTGATTATGTTGTCTCCCAGAAAGCAAGTAGAGAGCACTCATAATAAGATAGGATTCCAAATATCTCTTTTGCAGTTTCCCTCAAGATGGGTCCTATTTTCAAGTCAAAACATATTGTGCTCTAATTAGTTATAAATAGTGCAGTTGGTCTAGGGACTTTAGAAAGGGAACCGTAAATTAGTAGGCTTTTGTTGTGGTTTAACTCCAGCTGGCAGCTAAGAACCCCTCAGTTGCTAACAGACTCCCCAGTTTTGGGAAGGGAGAGGGAACCAAAAGAGTAAAAGCAAGAAAACTCATGGGTTGAGATAAGTGCAACTTGGTAGATAAAGCAGAAGCCATGCACACAAAGTAAAACAAAGAATTCATTCATCACTTCCAATGGAAAGGCAGCTGTTCAGCTGTTCCCAGAAAATCAGGGCTTCATCATACCTAACTGTCATTTGGGAAGATGAGCATTACCACCCTGAGTATCTCTCCCTTCCTTCTTCTCCTTCAGCTTTATATACCCAGTATGATGTCTTATGGTATGGAATGTCCCTTTGGTCACTTAGGGTCAGCTGACCCAGCTACATCCCCTTCCAACTTCATGAGCACCCCCAGCCCCCTCGCTGGCAGAGTACTATGAGGAGAAGATGCCTTGATTCTGTATAAACACTGCCCAGCAGGAACTGAAGCATTGATGTGTTCAGCACATATCCACTGTTTTCAGCACAAACCCAAAGCATGGCCTTATACCAGCTACTCTAAAGAAAATTACCCAATCTCAGTGAAAACCAGCACAAGCTTTAATGAATGCACTCAAACTACTCAGGACTCCTTTGGCTCAAACCAATGAAATCCACAGTATAATTCAATTATCTGCTGCAAGAAAGTTATAAACATGGAATATTATCTCTTATTTAGAGCAGTCATCCTGTTCTAAGATAAGACAATTGAATGAGAATGTAAGAGCTTCAGCAGGAGGAAACAGAAAATGTAGGCTTGGTCATTCACCTAGCAATTGCCAGTCAATCTAATAAGAATCCAGGAAAAGTTCTACAAGCAGTTATAAATCTTGATGAATTTGCAGTTCATTTCAGTACTGTCTCCTATGAATATTGTAGCTACGGAGATAAGTCTGTATGATAGCAACTAATAAAATTTGATGGAATGGAGGTAAAAGTTACCAAACCATAGTACTCACGTAAGTGAGAATATAAATTCATGGACATGTTCTCAAGAATTTGTCCAAGTCTGTCTAGAGTGGAAAGTGTTTTAAACCACTAGATAACTAAACATGATGACGTGTTTTGGAGTAATGAGTGACACACATATGAAAGCAAAACACAGACCAAACAGAAGAGAGGTCATGAAAAATACCTGATGTTTCAGACAGTCATTTGTTTAGAACATTTTACCAATTTCTATATAGAAGCATCCCAGCTGGAGCTCTGGAACTAGATAAATAGGAAGATAAAGCAGCATTATTGGCAAACCTGAGTTGTTATCTCATATGTCATCTATGTGGCTTTTCCATAAAGAATAAGTCAGTTATCACATTTTTATCTGGGCACTAGGGCTTTGTAGTTTGAGTGGCTAAATCAATAATTAGAATCACTGAAGCTCTAGTAAGTGTACGGCAGTGGGAAAGAAAATGGAAGGAGTACACAATAGAACTTCATGAACAGGGAACTGTGTGGAATGGGGAATTGCTACTATCATAACTATGGAGGAATAGCAAAAATTTAGACATCAGTAGGCTCCCTTGAGCCAGCTTTTGGAAGTGTGCATCAGTAGCAGAATTTAAAAAAAAATAAAGATGCAAATCACAGTTATTCCATATTGTGTATTATTTTGTCACTTTAAATAAATGTGACGAAAGTGGTGTATGATAAATAGATGGATTCCCACATGAGTCTGTTGTATCTGGGGGTTTGGTGAACTCTCCTTCTCAAATGTGTTTGTTAAAAAAACCCAGAACATTTGAAGGAATAAAGATATGTGTTGCCCCCTTTATCTCTATTCAGTGTTCAGGCATAAAAGGAAAATCTATCAGTTTAGTTAGGAGAGTGACAATTCTGTACATAAATCTATAAACCAGTAGACCAGAGGAACGACATCCCTGGAGAAGCCTTTGTAGTTTTGTGTATTCCTTATTTCTCTGAGATGCTGCTTTTTTTCCCATGTCTTGGATGTGTCTCAGAAATGAACTGCAGGCAGAGTGCAAACAAAAATAATAATATATCCCATAAGGCTTACTTCTAGATCTTCCTTTTGCTGAAGGTTTGAAAACAAACTCAGCTGGTGTTCCGGAAGCAGATTGATTCCCAGTGAAATGAATGTTGACCAGAGTACTTACTAATATATTTCTTATTTTGATTGGGCACAAAATCTTCTATTAAAAAGACAATAGAAAAATTTTAATTGATCAAGATATCCTGCTCTCTGACCAAGACCACAAAAAGACAGAAAAGTGGTTATGAGTACAAACAAAATTGCACCATTAGTATTGAATAACTCCTTAACACTTATTTCTCTTTATAACACTTATTTCTCTTTATTCTCTTTATATTGTTTTCCCCTAGACTTTAAGTACCACGGTTTTATGTAACAAATTCAAAAAATTCTCTCCCTGTTTTGTCCTCTTGCTTTGCACAGACAAAAAATATTTCATGGGCTCTCGTGTTTCTGCTGAACAGGGTCCTGAAAGCGGGTGTTAGAGTCTCAATCTAGGCAGGAGCAAGAACCTCCTTTTGAGTTGAGCAAGAACAATACAGAATTGAAGGTAAAAATAAAATTAAATTAAAACAAAATAAGATAATATAGGAATCATAATATAGCTGAAAAACTTACTACCCTTATCCCCCAACATATACTATGTAGTGAAATCTATGTGCATTTTCTGATGACACACTTAAATGTAAGAACTGAAGCTCTTTAAGCAGACAAAACTATACTCCATATGTCCAAAGAAGCTGATATCTATGCAAAAGGATGACCAGAGTTTTAAGATTTATGGGGCTTGGTAAATGGAGTAGAGTTCTGGCTTTACATGTCTGAAGGGGAGTGAATAAGGGGAGGTAACAAAGAAGAATAAAACACAGCTGGATGGAGACAATTAAAGATTTCTTGATGAAGCAGCTGTGATTTCAGTAATAGATTTTACAGAAATATGTTGCAGTCTTGAATATTTGGGACATTTTTGGATGAAAACAAAGTCACCGACTGCCTCATCTGCTGCTGGAAGAAAATTGTATTAGATCTCTCCTGCTTTACAGAACTTTTTAACTACAAAGAAAAGCCCAGTCTTGTATATCCTGTGTATTTTAACATAGACATAATGGATATTGTCTTTCATGAATAGATTGTCTTTGAATTTTTATTCCATTTTATTTTTTATATGTATATATATATACTCTTGAAATTGTAGTTGAAGTGGAGCTTTTGAACCTGAAGTTGTTTGGCATGACTTCCCCCTTGGAAAGAAGTAGGAGCTTTAAAGTGGGATCAGCATTAAGCCTGTGCTCTTGTCTGCAATTTGTGAGTCAGCTCAAAATGATTACCCTGTCCTAAAACCAAATAGTACACTAATGTTAATTAGAGGCTTTGAGCTGTTTGATTAATTGAGGCAATGAAGTTATGCAAGGTACTGGGTTCTGGATTTATTTATTTAATGTTCATTGTAACTGTGCATTTAGAAGGAGATGGCAGTTTAACACTGACATATTGTGTCCTCAAAATCAATGTCATTGATCAGAATTTCTTGAACAAAAACCAGTGCAAACATGCTTTAGACATTTAGGTTATCTATGAGCAAAATTAAACAATAATGACCCATAATTTAAACTGTATTGTTTTATGGACTTTTCAGGGAAGTCTATAAAAGCTGTGTACAAAGGATGTCATTTCCAGGGGAAACAAACCTCTCTAAATGCTCTAAAGGTTACCTATCTCAGTAAATGCTTCCTGTCCTTCAATCATGGTATTCTTGCCCTTTGTTTATTTTCCCACAAAACTGCTGCTTAAAATAAGGACCAGATATAAAATTCTACTGTGTTTTCTGTTGTCAATATGAAGTAGTTTCTTATTATTTAACTCCTTTGTGAACAATTTTTCAACTGTTACTGGAAAACTGTATGAAAGATGAGTGAAAAATTTTACAGTGTATTAACATTTCTCTGCAACATAAAAATGTTGAATTAAAAACTGAACAACCAAACAAACTCCCTAGAAAAACAAACCAAAATCAGTGCAGATACAATATTAAATTATATTGGACATTTTATTTCAGTAAACTGAACACAGTACTGCATTTCCAATAGCAGAAAACATAGGAAAAAGAGAAATCATGTCTTCCCCCCTGTCAGTAAAACTATTTTGTGAAAATAGACATGCATTATTCTGAAGTTTTCAGGATATCAGATGCCTGAGTGCATGCCAAAATCAAATTTCTCTAGTTTACAGAGACAAGTATAAAAATGTTTGCTTCATCTGATTGCAATTCTGATTTTCTTTTATACCTTGTATTTTGTAGATATCAAAAAATTCACTCATTTTGACATTTTTGCATGAATTTTGGAGTAACTGAAATTATGTCTGAGAAAATCTGCCAAGTGAAATAGTATTTTTGCAGGCCTCTGCAGTCTTAAAACGGACATGAAAGAAACATTTTCATGAATCTCATGATTTTGGATGCCTTTAAGTGTAAAGCCTAATTTAAGAAAAGGGCTAGGGAGTTCTAAAATACCTTTCAATTTGCCCACATTCTTTTGAGTGTTTTAGTTTAAGTTATACTGTATCATGTTACATTTACTTTTATAAGCGGTATGATTCAGTCCAATACTTTCTTCACAAATGTACATTATAACAGCATTAATATTAAACACCCTAGATTTGAAAAGTGTAGAGGATGGAGTAGGATAGCAAACAGACAGAAATAGGAGGTACCTTAAGAATCTGCAGATTATTGATGGATATCAGCTGTAGCAGCTTTACAGTTGTGTGATAGTTCTTTTGCTCAAGGGCGTATATGTTTGGCAAGCTCTGAAATGTAGATGTTGGTCAGAAGACTTGTAAGAATAGAAATTGCTTAGATATAAAATCTTTCGTGAACATTTTCTTTCTTGTATTTCATTGAAACCAAATGCTGCATTTGGATTCCTTTGCTATTTACCCAAAACGTTAAGAACCTCGGGGCTAAACAAACAAGACATTCCCAGAATGCCCAAGTTTTCAGATTAAATACATGAGGAATACTTTGCTGTCATCAGAAAACAAAATGTGCTTTTTGTGGAATTAGCATATGGATAAATACATAACAAGTCAGAAAATATGATAATGGTAGTCTTCCTTTCCCTGATTATTGCTAATAAGTCTATAAATTCTGTATAAGGACAATAATATTTCTTGGAAATACTAGACTCAGCAATGTGATTTAATGCAGCCACTGGAGTTATCCCAAAGATGACACTTTAGGCTTTCTTTTGTTTTAAACATAGTTGCCAAAAGTGAAGCAGTTAAACTACTTGTCAGACTTGAGTGCATGTACGATCTGTCTAAAGTCTGAGCATTTACACTTTCCGTTGAAATTAAAGAAATTTTTGGTTGAGTAGGAAACACATGAGAACAAACAAGAGGCAAAGACAGATCTAGCTCTAGCAGCAATCAAAATAAAGAAGTCTCCACTCAATCAAAACTTGAAAACAGGGTTTTATATTGCTTATAAAGTGAATTTAGAGGCATTGCTATGCTCATTTGAGCTAAGACAGGGCAGTCTTTTGAAAAAATATAGTTACACAGTTTTGTATCCACTAGCCACTTTTGCTTTGTTTAAAGTGAGATCTCTGATTCCTTATGGAATCCTGATATTCATAGATATTTGGTAGTTCTTTGCATCAAATCTGTAATATCTGCATACAAAAGTGTTCATAATGTGATTCTTGGGGCTGTCCTCTGCAGGGCCAGGAGCTGGACTTCTTTGATCCTTGTGGTCACTTCCAGCTCAGGATACTCTGTGATTCTAATGTTGATGCAATTGCATAAAATTGTCCTGGCTGCCTCTTCGTGGTTTTTAAGTTTGGCCTGGCTCTCATCATGGCCAAGGTAGATAGCTCTCCAAGGCAGCAGAACCCTGGAGACAGCAAAATGGCCTTGGCCCTGCTGCCTGTTTTTGTTATGTCAGAGCACTAGGAAAAGCCAGCAGACTTGATGCAGACAGACAGATGCTGCTGGGGCTGGTGAAGGATCCACTGCCAGCAGCAACCGCTCCGTGTTTCCTCTTTTGTATCCCTCATATTCCTGGCAGATGCAGTGACACCAATTCTCCACAACCTTCCCTACCTTCCCCCCTTCCTCTTTCCCTTTCAGGTGTCAGAAACTCCTTAATCTCTCCTCCTCTCTTCCTTCCAGCCATCCATTTCCTCAGCATACCGTTCTCCAAATGTGCCTCTACTGCAAGAATTCTTGAATGGGCTCAGTGGTGAACTCCATAAATAACGTTGCTGGACACAGTCACTTTCAACACTCAGCTGACACTGTTTGACAGCCTCCCTCCCTATTGGTATGGTGGCCAGGTCCTGCCAGGAAAAACAGGTAAACAGAGGAGGTAAGCTCTGAAGCTGTGATTTCTCTTCTGGCCCTGGCTAAGTTTTCCTTCCCAGTTAGCTGAATCTGTTAGCTCCAGTGTACTTTGGGATTTCTATTTTCCAGCTCAGCATGGATTTTACAGAAGATAGGCTGCAAAGGGTAATGTGAAAATCTTGGTTCTGGAAGAACAGGAAAACTGAGCACAAAAGAAAGGTAGTTTTTCAGATAGATACATGGATATTATATATGGTGCTGCACTGATAGTAGCACAATAGCGTGTAAAGATGTAAAACAATAAAGATGTAGTTTTTAGTGGCATTCCATCAATTACATTCTCATTGTAAACACCTCTGGGTATCAAAGAAACATCACAGACCCTTTTACTAAGTACAAGACTGAATTCTGGATGAAAGCTAAAACACTGAAATACTGGTAGGTTATACATGATATGCAGGTCCCAGGAAGTGTGAAATTCATGTGAAAACTTTTCTGTAAAATTGAGCTTCTCTGATCCCAACACAGTTATAAATGGTAGCAGTGATCAGAATAGCAGTAGTCCTTTGAGCTTACACAACACCTTTACTTACAGTACTTTAAATCATTTTACAAAAATAATTATCTCAGTTTCCCAGCCTACTGAGAATTACATTTAGTAAGTCCTTTATTTGTGTTCTACCTATGGAAGCAATGAAGTTGTGAAAAATAAATGATTTTCCATAAGTTCATGAAACTTTCATTTGTTCAGACAAGGACTTCTGCAAGATCTGGGTTCTTCTCTTCTTAATTACTTCTGTTTTTCTAAAAGATGTTGCCAGACAAACTGAAAAACTACAAATGGAAAAAAAAATACCTAGGGAGGAAAAAATTTATCCCCTTCTCCTCTCCCATCCCAATAATAAAAGGAAATCATACCTGTGAAGAGGATATGAAGGTAGATTTATGGAATTATTTACTCTGCAATAGACTAAAAATTAGTTTCCCTGGCAACCACTGCACCTTCTGAAATACAGAATACCTTTACAATAAATAAATACAGCACAACAAAGACTTTAGCTTATCCTTTATTATTTTAATAAGTAAGAATTTATGTTTCATATAAGCATACATTAAATGAACTTTCATATATTTTTAATGTTATATTCTGTAATGTGTGCATTTTTAGAAAGGAATTAATATTTTTCATCAAGGGTGGTGCTTGTGTTTTGTCCCTGAGAGGATAATGCCAGAAAACATGGTTTGAGAATGCTGCTGATATGGGAAAATTTGGAAGTCTGTGATTGTTCCCTTATTAAGATTTTATGATTTATAAGGTTCACATCTCTGACACTGAGAAAAGATTAAAATGAAAAATGATCTTTTTAGTATTGATAGTAGTCCTATTTTGAGTGGGAAATTGTAATAAATTACTTCTGTTGCAGCCCATATTTCTATGATTTTATGGATAATTACCTTATGAATTAATTTGTGCTGATTTTAAAGTCTCCTGTTCATATGGGTAGTAGTAATTCCTTAAACCATGTCTAGCTTCTTTTAAAAGACTGTGCAACATGCCTGATATGTGACCGAAGTCATGGTAGACAGGTCCCTTTGAGAAAGGCCTGATGGAAGAAATCTGGGCAATTTCAATTTAATTTCTTTGATTTGTCATTAAAAAAAAAAAAAAGGAACAAATAAGTTCTACTGAAATTCCTCTGGAAATAGGGTAAATTTGATTTGTTTTCACCTTAGCTTGGAAAAGTGCTGAATTCTTTCTGCACTAAATCATGTTATTTGACATCATGCATTCAAGTATCCATAAGCTCGTAATAGTCAGGGAGAAGGTTGCTGCCAGGAGCAGAAACCCTGGAGTTTTTGAGATTTTTGGATTCAGCAAAACCATTGACCTACCTTGGTGAAAGGATTCCAGGGTTTTCCTCCTATGGAGAATTTTAATAAGCATGCTTTTCACTCTGGCTCAGAACATAACTGAATTTTAAGTTTTCCATGGAATAGAATTAATGCCTCAGTGGAGAATGAAGGCTAACATATTATGCAATATATAACAGAAACCTCTGTAATAATCCGTGACTATATAGCTTCTTCTCTCACTCTATAAGTAATTATGTCTTCTTAGGTATTGCACAGAGGTGGATTACTCGTATTTTATTATTTTATTTTTCAGAAGAATACCCATCATATTGCATTTGAATAGGCTAAGATTATTTGTTAGTTTTAACTCAAAATAATTTTATTTTTGTAACATCTCTATAAAAATGTAAAAAGATTTTTGTGATCTGACTCAGAAATGTATCAAAATAACTCCCTGAGTTATTTGTTGTATATTTGTTAGTATTTGGGGGATTGATTCAGAAACAAAACAGCTTCCTTAAATGTGAACATGGTGTTTTGTTCTGAGTAAGGCATGAAGAGAACAGTTAAGAAAAGGTCATAGCTGAAAGAAAAGAGGCACAGGAGGGTTTATTAGACAAATGGGACTATTTCTTCATTGCTGTGGTAGGCTGAAAAGTTATCTTAAATAATTTTCTGTAGTTGAAATTTTAACATGAATTGTGCCCACCTTGTGCTTGTTGTTTGCTGCTGGAAGCAGGAAGAAGGGTTAATATACTGCAGTAGGCTTCAGTAGAAATGCTTGGCAATTTAACACAGTACCTGTGCACTCCAACAGCTGTCATGCACTTCCAGTGATTTCCTATTGGAAGTCTCATTATGGTCTTTAAACTTAGGTGATTTTACCTTATACTTCAGACAGTAGACAGACATTTCTGAGGCTCCTCCATTCTTAATAAGTATGACAAGTAAAATAAAGGTATTTTATCTTGCAGGATGTTTTGACATTTTCATTCTTTGTAGAAGGATGAGGCAAACATTGGGAACCACAAATATCCAGTTGGAAAAATTTTCAATACTTGCTTTCTATCAAAATATGGAAATATCTCAGCAGAATTTAACTGATCCTCAAGATTTCAGTCATCATAATTAAGTCTTTTTGTAGTCAAGGGAAATAAATGGACACTTCTAGGGTGCAATCATAAACCATATATCCAAAATTATTGTGTTCAATTGTTCTGCAGAAATATTCTGAGTCGGAAGGGAAGTACAAGGATCATCAAGTTCCACTCTTAAGTGGATGGCCTATATGGGGATCGAATTCACAACCTTGGTGTTACTAGCATCATGCTTTAACCAACTGAGCCAATAAAACACACTTGTTCCAATGAAGAAAGGATATTATCTGTGTCAAAATTGCTCCAGATAGCATGTCTTGCCTCATTTTTCTGAATCAAAAATAACAGATTCCTAGTAAAAGTAATATTTCTTCCCCATGTTCTCAAAACTAACACTTTTCCTCAGAAAACCATTAAAAGCCACAAAGAAATCAGAGTGGCTGGATCGAAGCTTTATACTTGTTAACTGGTGACACAACAGCATTAGGAAAGTTTTTTGTTGTTCCCTTGCAAAATAACATGATGGGGATTGAATGGTACTGCATGAAGAGCATTGCATTTGGGGTTTCGGGACCCAAGGGCAGGACCTGGTACTTTTTCATGCTGAACCTCATAAAACTGGCCTCAGCCCATCAAACCATCCTGACCAGATCCCTCCATAGAGCTTTTCTGCCCTCCAGCTGTTCAACAATCCCTCAGCCCAACTTGGCATCCTCTGTGAACTGACTGAGGGTGCAGCCAATCCCCTTGTGCAGTTCACTGATGAAGGTATTGAACAGAACTGGCCTTGATACCGAGCTCTGGGGGACACCACTGGTGACCAAATCAGCTACCAAATCAGTACGTTCACATCTATGTGTACAACCAAAAATGTACTCTTAAAGGGCTTTGATATTGTGGGGCAGTTTGCAGAAGCTTGAGCCCTTGAATTTCCTCTTTGATATTAAAGCCAGCCTATATTACATACAAACGTAGAATAAAGTTTTGTGCAAATTTTGGGGATCAGCAAATGGAGATGAAATAAACTGTCTCTGAGCAAAGAGAGGTTTATATTGAACCTCTGGAAACAGGATAGTGGATAGGAAAAAAGTCATGTTGAAAATTTTGAAACTTCTGCCTTTGACAATTTAATAGGCCAAATTAAGTTTCATTTATGTACATTACATAGATACATTATTAGATAAAAACTTGATTAGATAATACATTATTAGATAATACTGTTATGTCACTATGACAGTCCTATTGAATCCTTCTGCTGAAAATCAATGGTCTTGAAAGAACATCAATAATGTTCATCAGTACAGATAAAACCTTCTGTAGCGTTTTTATCGCTATCCTTGAAGTAACTTAAGTTTCTGATTAATTATTCATCTTCTCTCATGTCTGAAGATAGGTCCAGATAAGTTTAATTAAACAGCATCAGCTGAACAGTGTTGAAGAAGGTTCTGTGGGTCATATTTCTGGTACCTTACTTATCTCCTTGATGTTTAAAGGGGTTATCCTGCTGAGGTTATTTTGTCAGGTTTCTGTCAGACTGTCTTTCCCACATTTTGCAGTTCATTGCTGCAGTCTCTGATAATCTTACCACACTGACTGGCTGCAGTTATTACCCTTTATATGAAGGATCTATGTTGAAAGCCAGTTATGAGTTTCTGTCCCAGTGGATTGCATGATGAAGTTGAAGCAGCCTGTCATCCAAAGCTGTATAATAGCCTCAGCTGGGAAATACAAAAGTGCCATGGATTATTGATAGAGTCGTATCTGCAGTTCTGCTGACAAATTTGATGCCTCTTTTGCTAGGTTTCTGTTATTAAGAAATACCTCTCTTAGTATGTCACCCCCTTCTTTCTCCCTGAGTGTTCCTTTTGGCTTGGCTTATGATTTGGCTTTGTGCCATATATATCAGCAAAAAAATTATATACTTAATAACCCTCATGTTACAAGGAAAAATGATGAACTTAGCAAAGTTCTAATGATCTTAATTTAAAAGAAAACCCTAGAAGTATAAATTTAACAAACCATTTAAAATTATTTTTTATTCTACTTTCAACGTACTTCATAAAGCATTAAAATGCATCATTTTTCCTTATCTTGAATATCTACAGTACAAATGAAAAGAGGGAGAAAGAAAGATTATTCTACCAGTTCTTAATAGTTTAACTGTCATGCTAGTAAAATATCTCTTTACTTATTCATCAAAATTATACCCAGATTGGTACAAAAAATCTTCTGCCCCCTTCATTACATCATATGGCATACTGTTATAAGGATAACTGAAAATACAATTTTGAAGATTTTGATTGACACAACTGCAAAAGTTAACTATTTATATTATTGTGAATACTCTACCACTGCTACCTCTGTGTTGCAGATCAGTTTTTCTCTAGGTGGAGCAGAAGAGTGTAAATGGAAAAATGGGGTAAGTTGTAGTGGCAACATGGATTCTGCAAAGCATGTTTCTCTTCTCAGTCATCTATTCAGTCACGTTATGGAAGGATGAGATGCAGTATTTGTCTAAGACTGAAGTATGTGTCCAAAACAGAGATGTTGTGACACAAGACACAGTGATAATAGTTAAGAAGATATGAAAGATATCCTTGGTGTTTCAAAAGATGTGACATCAAGAACTGATTAGTTAAAAAGCATCTTGACTAAACAATTTCAGAATGTTTCATTCAGGGCTGCGATCACTCACCACCTCTGCTTCATATTATAAAAGGCTGCTCCCATGTGCAGTATTCAGTCCTTCCTCCAACACAGAGGATCTGCCTGGTGTTGCTGGCCATAAGTCTGTTAAGACATAAGGAGTTTGTGCCACTGGTTTCAGTTCTGACAGGGGCCAGCTGAGTTCTACCAGAATGTCTTAAAATGAGGCTGAAATACTGAATGCTTACCTGCCTCTTTTGCTAACTCAAAAAAAAAAAAAAATCCAGAATAAATGAGAAAAAAAAATAGGAAAAAAAGGAAAGCCACCCCCATGTTAATAAAAACAGTGGTTGAACAAAGGCAGTGAGATCAAGCTTTTTGCAGTGCTTTAATCAAGCAAAGTTTTTTTAAAGACCAGATATTCCAAAAGACTCTCTGGCATATGAACTCCTGAGTACCTGTTAGTGGTAAATCAATTACTTTGTGCCAAATGTCCCTTGTGCAAGGGAGCATTAAAATATTCTGTTCTGTGTATAAATGCTGTAGGAATTACCCTTCAATTATTAATGTTGAAATAGGTATTGATACAGAAGTTACTTAGCTAATTTTGACACATTTCTCTCTGAGGTGAATGATACTTCATTATTCTGTGTTGTATGTCATTCTCATTGTGCTCCTTTGGGTACCAGCAGAAAAGGAGCCTGTTGGCTTGGTCCAACCTGACTGCTGTCCTTTAGGATACATGGAACTCCAAGGAGGGAAAGAGAACTTGTTTTTTTCTTGAAAACTCACTCAGAAGGGACAGTCTTCTCAGCATGTTGTCGAATAAGGAACTGAGGAGGTATACGGGTGAGCTGGAAGCCTGCAGAACAGCAGAGATTGGGCAAGGGAAAGTCATGTATCCTTCCTTCAAGGTGACAGACTGCAAACTTTGTCCTTCTAGACAGCCAAATATGACTGTGAAGTTTACAGCAACCTATGAAAAAATTGCACCGCTTCTGTATTGAGAAGAACGGAAAGGAAAGACACTAGCCTGCAAGAAAAACTCTCTTTTTAGTTTTCTCCTAATGACAAAGGAAAAAAATCTTTGAGTTCCCCATGCCTTCTGAAATTCTTTCTTGTGAGAAAAAAATATAGAATGAAGTACCAAGGTCCGGCAGGCTCGGGGACCCATCATGACAAGAACCTTGTGATGATACCTTGAAGGCATGCGTGTGGGGTGTATTCCTTTTTATGGTAAACACAGGCATAAGGTAGCTATCTAAGTGTTAGCCTGCTGTCTGCCTCACCTATGTTTTCTTAAGTATTAAAAAGACAAGTAATAAAAAAAAAGTGATTGTGTAGACAGGGTATTGCTTGGATGGATACACTGAGGTATTATTGCATTAATCAGTACATATGAGAAATGATATCTGAGTATGTCTATATCCATAAACAGTTCTGTGTATGTGTGTGTGTATATATATTTTCATGCTTTTACACACACAGACACACCCTGAGATTCATTATGGAAGTTGTACACACGTATCCCACTGGTACCTATCCTCTTATCATAAATTAGATAAGATCTCTTTATCTCCAGTTTTAGAACAAAGATTGTATTTAATCACAGTTTAATTTTTGAGGTTTTGCACAAGAAAACATTCAAAGGGGATTCAGAACAACATATATAAAGAAGCTCTTGTAGAGGACCTCCTATGATAAACAGGTCATATTTTTTAAGATGACATATGCTGGATGAGCATATATAGATTGATGGACTGTGTAACTATGTCCAAGAACATTCCTGAAAGATCCTTGCAGAGTAAGGTATTTTGTCTTCTATATATCTTCCAAATTCTATGTTACCATTCTGTCAAGAGGTGATCTGCTCAAAGAGCAACTGCAGAGCATGCACAATAGATTAATGATCAGAATTTCATAATCCTGTTAGTGAACACTGGAATCCAACATCTAATAGGATGTAGTCAAACATACTTTTATATGTAGTAAAAGTTCTATTATCATCTCTCTCCTTTCTCTGTTACTGAAATATTAAGCAATTGAACCTTACTTTGTGCAACTATTGGTGAGGAGTTGGCAGCAAAATTGAACATATTTTACTAATTAATTAAAAAAACCTAATGGGATTTTGTTTGTTTGCTTATTTTATGTCCCATATTTCAGAATTTAGTGTTTGGGGAATGTGAGAACTCTGCCAGCTGATGTGCCAGGCTGCAGGTTCTCCCATACTAATGGGTGTCATAAGACCTGCACCTGGCATCTTTGGTCCCCACAGGCTGGAGTCTCTTAGGACAGTTTGTCTCCAGAATCCCAAAATAGTTGATGGAGGCAGATATATTCAACAAAGACTGCCAGTCAGCTCTTTGATTGTGATCTATTGGCTGCCTGCATCATCCAGATTGATGGTTGAAGAATTTCCCCAAAGGAGACAGAAGCAAAGTAACCACAACGTGTTTGGAGTTTTTTCTTCTTTTGGCTTTTTTTTTTTTTTCTTTCCCTTCCTTTCAAAACTGTCATATACAGAACTCAACGTGGTGATTTAGAATTATGACTTTTTTGAAGAAGAATAGAGCAGCTGATTTCTCTGTAGAGAAATAATAAAAAAACCAGTTGTTCAGGGTCTAGTCTAAATGAGAACTGTTTCATCCTCTAAGTTATTCAGGTTGCTTAGATTTCTCCATTGGTTCTGTAATTATAATCCCACCAAATTCAATGAGGTTATCTTAAACTTTATTTAATAAAATTAGTAAGTGACTGAACATAGAACAAGAGAATATAACCCTTATTTCCCCACCACACTACACAAATATTTACTTTTGTGACAATGCATCCCATGAGATAAATTCACTTCTTTAAATGCTTGAATGAGACATTCAAAAAGCATTGAAGAGTGAAAAACAAACAATATATTTCTCATGCCTACTCTTAATAGCTAAAAATAACTTTGAAAATCCTGACCAAGTAAAAAATTTTAAAAATTAACATATTTGTTAATTTTTTAGTTTATTTTTTGCCGATTGTATGGCTTAAACATATTTCATTCTTCTAAATATGCTAAATTAAGGGCTAGTGAAGCTTTTTGGATTGAAAATATACACAAATATGTGTTGGAGTTCAGAATTTGATTTATCTAAAGGGGAATTATACCAATACTGGTACTTCACATTCTTTGACTGTTACTGATCATTTAATTGATTTTAATTTAACTTTTGCAAAACCCTCTGTATTAACATTCAGTAAGGACATGAGAAATGGGATTCAAATGATATGTGTAGGAACATGCACTCTGTGTTTTGACCATATCTGGTTTTAAGAACCATCGGCTCTTGTCAAACTCATCCTTTGAAGACACTTAGGATTAACAGCATAAAATCAGAGCGGGGAAACAGATTTTTTTTTTACCTGTAGTGTTCTGTAAGTATTTGTGAAGTAACTTATGGTATCTCCTGTAAAGGTGAATCGGAAATTGTCAGCAAAGTAGAGCAAAACCTAGTGAAATCTAGGCATTTGGGCCTATCACAGAGGGAAGTCTTTAGATTTTGCTTCTCTATCTTTGTCCTAAAAAGAATAAACTTTTTTTTTTTTTTTTTTATGGTTGACTTGAAGGTGCACATAACCAGTTTATATCAGAAATTCCAATACATGTTTACCTAATGATCACTTCAACAGTGTTTCAGAACGTCTGCAGTCATTGCGAAGAGCATCAATATCATAAGCTTGAGAAATTAGAAGATTGAAAAGAAACTTGATTTAAAATAATTATAATGAATTTATATGGTTATGCAGTAAAAATGCATACTAGATTTCTGCAGACATTCAGACGCCAAGCCTGAGGACTTCTGAAGGAGAAATGAGCACACAAAAGCAATTCCATGTCCCTTTGGTCAAATTTATGTCACTCACAAACACGCAAAGGCCACATTCTCCGAGGCACAAAAAATTGAAAATAGTGTTGTTTTGATTGTTGCTGATGAGGATCACCCACATATTAACAATGAATATGATAAATGGAAAGATGAACTTCATGTATATGTAATTTTTGCAAGTGGAAAAAACATATTTGAGAAGGAACTGTTAGTGTTGTGTATATAATCTGCACCCCAATAAGATCACCTCTCAAATCATACCTTTCATGGAAAAGGTTTCAGTTGTTATAAACTTCTCCCAGTTGAATCTGACACATATTTGTGGATTACATTTTTGCTGAACCACAGTTTTGATTTTAGGTTTTGTTCTTTGTTTTTTGGTTGGGTTTGCTTTGATTATTTTTTTAAATATTGATTTGGGTTTTTTCGATACAGTAAGCAAAGAATAGAAGGATAAAGGCAAGTATCATGTAGCCTAAATCTGACAGTTGTGTAGCGAAATCTAAATATTAACAGTCAGAAAATCGAATTTTTCACTTTAAAATATTAAAGAGCAAAAGCTATTTGAGTAAAAATTGGGAGGAAATATTTTCCAAAACTGTTCATTTTAAAACTTTGTATATAAGTTTTCTCAAGTTTGTTTTTTTTTCTCCTAGCTACAGGAAATACACCTGTCATGTCCCCTAATACAGGAGAGGTTTATATTCCTTCCAAAAAATGCTATGACATTTAATTTTTTTTTCCCACATTTTTTGTTTTTATTTCTGGAAAATTTCCATGAAGAACAAGTGGGAAAGTGATTACCATTAAAAATAAAATAAGTAATTAAAATACAGAGTATGTCCTCACTTAATCCTCCATAGGTAAGTGAACCCTGCATTGGAAACAGGAAGGAGAA
The DNA here is from genome assembly GCA_020086605.1 of Lanius collurio. NCBI lineage: Eukaryota > Metazoa > Chordata > Aves > Passeriformes > Laniidae > Lanius > Lanius collurio. The sequence continues at coordinate 9,646,877 of JACBWW010000003.1, forward strand.
AAAATCCAAATTGCATGTGTGCTGGTATGCAACTCTTTTATGAAACCTCAGGCTGGCCTGAAATAAAATAAAAAAAGTAAGGAAAAAAAATAAATGCCTTCTTTTAAGAGACTGCTCAGTTAGGTCAATAGCACAGTTAGCAGAGGCAATCATACAATAAATCTTCAATTTTAATTTAAGATAAAATGTTTGCAATACTTAAAAATGTGCTTCACATGCACTTTATTAAAGCTGACAAACACAGACCTGAAGCACATGCTCATGCGCACATGTGAAGAAGAGGGAAATTTATATGGAGATCCAGCTCCGGTGAGCCTTTCTGTAGCAAGTAAAATGAGCGCTGTACCTTAGCAGCCCTCTAGAATCAATACAGGGAAGTTGAGTTCCTTATCGATTCTCTTGATAAAATGATGCAGTTGTCTCTCTCCCCCTCTACTTCCCTCCTCCTTATAATACAGTAGGGCATTAAAGAAGCAGAATAAGTACGTTTACAGCCTTCTTAGTGCTGTCCACAGGGTGCTATAAATGCACAAACTGGATATAATTGAAGCACATATTAACTTACCTTCTGTTGTACAGGAAGAACATAAGCAGGCTGTTAATGTGCATGGTGTTGAAACTCTTAACTTGGGGGATGAGAATTAGCTTGCAGTAGTAATTTGATAAGCACCTGGGAAAATTGCAAGCTTCATTTCCTGCAACGTGGAATATGATTAAAAACAGAATATATTATTATCAGGGGTACCATTAAAAAATGTGTAGACAGCATTCTATGATGTTAAAACGGAAATTGAAAGTTGTATCCAGATGTTGAAGATGCTGCATGTTAATTATTGTCTACCACAGTGCATTGAAAGTGCAATTCAATTATTTGCTTTGTCAAGCAATATTTTGATTAACTTGAACGTTAATTTTGTACATCTGGTGTTTTTCACACTGTGATAAAGGCAGTGTCGAGGTATGCTATTCTGCCAACAGCCTCTTGAAACAGAAGGCACATGTGCAAAGAAACAGTAAACCATAATAAATAAATGTAGGAGCATTTCCCAGTCCCCCCCACCTTATTTATTTGTTGTTTGTAGGGAGGAAGACAAAGAAAACTTTCTCAAAGGGTATTGAGTTTAAGTGCACAATTTATGAATTTATGAATGTGGAACTTGAAATTATATTTATCTCCTTGACTTTTTCAGACATTGTCTTTAATTGGTGTGATCTCATTCCGATAATTAGTGTATTAAGTTACTATAAACCCTCAAGTTGTGGTCACAGAGTGGGTGATGTTGGAAGACACCACAGTGGATCATCTGGTCCAACCTCTCTGTTCAAGCAGGGTCATCCTAGAACACCTTGTAATCAACACTGCAAAATACTTTTGGAGATCCTGGCCAGTAGGAAACCCCTAGGTTCGTCTCTGGGGATAACCAGACAAATTGACTGTAGTCTTGTCTGGATTGTCATGTCCTGTTTCTCAATACCATATAAAATTAAACCTTTAAATTTTATATGTTGTTATTAATTTAAAACAAAACAAAACAAAACAATGCAAATACCCCCAAAAAACTGCCCCACCACAATGACAAAAAAACATCCAAAAAACAAACCAGCAAAAAACCCCACAACCAACCAAAAACCCCCAAAAAACTGAGTAAGGAAAAATAAATTCAAAATATCTTATAGGGATAATTTGTGTGGGTGCACCTTTTCATTGCTCAGGGAGATATTTTTTAGTGGGCTGTGGGTGTCCATTTGTGAGTTTCCTTTTAGGGCTGGTAGGGTTTTTAGGTTGGTAGGGGTTTTTTTTAGTGTTCAGTTTGTTTGTTTTTCATTTTGAGAGTCTCTAGCAAGAGCCACTGGGCAGGTGGCAACTGGAAATGATGTTCCAGGTAGTGCTGACTCTCCCAAGGGAAACTGGCTGAACTGAGGAGGAACTGGCAGCTGCAGGGCAAAACATACATCACATTAATCTCCCCAACAGCAGCATTCTGCTGCAGAACGTGCTTCCTTAGACCTCTAGCAGGATTTATGGCTGGCTTGGCTGGCTCATTCTCTTGCTTTTAAGACTTGCACTGTCTCTGCTCCCCTCCCTGTAGGCCGTGATATTTCTCAAAAGATTCAGTTGGCTCTCAGCATGTTTTCCCATTAAATAATTGATTTTTATTCAGCATTCATATAGAAATTATTTAATTAGCTGAAAGCTACTGTCAGGTGGCATGCAAGGAGAACTTTTATTACCAACCGAAAAACCTCGCATATTTGTGTGGAAGATGGTAAGAAACAGATGGCAGCTATAGGGAGTAGGAATTGCTGAAAGGTGAAAGGGTGCAAATGGGTGTTTTACCTTTTTCTGAAGTAAAAACATAAATTATATAGAAGCTTAATTTTTTTTTTTCTTTTGGAAAAAATAATCTTTCTTCATTGTAGTATGACATGGAATACAAGTGGCTTCTTCAATTCAAAAGTACTACATGATTCAAAATAGTGAATTTAAATTATTCGGCAAAATAACACATTTAAGAGACTGGAAGCTGGTATGAGAAAACCTTGATTCAATCTATTTAGTGACTTTTGTGGCATCATCAACAAATCATGTATTTCCCCTCCTTGGCTGATTTTTCTTCCTTGCCATAGAACAATGATATGAGGGCAAATAAGTGGCATTAGGGAGATAGAACAGAACAGAATTAAAATGTTCTAGAACAGCTTTCCAGAGCAGAATACATGTTTGTCAGCATACTTAACACTGAAAAATAAAAAAAATAAAATAAATATTTTTGAAAAATGGGGTGCATGTGTGTGTGGTGTACATTACCCAATGAATGTTAAATGAAGAAGATCTAATAGACAAGTGTTTAAATTATACTAGTTATCTCAATTTTGTACATACAGAATTGGATGAAAAGAAGGCGTAGATATACTTGTGAAGACAGAATCAGAGTAGAATTCATGTAAACAGAGTGCTTCTGGTAGCCTTTCTGTTCAATTACTACATTAGCAATATTTTCTAGCACAGAAGTGTGATTATTTGTGTTTCACAAAATTTAAACAGTCCAATAATCTGTTGGTTTTATTTTTTTTCAGTGTCCATGGAAAATATGAAAATTGAGAAAGTAGATTTTTTTTTTTTATTGGTTTGTTGGTTTATTTTACATGTAGCACAAAATCTGTAGGGCTATTTCTGTCAGTATTAGTTTTTGAAAAGTGAAAGTTAATATGGGACACTTGAATACACAGAAAAGTCATTGCCTTGGGGATATTGAGGCACTTTATTCTTCATAATAAGTTTGGGAAGAGTATATGAATAACAGAGGGTTTTTTTCCTAAACATAAAATTACTGAAAAACATTAATCTGTGCCTTTCAACATTTCAAGCATCTGTGCCTTTCAAGGATTAATCTGCGAGTTTCAAGATTTCTTATGTCAAAGGTAATATGATTTCATAGTAAATTTTAGAATAAAGATGCTCTAACTCATCAAAATGATCAAAGTTTAAATTAAATAGTTTTCGAAAGTGTTTTTTTTTTAAGAGCAAAATGAATGATGTGTGTTGGGGGGAAGTTACTACTCAGTAATTTTTTATATGTGTTTTCCCATTTAATTTTTTTTCTACAATTTTCCTGTTTGTGTAGATTTTGATGTATATTATGGTAGTTTTGTCTCAACTCTGGCTATGCATACAGTTACCTCCATGGAGGAGTTTTCCTTATTTTCTGAGGATATTTGAAATAATCTAGATTGACTGAATAAGAAATTTAGTATCACAATGCTTTATAACAGTTAATTCTCTTATTCCAATCTTGTTTTGCAATAAACTTATTTTAATTTACTTTTTTCCCCAGGTTTTGGTTAATCTAAATGATCCTTCAAATTTTTACTGCTAGCAACAATTGTGTTACAAACACTATAGTTTGTTCATCCTTTTTTAAAGAGGACTTGCAAAATTCCAATCATAGCTGTTATTCTTTCATCATTTTTGTGGAAAATATCTGTATAACTTTATGGAATTATCCTGAATGTGGATAAAACAATGGTTATCTTAATCTAACAAATCACATGCAGATAAATTAGAACTGGTAAATTACTCAAGTGGGCTCCCAGGATTTTTGTCTTTTTGGGTGTTTGTATAAACAATTTTTGAGGATTTGTTTGTTGTTTTCTCCATCTTTGTGCTAAAATAACTAAGAAATTCACAATAAGTTAAACCATTGCAGGGTATTTTAGAAACTCAAAATGCTATCTGAATGTTCAAGTAAGGTGAATGATATTTTGCTTCACATGATTTAAAACTGCTTACAAAATCAAAATAGTAGCCTCTTGTCATATCCTTGAATGTTAAATCTTATGATTTTTTTCTGTTTATTGGTTCTTTTTATTTTTGTAGTAAATAATATGACTGATAACCTTGTCTCTTGGAATACAGTAAAGCCTTGAGGTTAAAGCTGTCTAGACTCTTTTTTCAGTTTGCTTTCTGACCTTTTCTTGTATTACAGCAAGTGAACTAACATCTGACAAACCTTTAATTTTGGCAGGTTAGGCTACATGTTATTTGTAAGAAAACTACAGTTTAAAGACAAATGTCTTCAAACCTCAATACTGTCATATTTCACAGTTCAACTGAACTTGACTAGTTCTGTCATTTTTTTCTTCTGTTTCTTTAAGCAAATAAATTTTCTAACATTTGAATTATTTTGTAAACTTTAGGCAGGACTTTTAAGCTGGAAAACAAATACTCTTAGTTTTGAGCACAGGCAGCAAAAAGGGAAAATTTTGCTGATTTCTCATGATATCAGTCCTTTGAATAGCTTGGCCTATTTTCAGTAGTTATTGCTCCTCTGAAAACTGCTTTTTTAATATCAGTATATAAAAGTTATGTAAGTTAATGTGTTTTTATTAATCTCATATTTTTAAATGTGAGAGCAAGGGAACACTGATTGCATCATTCTTAATCACAGTGCCATAACAAATATTCCAGAAGACTTTATATGTGAAAACAATGGGCATAGAAATGCCACCTAAAACTATGTTCAAGGATGCACATAAGCTCACATGCAAGTTGTACACAAAGACTCTCCTCCTGACTAAGGAAGAGACCAAATGTAAGATCAGGTGGTGACTGGTGCGTGCATAAAGTCTGTCACGATACATCTGAGACATGACTTCTGCTTCAGCAGGAAACAAAGAGGGGAGAGAACATTGAGTTTCCCCATCCCTGGAACCACATCAGACATTGTTGTCAAGTAGTTTGAAGATTAGTTGTTTGGCTTGGGGATAATTAGAACAGTGAAATAGTTGGAGTTGGAAGAGACCTATAATGGTTATCTAGCCCAAATCTCCGGCAGCTGGCAGGGACACCTTCTACTAAATCAGGTTGCTCATAGTTCTGTCCAATCTGACCTTGAATATTTCAAGAGATAAGGCATCAAACACCTCTCTGAGTAACCTGCTTCTGTGTTTTACCACCCTCATTATAAACAATTTTTTCCTTATCTGTAATCTAAATTGATCCTCCTTCAGTTTAAAAAATTATCCCTTGTCCTGTTGCAACAGTCCCTGATAAAAAGTTTATCTCCATCTTTTTTATAGGTCCCCTGCAAGTATTTAAAGATCACGATAAGGTCTCCCTGGAGCTTTCTCTTCTCCAGGCTGAACCTCCAACTCTCACAGGAGAGCCTCATAGAAAAGGTTTTTCATCCCCCTGATCGCTCTTGTGGCCCTTCTCTGAACTTGTTTCTGTAGGTCCATGTCTTCTGTACTAAGAACTCCAGAGGTGAACACAGCGCTCCAGGAGGGTCTCACAAGAGTGCAGCAGAGGGACAGAATCCTCTCTCTTGCCCTTCTGGCCACACTGCCTTTGGTGCAGCCCAGGACACGCTGGCTTTCTGGGCTGAGAGTGAACATTGTGGGGTTTTATCCAGCTTCTCATTCGTTAGTACCTCCAGTTGCTTCTCCTCAGGGCTGCTGTCTATTCCTTCATCCCCTAGCCTGTATTGGTACTGGGGGTTGACCCAATCCAGGTGTAGGACCTTGCACTTGGTCTTGTTGAACCTCATGAAATTCTCATGGGTTCACTTCTGCAGCTTGCCCAGGTGCCTCTAAATTTCATTCCATCCTGCAGATGTGTCAACTGCACCTCTCAGGTGTTTGTAAGCTTAGTGAGGAAGCAATTGAGTCCACTGTCATTGATTAAGGGCTTTTATTTTTTAGTTTACAAAAACTGAAAGAAGTTCTTTTCCCTCTTGAAGGGAAAAAGATCAAATGTTTTATTGAATTTCCAAGGAAAGTTCTTGGTTTTAACAGAAAAAACAGTGCTTTGATTTTGCTGGATTTAATGTTTCATGTGGATTTTCTGTTTTGTTTAAACAGAAGACAACTTTGGTTAAATATTCTCCAGAAGCAACTCTAGTTGATATATTATTTATCTTTTTATTTGTATATTTGATTTTGGTTTTCTGCAGGCCTTGCCTCATCTTGAGCAAATAAGAATTGAGGTCTATAGAATCAAAATATATAATAATGATTTGTGGTGTATTCCGTAAATATATAGTATTTTCTGAAATGTGGTGCTCTCATAAAAACTTAACCATGTATATGCATCTGTTTCCTAGGAGTTTGACAATTCAGTTGAGATTTCATGAAGTTGTTTTGGGTATATTTTAGAGTTAGTATCTCTTCTGCATACTAACTATGATGGAGGGTGAAAGGCTAAAGCCAGAATAGCTTTTTTTTTCACTCTTAACAGAATTTCCCTTTCCTGCTTTCTCCTCATGATACTTTGACTGTAAAGGCTGTAGTACCTGAAAGATTGAGGAAGGAAAGAAGTGTCTCAAACAGGTATACATGAGCTGGAACACATAGATTATACACAGGGTACTTATCCCTTTCAGACCATACGTCTGACAGGTTTCAGTCTGAATAAAATACCTTAAAAGGTTAAGAAACTCTGTTTTAATATTTTGAGGAATCTCTCTCTTTTTAACTACAGAACAGGATAAAACAGAACTTATGATGAGTTTTCTGAACGCTTTATAATGCCCTGCAAATATTTTAAAAGAGAGGTATACAGGATTTATGGAATCATAAATGCTTGACAAAGATAAAAAAATACAAATTTCTGGGTATCACTTTGCCTTCTTTGTACTTATGAGCAAGGTCTAATAGATATCATTTTCTAGTGGAGAAGGCTGGAGATAATGACCCTGACAAGTGAAGTACTTTGATTCATGCTCCTGAATGCAAATTTTATTGTAAATAAAATTCAACATCATATTTTTCAGCCATCTAAATCAATTTTAGGGGACTAAGTAACTTTTGATGGTTCATATGGTTTGACGAAATAGGGATTACATCTGTCTTTAAATTGCTCCTTTTGAGAACTATTCCATCAGAGTTGGGGAAAAATGAAACAAAGCATTATACACTTGCAATTATTTATTCAGGGGATTTGGCTTCTGGAATACTATGATACCTAGATTATGTTTGAGAAGACCTTGGGTATGTGGTTTAAATGAACAAATGACCATGTAAAGTATTCAACAGACTAAGACTGATAATGCAAGGTGTACTGATTCATTTGTCCAAGCAGCCTTTTAGCCTAGTACAATAAAATGTTGACATTTTTCTATTTTCACAAAATTCTAGCGTGAATTACTAAAAAAAAAAGAAAAAAAAACGAGAAAAAACAAAACAAAACAAATGTCAATGATGAGATAATTTGCAGAGAAAATTTCAAATTAGTGAGGAGGTTGCCTGGGTTTTCATAGAGTGGAGTTACATAAGAAAGATGACTACAAATTCCTTTCATCTATTGTAGAAACCTCTTCAAAAGGAAAAGAATAAGGTATTGGCATCTCTGTGACCTGAGAATTTAGTGACATGAGGACTTTGTTTTTCTGAAATATAATTAACCAAGCCTCTCTGGAAAAAGTTGTAGAGAGAATGGAACAACGATTAAATATGGTGAAAAAAAAAATGCATATGCAAAATCTTGCCTATGTATATAAGACCCCCCATATAAAATCTGTCACATAAAATAGTTATTTGTGATTTGTGTTGATTTTTTTTTTTTAATTTGAATACTGACCAAGGGATAAGTGACTGCATCTATGAGCAATATATTGATCTTGTCCTATTAAAATGAAAGGTTTTCTGTAACTAAATTTAAGAATTATAACACACTAATTCTTTTTCTTAACTGAATATGTTTTAAATTTGCCCTTCATTACTGAGTTCTGAAAATACTCTGAGCTTCAAACATATTTAAAAATGTGTTCTGGATTTGGCAGGGATAGACTCGATTTTCTTCCTAGTAGCTGGTATAGTGTTCTCTCCCAGGTAAGCAGGAAGAGAATCATACCAATCTAATGTATTGATTATGGGATTTTTTTGATTTAGCAATCAAAGTGTAATCTGAAGCTCAAACGATCCTAGAAGTTATGTAGTGGAAAAGCTGATTCCTATTGGAAAAATCTTCAGCTCAGAAAATTCCATGTGTGCCAGTTAATTAAATAAGATATGCCATTAAGATGGTATTTGGTATAATAAAAATAAATTGTTCTGCATATTATCTTAAGTATCCTTTTATATTTTGTGTTTATTTATTTACAGATTCATATTTGCTCTCATTTCCCTCTTATAGAATAAATAATTTTTAACACAAAAAAAAGCCCAAACAGACTTGTAGTAGTAGTCAAAAGTCTTTTGAGTAAATAGGTCTTGCACTCTTCTGGAAAATAAGTTGAACTCCAGCTATGTGGGGAAATTTCCAGAGTTCATGGGAATACTGGGGTGTCTTTTCTTCCATCCCAATATTGCTATGATTTTGAGATGCAGGGTTTTTACCTAAGACAATATGGCTAATACTTTGGATCCACTTGTTGGAGCTGACTTGTTTTTGCGTGTGTTATAAATGAGTCAAAATTCATAAGAAATTAAATGATATCAAGATTAGTTTTGAATGTAAGATATATTAGACTGTACATAGGATGTATTAGATTGTACCTATATCCAAATATGTTGTGCTTTGAATGTGCCTTGGCATGTTTCCTGGCATCTTGCTCAGAGTTACAAAATACTTCTCCCAAGGGTAAAATTTGCATCTGAAGCAAGGGCAGACCTTACAGGAGAAGCAATCATGCACCCATCATTAGGAAGCCAGATATCCATCTGGCACATCAATCTACTCCAAATCCACTCTGCCTTTTTGGAGGATCCTTTTCCATCTGAAAGGAGTAACAGATATGATCTGTTCCTCCTTAGACCATGCTGATGAATGGACCTCTTACCCAAGACTCTTCATTTTAATCACACAAAGGGATTCCTGGAAACATCAACATCTGAACAGATCCCTTACCAGAAACACTAAGAAGAGTTCCTGGAAATATCAACCAAAAACACAAGGAGAGTTCCTGGACACATCAACATCTGAACGGACCCCTGATCTCTGGACCAGAGGACCATAGAAGACAAGATGAATATGAAAAAGACAAAGGATTCTCTAGCCAGAGGCAAGAAAAACAGTATAAAAACCGGACTCAGAAACCTCGAAGGTGTGCACTACCTACCTGAACTGCTGGTGTTCAGGGCTGTGTATGTGTCACCCAGAGTCAAGAACCTAGGCTTGGCCCTGCTGTTTTATAGTGGCTATTCAAAATTGTCAATTTGATCATAAAATAAATTCTGTTTGTTTTTATATTAATAATTTGGCTCGCGCAATTTATTAATTCGATTTAATTGGCAGTTTCATTTATAACATGTGTATCTTTAAAAATACTTTGTAATCATCTTGTACAATCAGTGATGAAAATATTGGTGACCTTATAAAAAATGAACATCTCTGATTTCCCCGCTCTTGCCCAGCACTGATGAAACACTGAGCAGTGCCTTCAATGTAAGGCTACTCAATGAGCCTTAAGTACTCTTAAGTGGATATACTCACGTAGAAACTATGAAAGTGCTTTGTATCAGTTGAGAGAAATATTTTCATTGGATTACAGCTTTTGAGTTTTCTCCTGTACCTGGAATAATAAATGAGATTGCATGGTAATTTCCATTCTCTTGAAAATTACTGTCTTCTGGTGAGGAAATATGTAGCTGGTTTTCTGCTGGGCCTGAGAGGTCAGGCAAAAGTCCTCCTTTTACTATATTGGGAAGAGTTTGAGAAAGCTCAGCAAAATGTGATACTCAATGTTGGTTTCTCACATCAAAACAATGGTGTTGTGACCACAGTGCAGTGTAAGATTCCATTTAGCATCATTATGATCAGTGAATGAGTTAATGTAACTACATTTTGAATTTTCTTTTTTATCAATTTTCTTGCCATGTTTTAGTGTCATCTTTGCTCCCCAAACATGTTCGTGAAAGTATTCACCAAAGCTCATTTTACTAAAGTGCTCCAGAAGTCTTTTCCCAGTATTTCTACAAATTTTAGATGACAAAAGTCTGGGGGAGTACTGGAGCATTATTAACCTTCAAGGAACTGCATTCTCACTGTAAAATGATAAAACTTCTCTAGATGGTGAATGGAAGTTACAGTCTAACCAGAGCAGAAAATTTCCTAGATGGTGAGTTTAAGTTGCTTCAACTAATTCCATGTCAGAGCCACAATAAAAGCTTTCAGGTGTAATGTTAAGAAAGTATCTCACCCAATTTCAAGACTTCCTTCTCTTGTTATAACTCTATTTCCCCAGCGAAAGCACTGTTAGAGCAGGTGCATGAATGCAAACTCTTTTAGTTATTTTAGTTTTAGGAAGAGCACAGTTTGATTAAATTTTAGATGAAGCTGAAATCAATTTTATTGGCTATTAATATTACCTGCTAATAAAATCAGTGTTGTTTTTTAATAACTTTAAGTTTTCTTTTGATGTTAAACATTGATTAGACAGGAAGAAAGAACCATGAAACAGCACATATAGAAGAGTATTACCAGCCTGAAAGAAAATTTTATACTAAATTATGGATTATACAGGTGAATACAGGAGAATACAGTGAAAAATCTAGAATGCCATAACAAATTCTGATTCTTCTTCTCACAAGATATGAAGGAGCTACTTACCCAGGTTGAGACCTTTGGCTTAAGTTGAATCAAATAGTTGGAGTTGAGTGGTTCAAAGAAAGATTCTACCACAGGACAATATACCCCTCTAGAACTGATTAATCATGATATTCCTTTCAAACTCCCTAACTCTAGACAGCTACCCAACAGCTGCTGCTTTGCACTGGTAATTTTTGTGTGTAGAGGCCTAGAGAATGACACATGGGATTTAGTAATTCTTTACTGCACAGTTAAAGTGCTCTGTTGATATAACCGAGCCTTAGGAAAAAGTATGTAAACACCAGTCATACATAGAGATGGAGATATTTTTGGATCAATTCTGAAGTTGTTGAGTGGATGCACTTACTTTCTTCTGAAGGTGAGTGAAATACTTTTTAGTTTACATTTTGTGCTCCGAATAAGGAAACGTGTTGATCACATTCCCATTCCAGTATTCATCTTGTGCATAAGTGGAATGGAGAAAAAGATCTGTGCCTGAAGAAAGAATTACATCATGATAGCAACTCTCTGTCCACAATCAGTAGTCCTTATTGTCCGCTGATGCTAGGTTAGGAAGGAAAAAGAGTAATCTAGAATTGTAGGAAGGTGAAAACAAAGTAAGAATTCAGAAAAGCAGAGTTTTCTAGATGTGTGACTATAAAATTTTATAAAAAAAAATCATTTGAAATAAGTAGTGTAAGTAGGTCAGTAGAGACAAAATTTTATATATATACATGCTTTTATTTGGCTTTTGTCATCTGTTAAGAAAAAAAACAAATTAAGAAATGAAGGTACCTCCTTCATCCAAGAGCAGCTATATGTAGCTGCTCAGCAAGAACTGTTTATAAGATGGCAAGTAAATTTTTTTTTTGTTTGGCTTTCATCCATTGGGTGATTTGCCTTTGCAAATTTCCACTCCAAGTAATCTTTTCAAAACAATTCAGTTATGACTCTAAAGACTGATAAAATATTATGGAATTTATTGATTAATAGAACAGACTATAAAAATATTTCAGAAGGTAAGTTGAAGTAGGAATTGCTTCTACTTGAAACCTTCTTTTTTTTTTGGTGCACCATATCTTAAATCTTTATTCTGTCTGAAATAGGGGTAGTGATGGCGATGGTAGGATTTTTTGTTTCTTTTTTTCCCCTGAATTTTAAAATCTCTTGGGTCGCTAGGTCCCATGAAAAAACAAACAAACAAAAAAGCCCAAACCATAATCCCAAAATTTAAGATAATTTAATTAGAGGCGCTATGTTGAAATTACATCTTATAGAAAACAATCTTCCTTCTATGACCAAAATTTGGAAGCTTGTAGGGACATTTGTGACAGGTCAGGACAGAAGATTATTATTTTCTAGTGAATTAATGGCTGAGGAATTGGGAAATGCAGTGTTATAAATGGTATTAAAACTGCACTTTAATGACCAAAATTTTGCTGTTGTCATGAATTAGTTCACATTCCCTTATTTCAGTGATGTGTCAAAGAGAGAATTGTGCTAGGGCTTATAATTTGTTTTAAGGATCCTTTGAAACAATAGCTCTATGACAAAATATATCATGTCTTTGATATTAGTTTGAGGCCAACAGGCTTAATTGATAGATCCAGAAATGTAGCTCAGCTTGTGGATTTTCTGAATCACCTGCAAGTACTGCTGTTTTATTCCACAGTGTCATGGTGTCCGTGCTGTCACTTTTTCTCCTCAGCTTAAGCTCATATCAGTGAAGAGTTCATTTCTTCAAAGAAGTTTCACTAATAGGATTTACAGCATTGTAAAGGAGACATTATCCAGACCCCAATACCTATTTTCCTTGTCAGCAGATCTGAGAATAGAAATCTGGGAAAGGAGCCAACTGTTCTGAAAAATACACGTACCATTGTAATGAAAATCTAGACTGAATTGCATTTCTAGACTACGTAGAGAGCCATGAACCAATAACTGTGCCCTGTAGCTCGCCAATAAGTTCTCTATTTTCACAACCCTGGAGTGGTCCAAGAGAGTATTAAATATTGTCAAGGAAGCTAAAAGAATGTTATGGTGCATGTGCACATAAACTTGTAGTTAAACATGTATTTAAGTATTTAATGTAGTCTAGTAAAAACATTGTACTTGATTTCAAAGATATAATTTTTTGGTTCTTGTCAGATTGGGAACTGATCAGATTTCCAGGACAGAGAGAAAAAGCTACCTCTGCTGGGACACCTCTTCTACTAATTGTTTAGATTATTTTTCTAAAACACACAAGATCCTAAAGAAAATTGCAACATAGATAAATTTAAACAGATTTTTAAGATAGGCCTTTGACAAAAATGAGAATTTATTTTAAAAGTCAGCATTCTTTTTTTTTTAAAATAAATGCACATTTTAAAAAATAAAACTACTTGCTTTCTTCTTCCTAGAATGCTAAGGTTCTAATATTTTTAGGTCAATTCTTAGGCATAACTCCACTAATTTCTGGGGTGGTCTATATGGAGTTTCTGGAAGTAATTTTTAAGTCTACAACAATAGGAAAAAAACAATAAAAGACCATTCAAGATAAAGCCTTTTCCTGGTATTTCACATAATAAATGCCTTCTTTCAACTAGTGAAAGAAAAACAATCTGTCTTTCACCATTTCCTGAGAAAGGTTTTCCATGTATGGAGATACTGAGTATTCAGTAAGGAGGTCTTTAGATAAAAACTTGGAAAAGATATTTAAAGGGATTTGTAAAAAGTCCTCCAGAATAGTTTATCTACTGCTATAATTAGGAGAAGCAAACTTGTCTATTTATCCTGGCCCCTCATTCATTCATTCATTCATTCATTCATTCATTCATTCATGCATTCTTGAGGTTTTTACAATGTCAGGTTAAAATCTGTGTTTTCTTGCTTATTATCCTCTTCCTGTTCATCAGAGCATCTCTGATAATTTGTCCCTTATGCATTTAAACTCTGTTCTGAGGTTTGAATGAAGAGAAGATTGGGGTTTTTTGGTTGGTTGGTTGGTTGGTTGGTTGCTTTTTTTTGGTGGTTTTTTTTTGTTTTGTTTTGTTTGTTTGTTTGTTTTTATTTTAGGCACCTGTACCCAGTTCTCTGCTGAGGAAAACAGATGGACTTTCCTGTTCTGTAGTAGCAGCTGCATTTCCTTAGTGCAGGAACAGCACACTCATGAAGGTTTCTCTGTAATTAAACTGTGGCGTTGCATGGGCCAACTTAACATTTACATTTACTAACCAGGAAAGCAAGCTGCTCACTGGGATAAAAAAAAAAAAAAAAAAAAAAAAGGATTTCTTTTAAAAATCATTTACATCTTTCTGAGCAGCAGAAAAACCCTGGCACAGGCTCTCCAGTGGTGTTGTTACCCATCACAGGTTCATGGGCAGATGGCTCTCATTAAGAAAGAATTTAATTATTTTTTGGCAAAAAAATGACTCAAATCCTGGAAAAAATGATCTGCTGATCCTGCTGGTAGTCAGCTCAATCCTCTAATCCTGCACCGGGAGCTGCTCTGAGAGTTAGCCAGGCTATCAGAACAACAAAGAAGTAAACAGGGTGTGCTGGGAGATCTCAACTTCATTTGCTTCCTCTCTCATGTGACAGAGAGATTGGTCTACTAGGACTCCAATGTCCCAAAGGTTGAGTTCTCCAGGAACAGAAACCACAAACAGCTTGTACTATTTTTGACTATCTTGGTCTTTTTTTCACCAAAGTGTATCTTTCTGAAATTCCCATGTGTAAAATTCCCAGTCTTTCAGCTTGGAGTTTTTAAGGCAAGTTGCTCTTATTTGGTGTCACAGTTAAAATACAGTGTCTGTAACTTTGAAAAGAATATTTTTACATGAATCTAACATTACTAGAAAATATATTTTTATACTTTCTATACTATATGTGTATATATAGATATATATAGTGTTCAATTTAATAATATTAATTTTACATTCCTTTATAACAATATTTTTAACATTAAGAGCAATGGTGACCACTATGAAAGCTGTTTTCACCCCAAGGCCTGGAGTCAGCTGCTCTACACTGAGAACAGTCTGGACAGCCACAGGTGTTCCCATGGTGGGCAATGGCCC
The DNA here is from genome assembly GCA_020086605.1 of Lanius collurio. NCBI lineage: Eukaryota > Metazoa > Chordata > Aves > Passeriformes > Laniidae > Lanius > Lanius collurio. Next base: position 9,661,964 of record JACBWW010000003.1, read on the forward strand.
TAAAGGAAGGAAGAGCAGCATGCCATGAGAAAAAAAAAAAAAAAATCATGAGCATACTTTAAAACCTACCCATAACAGGTAAAAGCTGTGGAGTCTTTACCTTGTATCCTGAAAATTCAGTCAAATAAAAGAGAATGATCCAGAATCCTGGAGGCGTTGAAGCCATTGAGTGGATGTTACGTAGTGGACAATTTTGATTGATTGTGCTATTTTGAATTATTGTGCTATTTATTTTGACTTACTGTGTTATTTATTTTGTATTATTGGGCTCTTTTGAATAACTGTACTATTTTGAAGGCTGCTGTAATTTTGAGTCATGTTCCGCTACAGCTGTTAAGTGTGAATGGAAAAGCCATCTCTAACAGATAATGACCTCAGTTTTGCAAACACAAGGATTCCTAAGGATTCCTGCTCTGGGCTCTCCCTAAATTGTGATGTGCTTGGAGAAAGTCAGCATAGTAATTTTAACTATCATCATTATTTTATGTAATGAAGAACCAATTCAGAAGTGACCTAAGAATGGTTTGCAAAGGACGTTGGTGGATGATCTTGGACAGACAACTCCTGGTGATCCCCCACATCCTTATTTTTATGTTAGGATGGGTAATACCAAAGACATTAACTATCAGAAACTGTTTCTGGATGCAAAGGAAAATGGAAAATTCACCCCAAAACTCTGTATGACTTTTGAGGATTGCACCATGGCTCTGCTGGTGTTGCCCATCGTGGTCTTGGTGCTGGCAGTGTCCTCCCACACTGGCAGCAAGGTAAGTGGGGATTATGTTCCTCAAGTATTGTCACTTGTGTGCAAGTTTTGCTTAGCCCACAGCTTAACCGTATGACTCCTTTAAATACCCCAAATTATACTCATATCTTTCAAACTACACTTCAATCTCCTAAATTATACTCAAATAACATGGCAGTAATGCACCAAGGGAAAATTACTGCAGTAATGCACTTGGGGAAGATTCCATGTTCTGTCCAAGTAATTTATTGGAATAATTATAATGCTTCCTTTATTATTCCTTTTTTTTTTTGGCACTTCATGTGCTAGTGAGCAAGGCTGTTGCTGAGTTCCATGGAGCTCCACTAGTTCTTTCTGACCTTGTTTACTTAAACACTTCTGGGTTTTCCTCCTTAATAAATCTGACTCCTTATCTAGTATTTCCACCAGGGAAGTAGTTCAATGTACAGTCTCCTCTACTTTACTTAGCAGCGGATGATTTTTGCCTACTTTCCCTTTTCGCTATCAATCTGCATTTTTTTAACTTCCCAGTGATATTCAATGGAAACAGCTCCATTCTGAGCATTTTGTCACGTGCCTTAACCTCTATCAGCAACAGCCAGCCTGATCCTCAGGGCTCCAAGCAGGATCCACAGACCCTCAGGGGACCAAGTGCCTAAGAGGTATAAGCTGTTTCAATAGTTGTTTAGCCTCGGAGTCACCCTGAACAGGTACATCCATGGTACCATGAGAGGTAAAACCCAACCTGAGAAAGATTCATAGGAAATTTGTCTGCTTTTTTTCATCCACTTCTGTTTCTTCCTCAAAGAGAACCACAGGACCAGATTACACTTCTTAGGCACTTGCTCCCTTGAGGATCAATGGACTCTTCTTGAATCCCTGAAGACCTGGATCCTGACGATCCCTATGGAAGCACATCCCGAACATTGCAGAGAAGCTTGCTATCAGAAACAGCGAGCAAGTGTAGGACCTGATGTGCATAAACACCTTTAACTCCAGACGTGACTATGAAGGTCAACATGAACTTTTCATGTGCAAGAACCCAGAGCTGACTGAGAAAACAGGTGACAAAAATAAGAACAGCCTTGATTGCAAGGCTCTCTCATGTTGTTGAGACGAGAATTGTGGCTCTTAATCCGTATTTCCTCTTAGATACCAGTCGTGGAATGGCTTTCCAGGCTGTTTTAGTCAGGTCCCTACTGGTCCATCCACAGGCTTTGCTGCTTACAACAAATACAGATGGCTTTTTCCCTGCTGTCCACAACACCTTTTTTCTCTGCTTTTAATTCACCTCATTCTTTCTCAAATAATATTTTTCCAGGTCTGGAAATAATTTGGTTTGACCAAAACATTTTTCAGCATGGGAGGCAGGGATGAAAGAGAAATATTCATGTCTTTGCAACTACATGTAAGGGACCCTTCTACCTCTTCTCTCTCAGTCAGTAAAGGATGGTAAGGATCTATAGAAGACAGCTCAAAGCACCTTCCTCTCTGCAAGGATTATGTAGTTGTGTAAATAAAAAGCCAAATCCCTTGCATCAAATCTCACGGCAAAAACAATTCTCTTTTCTTTACAGAGACAAAAGAGGTGTTAGATCTGTGTGCACAACAAACAGATTTACAATAATTTTAAAGAGTTTATTTCTGTTGCTTAACTGCCCTTAATGCCAGAGAACTGTACCTTGCTACATTTAAAATTTGTCTTGATAAACCTTCTGAAGCTCATTCTGCTGTTGGCCAGAGCAAAGATCTTTTATAGTACCCTCTTAACTTTCCATCCATCTGTCCATCCATCCATCCATCCATCCATCCATCCATCCATCCATCCATCCATCCATCCATCCATCCATCCATCCATGTTATTCACCACGACTAGCAACCTCTTGGTCTTTTTTCTCTATGAACCAGGATAAGCCTAAACATTTATGATTTATTAATTCCACCAAAATATTGAAAGGAACACACAGCTTCTGGCTTTGATGTGCTTCAGGTGCACTCCCTGGGGGAAAAAAGAAGCCATTTTTGTACATGATTAAGCAACTACTGGCTGTGACCCTTGAATGGTCTGGACAAGGACAGTTATTTTACCTTTTTTTTTGTAGATAGTTATGGAAATCATACTCACCAGAGCATGTATCCTGATTAATAATAGCTGCTTGAAAAAATGCTTTGCAAATTTAAATTTTGAATTTCTGTTTTTGATGGGCTTATAATTCCTGAAGGGAAGGGGGAGGATGATAAATTGAGATCATAATTTACCAGAGATGGGTTATTTCATTTTCTTTTCCCCTTCCGTTTACATTCAGTACTTAGAATTTACACAGTAACAGTATTAACGATGAACAAGAAAACTAGACTTAGTTGTGGGAATATAATACTGTAAAACACATGGTGTTTATTTCCTCCTAGTGAACTCCATTGGTTTTTTTGCATTAGATTATAATGTACATAGAAAATAGCCATGTTGGCAGAACTTGTCTGTAATTGCTCTCAAGTTGCATAAATGGATCATAAAAAGCTTTTAAAGAAGATGTTATGGTCTGCTGTGTCAATGTTCAATGTTTGAGAAAATTAATTCTCTGCCAAAAGAGTGCAAATCCTATTTGTGTTGAACCAGTTGTAATCAGCATTTAATCAGGGAATCTGATGGGAGTTTTTGTGCAGGGTATTAATCTGTTAGTACTTCTAAATTAAATTTTGTATTCTTTGGTTCTTTTTATCCTCAACTTAGCATCTCTCAATCATTTAGTTCTGCAGAAGACAGACTTGCTGAAAAAATGAATCAGACACAATGAATTAATCACAATGTTAATGTCCTCCAGCTAACTCACTGCTTGTGAAAATACTGTGTTTTGGCTAAAAACAAAACATATTTGTAGTGAAAAAACTTGCATATATTCAGCAGAAAAGTAACAGCTCAGCAATTCGCTGTGGTGAAACCACACAACTGTTATCTCACTGGTGCACTTTCAAAGAGATGTTTTTAAGATGTAGTTGAAATCTATTAATTATAGGGAGACTTGGGGAAGCCATAGAAAAGTCTGGTGAAGAATTTTGAAGAGGTATGTATATCTTCACCTTGTACAAGATCTTATAACAGAACAAGTGAGCATGTCACTGACATTTCTTTAAAATATCCTCAGTGATGCGGATTCACAAAGCATTTGTATTCTATATAGGCATTTTCTTGCTCTGTCCTCAAGCAGCTTGTTATGAGAAACACACATAATTTATCAGTGTTTGGAATCTGCCTTTATATAACCTTGTAGTGTTCCTGAATGTGTGAAGTTCTTAATAGAAAAAGTGAATTATTTCTGGTCCAAATGCCACATAGTAATGTATTTCTCTTAACATCTCATAGTTTTACTCTATGCTGGCACCCTGAGGTGTCAGTGAAGAAATGAAAGTGAGATTGTAGCTGTGGATTAAATGTAAATGATGTGTATTGTACATTTGGCAGCTTGTTTCATCCTGTCCTAAATTGGTTCTACAGCGAGTTTATTAGTACAGTCTCTGAATGACCTGTCAAAAGTTTCACAGCATGGAAATTAATCAATTAGTACTTTTTCATCCATATTATATTTATTTTATTTTTTATTTGGATTTGTTAAAAGGGAGCAATGAATACAGGTAGAAAAAGCCTGTTACAGCAGTCATTTACTAAATATCCCTGCATGGTTCTTGCAACATTATAATCATGGTCACATATACATTGATTGTAACAAGGTGGAAGCTAGAGAATCTGGTAAAATTTACTGGCTCTGTTTCACGTCTTTGCTAAATTGGTATTTGTTTCCTTCTAAATGTGTATTATGGAAATTAGATGGAAAAGGTATATAAAAGTGCAGAGATGACCATGGTGGTAGAGAGTGGTTCTGTCTCTCTTACAGAGTCCTCCTTTCCAATGGCAACTAAATCTTGGCCATTAAATATTTGGCTCACTTGAGCTAATGACATTTATGTAGACCTGTCACCCCTGATTAGATGAGGTGATATATCCATATATTTATATTAACAAAGTTCTACACTGTAGTATAATGCCAAGAAATGTTACGAATCTTTAGAGTGCCTCATTTGACACATTGTTTATCACATTGTATAATTTCTCAGTATTCCAATATTTAAGCTGTTGAAAACCAGATATGTATGCAAACACACAAAGAGAAAATAAAGCTGTAATATTTTAGGTAACACCTAGGTAATTTCTTTTCTGCAAAAGATGTACAGTTCAAGAAAATTTTAAGAATTCATGTGGTTGATTTTATTTTCATATCATGATATCATGGATCAGCTAAAATTATGTATTGCACCAGATACAGAAATTTTTTTTTACAGTGTACTTAAAGCCCTGGAAGTGTCATGTCATTTCAAGACAAATAGAAAGTCAAGTAGAAATCCACTTCACAACTGAAGAGCTGTTTTAGAAAATGTGTGTGAAAAAGTTATTAAACCTAATGCTTCAATACTATTAAGTAAAATGCTTAGTAAAGTGCTTAGAAGTGATGAGAGCTAATAGAATGTTGAGTGGTCCTGAGGAAAAAGTGATATTTAGCAATTTTTTTTAAACATTAACTGTGTGTTGGTACTAGCAACCAAACTTGTATTAGCTTGTTGCGGTGAATCCCCCTGGGCCCCCGCCCCTCTGGGCCAGATCCCTGCCATGTGACTGAGCCAAGTCTATCTTAGGTTCAAGCCGCCCGGGCTCTGATCTGGTTGGTTGTTTGTCCCGTCTCCGCCCCTGGTATCCCCTTTCCCCCTGTCTCTGATAAAGCCAGCAGGGGGAAAAGCCCAGCCCTCTTACCTCACCGACTGCTGCCCAGGTCGGGTGCTCTGTTCCCCTCCAGGACAGAGGGAATAAATGACTTAACATCAAGGAGGTATGAGCTGTATTTCTGTTCTCAACTTCGGCTCTGGGGACAGCTGCCAATAACACTGGCTTAGGTGGGGCTGCTCAGTCGAAGGAATATTAGGCTGTTTGAGAATGGTCTAGAATATTCCGAGGCTTAAGAAGCAAGCTTGCCACAGAATTAAGCAGTGGGCAGCTGATAACCCCCCACATTAGCTGAAATTGTTTCTCTCTGCCTTTATTTATCTCTCTGACAAAGGAATAGAAATAAATAAAGTAAGGTAATAGAAACTTGTGGGGTTTTTTTAATATTTTCTCCCCTGCATGTTCATCTTTTGTGTAGTAGCATGAATACTGTGCTAAAAGAATCAGTTGAGTTTGGTTGGTGATTCACCAAAGTTGCACCAGTCAGAAAGGAATAAATCTAATTGTCTCAATGAGGTGTTAGAGGTGTAGAAGGGTCTTTTAGAAGTCTCTGTTTTTTGACAGAGATAGCCTTTTTCATTTTCTTATTAATTTCTACATTTTTTTGGAATGTGATGTTGCATTCAGGTAATGATGTATAATTTTAGTTTCAGGGCAGGTTGAAATATATATGGTCACCAAGCTCCAGTTCTGATACTTCACAACTTATCTGAGTGGTGGAAAAATTATTTAATTCTTGTAGACTGCTTCAAATATGGAAAGAACTGTGCAAGTGTTAAAAATTAATAACTTCATCTGTTTTACATATATAAAATATGTTTGTTTATTTTGGAGCTCAGTGATTTACAAAAGACATTTATGCCTAAGCTGCCATTGCTCCTTACACTAGAAATCCAAAGGTTCTGCATTTATAAATGTGATTTTTAAGGCCAGCATTTGTAAGCAATAGTCTGACTGGAGGAAGAGCACACTGCTCTACCTTTCAAAAGTGCTCACAATGTGTGTCAATAATCAGACATGTGAAAGGAAAAAACAGCTTTTATCTTCTTAAGGCAGAATAGAGTTGGTCTAGAGAAAGTGAACAAAATTATGCTGGTTTATTCCAGATGTGGGTAAGATTTTATAATGCTTTGAATACGTATTGTTTTGCAAGTGGAAATATTATATTTCTATTTGCCCCTGCAATTCATCACATATATACTGTACCAGTTAAAGGATGATTAAGTAGCTGTAAATTTCTTCCAAGAAAGATGGAGTAATTTTAGAGTCCTTTGTCTCTTAAAAATAGAAAACTAATTGAAAAAACCTGGGAAGACTGGAAAATGAGATGCATCTGTTCTGTAGTTTCCTGTGTTGATATTGATTGTATTAATAGTAGTGTTAATATTTTGCTATTCATTCAGTATATGCTTAGTGTTCCAGATAGTGTATTAAAAATATGCACCTTCAGACTTAATGAGTAGTGGAAAAAATGAACCAATAATTGGATGCCAAGTGAATCTCTTGTTCTTGTATTAAGGACTGGTAGCATTTGTACTTGACTAGAACTCCACATTAATGCAAATTTATAATCTGAAAATTTGTGGTTGCTCATGTGAAGTTCATTACATATACTGGCCATTGAGATGAATATCTGATTACAGACCAACCTTAACATGGGCCCAATCTGCAATTGGTGAAATAGTTCTCCTGATATCACCTGAAAGTGAATTTCAATGTGCAACATTTAAGAAGTTTTGAGTTTGCTCCTGAGCAAATCACCTTATTTTTAATTCTTGTAGGTCTCAAAATTTTTCTGCTTTTCCAAAGAGGCACACAAAGGCATCCATTTTTTTTCACAGAAAGCAGACTGATTATTCAAATGGGGGTTACAGTATTTCATAGCATGCACTGATCATCTCTCATCTTATTAAAAACCTGTTGAAAAATAATTTATTATTTAGTTGCTAGCAGATGATAAAATATTCATTTGAGATAATGGCACAATCAGATTATATTTTATTACTCTCTGTTTATTGGTCTTGATAAAGGGACAGTGGATTAATTACAATTCTCTTTTACCATCTCAGTAATATGAAGAAATATCACTACTGGGAAAGGAATTACTTCATTCACAGAAGAGCCTTTTTGTTTTAATTACATAATTTCAAGTAATAAAAGAAATAAGCATGACTATTCTTTGTCTCATATAACTCATTTTGAAACTGCATCCAATCTGGCTTTGGGAAAAGGACTCAATGAACAACTATTTAAAGGTTGAAGTAAAGTCTCACTGTGCTATTTGTTCTTCATGTACTCAGGAATCAGAAACTTACCTTTTTTTTTTTTTTGTGAAGTCACTGCAAATTTGGGCTTAAATCAGTTTTCAGATGTAAATACAATTACTATACTGAAGTGCTTAATTTCACTCTGCAAGGCTTCTTTTTCCCTTTATCCTTCCTGCTCCTTCTCTCCCAAAATGAAATACAAAGTTCAAGTGAATGTTGCTGCTGATGGAAGATGTCAGAGTGACAGCCTTAGAAAATGAGAGCCTCAATTATCCCCAGAAGATGGACAGCACAGACAGCACCAGTGCAACCTGCTTTTCACTGAACCTTTTACTTTATTCCCTGATTTGGATTGAGCACTTCTAGGGATTAGATAATTGTTTAATCTTGGTGGTTTTGAGATCTGCACCCTCACTGCTGAAACTGCTGAGAAGGGAGCCAATTAGTGGCAATTGTGAGAGATTTATTTGTGTTTTTGTAAATGATACAAATATCTGTCCACTAGGAACTGGTCTGGGAACATCCTCCCACACACTGCATCAAGCAGCTGCCGTGGCAGTGACAGGTCTCAGCTGCACATAGCTGTGTTGTGATGTGTTGGTGACCTCCAGGAGGAAGGTGCTCCACTGCCTCACCTGACACTGGAGCCACAGTGGCTCCCTGATCTGAGTTTCTCATCTTTTTGCATTCAATCTTAATCCAAATAAAAGATAGGGCCACTTTAGGAAGGAGCTTGTGTTTCAGAGCATCAGAAAAAAAGGTTAGGATGTGCTCAAAATTAATATGTCCTTTGACCTTAACTGGTGTAATTACTTTTACAACTGTTGGGGCAAAATTCCAGCCATGCTTTCTCAAATATTTATACATTGTCTATATATTGGGGAACCTAGAAATATGTTAGACACAATAGAACCAAGAGACCTTCCAAACCGTTGAACTGGCAGCTCATATGCTGGATTTTGAGTTAAATGGCATAAAAACAAGAGTTATAAGGCACTGCTTAGTGCTTTACCAGATTGCTTCCTTGAAAGGTAGTTTCCTCTTATCCAAACTGCTCTTTGTGGCAGAGCAGGGGATAGCTGCCACTGTGCTCAGATATGAGGTGAAATGGGACCTTGGCACTGCAAACGGGCTTGAGGCAGAGGCAGTGCTTGCCTGTGTCAACGAGATATTTTTTTTCTCACAGAATTCAGTATTTGCAGACTGTGTGACTGCTTTCCATTTCCAGACCTCTTATGAAGTGTAGATGGGAAAAAGCACCCTGAAGCAATGGGCTGTGTCTGAGTGGAAGCAGCCTGGTTGCTGAAGACCAGCATAACACATCTGCTTTGCTACTTTTGCAATACCAGAGAAAAAGGTGGAATATATATACAATGACAGTTTTTTTGTATGATTGGTATGGTTTCTTTTTTTTTAATCCTGGACTGGATCAGGATCTGTGAACACTGAGAGAGTATTTCAGTCATCATGCTTGATTTTTTTCATCCCACTTATTTTTCTTTTACAGGTCATTAAAATTTGTGTGTGGATAGTTGAGGGTAGAGGTCACTTTTGTGCTCTAGGGCCTAAACTAGATTTTACAATATTTTTTGGATGCTATTTGACATTTTCTGCTGAGAAGAAATGATAGAGAGGAAGAAGATTAATAAGAACATAAGATTTTGATACACTGCCCTTGTCGCCCTTCTTAAAATAAGCAATATCAGATTATAACGGACAAATTATACAACATAAAGTCACTAGCTGAGATCAGATGAGGAAAACACAACCTGAATTGCATGCACTCTTGTTTATTAGCAATTGAGATTGTCTGGAAAAGCAGAGTAACTGTTGATACTGTGTTATGGGAAGAAACTCAGTTCTGTAAGAAAGTTTTAGAGGATAATCTGATAGAGTAGTGACATATGAAAGCGTACTTTGGAAAAGGAAAATGTAAAAATTCCTTTTTAATGCAAATTAATTATTATTATTAATTATCACTTAAATTATTTGACCAGTTGAAACATATCTATTTTTTTTCTTTTTATTTTTTTTAAATACTGGATGACCTAAAATGAATTTAAATACAGGAAATTTCTGCATTGATAGCTGTTGCAACTTACCTTGTTTCAACTGGAAAATGACAAGGACTGATGTTTGGGTCATGCTATTTTATTTTTCTGTTTTGTCTAAGTCTCTTCTTTCTCTCTTTCTCTTCCCATCTCTTATTGATGCATCACTGAAAGAGGTGGTGGAAAGACAATTTCTTTGTTCAGGAGTGTATTGGCCTCAGAGCACACTTTTGAAAAAACACCAAGAGGAGTCATGTGGAGAACATCTTAGACTTTATATATCAGTGTCAAACAAAAACGAATAGCACCATACAGAAACCTGCCCAAAATGCTGTTGGTAGAGAAAGTCTTTCAGGAAAGTTTCTTGCTTTTGGGGTTTTTTGGTTGTTGTTTTTGTTGCTGGTTTTGTTCTTTTTTTCCTTTGGTTTTCAGTTTGTTTGTTTTTTTCTTTTTTCTTTTTTATAGCCAAGAAAGCTTAGTTACCTCTTTGCCATTGTTAAGAGTTTACTGTAGCACTCTGGCAATTATGTGTAGTTGTATTTTCTATGCCATGTTTGATTTCACTATCATTGAGCTTCACTCGTCATTTTAAATGGAAATCCATGTAGAATCCAAGAACAAAACATACTAAGTTTAATGCCAAATTTTAGACAGTGATAATGGAGTGGGGTTTGTCAGAGGAGATAATTCAGCCGTACCTGGGCAGTAAAAGGGAATACGTCTCTCAGGAGACAGAAGGAGGAATGAAATGTAATGGAAGAAATCAAGATGGTGATGGTGTTCTTGAATCCTAAAATAAATTAAATGTGAAATACACAGAATGTGAATCTCAGCTTAAAAATAACAGTTCCGAAAGGTTCATATTATTTTAAAGAATTATTGATTTTTGTTCTATGGTTTATACAAGGAAAGACTTGTATATTTAGTGTGATAATTTAGTAGCAGATCAATAGAGGAACTTGGAAATATTTTCTGCAGATTAGATGGAATACCCTAATCCATTTAATTAACAGCAACAGCCAAGTAACTGGAATGAAAAAGAAGACATTGTTTAAAAGTATTTAATTCATACACTCAGGAATTTCAGTTTACACCAATTTTTCCCTTCTTTTCTTGTTGTTGTTTTTTAACCCAAGCTGACAACTAAGTACAATGCCCCCACTCACTCAATTCTCCTTCCCTGCCCTAGTGTGACGGGAAGAAGAATTAGAAAAAAAGTAAAAAAAAACCCACTAAACTTTGTAGGTTAAGACTAAGACAGTTTAAAACAGTTTAATAACTGAAATAAAGTGAAATAATAAAAATAAAATAATGATAGTGATAGTGATAGTAATAATATTAATAAGTAGTAGTGAATTTCACATCTGAACAGTAGTGTTCTCATTAAACATTTAAATATTTTTAAAGCCTCTCTTCCATTTCTCACATGTAATGACTCATCTTTGGTCTTGTGATTGCTACATTTTTTAGAGAAATTAAATTTTCTTTTTTTAAGTTTTTAAAATATGTTAATATTCAAGTATTTTTACACATGCAGATAATACCTATAATTTACACATAACTATTATATATTGTGCGTTTAGAATTTCCATATAATATTGCTGTGAGATTTCCTGGAAATAATGAAGATAGAAAAGATACTATTTGAAATAGGACTGTCTAAAATATAATGATGCTGTTCACACCATCTGTGAGATTTTAGAATTATTTTCATCCCATACTAAAACAGAGCACCAGACAGTCCTTTGATTTGAAGACATTTTAATTGGAAAAGGCAATTCTGCATCTCTGAAAAACGCCTATGAAGTAAATTTTCACAGGATATTTTTTAATCAATATTAGTCTTAAAGTTAAATTACATTTGTGTAAAAGAGTTACCTGCAGTGCCTTGAACGATTGATGTGTCAGTTCCAAGTAGAAGCCATTGCCTGTACCTGTTGGGGATTTTTGTGGTTTGCTGTTTGTGTTTTGTGTGGAAGCTGTGCTGTCTTTCCTGGCAGAAGAGGAGGCACAATCCCATAAATGTAAAAATGCAGAAATTTTGATCAGTGCTACTCAGCTAATTTTTTTCCTATACTGAATTTCCATGTGTACCATGGAGGCTTTAAGTCTCAGAGGACATTAAAGCAATAGCTATGTGTCAACTAGATAGGTGTCTAATTGAATATGATGAGGCACTGGAACAGGTTGCCCAGACAAGCTGTGGATGTCTCATCCCTGGAAGTGTTCCAGTCCTGCTTGGGTGGGGCTTTGAGCAACCTGATCTCATGGAAGGTGTCCCTGTCCATGGCAGTGGGGTTGGAACAAGATGATCTTCAATTCTCCGATTCCATTAGTCTAAGATCCTTGAGGAGTGCTACACCTCAAATAAAAAGTGGGAGAAAAAGGGACGGCCTGGGTGGTGGTTATAGAAAAATATTCTGCATTAGGAAATACTGCCATACAAAACCTTGAACTCATTAATCTTTGGTGAGTGAAACGTAGCATTTCCCTTTCAGGAACTAAGAAATTAATGCAGTATCTGAGAAATGGTAACTCCCAGTATTGAACTTTCTGTGCTCCTCACACAAGTACAGGGGAATGCATTCATAGTTTTTTTCTATCAGTGATGGAGTAAAAAAGTAAAGAAAGCTTATATTTTTGCTCAGAGAGCAGAAACATTTTGCAACATGTTGAATGGAGGAAAGCAGTGTAGGCTTGCAAGGTTGATTTTTCCTTTGTTGTCAGCATGGTGTGCAGCAGGACTTGGGCTCTCAGAGGACGGCCTATGTTAATATAGGAAACTATTTCTCTTACAATGCTAATAGGATAAACATTGCTTTGAGTGGTAAACTGCTGCATGATTAGAAAAACAGTTTATAATCATGCTTAGCTGGATGAACATGTTTTCTGCTTGATGGTCTTCAAGAAGGCAACTGGTTGAGGTTAAAGAGGTTTCAGAGTGCGAATGGATAATTAAGACAATTCGCCATCTGCCAAGCAGAAAAAAAGAACAATCAAAATAGAATCATACACTCCAATGGAGTAGCATAGTAATAGCTGACAGCAATTATACCTGTTGTTCCAGAGATTATCATTTCATTAGGCTCAAAACTGAAATGATTCCTCTGCTTGTGTACAGAGGAGCATGGCTTCTGAGTACAGCAATCTCATGGTACATATGGACGGCTGCCATCTTTTTATCACACACAAGATAAAAGCTGTCACATAGAAGAAAAAGTGCAATTTTATTAGTTTTTCTGTCGGAGACACTGGTCTATGTCTCTACTTCTAGCTGGTCATTTTCTTTATATAAAAAAGACATTACTGGTAATGTATTTAAAATTGAGGTCAGCTTGATTAATAGTCAGCCCTGATAGATTTGTAATTTGACCCAGAACCATGTACAATATCCAAAATGTGAAATCATTGGGAAGCTGGCTTTTAGAATAGATCTAAGCTGGAGTTTGTTGTGCATAATTAGCAGAGGCAGTTTTTTTCTGTGTCACACTATAAGTTTCAGATTCATGTAAGGTGAAATTTTATGCTTCAGAAAGAGACTGCATGTTGTAAATTTATGCATGTTGAAACAAAAGGAAAGGCTCTGGTAAATTTACTGAATTCGGTGCTTCTAATATGGCTGGATTTTCAAATGCAGCATAATATGTAACCCCATTGCACAAACAAAATCACAGCAGGCATTGGATGACAATAAAAAAACACCATCTCTTCAGATGAGAGACAATGGGCAAGCTGCAGGTATTCCTGTATGTGGGTAGAAGGAAAATAACTGCTTATTCCTTTTATACATTCCCCCAGATTGGAAGGTATCTCTCTACCAGATGGAATAGGAAGGAAAGGAGTGGACACTAAATCTGTACATTAGTTTTGGCGCTGCATTTAAATCTCCTCCTGATACACTACAAAAGTTAATGATTATCTTGGCACGCTGCAAGTTTGCATGGAAGGCAATATAATGCAACATGATACATCATTACTCTGCTATACCAGGTTAAAAAGTCCAAAATAGAAATAAGCTTCTACCTTCCCTATATAAATGATCTTCGCAAAAGAATCCAGCACAGCATCCACAATTTTAGCACCCGGATGTTTCTATTATAATAATTAATGACTGTGGCTTTTGACCATCTGTTTTACAAGTATTGTGGCAGGTGTGAATACCTGCTACCCAACACTAAAAGTGGGTTGAGGAAAATAACCTTTTTTTTTCAGGCCAATAATCTTCCTATACACCTTAAGAAAAAATTTGTTTGTGAAAGCTTAGAACCCTGTGATTTTTAGTATGCATATGCAATGGAACAGTATAACACATTTAAGTTTAAATGCTTGTAAAGGAGTCTACCATATAAATATTAAATACTGATGAAGATTCTGAAGGAGTTATTAAAAATAAGCCTACATTTCACATTTTATTGTCATGGCTCTTGCAAGTCTTTGTTGACAGAACCTGCCATAACTGGTATTTGATAAGGGTAATATAACATTGTAATATAAACGTTCATGGACTATCTTCTCCACTGCAGAAAAAAAAAGTGTCCTTTCAAGTAATAGATAATCTCTTTGCTAGCTTGTAATTAGAGGGTACGTTTAGGCTTCCTCTTTCTCAGATATAGAACGTGTGTGTGTATGTGTGTGTGTGTAACTTCAGGGTAAAAGACAGAGGGTGTCTATTTACTTTATAACTTGTAAAATTTCCATAGTGTTGAAAATTGTCTCAGAGTTCAGATTTAAGATTATCAAATATTTTATTTGCAAATAGTATTGTAGCATTCATGTGCTTCTAGTGTCTTTAAAAGGATAGAAAGGTAAGGGGAGGTGAAAAGAATAAAAAAAATTGGGAGTCTGGAGGCAGCAACTTATCTTCTGTTTGAATCCAGTGATGTAGCTTCCATACAGCTCAATTTTATTAGTAAATTATTTTCTTTCTTGTTGTTATTTGAACAAGGTGCCATTCAGAGGAAGTATCCAGTGAAAACTTTTATGTGTTGACTGCTTACATCTGTGGGTGTAGTGAAGTGATTTCATATCTCCAAAATAACTGTTTTACCCTATTGGAATCAGGACCTGCTTCCAGATACACACGTATAAGGATGAAATTATTTCAAATTTAGAAATGTAGAAATAGTTCCCCATGGAATTATCTTATTTTTCCTTTACATGCTTCTTGCATCAATACATTTATTCTTTTCTGTCCCCTCTGAAGATATTTAGCAATATGTATACATGGCACAGAAAGGATTTACTGTTGTCAACCATTCAAGTGATTTGGTCATTTACAACCCAACAGCTTTTTCTGCTCATAGAACTTAAAAAAATAAATGTATTCTACATTAGATTAGATATGTTTTTATGTAGTTGGGATTTTTTGGCACTGATCATGCTAGTTGTCTCCTGCTTGATTTAACCTAAGTATTAGTTATTTTCTATTTTACATTTACTTCTGCTACATAATACAGAGTAATTACTAGTGCTAATTAGTGTAGATAGTTTCATTTTATTGGTTTATATCTCTTGTGTTTCAAAGCTTATGAATAATTCTTGCAGCATGCTTTAATAGCTTCACCAAAAAAAGTAGTCCTGCTCCACCACAACAAGTTTCTGATGTATTTTCTCAATCACCAAGTAGGTGAAGTGAAATATCTGGATATATTTATAGCTGAAGACAAACTCTTTTGTCTTATGACGATGGTGATGATGATGATTTAACCTCTCTATACACAAGTCATTATTAAGTGGACCCTGGCTCAACATTCAGCTGTTGGCAGTACATAAATCACATTGTGCACTTCTGCTCTCAAGGAATTGGGCATCATTCTTAGAACCAAAAAAGAATGTTCGTACATCTAAATTTAAATTTTCTTTTACAGAAATGTGTGGTTTTATGCAGAAAATTTGTGTAAGCAAAAGTTAGTGTGAGCTGCTATGGAAGAGGAAGATTATTTTATTATGCAAAATCTCTAGGAAATTTAATTTTATCCAGTCATACTCCGACACCCACAAATGATAAGACAAGTAAATCCAGCTGCTGTAGAAAGGATCACTTGTGCACAACACATGACAAGAAATGTCATCTGTTAAGCCCTCAGTATGTCTCCTAGTTTGATTTTGATTGGTGATGAAAATATGATTTTTGTTTAGAAAATATATACCTCCTAAAACAAAGTTTTGATTACAGTGTGGTCCTTTTGTCTCAGAATTTTACTCCTCTTATCTTCCACAGATTTTTTATATCTATGCTGCCTACCATAGTAAATGTCCTTAGGGTAGCTAAGAACAACACATGCCCAGGGAACCTACTCTCAGAGCTTGTCTGAGGGCTCTTACCTGCCACCAAACAGACTTATGTATGCATGCATTTTTAGGATCTGAATTCAGGTATTGCTCTGACCACCTTAGAGCAGGTCTGTAAACACTGTGCCTCCTGGGTCTGAATTTTGAATTTTCTTTTCTCATCATTCCCTTGCTTTCTAGATTCAGCTCACATTGAGTAATTCTATGTTTCAGGCTGAATCCTAATAAGTCGTGAGGATGGCTTCCACTTCAGTTCTAAGATAGGTTATGTTATGTTCCTGCTTGCTTGGACTGTTTGATTCCAAAAAAGAAATTAACCAACTTTGCTGAGATGAATGAAATTGAGAGAGCAAATACTCATCAGAAAAACTGAAAACATAACTAGAATTCGAAGTTCCACCAAACAGCATTGTTCACTATATAAAGTTAGGATATTCACAGATTTCATTACATGTTTCTTATTATAGTTAGTGGGTTTTATTCTTCTTCTGGCAGGAGATGGAATTCCTACCAGAAAATTGCTTCTTATGTTTCTTCAACATCATATTATTCAAGAAGTTCTCACTTTCCTGAATTTAGCCTTTTAAAACCTCCAAGGAGTAATATGAATATGACAATATTCATTTAATAGATCAAAAATTGAGACATATAAATCAACTTAGTATTTTGATATGATATTAGGATCATAACTGCTGTGACATAAATGTAAGACCCTCGTCACTAGAAGTCCATTCCTTTTTGGAAATTGGTTGGAGTAATTGGGTCCTGGAGTCTTTCCTGTTTCTGCATACTGATGATGTACTAAAGCTTGCTTTGAATATACCCTTAATATCTTTAGCCTTCTCACTAATCAGTTTTGACTGAAATACAGTCAGAGTGGGTCAGATTAACTCTTACTCTGGAGAGGTGACCCCCAGAGTACAGCCTTTGTGGTACTGCTACAACTTGTCCTTTGCTTCTTTCAACAGCAATAAAAAGTTGATCAGTAGATAGTAGTGAGAAACCTAATTAGTGATAAACTAATTGCATGGTTAATGGAATAAGTATAATAGAAAAAGAAGAATCAGAAGAAAAGTAAAGAAGAGTAATATATAAATAAACAAAGCACAACCAGCTAAGAGTTACTGAAGAAATAGACAAAGCTCAAATTTTCTGCCTTTAGGGAGAAATGTGATAGCTCTGTAGGATAAGTATGCATGTAAATTGTAGGCTTCTCAAGTATTACAGTGATAAAATTGTAAACCAAAGAAAATACTTCATATGTAGCCTCAGTTTTTATGCTGCTCAGAACTCCTCCCAAACATAATTTGGCTTTTTTTCTCTCCTCATTTTGAAAGCATCCTTTTTCTAATGTAGGCTGTTCTTTGACACATGGAAAAGCTCTAGTCTAAGTATCTAGGCATAATTCAGTTTTGCCTTGGCTTATGCTTATCTTAACAATATCACAGTTGACAGTTTTCCTTTCTGTGATTTATACCTGTGTTTTAGGCTTTTTATTACACCATGGTGTGGAGTTGGTGACAGAGACAGGCTAAATGAGTTTTGTATAGCTTCCATATCTGTAAGCCTATTCTATCTCTTTTTTTTTGGTTGATTTTTGTTGTTGTTTCCAAGGCCCAGATTTCTTTATTTCTTTTTGCAGACAACAGAATGAGCATCTCTAGCATCAGCACTATATTTCCTTCTCTCCCAGCCTATCAGCCTCTTCCACATTCTTATTTAGGCACTTACTCATAGCAGAAAAGAAAACTGAATATCTATTTTACATATTAAATTCACTTATTCCAGTTTGTATTTTGTGTATGCATGCGTAATTTCCTCACAGGTAAACTACTTAAGTATATCTACCTTTTAAAACAAATAATAATGATTTTAAAGTTACGTGAGACTAAAAAGTCTCTCCATGCTGTGTTTGAATAGACTGCCATGGTTAAGAACATGTAGGTGGGTGCTGGAACATTTGATTCCTAACCTTGTAAAAGCATTTTGCTATAGATGTGTGAGGAATTCTGGTCTTACAGTATTATAGAAGGATTTGTAGACAAGTTCCCTGGTTTTCTCATGAAACTGCTGTGGTATTCTGGGATCTAACTAAAGCAGGTCATGTCACTTCATTTTTTTAACAAGCTTAAATTCAGCTTTAATTTTCACAAAGTTCTTGCTTACATTTCCTCTTCCTGTGTGCAGCCTGAGTGGCTGTTTCTATCATTTCCTTTACTTCAGGAGGCAGGCAGAACTTTGTTGGATGTATATATGCTTTTGAAAAACTTCCTTGTGTGAAATTAACAACGGGATTAGACTGTGTATTAAGCATGCATCTCTGAGGGAAAAAAAAAAAAGTTTTAGCCCATTCTTTTTCCTTGATGTGAAACCTAAAGATCGTTTCAGCTAAAGTTTAATTATCTTGTACTTACAGTGATCCAAGGAGTCCCTCACAATCTCACTCTAGCTTTCTATCACTCCCATACCTGAATTCCAGAATAAAGGAAAATTACTATCCACTGTGGTAAAGGCTAACCCTGTCCAGAGGAGATTGACCTTAGCCATACCACACAATGATTGATCCCTTCTCTTCTCTGAGAACGTAACATCGAGGGACCAGAAGCAAATGGGGAATTTTCTTGGCAAACTAGGCATATCCTGTGTTTGCATTATTCTCTAGAAGGTCATATTCAAGCAGAATGACACATCGATTTTTAAACAGATGAAGTAATATAAGTTTATACCATGTTAAAATACAGAAGATTGTACCAGATCACCCCAAAGAGAATGATCTGTGATTGCATTATACTGTGCATAGTAAGTTCAATTTTCTTGTATTTTATATTGCAAGGGACTTTCACTTTGTGGGTATATTTGGTGTAAATCTATTCATTTTAGTACTTAATCTGGTCAGAACCAATATATTTTGTATATAGTCTGTGTTAGAGCTTAATTCTTGTAATTATGTAGAGTAGTATAACTCATTGCAGGCAGCGTGTGCAAGTTGTGTAATTAATCTAGTTACAGCTCTCAGTTCAATCTGTACAAATCACATATCACAACAATATAATTATGTTGTCAGTCTGCATTGCACAGAGTTTGTGAAAAATCTCAAGGTTATTTAACTCTTAGTTAATAATGGTAAAAATCTGTGCTTTTTGTGCCTGGACACTACAAACCCAGTCTCGCCTAATGGGCTTGGAAATGTTCTGATGTTTTTCCCACATGGGCAAGTTAAATAGGACAGTAGAATGGGACAGCAACACTCCCAAACTGTGAAAAAAGTTTTATAACCTCAAGAACCAAGGGTCCCCATATCTAAAAATAATTTTGGAAATATATATCACTAAAATGATTCTTGCTGATAGAAGCTGTTTTGCTTCTCTACAGTAGAGGCCAAAATCTAGAAACTGAATTTGAATGTCTTGATCTAATCCACACGGTAGTGCTGTGAAGTACACAAAGGTCTCATAAGCTTGGAAGGTTTATGGAGGATTTTGGGATTCTGTTTTGTGTGCAGAAATGATAAATATGCATGGGTAACAGACACCAACCTGTAAAAGCTTTTTTAGTCTCAGGGTTGCTTGCAAAATGTGTGATTCTGATTGCTCACGGGTCAATGAATCAGTAGTGACAGTCTTATAGGACTGAATTGTATTTGCCATAAAATAGGCATGCTTGCATTTCTAGACTTCACCTCTCTCCAATAAAACAATTACTGCAATTTTGATCACTTTTTACTTCATTCCTAAAGAGAGAACTCTTGTGAGGGAAAGTCTTCCTCATTTGACCTCTGTGTTTAATAATAAAGAAAAGTTTCTCCTCTGTTTTTCCATGACAGAGGCTATCTTCTGAGCTACTTTATGACAATATATATGAAGACAAGGAGTCCTTGACCTGGACTTCACTGTGTGCTTTGAGGTATCAAACTATGCAGTATGTGCAGGATGTCCCAAATAATCCCCTAAGTATCAGAGGAAGCTCAGTAAACAACCTTTGCCCAACATCTCAGTGCTTTCACATCATTATCTTTTGTATATTTCTTAAAAGAAGAAAATGGGAAATTTTAATGAAATGAAGAGTTTTAAAATTTTTATTTAAAAGTACTGTAAACGTGAACTCTCATCTTTAATTAGAATTGCAGTGGGAAATCTTTGAACAATTCATGTTTTATTATTCCTTTTTTTTCTGAAACCACCTCTGAACCTTCAACATAAGCCAAACAAAAACATATGGAGGTTCATTATAGACCTTTATAGTACTTGCAAGGAAAAGCAAAGAACTATTTGAATAGGTTAAGATGATTACAGCTCTACTCACCTGTCTCTGGCTCCATGGAAAAAAATCTGCTGTGCAGTGTAGTTGGATTTATCCCTAACAGCTTCAGTTGGTGCCTGCCATGTGCCTGGAGAAGTAAGCTGGTATTATAGCTACTGAGGCAAGTGGGAGACCTAAGGGATAGAAGAAAGCAAAGTATGCTGGTAACTATGAGATTGTAAGTGTCATAGGTTTTATCATGGCACATAGAGCATCATGTAAGAACCCTTCTTTGAATCAAATGTTGGCTCTGTGAGCACAGTGGCCATCATTCTCTTTGGCAGGTTTTTATCACATGCTTCAAAATCACCAAGATAAACAGCACTCCTTCATAAAGAAAAAGAAAAAAAACATTTCTCAAAAAAAAACCAACAAAAAAAGTGCTCTATTGCAACCTGGCTGGGATTTCACCTTTTTGTAGAGTGAGGTTTTTGTTATCTATTTTAAATACTCCTGTGTTCAAATGGAAAAATTATTGATAAAGAAAAACTAAATTTAGGGTAAAAGAAACCTCACAAAAAACTTAAGCCTTTAATCTTTATCTCTTATATCAGAGACATGCACAATATAATTGGATTTTTAAAAAATAATCTAACATCTGTTACTATTCCCCACAATGCTGATTGAAAATAGTGAGTGATTTATGCTATTTGTTTCTGAGATTCATATTTCTGTGATTAAGGAACCAGTTCCTTGATAGTTGCTTGGTGTTCTATTCATGTTTGGATCCTTTGTGTGACTTTTGGGATGGTTATATTTTTTTCTGAAGGATACTTTATTGGAGCACACAAATTGCTTGTATAATGGAGCACTCCCTGAACAAACACTCATTAAATGCATGGTGTTTTTAAGGAAATATTGCAATTTATATTGCTGTATAGCTTGAACCTCAAAACATGGACAAAAATATTACTGTTCAGTACAGAACACCATTTTCCCCCCTCACACACATAAAACTTACAAATATAACATAAAAGTAAGGAAACAGGATGTCAACAAGAGGAGTGAAAAGAGATAGTGAGAATGCATTGATCAGCAGGATGATCTCAGCATATCAAAAGCTTTGTTAACTTTTTCTTAGCTGCCACAAGAAAGCACTCACGAGGAGATATAAAAAATGCTGGTGAGTCACTCAGTGCATGTTTATAGGGACTTACTCTTGAAAAGCAAGAACATTTTGACACAGCATGGAGGGATCTGGAAGAAGTGATCGATAAGAGTAATGTCATGGGCTGATTTAAAAAAGAAAGGACTCAGCATATAGAGTGTGAGAGGTGGGTAGGATATAGGGACACCATATATCTGAAAGTCTTTGTCCCAGAAGTGGTATCACAGGTGGAGGTGTCATCAGGCAGAGCTACAGCACCCACACCTCTCACAGAGGGGTCTGCAGGCAAGGGGATGCACATCTTTGGCTGAGAGGGTGGGAGGCACTCACATAAACCTGCAGCAAATGTACACATGAATGTGTTTGTGAAGGTGGTGAGACCTTTCCAATATTAGTGGTGAAAGGGTGCCAATAAACATCTACAAAATTCAAACATTTAAAGACACTTTGTGAATTGTCTTCCTGTTGTGGTTTAGCTGTTTCATCGTGGACACTGAGCCTGTGTGCATAGCTCGCTGATTGTTGGTTAATTACATATCAATAATAAATCAGTAAATTACATCAATCCTGATTTGTTTTAAACCATGTGCACTGAGTATTTTTGTCTCTGTATCAGATGTTAGCTAGGAATAGTTCCCATGTGGAAAAAAGCAAGGATTGAAAACTGAAGAGGGTCTTCACTAGTTCAGGAGGTGGAGGCCTGGAAAAGCTTGGCTAGCAAAACTTGAAAGGGAAGTTTGGAGAACTAAGAAGATATTTGAGGAAGAGGTGGTAAAAGAGAGAGAGATACTTGCACTTTGATGACAGAAAGGGATATCTGTTTGAAAAGGAAAAGAGAATAATACTGGTGGGACAAAGGAATTCAGGGAATGCACTGGGAGTACAGAGGCAGGTAGATGGTTTATAAAATAAGAGTAGATCAATAGATTATTATGTGAAATAATAGAGGGAGAAAATGTGGGATGAAATGGAGGGGAGAACTAAGCTACAAAGGATTTGTTGTGTTTTGGGGTTTTGGGTTGGGTTGGGATTTTTTTTCCTATTTTATTTCTGCCTCTGATCAGTAGGATCTAATTCAGAAAAAGATACAGGAATAGGTTATTTGGGAACAGTTCAAAGTTGAGTTCATGGAAAGATTTAGTTATATAGAGAAAAAGTATTAATTTGGAAAAAAGATGGAAAAAGGAAAAAATACATTTGAAATCCAGAATAGCAGGAGAAATTTTTAAGACATAATGTTACTTCATTTAAAAAAAAGTCTTTATATCAAAATATTTATTAAAATGTATTATTTAAAATATTACTTAGGCTGGTGTCCAAAGTATTTGAACTTTTTTTCTTAAGTATGTAGCCGTATATTTTCGTGATGTTAAAAAGGAAAGCAGAAAGTGTAGGAAGCAATAGATTTTTCTGAATCTTACATCTGACAAGAGAAATTTAAAAGTTTATAAAGATGACAGATGTGGTCTATATAGCTGATATAATGTTTGAACATTGACATTGTGGAAAGTTAAATTAATGACTTTAAAGTGTCTTGAAGAGCCATGTGTCAAGAACACACTGTATTCTGGGTGCCCTGAGAACTACCTTCTGCCTTGTTTGCCATGAGGTCTTTCTTGTGAAATCTCGCTTGCCAAAATCCTTAGAACTCTTGAAATCTCTGCACTTGTTATGAATTTAATTACAGGTACTTTTCATGACCCAGTTTAATTTTCCAATATATACATGACCTCTTATTGAAAATCATGACCATATTACAAGATTCTGCTATATAAAACAATGTTAATAAAATGAGAAATGGTCAGTGAGTGGGAGAAGAAGAAGCAGAAAATAAACACAGCAGTTACTCCTCAGTGAGAAATAAAATTTTCTGTTCATCAATTTGCATAGTTTTGATGTGAGAAAGGAGAAAAATTGTTTCATTCAAATGGTTTTTGCTTTAAGTTCTGAGGTTCAAATGAATCAATAAAGGTATAGACTGAAGCAAATTCATATAAATTGAAGCTGCAGAAAGTATCTGTGTTAGGCTGAAATAAAAGTATCTTGCCCAGTGTTGTTAGCAACCAAAAATGCTGAAAAAGGAAATGGTTTACTTTTAGAATAAGCAGTATGAAAAATCACAATTGGTGAGTACTTTGACTAGAAATGAGAAGCAATGTAGTGCTACAAGCTACTAAGTACTCTTGAAAGACTTGTAAAAACAGATGCATTTTTGAAGAAAAGACATAAATATTTTGGTCTAAGGAAAATTGAGATTTCATATATTATAACTTCAAAAAATACTTTCAACCTGTGGCTATAAAATAGGAATTTAACAAATATTGAGAATATTCTCTGTTATCATGATACCCCTCTGAATGGAGTCCTAGGAAAACATTGTCATACATGCACTTCAAATGCTCATACAAAATATATTTTTGTACAGTATTTTGTGTATTACTGACAGGAATATACGAAATTGGAAAAAAAAATTATTTTAAAATTGTTCAAAATATGCCTCCTGTTTTACATTACAATTATGAGCATATATTAAGAATTTAAAATGCTTTATAGGGTGTATATCAAAACATATAGACTGTTTTAACTTTCTATGTTCTAATGTTAAAATACCTTGAAGACGCTTCTAGTATAAAAATAGAACAATGCAATCACAAAATCAGAAACCACAGTGAGGTCCCAAAGTGTTAAACTAGTTCTACATTTGTATAGCCAGCTATTTTGAAAACAACAAAAAAAAACACAAAACAGGCTTTATTTACACATACTCTTCAACTTTTCCAAGGACAATGTCCATATTTCAATTTTCTGATGAGCACTATCTTGTCTGGTGTTGGAAACTCTCCTCTTGAGGCATTACACAGAACATCAGTGTGATGTCAGTGAGTCACAATTAATAAAGATGAATTAAGTGTTTGACAATAGGGATTTAGTGACCTTAGTAACACTGGGAAGAAGGCAAGATTGAAAGTGCACTTTTATCGATTGTTACCTGTGGTGTATCTGAGGGACTGACTGGCTTGAGGGAGTGCTATGGTGAAGGAGGAAAAGACCCTTTCACTCTTAGCACTTAGTCAGCTGGTAAGCAGTACAAACCATTGCAACCACTGGTTAATAAAGTCAGCCATCTCACCAGGAACAGGATTTCTTGAGGTTATGTGTTAGAGACACACTCTGCTTAAAAGTGTTTGGTCATGTTTTTTGTCATAGTAAGAAAGCTACACCTGAGCATGTGTTTTTCTTCTAAATTAATTTAAAACACTCTTGTATCCTTCTTCACTTAATTATACACTTCTTGAAGAATATCAATACAACAGCTGTGAGTTTAAAAAAATTCCAACATTCCATAGGTTCCATCACCTGCTCAAGACTGCCATACTACTTCATAAATCTCCCCACATTCACACATTGTAAATATTGAGCTGTGGGACTAGTAAATTTTATGACTGCACATTTCCAGCTCATGAATTCATAACTAGACTTTTGCAACTTGCAAATCTTATTTAAGAACTGTGACCTTAATGTGTAAAGACCTCATGCACTATGGTGAGAGTAGAAAAAATTATCTGATTACTGTGGAGTCAAGACTGTTGCATTTGTCTCTAAAAATCTTGGAGCAGAGGAGAGAATTTTACTGATGAATTTTCAGTGCAGTAAGAATTTTTCTCTGGGGGTTGTATGGAATAAAAATTCAGATGATAATACTGTTAAGGGAGAGACCTCTATTGAATGTAGGCTTAGATACAAGTAAATAGTATAAAAAGTATTGATTATGTTAATATTTGTGATGATTACCAAATAAATATTGCTAAACCATAAGATATAAATTCCTATTTTCAGTTATCTAAAAGTTAGTCCTTATAAGTTAATATTCTGATATTTGTCTAAGATTTATGAAGACCACTGTGTTTAACTTGAATTAGGGAAAATTATATTTGTTTGCATCCTGTATGTACATCTTGTAGAAAACAGCTCTAGGAGATAGTAATACCTATTCAGCCCATACTTTTCTTAATAAATAAATAACTAAAGACAAGGGGAGATTGAAGTCGTCATGGCGGCTTTGTGTTTTCCACGGTACTGTCATACTCTTGAAGGAGAATGTTAATTTCTTTGTCAAACCTCTGTTTGATAATTTGTTATAAAGACTCTAAGCTATAAGTTTTCTCAGATAAAGTAAGAAGTAAGCAAAAAAAGCTTGATAAGCCAAACCTGAATAAGAGTTTATGGGTTTTAAAAAGCTGAGATCATAATGGAATTAGTTAAACCCTAAAACTTCACTAGTGTCTTGAATGAAGAAGATTTTTCTGAGGCAATGTCTTTTTCTGAGGCAATGTCTTTCTCAGATAAATACCAAATTTGCCTTTCAAGCTCTAAAATGAAAATATATGATCACTTCTATCAGTAGAAATAATTGCTTTGAATTCTTCTGATTTTTAGATTGACAGGATGTCAGATATGCAAAATTAATAAGACAAATGTTGTAACTGTAAAAGTGTATATTTCTTAGGCAACAAAATAGAAATTTGCCATGACTGTGAGTTATGAAAGAAAAAGTTGAAATTTCTTAAGAAGCATGTTAAAACATTCTGAGTTTTATTTATTGACCAAGTTACAATTTTAACTGCTAGTGTTTTTGGGAAACACTTAAAATTCTTGGGTATCTTTTTCTTTTCCTGGACAAAAGGGATACAAATATCAACTGTATGCCAAGGTGAATTTCATTGTGTTTTTAGATGGGTTGCTTACTGCTATAGATTTTTGTTGGCCACTACAATGCTTGGCATAAATTGAAGCAATTGTGCTGTATTGTACTCACCAGCAGTGTTCCCTCAGTCTCTCAGTAAAAATTGGTTTTAGACATGAAAATAATCTTTGACTGAAGTGAATTCTGCTGAGACAATTAAAAAAAGAAAGAGTTTGGGTCAAGAGTTCTGATTGGTTTTTTGTATTAATATAGTATTGCTTACTTTTGAAAGAGTTAGTTTAAAAAAATCATTCCATATTTATAGATATAGTTTCTAAAACTGTTGCCATCTAACTCACTTAAAAGAATGTCTGAGAAATAAGCCTCTTAAAAGAAAACATTTTCTCTAGGCTACCCTAAAGCATGCTGAATAATTCATGGAAGTCATTGAAATAAACACAATAAAGAATGAAGCTGTTAAATAAATACACTTCTCTGAGCTCTGAGTTTGTATATTTAACTATTTGTTCTATGTGCAAGATTTAGTATTGCAAATCTTGATACAGGGAAGTAATACTAGTGGCAAAAATACACTAAGAGGATTTGTTCTTTATGTCTTAGTTTAAAATACAGTAAACAATTGAGAACAGGCCCCTTGAAAGGTCAGTGATAGGATTATCTTGACTGGAAATTTATTAAGGAAATCATAATGCAATTTTGATTTTCTTCCTCCTGATGCTAATTCTCATGGACCTTTGTTTGTTTCTATGTAGTATTAGCTATGTATAAAAAGTTTCTTGCCTTGTTTGAGCAAAGATATAATTGCCAACATCTGTTAAAATGCAATACCCCCAGCAACAGCTCTACATTTGCTGTAATAGGTAAAAATCTAAACCCCCCACCAACAAAAAAACAACAACAAACAACCAAAAACCTCACTCCAAACTCCAGCATATTCCCTAGTGCACTCAGCCAGAATCTAGATCTAGGAATTCAAAAAATGTTTTTTCATTCTCTTATTTGTCCCAATTTCATATCTAGGAAAAAAATCCTACAAAAGTTAAAAAAATTCAAACCATCACCAAAAAAACCCTTCACAATGTATTATTTTGTTTCCAAAATAGAATCATAGAAACCTGTTATTTTTTTTTCAAAGTTGAAGGGAATTTAAAATTCTCTTTGAGATTTTAATAATATTATCTTTTTAACTAGTTCCAAGGTTAATTTTAGTGCTAGCATAGGATATCTCTGTGAAATTTTCAGTTGCACTAAAATCACCTCAGTTTATCCTTTTTTTTTATTCATTGATTTTTTTTAATTAATATTATTTACTGGTGCAGTGATTTACTAGTGTAGTGGTATTAGGTAACTATCTGGATAAGTATAAAAATGTTTTCCATTTTGATTTGGTTTGAATGACAGGTTAAGTAATGCTTTTGAGAAGAAACATGTTAATGATGGGAAGAAAAAAAAAGCTTAACACTGAAATAAACCTAAGACACTAAAATAAATTTAAACTAAATCACTTTCCAAGTGGAAACAATGAAATTACTTAGGATTGTGACACATATAGGGATGCTTTCATATTTTGTAGGTTTTTCTCTAAACACTGAAAATCATCTCCAGTTATTTTGCAATATGCATCCCTTAATTCAAAATACATCATGCTAACATCCATTGTAAAAGTAATAATAATAATTGCCCAACTCATTTGGTTTTTTTCTTCTGATGTTCAAGACTCATGACTGGAGCAACAACAAATTAGGCAAAATGTTTTGGTACTGATGCACATCATAACATCATTTTCAGATTCCTCTATTCTACTGCACACAGAACATGTGCCATTTTTAAAAATTATTGTAATTTTCCAGTACAAGATTGGTAGCTAAATATACATATCTCTGTGTGTGTGCGCGTTTATATATATATATATATGTATGCATGTATATATGTATCTATAGAATTATATAAGCCAGAGATTTCTGTTGTGAGCACAACCACTCAGTAGAACTGGAGGTAAGCTCATAGAATCTTTGCCTCTCTCTTAGCCTGCTTTAAAATAATATATTCAGTGGTGGAAATATGTGAATGGGAATGGATGCACCAGAGCACAGTCCTTGGCTCACCACACAGAGACAGACATTATTGGAAATGGGTCAGTTTGGCAGTGTGCAAGAGTGGAACAAAGTCCTGATGCCACACAGAAGTGATGAACTTCTGCTCTTCACATCCCTGGAAATGTTTCCTCTCTTACAAGCTCTTACTTTTGCATACCTGTAGTCATTTTACAAGTGATAGAAGTGGATTAGGAATTAGTCTAAAACCAGTGTTTCCACAATCAGTCTTCAACATCCCAAGCTTAATACAAGATGATTCTTGAAAACATGAAGGTTGGGAATAGTGACCAAAGTAAAAGAGCAAAGTGATTATCTTTCCAGAGGATGCAGAAATAATTTCCTAAGTATCATTATGACTTTCGTTGATGATAAAATTCTTCCTTTGGCTGAAGTTTTATTAAGGGCACTAAAGAGAGATGACCCATAAGAATATTTTAATGTACTGTTTCTGTATGATTTTCTTCTTTCATTTCCATGGGGAAAAATTTCTACTTCATTGTAAGAGTTCATAGTTTTATCACATGTTGGGTAAATCATAGGCTAACTGGGAATATTGTTGGCAAATCATTGTTCAGGCATGGTGAGCAGCTTCTAGAGCACACTTAGCATAGCTTTGAGTGTTATTTCTTGAGCTTCATAGTCACAAAATACAACGTACACAAAATATCCCAGTTTAGTCCACTTTTGTTGTTTTCCTTCTTCCTGGAATTTCTCTGTTGCCTCCAAAACATTTGCAAGTGTTGGACTTGTAAGAGTCCATTTCATATTACTTTGTTTTTATGCTTTATCTCTACAAAGATTGTGTGGAGAAGCCTTTAAGCAATTTCAGCCTGAAGTCCCCAGATGTGCACTTTGATCTCTACCAAGAATAGTCATTAACCAGTGTCATTGTTTTTTTCTCTCCATTGATTTAACATGTGATCCTTATTTCCACCAAATAAAAGCATTTGAAACAGACAATACCACAGGCAGCTAAGTAAGGTTCATTGCCGTTTAGGCTTCTATGCTTGATTGTTTCTTTCCCATTAAATTCCCTCAGTTATAATATTAGTACAAATCAAATGATAGAGTTTTTACCCAAAGATTAATAATGTTGAAAAATGGTAGTTCAAAAAGACATTGAAGAGTAAGAAAAGCTACATATTTAAAATTATTGTTACTTAACTGTCTGTTAAATCCCAATACAGCCCTTGGAATGACAAAGCTGACATTTATTTAGTTTGCTTATCATGTAGTTGATGTTTTTTGTTTAGAGGTTCCATATCTAACTTGGATCTTTACCACTGAATGGATCTCTCTGTTCTATAAAATCATAATTGAAAAAAATTCTTTACAGCATAATTCTGAATTTTTTTAATGAATGACATGTGATATGGCCTCTGCCATTTTCCTCTTTCAAGAATTATGCTATAGCAAATGCTTCTGTAACTCTTGAAAGTAATAGCTCCTTTATTTTAAGACAGGTATGTAAAGTTGATTTCTTTTGGTTTTTTTTTTATTCATATCATTGAGACTTTTTTTTTTTTTTTGAAAACAGCACACAAAAAGAAGCTCAACAAGAAGAAATTCAATTAGTAGGATTATGTCTGTAATGATACTTGACCAGGCAGTTTTATTTGGCAAGATTATTTTGACTACTCTTACAATGAAAGTCAAGATTAAGAGGAAAATTTTCAGACAGATGGATTTAATCTGGTTTATACCAACTATTATTCTTGTGGTTTAGACAATTTCCTGAGTAAGTGTAATTAAAAACATCACTAGTATAATTCATTTTTTGTGGCTGGAAATTTTCTAAAGGAGGTGCCACATCAAAAACGCAATGTCAACTTTCTTCTAAGTGCAAGTAAGCATTTTTGTGATGGGAAAACTTTTATTTTTTCATAATTTTTAACATGCAAAGTTACCTTTTTTAATGAGATCCTGGAGATCAAATGACTGGAATTCACATATACTACATGTGTCTGAAAGCAGCTGCTTCAGAGTAAGAAATCTGCATCAGGTTTTATTCTGTAACCCACCACAGCCCCTATATTACCCTGCTCTCTGGTCAGCCAGTTTAGCTCTTGTACCTGGCTTCAAGGAGGTAAATGGTGTAGGGTGGGGTTTTGTTTGCTTGTTTGTACACAAGTTACTCCCTTATTTTAGAAAGCAGCATTTAAAAATATTCAGACAGATTAACTCTTGATCTTTTTTTGTATATATATATACATATATGCAGGTACTGAAAGCGTATGGTAAATTTAGTAAGAAAGTAATGGATCTTCATCTCTCTATTTTTAACACAGATTTCACATTAACTGAATTAGATTTGTCAAGACTTCACTTGCTTTATTGTCACATTTTCAGTGTGGTGAATCCTGAAATAGCGGAACCGAGTACAGCTGTACTTTGAAGCTATGTATTGAGGATAAAATTAGATTAATTCAATGTTCCAATTTCAGAAATGTCAATTTTCCACATATCTAGATTGCGAGATAATTTAATTATGACTTTTATGTTTAAATGACATAAACATGTAAAGGGTTTTTTGGCACCCCCATTAAATCTTTGAATCTAAGTATTTTACAGTAGCAGGAAAGCAGAGGCTTTTATTGTGAAGTTCTAAGCAGAGTCCCCTACCAACTTCAGTTCATGTTTCCCTCTGTTGCCCCAGTCTTTTGTAGTTTCTGCAGACTGGGGGTCCTTAAGTATTGAAGTTCTGCCCTTCAGGTGGAGGAACACGTGGCATATGGAGACAGGGCCTCTATAAATTTTGGAAAGGTTGGAGAAGGTGCATAGCTACTTTTATTAGGTTAGAACAGTGTGGATAACAGCATTTCTCATATAATATTTTTGAACAGTATTCCATTGCTATAAATCAGGGATGCCAGTCTGAGTCAAAGATGGATATATTCTGTAAATGTAAACGACTTTCTGGGAAATTTCTGGAAAGCTTCTGGCACTGAGTGCAGCATTATGTGTTTTCCATTCAACACTAGCTATCTGAACACTTTTAACACTATCTGAATAATTGCTTATGTCAGGGATAGAATGGTCAAATTTTCTAAGGTTTTTGGCAGGGACACCATCTGGGGAGGAAAAATATGGCTCAGGGCATTTGCATGGTGATAATACAGGACTTTGTCAGACTGAGGAAAAGGATAGATAAGAGAACGGTTTAAGACAAATACAGTTCTACAGAAGGGAGGGGAGGGGAGGAGAGACAGGTAAGGGGAAGGGAGTGGGGGTGGGAGATGGAGAAAAGAAAAAAAATAAAATATTTTATGCCCAGAAAAAGGGAAGTTTTCAAGATTATGACATTCTTCTCTGTCTAGATTTAAAATGGCAGGGGACTAGACACCCAGGTATTGAGTAGTTGACAATTGTTTGTTTTATTGGTTGTTATTTACAACAAAAAATAAATTGGGAATCTTGAAGAAGTAGTTGAATCTCTAACAGTACAGTTAGATAGAAGAACATCAAAGTAGATTTTAGTTTGGAGACACTGTACTGCTTTGACCAGAAACTGACACTTTCATGTTTTCTGAGTCAAATTTGGCTTCAGTGATTCTTCATTGATTCATATCAGTTTATTCCTTCTTTTTTTTTTTTTTTTTTTTGATTTTACTGGGTTTGTTAATAGTTTTTTTTTTTCTTTCCTTTTTACCTCACTCTACTCCTTTAAATGCTCCTTCTTTAAATTGAAATTATTCAGAAAATGCAAAGAAATCACATTTTGGTCTTAAAGCTGTAGTCATATTTTCCCCTCTTTTAGACTTAGGGAGGCCTGCTGATGCATTCATTTTGAATGTGATTAACCCCTAATGTAATTTTTGGATCTAAGTTTTGCAAACCAAATAGCCCTTTTTTTTTTTTTTTTTTTAATTCTACTCACAATTATTTATTTGATAAAAATTCAAAATCAGGAGTCTTTTAACCTTTCAGTTTTCTCATGGAACATTCAGTCCAATGATCTTAAATATTAATTTCTCAAACACATC
Source organism: Lanius collurio (assembly GCA_020086605.1). Lineage (NCBI taxonomy): Eukaryota > Metazoa > Chordata > Aves > Passeriformes > Laniidae > Lanius > Lanius collurio. The sequence goes on from JACBWW010000003.1 coordinate 9,694,280, forward strand.
AAAATTCATATGAAATATGCATTACACTACAGAGATGTTACTGGGTTTATGCTTTTATGGAATAAACATCTAGTAAAGAGCACCCTCACAGAAGTGGATGTTAGACAGATTAGCAAAGCATTGTGCAGTAGTAAGGAAGGAAAGAGTTATCTAGGAAAGTAAAAGGTTTTGATTCCAGTACCTATTTTATTCTACACAATAGAAAGCTCTGTTTTCTTCATGGGAATATAAGATGTCACGTGATTTCTAGCACACTTGTAACCATCAAAGAAAAGGAGATGTTACTTCCTACCTGTAACCCTAGAGCTGGCCGCAACACCCACATCAGAATTGGATGTACATAGGAAAGTCCATTTTAAAAAATCATTAATATCAATATATGGATACATTAAAACATGGTAGGGTGTATAGCACTCTTCCCAGAATCTTGCAGCAAATCAGTGATGAGAACAGGGCATCAGACGGAACAGATGATATATGAAAGCATGCTTTTTTTAATGCAGAGTATCAGAAAATGCAAAACAGCCATTGGTTTCTTCATTTTTTTCTTTTGTCTTTTCCTGAATCTTGTAATGAAAAGTGTATCTACCAGGCTTTCAAAAACCAAGCTAAGGCAAATCATTATTTCAGAAAAAATCTAATAGCCAGAGGTAAAAATTAGTTTATTAAAACTTTATAATATAAGTTACAATTACTGTATGTTTTTAAAAGATAGCCTGGAAGGTATTTTTGTTGCTTTTCTTGTAGATCTAGAAGTTGTGCAGCTGGACTTGTTCTATTAATAACCATTTGACTCCAACAGGAAATGTTGCTGGTCCAATTGGATTGGTCACACATCATTTTCATAATGGAGCCTTGCTTAATTCAAACTAAAAAGAGGTGGGGGTAGCTATAGCTAAGGAGCGGACCTGAAAGGAAACTCTTAGCTTTATATTGTCAAAACCAATAATTAATGGAAAATTTTTGATAGATAACCTCATTAGTTATAGAAAAATAAATATACAGATTCTAGAAAAAGGCGTTTTAAAGATACAAACAAATATTCGACTTGTGTGTTTAAGAAGTGATATGAGGCAAAATAATTATTTGTAGAGATAGCTGTACTAATGTCACTCAAGGTCAATCTGTTTCCACTTAAATTAAGGTGGGAACCTTCTTGTGAGAAACCCAGTGTAGGAAAAGAGTTCAGCCTCAGGAGGAAAGAGAAAACTGGCTGTGGTCTGGGTTTGTTTTCCCTTTCCCCATCCAGCACTCTTCTAGGAGTAACTTTTTCTTTGGAATACAATCTGTATGCTATATGGCAGTGTTAAGAGGGTTGAACTTTTATAAAGCAGGTGTGAAAATCAGCTCAGTCTCTCTGACTTCAAATGACCATCTGTTTCTCCACTTAGTGCAGAAAAAAAATGTGCAAGAATCCTTTGTCAGGCAGTGGTGGAGGGAAACAGGCAAATATATTTGCATGCAAATTCTATACCCTCTTTTTAATTAAAAGAAAGAAGACAAATAATAATTAAAATGAAATGCCAATAATTTGAATTCATTCTATTCCTATGTTTAGTTACCTATTTCCAGCCTTTTATTTTAACATGATTATAGAGAAAAGTTCATTCTGTTGTTTTTGTCAATAAATTTCTGCTTCCTCCCAGAAATGAAAGGTGTTTATCTGTCTGCTTCTTTATTATCAAAATACTCCACTTTTAATAACTTACTTTCCTTTGTAATTAGATTATCTCTTGGATTACACTGGAGTTTTCCCTTGAGGATTTATTTTTATTTGATTTCCTGGTATAATTAAAGATGTTTATGTTGTATTACACAGCTACAGTCTTTATTGGAGGTAACTGGTACCTGGCATGAGATAGTGAGTAAGAGTTGAGAAAATTTTGGTCACAGTTTTGTGATTTTAACTCACAATTCCAATACATTCATCTTACCAAATTGACACATCATAAATATATTTCTGTGTATTTATTTTATAACATAATATTCTTGATGATTTCTGTCTTACAAAGAGAGAGACAGCAATTATGAAGTAATTTTTTGCAAAGCAGAGAAATAAAGGCAGCAATTTGTCCTTGTAAATCAAACAGAGAACTATATTTTCCACAAACTATTACAGTCACTGCTTATACTTGAGAAACAAAAGTATTTAAGTAATAAAAGTAATAAAACCAATATAAACGTACTGTTCATTTTAGTGTAAAATTAAGAAAAAACTATTTTTGTATCAGTTAATTCAAGGAAATTTTCAGGCTACTTTCAATTAAATGAAAAGGGTAGTATACAGGGTTTGGTTTTTTCAGCATTCATTAGCAGCATTAATCTAAAATTGTAATTTTAATTCCAAAGATTTGATAAAGAGTGTAGTGTTGTTATTTTTGTGAGAATATTTTAAGTTCCTTTATTTTAAATAGACAAGGACTTACTTGATTCCAGTATCAGCTTAATTGAATGCTTTTCAATAAACGAATGGGAAAATAGGGAAATACTTTTGTGAAGAAATGATTAGTTGAAATATTGAGTACCATAAGTAGATGGCCCTAAATTGTCAGGGATTTTGGTTTATATGTGTTTTGCCTATTTATTAATTTATTTGCTTGTTTAATCTAGCATCTGATATCAGAAATAATGGACTGACTCTGTAACTTGGTACACATTTTGTGGAGCTCTGGGCAAAGTGAAATGGTGGAAATTTTTTAAACCTCAGTTAAGAACCCTTAACATGCAGGGAACTGATTTTATATATATTCTCCACAGAGATTAGAGACATGTCACTAGTACTAATCTTCTGTGGCAATATCAAAAAAAACCTCAACTAAAATAAAATAAAAAAATTCTAAAATTAAAAGAGTTGTATTGCCTAAGATGGGTGAATTCAATGTTTGCCATAAACACAAAATAAAACAAGGAAAGTAGCCTCCCCAACACCTGGTGGCCACATGAAACCCCAGAAAGCCAGGAGTATTTATTTTTCTAGAAAAATCTGCAGTACAAGAGACTCAACTGGAAGTATTTCAGATATATTACAGAGAATTCTTGCCATGAATTAATTACTGGGATTATTAATCTTGTTTCACATGTTTGCATCTTTCACAGTCAGGCAACATATGTCCAGACCAAAATACATGTAGGTTTTATTTCCATTCACATGGTCAAATGGCTTCTGAGAGTATGAAACAAAATAAGGTTAGGCATTTTCTCAATAGACTAACAGAATATATTTAGGAAATTCACAAAACTTGCAAGTTTGCTTTTGATTTCTGATGAAACTAAAAGTATGTACCAAAGATATGTACCATCATCACTAACCTTGAAAACTGTTGGTTATTTTATATAGCTTATTTTCCCAGATATGCAACTTCAATGCTAATAAGATGGGATGAGATGAAATAGTTGCCAAGAAAGACCTAGTTCTAAATAGTCCTGCTGGGCTGATTTATCTATTATGAATAATAGTTTAAACATTAAGGTCAGAGGGAAAAAAAGATTAAATTCTGGTCTCATCTATGAATTTGGCTGAGTGCACTATAGGGTTTGTTGTCACTGTTGTGTTTGGATTTTTATTAGGGCAGAAGACCTCAGCTATTCTTTATTCATACATTATGTCTTGCTTCATTTATAGTTTCTATTGCATGACTACACAAAAATATATGCAAAACCTGAATATGAGGAACTGAGTAAAACTGAAGGCCTGTTTTATTTAAAATATTTGGGCCACTTAGGCACTAATACTTCTCATGTTTACAGACTGCTTTTGTAATGCCATATTTGATTTTTGGAGCAGAGTCTTGAGTTGTCTCCCTACATAACTCCTTCTATATAACTGGAGACATCTGTGACTAGTCATATTAATCACATCTATTCCAGAGAAAGGGTTAGGTTTTTTAAGGTTTTTAAAGAAAAGGAAGGTTTAAGTATGTTGAATAATTAGGAAACAAAATTAATTATTTTAATGTTGCATACAATTAACAATTATGCAATAAAAAAGCATAACCATTTTAATTTCTGTGATGTTCTTTTCTCTATTTTAGACATATTAAAAACCAATTTAGTTTTATTCCCATGTCCAAATTTATAACAAGATCAACGCTATTTAATTTTTTTTCCTGTGATAAAATATGTAGAATGCTTTAAACTCTTTGCAGTTTACTTTGCTAAACAGGAAGTAGGCTCGTGTTCTTGACTTTCAGCACAGGGTGATGAGGGCAATTCTAGCACCTCTGGCTCAGAAAACGTGACACAAGTTGCTGCTCACTGGAGGAAAAACATCACCATTTTCTACTCCAGGGCTTTTGCACTTCCCTTGCAGTCTGCCAGAGGCCTCTTCCAGAAATGGGTCAGTAGGGGATGGGCCTCATTGTCTGAGGCAGAATCATCCATACTTACACACATAAGTAATCCCTGAATCCTTAGCAGCATTCTCTTGGGATAATGTGTGTCCCATGATATAAAGCATTTAAACTAATGCACTGAATGCTTGAAGTTAGTAGGAAGGGAGTGTAAGAAGTTGCTATCTGATCTTTCAGCTTTAATAAACTCAGGTTGATTAAAGGATTAAATCAAGACTCAGGTAATCGCATTTCTGTCTGTATGGTGAAGATTTGTGTCTGGAACATTTACAGAGATGGATTCTCAGACTTTTGGTGGAGAAAAACATTGGGAGAAACTCCCACCACTGCAACAACTGTGACTTACCTTGTTGTTTTGTGAGAAGTGAGGTTACAATAGGGTCTCTGTGGTATGACAGAAAAAAGTTGCATCTTGTTGCAATTGATTCATTTATCCATTACTGCTTGCATCAAAAACAGCATATGCACCAAAATTTGTGCCATTGCTCTTTTATCTTTTATCACTGGCTGGTGGTCTGTAGGTTAAGGGATGTCTGTGCCCCATGTATAAATTCCATCTGGTTTCCAATTATGCATTTTCTCTGCAAACCATATATTATTTCTATCAAATAGACCTTGCAGAAATCTTTCTACTTCCCTCTTTTACAAAAATCTTATATAAACTCCTCCCCTGCGCAGGGGTTTTGGATCAGAAGGCCTTCAGAGAGCCCTTCTAACCTCAGCTACTCTGTGAGTTTGTGAAAGAACAAAAAAGACTATGTGGCATGCAAGGATTTTTCTATTGTATCAATGAATATGCAATCACACACATGACCTCAGTCTGAGCTAAATGAGTAGTCTGTGTAAATCCTAAAGGCAAATTTCAAGTCTTTTGATCTGCAGCAGTATTGTTTGTTTCAGCTGCAGCTTCCTAGAAATACAGAATGAGTTGCAGCATTTCTCTAATTTTATTAATAATCTAAACATATTAAACCCAGTGGGGCTGATGAAAGAATGTTAATTAAAGTGTGCCCCCTTTTATACATAGCACACATGTCCTTTACACACTGATGACATGGACATGATAATTTGAAACAATGGACAAAGATTAGTAATAACAATTTTTGGGAGAAGCAAATGCTTATTTCTGGGTATTAATCACCACACAACCCTTTTCTTAACTGAGAAAAGGTATTAGTGATGATAGAAAATTATATAGGATTTTTAACTATAATACCAACCTTTTCTGATTAAATACCCTGATATGACAAAGTGACGACCCTGATAAGCTGCAGAGGGGTTTAGTCCAGATGCAGCTCATCAAGGCCAAGGCCTAATGATTTCTCAAATCATAGTGTGCCCTGGGGCAGGGAGGGGGATATGCAACTAAAGTCAGCTTTTCTGGGCCTCTACAGATAGTCTCTATAAAATTCTACCTGAGATTTTATGAAGTATTTAATACAGATTGAAATCTTAGTAAAAGTAGAGAGAATTCTAATAATTCTTAACTATACTTCTTAACTTGAATATGTCTTTTCTTCTGCCCTGTTCTGTATTTTTCTATGCTGATATCCTTCCCATCTTTCCCATATAGCCTTAAAGTTGTCTCATGGCTTCAAAAAAATTAATAGTTGCTTTCCTTTTTCTCTGTGTTCATGGTAGACAACTTTATCCTCACTTGTGCCCTTCTTTTCCTGCTTTGATGAATCCCCATGTTTCTCATTATAACTTCTCTATTTCAGAAATATCTTACAAAATATATGACCATTTTATTTCTCAAGAGCTCCTGTAACATTTTGGAAGTCATATTGGAAAAGAAAGAGTTTATCTTGTTCCTGTGTATAGCCCAAACAAGGTGGGAGAAATGCCTTGTTCATGAAATAGTGTTAATGCAGCTGTTACACAGGCAGCAGTGACTACAATAAGTGCTCATCGCTCAGGTGTGCTGAACAGAAGGAGATACAAGGGTTGTTTTTCTACCTAGCAAGATTTTAATAGAGCCAGAGGTTGTCATGGCTTTCAAGATAACTTCAGAGAGACATAAATTTTAAGTGAAGTGCTTTACTTATCTCAATTTCATATTGTCCTGTTGCATTGCAGCTACTTCTAAGAACTTATGTCTGACTAATTGCATCCTTTTGAAAGAAGTTAGTCTACATTTGAAAACCTCTGGAAATCTAATGTCCACCATTTTTTCTTGACAAATTGTTCAATCAGATTTTATAGAATGCATATTACTTACATCTGCTTATCAAAAGGAATACTGAGACATCTCCCAGTGAAAAAACGCGATCATAAAAAATAGTAGTAACTACTATTCTCTTCAGCAGGTACACTGTATTTCTAACCTATAATTCCAGTTCATAATGCATACATCTACAGAATCTACACAATGCACTTGAGTGCCATACAGCTGTGGCAATGAGGGAATCTGCCCAAGACAGTCTTATTATCTCCACAGAACTAGCTAATCTGGGCATGTGTCCAATACTGCATCATACTGTGTAAGCACTGCTCACTGTCTGGAACTCTGATATGTAATGCATCCTTATCCCCTAAAAAAAAATAAAGAAAAAATAATGAGAACATTGAAAGGCTGACATTTTGAGGTCTCTGACTGTAAGAAGTGTTTCTACCTCTCAGATCATTTTTGTGGTTATGCTCCATACAGTCCATTATTGATATTATTATTTGAAGTATGTGGAAAGCCCAATGGAAGAGAATTTTTTCAGATTGATACCAGTGAAGATGCAGTGGGAGGTAATATCATGTGCTAGTATCAGCTGGGGTAGAGTTAATTTTCTTCCCAGTGGTTTGTGTGGGGCTGTGGTTTGGATTTGTGATGAGCACAGATTTGTCATGGTGATATTGGATGGTAAAATGCTGCAGCCTTCCCAAAAGTGCCTCTAAGGAAGCCTCTCAGTGCAGCCAGCGCGCTTGCACACACACACGTACACACACACACACCAGATAGCCAGCAAACCCGTCCGACAATGAATGAGCAGGAAGGGTCTTCACATGGGGCTCTACAGGAGAGATTTTAATGCCTCTGCACTCGTGCAAGGTTCCAGAGAAGTCCTTGGGGAGAATGATGGGGGTCCAGGGTAAGGGAACTAATTGAGAAATTCTGAGGGCGTATCAGGTAACAAGGGCTGGCCAACAGAGCCAGCCAGGGGAGCAGAACTGGGATACATTAACATAACAGAACAGAGCATTCTGGGGAAGCTTTTCAGTCACCATAAACTGGAAAGGAACCTAGGACTTATCCCACTGTGGGACTCCTTCCTCTCCTTGTCCAGCAGGCCCACCGACCACCACACAGGTTGATAAAATAGATGTTATTGCTGTTGCTGAGCAGGGCTTACACAGAGCCAGGGCCTTTTCTACTGTTTGTATGGCCAGGCTGGCAAGAAAGTTGGAGATGCATGGTAGGCTGTGAGGAGACACAACTGGGACAGGTGATCCAAACTGACCAAAGGGATATTCCAGACCATATGGTATCGTAATCCATATATAAAGTGGGGATAAGAAGAAGGAAGGAGGGTTGTTTGGAGTGATGGTGTTTGTCTTCCCAAGTAACCATTATGTGTGATGGGGCTGTGCTCTGCTGGAGATGGCTAAACACTTGCCTGCCCATGGGAAGAGGTGAATTAATTCCTTATTTTGATTGGTTTGTGTGTGTGACTTTTACTTTCCCAATTAAACTGTCTTTATGTCAACCCATGGGTTTTCTACCTTTCACCCTTCCAATTCTCTCCCTGATATTGCTGGCAGAGGAGTGAGTGAGCACTGCATGGGGCTTGGCTGCTGGCTGGGGTAAGAGCATGACACATTATTTCACTTCTCACACAAATTCCTACCACGTATTCTGTGCCACACACAGCCCCAAACACACAGGCATAGACACTCATCTGGCATGGCTTACCTGGTTAATCCAGCCTCAACCAGCTGCACTAGTTAGCCTGGGCACAACATGTTCTCCCATTATCGCTCCCTCTGTAGCCCTGGGGGCCATTCTGACAAGGAGTGAAGTAAGGCTTTCTTCTGGGGTTCATTCAGTCTGGAGACCTCCTACATTATTACTTATTTATAATCTTTTCCCTGCCGTATCACATGCTCTGTTGACTTACATTATGCTAATTGACATTTTCTCATATTTTACAGTAACTATACCTTGAAATATCAGAGCAATGCCTTAATGCTTAGGAGAATTCAAAAAACATTAATTCAGCATTAAAAGCTGCACATTTTTTTCTATATTAATATTTGAGCAAAGTGGGAAACTGATTAATGAAAAGAAGAAAGACACTGGGCTAATATGACCTGGCTGAGGTCACATGGAGAGTCAATAGAAGTTTCTGTCCTGTGCTCTCTGGAAAATACTTGCTTTTTAGAAAGAAATAAAGAGAACTGGTTTGTATTTCAGTCAACCAATTTGTAAATCTTGAAGTCTTGCCAAAAGGAACCAGCAACTTAGAACAGATTAAATTTCCTGCCCCAGCAGTAAGCCAGTTTTGGATACTTGTCTTTCCTTACAGAAGTACTTTCGTAATTTTTGTCCTGCAGTTTTACACCTAACTTTTGGCTGCCTGTCCCTTTGAATCTTTTCCAAAACTCACTGAGGAGTTGCACAAAACCAGTATACTTGACTGGGGAAAACACAGGTAGTCTGATCATAGAGATATAGAGAAAAATGAACTACCTTAAACTCAGTCTCTGCAGAGTTCAGATGCTCTCCTTAGGCAATCTGACACTGTTTTTCCCCATGTAGCATCCACATCTGGAATCTTCTGTTGTGAAATATGCTTCAAGCCAGAAAGACAGAGTTCCTCATTTTGCCAAACAGTTTTCTTCTTACTCTCTCTGTCTCCAGAAAATGCTATCAGACAGTAGTCTTCGTGTCCTCTCCTGTTGAAAATAATTATTTCTTAATAGAGAGAAGAAATCAAGATCAGAACCAGTGAATGAACATCACCAGATTCCTCTAGAGATAAAAGGCAAAAGTACAAGAGTTTTGAAGATCTAATTTTTAGCTCAGGTGCCTGCATTTCATCAAAATCATGTATGTTATTTTTTAATCTGTATATCATGGATAATTGTGCTGCTCACTTTGCAAAGAAATAATGTGATAAAATCACTTCATGTTATGAAATGGTCAAATCTAAAGTATTTAGGTTAAAGGAAGGAGTTTTGAGTTTTCATTTTGCTACAATTATTTGGTATTTCCTCTGTGATTTTGGGCCTGTCAATTAAATTTTTCAGGGCTTCAGCATTTCTTTTTCAAAAAGGAAATAACTGTCATCCACTAAGCAGAGTATTAGGTTTTTTTCCATATTTTGAAAATTGTATTAAAATTCTTAAATGGATAATAATACTGATAAATGCAGTATTCATTAAACTATCTCTTCAAAGTAGACTTGTATATACTGTGTGTTCCAAAAAAATCGAAATACCAGGCAAATGTACATTAAACATCTAGTGCTATAGATGAACCAAAGCACCTGTCATGGAAATAAGGATCCCTGCAGCTGGAGACACTTAAACCTGAAACTGCAGGTTTTGAGTATTGTTAAGGCTATATTTTGATTCAAATAAGGACTGGATTTAAATCCTCCCATTTAATTTTCTAGATTGCTGTCCTGGACAATTCCCTGCCCTTACAGCCATTTTTAAATAGGTTTATATTTTTGAAAGAAAAATTGCAGAACACCAGGGAAATGACAGGAAAAATATAAGTCCTCATATTCCACAACATTTACAAAAAAGACGAGAAGTCTGGTCATAAAAAAATCCTCAAAACACAGTGGGTGGAAATTAAATATAAAAAAAGAGTAGTCCCACAGCATTTTAAATATTTTAGAAAGAAACATAATTTGTATTCTGGTACATAAAGCTGTATCACCAGAGCAAAACTACACACCACATTAATGTTTATCAAATAATTATATCAGAAAACAGTATGATTATTCATAATAAAATTCAATATGACTAGTTATCTCATAATCTAGGGAAAGCTTCCACATTTTCATCAATAGAAAAATCTTTGTTGAAAAAGACAATCAAAAGCCCTCACATGATCATCACTGCCACACTAAATGACCTTAATTTTGCAGGAAGCAAAAATGAGAAGTTGGAAAGCATAATAAGCACAGCTCAGGATAGTAAAATCTTCTTCCTGCAAAACATTCCACTCGTGATGTGACCCATCTCATAATTAATTAATGGGAACGAGTAATTGCCTAACACTTCTGTGGATTTCAAGTGTGCAGTGCGCAGGTAGTTAAAGGGCACCCCTCCTTCAAAGAGGTTGAGCAGCTTGTCTTCTTGCTTTTGCCATTACTTCTTGAGATGAAGTTGTGGATATGGATGGATTTGGCTTTTAGGTCTCAGGAGAAGAGGCAACAAATGAACCTCTAACCTCACTGAGTGTCTCTGTAGGAGTACCACTGGGAGTTCTGGTTACTGCTCTTTATAATAACATGCCTCACTGTACCAAGGCTGTTTTGCCATCAGTGAAAACAAAGGTTTGGGTCTGGGTCTCGGCATTTAAATCCCCATGCCTGACATTGTCTCAGGGGGTACCACTCAACCTTTTGCCAATAGATTTATATTTGAATTTGAAATAGTCTATCGCTGTAATTACCTCTGTGTTTGTAAAACACCCAGCATGAGTAAAGCCCAATTCTCAGCAAGATGTGGGAGTTAGCAAAGTATAAATAATAAATGCATATCTGAAAGATCACAGTGTTAAGCTAAAACCAAAAAAAGGGCTCCTCTTTCCTATGAATAATTTTCCATTTCCTGTTGGCTTGGAGAAGATACTAAGCTTATATTTTAGTCATGCTGAAGGATTCAACTTGATTTAGAAGGGATTTTCTTTAAAGCAAGCAGACAGTGTCTATATTATGAGTTCTGTATTTTTTTCCATCTCCTTTCCTGTGCAGCACATACTCATCAATCATATTGGGAAGCTGACTTATATTCTCCACACTTTACCACTAACTGGATTACAGAGCTGAAAATCTTACTCAAAGTTTAAAATGTGATAAAAGTAATCAAATTGTTCTAGTCAAATTCTAACTGTGGTGAATAGATGGCACTAATTACCTTTTCTTATTATGCTACAAATGTAGTTTACTCCATCTTTATTCATGAAGTAGTATCATATAGCCCACCAAGGGGACTTGCAGCAGTATGTAATATTGGCATATTTGTTTTCCTGTTCTTATTTTTCCTCTTCATCAGTATTCTAGAGGTGTGGTTTTAGACTGAAATGTATTGCTATGTGGGCCTTTCTCATGTCTTGATGCAATTACTGCATTCTGCAGATTTCTGAAGCTGAACTTGTAGAAAAGAATACAAAAACTCCAATAATAAAAATTAGTAGAAGACTTAATGGGGGAAATTAGTTGTCTTTTTCCCTTTAAGTACCATTTTTAAAAAAGTGCAAGTGCACACAAGTGATATTCACAGTGTGGTAATATTTGGTCTGAATTTAGTCTCAGGGTGTTGCAGTCCGTGTGAACTGATTTTGGCTGGGGTAGAGTTAATTTTCTTCACATTGACTCATATGCAGCTGTATTTTGAATTTGCATGGCAAACAGTGTTGATGACCCAGGGACATTTTCATTACTACTGAGCAGAGCTCACTTGAGCAGAGCTCTCTTGCTGAGAGATCCAAAGCCTTTTCTGCTCCTCACCCCACCCTACCTGTGAGGAGGCTGGGGATGCACAAGGAGTTGAAAGGGACTCAGCCAGCTCACCTCAAATGACCAAAGCAATATCCTATACTATATGACATCTTGTTCAGCAATAAAAGCCATGGGAAAGAAAAAGAAGGGAGGGAGATTTGGAGTGATAACTTTTCTCTTCCCAAGTCATTGTGGGTGATGGAGCCTAACTTTCCTGGAGATAGCTGAACACCTGTCTCCCTGGGAAGTGGTAAAGGAATTCCCTGTTTCGCTTTACTTGTGTGTAATTTTGCTTTCCGTAGTAAACTTTATCTCAACACTTGAGTTTTCTCACTTTTGTACGTTCAGTTCTCTGTCCCATTGATGCCTTTTCCTGTACTTAAAATCAAGAGTCAAACACCATTAGAAGGGAAAAAAGGATTTTACCTCACCTTTATTTTAATGATCCTTAGGTGCACACGTCCAGGTGGAATGCACCGAAATGCACACTGCAAAGCACACCCCCAAAAGATCTGGTATAACATTATAGGTCTTACTAATTAGCATATCTATCAAAGATACCCCAATGACTCCCCCTCCCCAAGCAACCTTCCCCTGGATGGTTCTATCTTAGTTTACAGAGTGTGTTCTGGAGAGGACCTTGGGTCCTGGGGCACACTGATCCCTAACTACCAAGCTTCTAAAATGTTTAGTCTCCTAGCTGAACAAACCAGTCCAAGAATGTAGGCAAAAAGCACTAAGAGTACAGAAGTTGTAAAAAGCTATAAAGGGGTGTAAAGGAAAGGCAAAAAATCACCATCCTCACAGGATGGGCAATGAGCAAGTGACTCTCTGGGGCTTGATTGATGCCTGGGTTAAAGCATGACATGTTGTGAACTGGTACTAAACTTAAAAATTGCTTTATGTAGAAGTTATCAAGCTAATAACAGTTAAATCCACTAGTTCACAGCTAGCAGCAGCTGGATCAGTTGCTATTCTGTAACCATTCTATTTTTTCTATAGTCAGTGGCTAAAATGCTTGTTTTGCATATTTTTTTTTTTTTTTAAGCTTACAAAACAGAGAAGGAAACAGCATTCTAGCTGTTTTGGTCCTTCTTCTATTTGGAGAATATCTTCCTTAGGATCAAGTTTCTAGACAAAAATGTATTGAAAAATCGCACTTGCTTCAGCTGAGGTATTTGTTCAAGCAAGCTTGCAAAGGATGAGGCTTCAGCACCAGCTTTGTTTCCACACACACATTTTATTTGATTTTTGTGCAGTATTCAGATATATCAAATGCCTATATTTTGAATGTATTACTGCAAGAGTTTTTCTAAATTTAGGGAGAAAATGGGAGATGATGGCAGAAAGGATTGTGCCACTTCTTCTCATGGCAAAAAAGTAGACAGATTCCTGCTTATCGCCCCTGAGCATATTGCCATTACTGTAGGATAATTCCTCAGGTAAAAAGGTTAGGAGACACATCTTTCTGTAAAGCAGGTTTCATCTAAGCATGTTACCTCTATAATTTCACCAGCACTGAGGCACAAAGGATGAGTGATTCAGAGAATTTGCACTGTGACCTTTCTCCCATGTTCATGGAAAGCAGACAGATTTAGCAGGGAATGGCATAAAATTTGCAAGATCACACTATTTGATTTGTTCAGAGCTGATTTTCAGGTGACTGTTGGCAAGAAGATAATAAAGCCCAGTGTTCCTCCTTTTTATCTTTAAAAATAATACTGACTAAACTCCAGTATTTTATCCATAAATCCAGAAATGGCTATACTAGAGCTACCAATCAGCTACCATCAGCCATTTCATTTTAAGGTTGACTTCTAACCTCCTGTTTTACATGGCTGTCATTTATCCTTCCTCTGCCGAATGAATAAGGAAAAAAAAAAAAACAAATTCAGCTTTCAGACAAAATCACACCTTTGAATCTAAGTGTCTTGGTTTGAAAGACAGGTGTGTGCTAAGGAAGGCAGGAGCCTTCCTCGGAATGGAAAATGCAAACCCCTTCCCTCCAAATTATTATAATTTTGAAATTAGGGCCTTTCAGGCAAAGATATGAGAAATAGGAATAACAGTTCTTTACTAGTATATATAACAAGGCGATAATACAGAAACACTGGTTTAATCTGACAGAGTCAGGGTACAACCTGACACCCTGCTGGGCAGGGTGGTGGTAGCAGCCCAATTAAACAGTGGCTGCAGTCCTCCTGAGGTGACAGATGGGATTCTGTTGAAGCGGTGATCCTGTAGAAGGGTCTGGTCCTCCTCTGAAGGTCCAGTGGTGGCTATGTAGCTCCTGTCCTCTGGGAATCCAGTAGGTGAGAGCTGAGTGTGGTGTTCCAAACCTCAGATTGTATCCAGGTAGGAATGCTTGGTTCCTCCCCCTTGGGTGGAGCATCTCACAATGGGATGATGTAATTTTATGAGCTATGCAGTGATGCTGGATGTCCCATTAGCAGAGATAGGGGAGTTATCAGGGATGTGTCATGTCAGAGATAAAGAACACTGCCCCACCTGGTTTTACCCGCTGGTGATAGAATACATACTTTTGGTTACATCTTACATTGTAACCTAAAACACTAAGCAATGTAGCCAGCAAAATAATTAGCATGTAAAAATAATTAACCTCAACATTCAAGAAAAAAAAAAAAGGCAAATCTTTGACCAAAACTATGGAATTTGTGCCAACTTTTGAGCAATATTATTCAAAATGCTGGTTCTGTGGCTGTAAATTTTATGAGGAGATAGCAGTGAAGGAAAAAGCAACACATGGGAAAGTCAATTCCTATCTGAGTAAGAACTATCTACTTGTTACATACAGGCTTCTGGTCCAGTTACTCCTATAACAGGGACAAGGTACAGCTCTTACCAATTTCTCTGGAAATTTACTTTAAGGTTGCTTCCATATGGAAATGTCCAACCATTAACAGACTTTTCTGTGGTACTGGTGGATTTCCAATGTCTCCGATCCTGGTGACAATATTGAACAGAGAAAAAAAAAAGGTTCCTTACATCTTGGAGAAGATGTGGATTAGAATTTTTAATCAAAAATCTGATGGAGAACAATTTCCTTTAATATGAGGTCTCATGTCCCTCTGATACTGCCTGAAGACAAGAACATGGTCAGTTGGACTGGAAAATACTTTCTCATTCCCCCCAGAAGCATCTCAGCTACCTTTATGATAATTGCTCTATCAAGAGAAAGATTATTTTAAAGAAAATGATCTTAAATTTCTTACATTTTTACTTAGTGTAGAAGCTACTTCAGATACTGCTGAAGTCCATGATAATACATTTTAAATATATTTCCAGAATAGGTAAAAATTACCTTGAATAATCCTATGCAGTCATTGTTTTGTTTTACAATGAGAATTATCCTGTGATTTTCAATGGTTATATACTATCTGCATGAGGCACAATATCTAGGTCTTATTGGTCTAATACAATACATCACAGAACAAGTAGAACAATCACCAATCAAACAGAAATTTGATGTATTATCAGTTAAAGTAATGTTAGAAATGGATGGAAAGTGGATCACTCACAGTGATAAAAATCTTCTATCAAGGAAAAGTAGCAGCACAGTACAGGAAAAAGACTTTACAGTTGACAAGGTGTATGGAAATGGAATTTGTTCTGGCTTGGTATACTGCATTAATTGAAATTGAACTACATGCAGAAAGTTGTAGATGGAGGAATATTTTTGAATTATTTGAAAATTGTTTGCAATTTTAGGTCTGCATGATAACAGTATTATTTGAAGTTATCCAGACACATATTCTCAGCAGGAAGCACTGCTTGATGCTGCTCTTCTTGCTAATACCTTGCAAAATATAAAAAAAAATGGCAGAGAAAGAACCATTGAAACAATAAAAGTCCTGCAGAGTGTTGACCACAGTACTTAAAATATACTCTCTTCTAAAGCAAGGTACTGTTGTTTTGTATGACTGAGCAATCACTAAATATATGGATCCTCAGATGAAAAAAAACTCACAACTTTTGGCATTACCACAAACATTTTTTTCTCTTGAGGAAACAAATATTCAGTCAAGATGGCATTCTTTCTGTGACTTGCTGCCTCCAAGGGAATATGAACATATCTAATAATTGTTGACTCCTACACAGTTGTAGTAGTCAACTGAATGTTTGATAACATTTAAGACTGGTATGATTTTTTTTTTATTATATATGTATATTTATATGCAATATTAAAATTATACTAATGTAACATCTTTTGTACTGTGCTAATGTATCTCCCTTTTTTACCTGGTCGTATAAACTTTCATTTTTGGAGAGCATCACTGAATTTACAAGCTTATAGTGGAAAAAGGAAGATGCTGAAATTTCTATTTAATTGCTCAGTTCATTCATTACTTAATACACTGGGAAAAAAAAAAAAAAAAAAAAAAAAAGAGCTGTTGCCACTTGATCTTGAAAATTTTTAAAAAAAAAGGTTATTTTAGTTTTTTTTCTCATGTCCGGAAGAATTGCAAGGTTAACAGATGAACTTAATTTTGTGAATGCAAACAGGAAAAACTGAAATCAATTTTATATTTTTCATTGAAACATTTCCAAATATTTTATTGTTTTGTTTTTTTCTTGTTTGGTTTGTGGTATGTTTTGGGTTTTTTGAGGGGATTGGTGGTTTACTAGGAGACTTTTATATAATTAAGTGTTATTAATTAAGTTCTTCAGCAATTATTAATGTAGGTTGATATACCCTGTGTCTTCAGAAGCATTTCAGTGAATTTGTTTTTGTCACAGTGTCTTAAATATTGTGGATTTATTTTTATGATGTCGTAGAAATTAATTATGTCTAGTTTTATATCTGCTGAATGTTATGACATGGTACATTTTTTGAAAGATAAATTACAACACAGACTGGATGCCATTAGTTGATCTTAAGTGACAGCTTATCTAAAAGCAAACAAAGACAGAAAAAATGGGCAAAGTTGTCAACTCAATGGTAAAGAGCTGTTTCCAAATGTGACCTCTTATTTTGATTAGTATACATCTAATTAATGATGTCGGACAAGACCTCTGTCTCTTAAAAAAATTACTTTAAAGGAAACTGTAAGAATTACTGGAGTTCTGAAGATCTGATAAAAAGATAGAGAGATAACCTATTCCTATCACATAGATAAGGAATGTTTACATGAAAGATACTTTGTCCTAAGAGATTCCAAACAGAATGTCTACAAGACTCATAGCTTTATATTACATTTTGCTTTAATGCCCACTTAAAGTCATGCTTCTATTAATGTCTTAAAACATCTAATGGTCTTTCTGTTCATGAGTTTGTAAGTGCAGAAGGAAAATTATTTTTTTTTTTCTTTAGATAAATGGAATTGCAGGAATTTTAAATATGCTGCTACCATCATGACAGCTTAAAATGAAAAATAATTTCATTGTAAAGGACTCCAAAAATGACCATATTACATATGATGCACCATATTAATTATGTGTTATTCTTATGAAAAATATTTTATTTTAATACTTATAAAGTAAGCACTACCGATTGATACAAGGGCAACTTATGATAATAAAATTTGTGAATGTTACAGAAATTTATATTTTCCTAAAGGAACTGCATAAATAAAACTGTTTGGGTGACTGTCACATCATTTGATTCAGAGAATATGGTGTCTCTGCCAGTGCCACACACTTCAAATGGAAGATTTGACTCTCTGTAATATTTTGAATTTTTAATAGCAAGAAGCAAGAGCTGCAACTTATAACAAAAATCTGGGTAACTTAAGGAGAAGAAAGGGATCTGCCTCTCTCTCTCTCAGGCAGGTTGTTCACCAGCTGAAAGCTCTCCTGGGTGCTCCATTGCAGCTCCATTGCAGCCCCATACCTCTTAAGGGTCAGGAACATGTAAGATCAGCCATGCTGTCTACCAAAATAAGTACTAAATCTGTGAGTCTCTGTAGTCTGAAATGTTAGGAATACGCACGTGACATTATAACTTGTGGTGAGGATGTCACTTATTTACGGAATGTATCAAAATTTACAAATATCATAAGAAATTTTCCCTCACCTTTAATCTCTTTTCTGAAGAAATTAGTTGATAAAAATTTACAATAAACATGGTTGTTGTACGAACAGATTTTATCTTAAAACTTAAAACAACATTCACCAGCTTAGCTCTATTTTTCTCATTGTTTTCAGGTATATTATTATTTTTTTTTCATATACTTCAGTATCAGCAGTGAAAGCATTTTTTTTAAAAAAAAAAAACTTCTTCCTTGAGTATGCTTGTCTGTTTACTGCCTTTTTACATGGAAAAAGCTTTCTATATTTTTCCTTCATTGCTGATAGGAGGAGATGTATTGTACATGTCAAAATTGGGATTTCACAGCTAACTTGAGGTTTTAAGAAGTCTGCATTCACAAGTTTAATCAGTTTCTCTTCTTCTGTCATAAGAAATACTGGATTTTCCCCTCAGCTGTGGCTATCTTCTATTTTCTCATATTTCCACACTCCTCTGTGTAGTATTTTTGGTCCTGCTTGACCTGCTGGCCTAAAGGGCTCAAACCCCTTTGACTTTACCCTGTATAACATAGCTGTATGCAGACTTTTTCAGAACAGAAACAAAATCAAATGATCCAGAGGGCCATTGTTCCCTGAAAGAACAACTCTAAACAATAAATAAATCTTTCATATGATTCCTCTAGTCAGTGCAATCTGTGGTAGGGAGGTTCAGTTCATGTGACCATTTGGGAGACTGAGCCTCTAAAATGAAATGTTGTGACTACACCATTGGCAACATTTTCCTTTTTTTTTTTTTTTTTTGTTTTGTTAAAAGTTTCTTTCATAAGATAAATCAGAGAATTCAATGAAAAAATTCTCCAGTGCTGGGAAAAGCCTGCAGGAAAACTTACCGTGTATTTCTATAAGTGTCAATACTTGACAGACCTTGTTACTTACAAGGTGCCTTTTCCTTTGTGTCTTCTGTTCTGTTGCACAGCTGAGATAATATGAAGCACAAATGTCTAACTATTACAATAGAAATGAGAACTCTGCTTTTTGGATGATTGCAGGCACCCTTTGTTTTGCCCTTCTGCTCCAACCTGCACAGACATCTCAAAATTTTCTTTGCCTCGACTGGCAAGACTAAAGCATTTGTTACCCACTGCTGTTTCTATTGCCCTCAATGAAGCTAAAGATCACCATTTGATCTTTAGGTTCTGTATGCAACATAATTTTTGTCATAGTTTTATAACATTCACTAGTCATTAAGTAGATGGCCTACAGGCTGAAATATGTAAATTAGCTAATTATCTGAGTGCTGACATAAAATTTAGTATTAACTTGTCTTCTCTGTAGAAGCTGTCTGGCATTGTTAGCTCTGGACCTTCTGCACCTTCAATTCAGCTCTCTTTCTGTGAATATACACTGCACAGGACCCGTATGTTTTCTGTACTGTTGTTGTCATCCTTTGCGGCTTTTCTCATCTGGGTCTTTTCAAGCCTTTCTGTTGGTGTTATTTATGGTGTTTTTAATGCCCTCTAGTGGTTCTTATAACTTTTATTGTAATGGTACTGAGCTAACTATGCTACTCTGAGACGTCCACAACAGCATGGATTTAGCTGGTGGCTTTCTGAGGGCACAGAGCAGCCGGTACCATCACAACCAGCTGCCTCACTGGTTGTGACAGACCTGCCACAGCTGCCTGTGTTTGTGTCAAAGCATGTGCCTGCAAACTTCCCAGTCTGAAACCAACCCTCCTGGCCATGTTCCCCTGCAGGTCCCTCTGATGCCTTAAGAGAGGCCTCCTAAAAACAGAGACCAGACTGCAGTAAAGGAATAAGGTAGGTATTTATTTGAAAGGTACCACTGGGGAGCCAGAGGCTACTGCCAAGATGGATCCCAAGATGGACAACATGTCATGAGTTCTTCACACTTTTAAGTTTGGTTAATTTGCATATCAGAGTTAATTCTCCAATTATAGCTTCAGTTTAATGATGTAATTCCCCTCAGCTTTTCCCCTTACAGAGGTTTTTGGTTTACAATTTTGGGCCTATGACAGTCTGTGTGTCCTTGAAGAGCAGGCCCAGGGTGGCTTTGTTTTGTCTACCCAGCATGAGAGAAGAAATTAACAGGGTACAAGAAACTTCAGAGTTACACACTAAGCAATACAGTGACTTGAAAAATATGAAAGTTAAAACCTAAGGCATTGCATCTCACATAACCTCTTCATTCTGGTGTCCCCCACCTCCCAGCCAGTCCTGTCTACTTGCTGTTGGGGTGCATGGTGAACCATTTACCCTTTCAGCTGCTTCTCCCCTCACCCCAATGAATAGAAGAGCAGCCACATCTGGTACATGTGTATGCTCCAGGCCACAGTTCCCAAATATACTTGTGTGCAGGCTCTTAGAGAAACCAAACATCAAATGAGTCAGGACCATTTCACCCACCCTTCAGTGTTTTTCTGATAGAACCTGGGTATATGCCATTAATTGTATGAATACTACTGTCTAATACACTGTATATCTTTGGGCACATCTCAGGAGATCAGTGCTTGCACTTCTTGTGATGGCTGTTTCTTTAGTTACAGATACATGTTCTGGAGTGAAATGCTAGAATGTAAATCTAGAACTGAATTCCTATGTATGAACCCATGTACTCTCAGAAATGCTATACAAAACTATGTATAGAGGAATAAAAGAAGTAGACTGGAAGAAAGAAAAGGTTATGAACTCTGAATTACTTTGTTTTTAATCATGACCCTTCTGGTGTGCCTGTGCCAAAAAATATCTGTTTGCTATTATATTCTGTGTTTCTCAACTTCTGTGATTTTTGGATCAGAAAAATTCAGTCCCAGAGAAAGGGCTTATGTATACACACTTCCTTTATATTTTGACTTAATTAAACCCCTGAAATATTTATAAATTAATGGTAGGTTGATTTTAATTTTTCAAATTTTAAATAAATTTATGATCTGTCTGAGAAGAAAAATAAAAAAAAATAACTTTTTTTTTGTTCAAAAGGAGAGGTAAAACTTCAATCTTTAAAATTTGGCTCTGATTTTTCAAAGGTATAATAATGAGTGAAATAATCAATTCTTGTTTAACATCAAAATTCATGTGTAATATCAAGGTCTGTGAGAAGGTGACTTATGAGATTAGAAAAAATGGGAAAGAAGGAGAATGGACACAAAAAAGTATTGGTGTGTAAGGTGGAAAGATACGTACATAAAATGAACAGTTAGATGATTTTGTATTAAATATAGAGGCATTAAGTGCTGCATAAAAGTGAGATCAAAGGAAAATTCTGCTGCTATAAATAAGTAGGCAAATGATCAAATTTCTTCTTTTTTATAAGATGTGAGTTGAAACTTAAGTAGGTCCAAGAGGGGAGATCTAGGATTGAAAGGAGGTCATTTGCAATTTAAATAATCTATCAATGGATCAAAACATGAAAGGGATACCAGTGTATGGAACCCAACAGCTGAAGTTGAGAAAAGGATTAAATTACTGTTGTGATACATTTTTGGATGTAATGAAATACATTGCTGAACTTTGGCTGATAAATAGTTGTTAGAGAAAATTCTATGATAAATGTTTGAGTAACTGTTAAAATGTCAGTTTATGGAGTAATTAAATACATCTGGGATAATATAATTTTTTATTATTCTAAAAGTTTTTCCAGGCCAAAAGTTAAAGTATTACTGAACTATAGCTTTGTCAAGCAGTAAAATAAATTTTCTAATTAATTTAT
Source organism: Lanius collurio (assembly GCA_020086605.1). Classification (NCBI taxonomy): domain Eukaryota; kingdom Metazoa; phylum Chordata; class Aves; order Passeriformes; family Laniidae; genus Lanius; species Lanius collurio. The sequence continues at coordinate 9,716,016 of JACBWW010000003.1, forward strand.
GTAAAAAGTATCTTTTTGACTAAAAATACCGAAGTTCTCATCCCATTGTTTTATAGCCATATTAATAACTGTAGGTTTTAAATAGTTACTGCAACATTACTTTGCAATTTGCAAACACTTGTCTAGTTTTTATGGCTTTCTTTAATGTCTGTACTGTTTATTATGCAAGATTCTTAGAGTTCCCCTATAGCTACTTTATATAGAAATCTAATCATAGACAGACAGCATAATTGCTTAGTATATGGAGGATCTACATTTTACGACTTTATTAGCTTTTTAATCTTGCTAGTAAATTTTGACTGCTTTTTTAGGTAAATTTCACCTAGACAACATCATCTTTCCAGAGCAAAATTACAAAAATGTTAAATGGAAGACTGTATACAGATAGCAAACAGCATATGTACAGGTGGGAATAACACAAGGCCTTCACACAGAAAAAACAGATAAAATAACAGGGAATAAAGACTATTGTTTAAACATCAAGACTTTGAGGGTAATGTGACAAATTAATTCTGTATCTTCCTACATTCTGTAAGTTTGAAGTTTTCATAGAAAGAACAAACCTGAAACATGAACAGAATATAACTGGCAATTTTTTTCTTCTTTACATATGTGGAATAATGAAAAGAGCCATTTTCAGCTTGAATAAACAATCCTGTGCACTCTTACAGATGTTCAATCTACTCATGTAAGAGTCATCAATAGTAACTTGGCAGACATTTTTGTGTTTGAAGAAAAAGTAAGGTTTTCGTAAAATGAAAATAGACTTTCATTTCTAGAACACTTGGGTTCTAAAGAGAACTTCAGCATCCACTAGACCTAGAAACTGAGCAAAAGCTAAGGAGAAATTTTCAAAGTACTGCTCTAATAGCTGGGCTCCAAAGTAAATGCACAGATCAGCGATAGATTGGACTCATCCTTCAGCTTCAGGTTGTAGCAACAGTAGAAAAGATTATAGGCATGTAGCAATAAATCACCAGGATCAAAACATTTTCAGCAGGAGTTTCAGAAGAGAAAACTGAGACATTGCTGAACTAATAGTTAATTGTGATTGATAATTGTTAATTGTGTACAAAGTAGTGATTTATAGGTAAGTCTTCTAATTAGTTTTGGTGCTTGGTTAATGAAGAGTTAAAATATTTAAAACCCACAGAACTACAGGCAATTTACTCTTACTTTCATATTGTGTAAACCTTTTCAAATGCTAGAAAATTATCACATTAATAAATGCATGGATAAACATGATTCAATGGAGAACAACTAATGTGTTTTTTGTAAAGGGGAGTCACATTTCACATTCAATTGTTGTATGATTAAATGACTTGAGCACACAGACAAATTTGATATGGTTGGTACAGTATACATGCATTTGCAAGAATCTGTTTCAAAATTGTCTCAACAAGGTTCTTAGAGACATTAAGCTTTCATGAGATTACAGAAAACATACCTTCATTGAATCACTACTGTCCATAACAGGAAAATAAAAGATAGGAGTTAACAAAAAATACAGAGTACGGTGAAGTCCCTGGTGTTGCACATATTTACTGTACATTGTTCCACTATAAAATTACATAAGAGTAAAACTCATTGTTCTGCTGAGGTATGATCGCCGGAATTAAAAATGGTACTGGCAAGGATAATTTGATAATAAACCATAGAGAACGACTTATATACAAGGAGAAAATTTATAAGCAAGGTTATTCAAATTTGTAAGAGGGATGAGTAAGAATGGTATAATTGAAATACATGAAGTCATGAATGGCAGGTCATAAGTGATTTAGGGTATGTTATTCACCATTCATGACACAAAAAACAGCGAGCTCCCAAGTAAATTATCAGACTGAAGTGTAAATTGCTTTTCATATAATACATAATTAAATTGTGTAACTCATTGCTGCAGGATGTTTTGATGCCAAAATATAAATCAGTTCAAAAAGCAATTAGCTGAACGGATGGAAGTAAGCCCCATTAAGGGCTATTAAATACAACAATGTGGGTACAATACTAAAACCTCATATTTGCAAAAAGAGTCTTCACTGAGAGAAGTCCCTACCTTCTTTTTCTTTACCTATGCACCCCTGCAAAAATCCAGTCTTAACCAATATGGGAGATGAGATTCTGGGCACCATGGGCCTTTGTTCTGACCTAACATGAATAGTATTGTCATAATCCTGTCTGATTAGCCCTGAGAAAGATTCAGGGCTCTGAATGCAAAAACAGGCATATACAGAGCAGTCCCATGAGAAGACAACAAGATCACTTGCATCTGTTTCATGAAAAAATAAAGAGAAAACAAGTGAGTCAATAAAAAGTATGGTTATTTTATCCAGATCTACGTATATCCCTACCTCATGCACAATATATATCTAATTAGTTTGAATATTAGATTGGATTTCAAATTCTATAACATTCAATTAAAATTTGTAATGAAGTTTAAACTCAATGAAATAAATTAGTTGTCATAGTTCTTTTTATGATGGCACACCTGTACATGCTTCATTCCAATTGGGAAATCAAGCTGGTAACAGAAATACTGCAAGGAGGGTTATACTATTTTTCATATAATTCTACATCTCATGGCTGAAACCACTGACTCTGATTGGAACTGTAGAATCATAGAATTTTTTAGAATCATTGAGCATTGTCAAGTACACCACTAAATCATGTCCCTAAGTACCACATCTACATGTATTTTAAATACCTCCAGGATTGGTGAGTCAACCACTACCCTGGGCAGCCTGCTACAGTGCTTAAAAACACTTTCTGTGGTCAAATTTTTCATAATATTCAATCTAAACCTCCCCTGGTGCAACTTCCCTTTTTCTCTCATCCTGTTCCTTGTTACTAGGGAAAAGAGGCTGATCTCCACCTCACTTCAACTTCCTTTCAGGCAGTTACAGAGAGTGATAAGATCTCCCCTGAGTTTCCTTTTCTCCAGGCTTAACCACCCCAGACCCCTCAGCTGTACTTCACAGGACTCATGCTCTAGTAGACCCTTCACCAGCCTTATTGCCTTTCTCTGGACACGCTCCAGCACCTCAAAGCCATTCTTGTGGTGAGGGGCACAAAACTGAACACAGGATTTGTGGTGATGCCTCACCAGTGCTGAGTACAGGGGAAGAATCTCTTCCCTCATCCTGCTGGCCACAATTTTCCTGACACAGGCCAGGATGCCATTGGCTTTTTTGGTCGTGTGGGTACATGATGGGTCTTGTTCAGACAGCTTTTGACCTTCACCTCCAGGTCCTTTCCCACGGGCAGCTTTCCAGGCACTCTGCCCCCAGCCTGTAGCGCTGTCTGGGGTTGTTGTGACCCAAGGGCAGGACCCAGCACTCGGCCCTGCTGAACCTCACACATTGGCCTCAGCCCATTGATCCAGCCTGTCCAGATCCCTCTGCAGAGCCTTCCTGCCTTCCTGCAGATCCACACTCCTGCCCAACTTGGTGTCCTCTGTGGTTTTACTGGGGTGTCCTTGATCCTCTTGTCCAGAATAACAGGAAAAAAATTAAACAGGACTTGCCCAAACATTTAGTCCTAGTGATGGTCACCAGTTAGATGTAATTCCATTCACCACCACTGCATGGGCCTGGCTATCCAGACAGCTTTTTAGCCAGGGAGCAGTGCACTTGTACAAACCATGGGCTGCCAGATTCTCCGGGAGAATGATCTGAGAGAATGTTTCAAAGCCTTTACCAGAGACTGCATAGAAAACCTCTGCAGCTTTTCGCTTGTCTACAAAGTGTTTTTATCACAGAAGGACATCAGGTTGGTCAAGGGGCATGCCTTTCATAAACTTATGTTGGCTGTGCCTGATCCTACGTGTGGTCTGTGATGGCTTGTTGTCCTACATGTGCTTTGTGATGGGACTTGAGATGGGCTTCTCCATGACATTCCCCAGAATGGAGGTCAGGCTGACAGGCTTGAAGCTCCCTGGATCCTCCTTCCAGCTCTTCTTGTAGATGGGCATCACATTTGCTGTCTTCTAGTTCACTGGGGCCTCCTCAGTTAGCTGGGACTGATGATAAATTATGGGAAGTGGCTCAGTGAGTGCTTCCATCATTTCCCTCAGTCCACTTGGGTAAATCACCAAAAACCACATAGACCTGTGCATGTCTGAGTGGTGTAGCAGGTAAATAACCTTTTCTCCTTGGATTGTGGGAGCTTCGTTCTGTTTCCCATTTCTCTCATCCATCTCAGAGGGCTGAGTACCCTGAGAACAACTGGTCTTACTATTGAAGAGCGAGGGAAAGAAGGCATTAATACCTCAGCATTTTCTTCATCCTTTATCATTCTGTTTCCCTCCACATCCAACACAGGATGAAGATTCTCCTTAGCCCTCCTTTTGTTACTAAAATATTTATAGAAACATTTTTATTTTCTTTTATAGCAGTAGCCAAATTAAGTTCTAGTTGGGCTTTGTCCCTTCCAGTTTTGTCCCTGCACAACCTCACAACACCTTTGTAGTTCTCCTGAGCTTTCTGCTCCTTCTTCCAGAGGTGATACACTCTCCTTTTCTTCTTGAGTTCCAGTTGAAACTCTATGTTCATGCGGACTGGTCTTTTTCCCTGCCAGTTAATCTTTATGCCTGCTCTAGTATTTTCTTCTGGAGACATGTCCAGCCTTTCTGGACGCCTTTGCTTCTCAGGACTGCCTCACAAGGAACTCTCAGCTGTTTTCGAAACAGACCAAAATCCAAGGAAGCCCAAGGCAGCAGTTCTGCTGACCTCCCTCTTTACTGCTCTGAAATTCAAAAATTTATATAAATGTCATTATTGTTTTGCCCAAGATGGCCTCCAACCATCACAGCACCCACAAGTTCTTCTCTGTAGACAAAATATCCCCAGGTACTGCGTCATCTTCCCTAGTTGCTTCCCTTGCCAGCTGTGTCAGGAAGTTTTCTTCCACACACTCCAGGACCCTTAGAAAATTTCCTTTCTGTTGAATTGTATTTCCAGCTGATACCTGACAAGTTATAGTGGGGCTAAATATTTCTTTTTTTTTTTTTCTTTTGAGGGGATGGGAACAGGGGAAAGGACTTTCTTTTAAAATATTGTTTTATTTCTGGTTAAAGAAAGGTCTTTGAATAGATTTCTTGTAATCAGGCATTTTTAAGGGCTACAGCTAGCACTGAGAAAGTGAGGATTCAGAGTAGGGTTCTCGTTACACTTTCTTTCCTTTTTCAAGACTGTGTAGAAAGAAACCATTCCCTTTCAGCCATTTTTTTAATGACCTTTGCCACCAGTCTTTGAACTGAGTTGGAGACTTTCTGCGAGGGCTTCTACCATTCTTACACAGAAGTCTCTGATGTAAATGCTAAGAAGAAGGTTTAGTTGATATGCTTAAAATAATTAGAAAGCAACAGTCCTCAGTAAGGCTGTTTAGGACTAAAGGCTAACAAGGAACCAAATCCTCAGACAACTGTGTGATCATTAGGAAAACTCAGAGATAAAACACAACATTTTTGAGAGTTAGGATTCCAAGTATTTAAAATAAAATAAAGACAAAATAAAACAAAAAAACTACCCCCCCGCCCCTGCTCCCCCTATCTTGCAGAAATAGTGCTGTGGAAATGAAGCAGAATATTTACATCTGTGAGTGCCTATGTCCATTTAAAGTCAAATATTTTAATATTGTTTGTGGCTGTGAGTTTTTATAGGTAGGCACATTCTTGTAAAACTTTCGTATGCAGAACTTAAAAAACAATACTCTTTCTAATGCATGATATTTAATCTTATTTTTCCTTATTTTTTTACTGTATTTTAACTTTAGTTTTTAATGTGGAGCTATATTTCCACCTATCTAATAGTAATTTATTCAGCTGAGTAGTAGGGTCAAATTTGCTAACTCTTCGAAACAGCTGAGAGCTCATTTAGGGTAAAGACTCTGTGTTTGCTGACCATGAGTCATCTTCTTAGAACATGAGTAATACTACAGCATGTCTAGCTTATGTAACTCACATTATGAAAGAGGATGAGAACTTCTCTTCAGCCTTCCAAATTATAGCTAAAATATGGTCGAGTCATAATTTAGAAAAAGAAGTATTCAATTTGCAGATAAATTAACATAAGTTTTAGGAAAGGCATGTGTGTGTTAAACAGTGATATGACTATCTGTAGCTATTGCTGATTTGTACTGCTTGAATCTAGAATTTTTCATTATTTCTGGAACTTAGGTAGAAACAAAATAATTCTGCATACAATTTGTCTTTCCTGCCATTTTACTACATGTCCTATGGAATAGCTAGCAAATCACTCTATCAAGTATTCCACTGAAATTAATTAAAAGCAGTGCATTTCCAGTGTAGTAAATTGCTAATGAGTCTCATTAAGGTCTTAAGATAACAATGATTACATGTCCGTGACTAAAGGATACGTTTCACTGGCTTTGGTGTTTTCCTTACAGAAATGAGCACTGTAAAACAGAGTGCACATGCCCATTCATGGCATTACCAGGGCTGTGCACCATGACTCCACCTGTACCTTTGCATGAAGGACAGTGTTTTTTCCATGGCACAGTTGTGGTGGGTGAGACGTATCCAGCACTCAAATTACTGAACATCATCTGTGGAGCCAAGGCAGAGGAAAAGAACTTTTGGGTAAGCATGTAAGGGGTAAAACTGGGACATAATAAAAGGAACAGGCTGTTTGATTTCCACATAACAATACTTCCTTAACTGATGCTGGCACTCATATTCCTATAATGAATAATGGTGTATATCCTTAGTAACCTTCTCTTTTGTTTAGTGCAAGATAGTACAGGAGTTTTCTTCTCTCATCTGCTTTTTGCAGCAGTAGCAGTGGTAGCCTTGAGTAACCCATACTTTTAAGGATGTGCTTTCTGACTTTCTAAAACTCTCTGAAAAGTTATAATTCAATAGCCTGGTATTGTAAAAATGGGTAAAATAAGACTTAATGTGATTTTCACCAGTATTAACTGACTGATATTATTGTGCTCCTCTGCAGAATTGGGAACTAAAGAAAACTTATTTTATATATTTGGGGTATCACCCCAAAAACTCCATGTTGGGAAAAATCCCCAAACCTTTATTATATATATATATATATTTTTTTAATAGAAAGATATTATTTCTACTATAATTTTTATTTGTAAATAAATGGGATAAATATGGATCAGCTATTTGTAGGATGAAAGAGATGACAGGGACACAAAGTCTTGGATGTGAAAAGAGAAAAAATTCAAGACTTGGAAATACATAAAAAAGCAGCCATTTAATGAAGTGCATAGATGGGAAAGTGGGGGAGTTTAGAAATATGTACACCTTAAATCTAGACGATATGATGTGTAAATAGAAAGTAATAAGTGAAAAAAATAAATTCACAAAAGATTTCCTCAAACAAATCCCAAAGCCTTGGATAGAAGAAAGCTGCTTCTACAATTTGGAATAAGCAAATACAAGTTTTCTGGCAAAATGTGTGAATTCTCTTTTGGTTGAAAATTCTTTTCTACATTTTTTAGAGGGCAATGAGAAAATAAAAACAGAACAAAATCTCAGCAAATAAGATACAAATCACTTAGAAGACAACAAGGTGATGAGTAGTATCTGACATGTCAACAAATGATGTCAAACTGTGCAAATTTCTTTCGGAAAAAAATTAACCGGTTTTGTAGATGAGGGACACCTTAGGTACCTTAGGCTAATATCAAGATACCATCTTGATATTAGCCTAAGAATATTATCTTCCATGATGTTTTTCTAAATAACTAGAAACTATTTTACAGATGTTCGAGGAGCATAACTCTGGTAGAATATTCACATTTATTGACTGTTCACAGGTAAAAAGGAAGGAGGTACCGGACAGTATATCAGAGCAATCTGAAGGTAGCTTCAGATCTGCTCAGTGTTTTATCAGGATGGTGTAGTACAAAATCTTTTTATTAAATTAGTAGGATGAATCATAAGGGTGCTAGGAAGACAGAGAAAGTGTTCAAAATGGTCTTCAGTATGAGGAATTAATTTGAAATAGCTGGATTCAATCCAAAAAAGTCAACATTTATTCAGAAATGGTGAAGTGTACAAATGCAAACTTATGAGAAACTGTTCAGTTTTGTAGAAAGGATTAAAGGATCACAATGAATGCAATCAATCATATAGTCACAAATCACAGAGGCAACCCTGATAATTGTCCTCTCCTCCATTCCATATGAATGTCACAATTTCATAGCAATATTGTATCCAGCTTTTGTCATTGGGATCTGAGAGAGGTGTAGTTCAACTAGAGTTAGTCCAGAGTAAAAGAAAAAAAAAAAAAAGAAATAGCTGAAAAATCAAATCCTGTTAAGTAGCCCTGAGCATCTTAGGTAAAAAAAATAAAGACCTAGTGGAAAGGATGAAGGAGGAGTAAGTCTTCAGGTATCTAAAGATACATGAAAATAAGTGGTTGCTACATACCTATTCTATATATAGTCACTTTCTAGGGTATGGTGCATGTAAGTTTTGAGGGTGTACAGGGAAGGAGGGAGTTATTTATGTAAAAATGGGATTAGAAGAGGTAGCTTTTACAGACTGGTAAGAAAACCAGCAGTAAAAGAGATGTCAATAACAAACACTTTGTGCACTTTGAAGACCCAGTGGTCTCATTGCAGTGCTTCAGAAAGTCTTAGTTCAATGGAAAAAAATAAAAGGAAAATTATCAAAATCACAGTGTTAGCCCACAGTCTATATTCACAAAGACATCAGTTGTATCTTGCTATCTTGCAGTGTCTGTGAATCGTTGTGCATTGCTCTATTTGTCTCAGCTGTCTGGTAAGGGGAGCAGGTTGTCATAAATAAGAGGTGATAAGAATGACTTTAGTATAAATGACTTAGGAAATTAAAGGTGTTTTCTACGGTTTTGTGTTTTTTTCTGTTGTTGTTGGTGTTGTTTATCTACCTATTTTCATTGTTTTCAGCTATTTATTTAATACCTCATAAATATTTTTTGAATGTTCTTTCTTTTTATTGGGAGTAGGTAGCATCCTTCTATGGAGGAACTCTTCTCATAAATGTGTATGTTATTTTCTTAGCACCTTAATTTAGTTGAATATAACAGCAGAAGTCTGCTGGTATTGTTAATGACTCATTTTCTTTTAAGAGAAGAGATGTTTGAAGTTGACTTAGGTATAATAATTTCAAAACTGAAAGGTATGAGCAGCACTGAGCATAATATTTTGGAGTATCTTGAAGAGGCACCTGCTGTAATATTAAACACTCTTTTATTCTGAATTGTTCTTTGAAAGTACTATTAATTTCCCTCTTTCCTTTCCTCCTTTTCAGTATATTGGGCTAAAAAGTGATTTTAAAAAAATATTCCTGTATTCTTCTATGATATAAAAGCATATTTTACTATAACTTTTATTAAATGAAGATGACTTATTATCACAAATAAGTGTCAAACATATAAATTACCTTGTATTACAATAGTTTCAAATAGTGGTCTGGAATTCTTAAAGAAATTTGGCAGAAACACAGCCTATAGTTTTAGCCTACAAATGTGGCTAAAAAGTTGAAGTTCTACATTACAGTACATCTTTTACATGCTCTTGCCCATAGTACTACGTCACTGTAAATCTGTCAAATCTCCTTGAATACTTTTGCTTCTGTTAGACATATCCTAGAATGGCTGATCCAATGAGGAACTGTGGAACAATAGCTCGTGTAAAGTCAGAAGATATAATGCATATACTAAAAAAAAAAAAAAAAAAAGAACCAAAAACCAGTTCCCCATTTTCTTTCTTTTTTCCTCTCCTTTTTTCTGTTATTATTTTTTTGTTTTGTGAAAGCCCCAAACTGAATGATAATCAAGGCATAAGGAAAGAAAATCTGAAGGCTAGATAAAGCTTCTGTTTAATGACTGATGGTGACACCTAGACTATATACTTTCTTTTCTCTTTGGATGCTGCAACAACATAAAACAGCAGGTGAAATGGATGCAGTGAAGAACATCTGGCTGACTGGGTTTGCTGGATCTAAACTAATTTCTTTTCTGCTAGTCTAACTGGCCTTTATTTTGCAGGTTGTTTTCTTCTTTCTTTTATCCCCCTTTGCTGTCTATCCTTTGCACTAAACATGTATACATGCATCAGCTATTCTTCCTATCAGAAGAAAATCATTCAAAGGAATGGAATTATTGATTTAATTGAAAACCCTTAGAACATAGCCCATACACAAAAACAGTACAACAGATGAGTTTTGAATTGCACTCTGAAGTCTCACGTTGCCTAATTTAGAGATATACAGTAGTTTTAGTGGATCCTGTAGAAGTATTCTTCCATTGTTTCATAGATGTAATCAACATGTTAAGAATGTTAAGACTTTTACTTGGCATAATCTTTTATGGAAAACAGATGGAAGTAAGCTGTGTTTTGAATCTTTAAAACCAGCTTTGTTTTTCAGTGTCAGTACGGTGGCTCCTGTGCATTGGCAATAAATTCCCACAAGAATTTTAAATAACACGATGACACACTGCTGTGGTCATACATAGAGGAAGGAAGATGTACACTAGCTAAGAAATGAGATCTGTAGATGATTTTTGTTTTACTGACAACTGTATGGATTTCTCTGAAGAGAGTTGACTGCTTGACTCCTGATTTACCTCATAATCATTTAAACTGGTACAGTGTAAACTTCCTAGACCCTTCCTAGAATGGCAATGTTTGTTACAAGGCTTGCAAGGCAGGTGAGTTGAGGAAAGGTTTTGTTTATTGTAACATATTTTGCCTTCTAGGTCCAAGATACACTGAACTGAGTTTGCAACTGAATATGAAGTTTATTATACTAATTATAATTTTCTTAAAGTATTTAAATGCCTGAAGTATATGAACAATAATTTCCTAGAATGTTACTGAGTGATGGTGGCTGTCATCTGGTCATTACAACACAAAGTTCATGAGATAACATTCATAACTGCAATATTGATATAGATGGGTGCAATTTGCACAGGAGAACAAGAGAGAAAGAGAAGACAGGAAGCTAATATTCTTGAGATTAAAAATTGACAGTAAAATGCCTGTTGACTTAAAATTTTGGTTACACTTTACAGAAAATGAGCAAGTGCTGCAGTTTGTGCCTCACATTTTCAAGGGTAGAAAAGAATAACAAACACAGACCACCTTCAGAAGTTAAAATTAAGTCAGATTACTGTGGAAAGCATCAGATTTTTAATCACATGTGGGTACCAGCCACGCATAATGATCCCAGGCCAACGTTGAGCCAGGTAGCTTTGCCAATTCCATATGTGATGACTTGGTAGCCCAAAAAAATGAAAATTGCACCTAAAAGAAAAACCTAACTAACAATGAGAAGTGATAGATATTTACATATTGATTGGCATAGACTATGAATGTCTTAAAGATCTATGCAAACAGTGTAATTGATTAATTTGAATAGAATTAACATCATTGTGCTGAAATTTGCCTTGCTATTCCCAGTGAAGAAATGCCATGACCACCATGGCACTGACAGATAAAAACATCAAATTATCCATCTTGGAGAAAAGTGGAACAGTATATCTGGGGACTGGTAATAAAATTCAGCTCCTCGGTGGAAATAAGGTGAGGTCACCATCAGGGACACATAGTGCTCAGTAAATGAAATGTTTGCATCCAGGTTTGCTTCCAGCCATGCTAGTTTAGACTTGGCATTCATCAGGACAAAAGCTAGGAAGGTATCTCCTTCTTCTCAGCTGGAAAGTATAAAAAAGAATATTGCATTGAATAATAGATGTTGAATATTTATGATCCAATTTACCACCCCTATTTACTAAACTACTAGATATTATCGAACTCAAGTTAGGACACTATTCCAGTTAACAGATAGGAGCCTATGTCTTCCTGTTTTAGTACTAAAACTAAAACTAAGTTTGAGGACATGAGCAGAGAATGTTCTGAACTGAGATATGCATTATATTATGGACATGTTTTCTTCTGTCAGGTTGCTGATACGAGAGAGCTGTAAGGGTACAAACCCTTCTGAGCCCTTGCAAATGGTTGGGAGAAAGTTCTCAGGAAATTAGTTTCTTCCTTGTTTAACTAATTAATATTAAAAAAAAAAAAAGAAACTGAGTAAATAAAACTTTTAGTACTTGCAAAGTAACTGCTATGCAGGTTTCAATGGCAATATTCCCCAAACTAGTTGTACTTCAGGAATACCAATCTTTCTTTTCCTTACTCAAACTCATGTGCCTGCACAGATGAAAAAGGAACAAGAAGAATTTCTGTAAAGTGTGCATCAGCAGAAAGTTGTACTTTCAGGTATTCTAAAATATGTTTTGGTCTATACATATACAGACATCTTAGACAGAGTCCAGAACATTTATGCACTTGTATATATATGCTGGCATGGTCTTCACAGTGTTTTTTGGTAGTCTTGGACTCTCTGAGAGAGTTTTAGTCTCTATTAGAGATTTAGAAGAACCCTTTAGATTACCTCTAAAAAAAAAGAAAAAACATTAAGTGGATGTGATGGTTTGACCTTGGCTGGCCACCAGCTGCCCACCAAGCTGCTCTACAGCTTCTCTTTCTCATCAGGATAAGGAGAGAAAGTACTGAAACCATCTTCTGGATGAAGATAAGGACAGAAAAATCACTTAACAATTATTGCCACAGCCAAACCAGACTCAATTCAGGAAACAAATGCAACTTACTGTCGATCAAAGAGAGTAAGACGATGAGAAAGAAGAACAAATCTAAAAACACCTTCCCCCCACCTCTCTCTTTCTTTCAGGCTGAACTTTACTCCCAACTCCCTCCCACACACATAAGCCCCACGAGAATGGAAATTACAACAATTTCATGACATGTCTCTAATACTCTTTCCTCCTTACACCATTTCCCTGCTCCAGTGTGAGCACCTACCCAAGGGACACAGTCATTCAAGAACTTCTACTGTGGCAATCAGAAAAATACAGAATTCTTTCTCTGTCAAAGGATTTCACTTACAGCCCTGGGAGAGATTAGGCTTGGCTTAATTGGCAGAGATTTATAGCCCTTAAACAAGAGAACTTCAGATTTATGTTTTTGCAATTATAAGTGAAAATATACACCGGGTGTATTGGTGGAGGGTTTTTAAACATAGTAATGTGATTTTATATAGTTTAAGTTAAGAATTTAGATGTTATAATTGAAGTATCTCTGTATACATGACTTAATGAGCCATTGGTCAAGCAACCACTGCATTGCAGCAGAGGTTTCACAGGTGATAGGTCGTAAATTTAAAACAACGTGTCATTTTTAATGCCTATTGGATTAGAAAGTTATAAATCTTGTGACTATCCTTGTTTTGGTGGCTTGGTACTAAACAACATGCTTCTGGGGCCGATGCCTTGGTTGTTATTTTAGTAACAAATCGTCTTTAACTGAGATAGTACTGTCTCTTGAACTTAATTATTTCCTCTGACAAAAAAGTTAGTGCACCAATTCCAACATTCTACAACACAGATCCTTCCCTCATGGGCTGCAGTGCTCCATGAACTGCTCCAGTATGGTCTGTTCCATAGGGTGCAGCCCCTCAGGAACAAACTTCCTCAGGATATGTGTCTCCTGAGATCACAAGTTCTGGCAGCAAACCTGCTTCAGTGTGGGCTTCTGTGGAGGCCGGTGGGCCTGCTGAGAAAGCTTCCCCAGACTGCTCTGTTCTGTTCTGTTAATGTACCCCAGTTCTGCTCCCCTGGTTGGTTGCGTTGGTGGCTACAACCCTTGTTACTTGAGATGCCCTGGGAGTTGCTTCATCAGTTCCCTTACCCTGGACCCCTCATTGTTCTCCCCCAGAGACTTCCCTGAACCCTTGCAGGGGTGGGACACATTAAATCTGTCCTGTAGAACCCTGTGCAAAGACTGTTGCTGCTCATTTCACCATCGGACTGTTTTAGCCAGCTGTCTGGGCTGTGTGTGCAAGCGCTGCACCGGGCGGCTTTCTCCTGGAGATGCATTTAGGAAGGTCATGACATGAAACCAGCCAAGAAGATCACGACAGGCTTCACCCTCCACAGAGCCACAGCCTGCTCCAGTACGAGCATCACATGATGTCCCTTGGGCATCCTCCTGCTCAAGCACAGCATCCTCCACAGGCTGCAGGTGGATCTCTGCATCCCCATGAACTTCCATGGGCTGCATGGGCACACCCTTTCTCGCCATGGTCTGTGCTATGGACTGCAGGGGAACCTCAGGTCCTGACCTTCCTTCTCCACTGACCTTGGTGTCTGCAGGACTGTTTCTCTCAGATATTCTCTCCTCTCTCCTAGCTGCCATTGAATACTTTTTCTCCTTCTTAAACCTCTTAAATCCCGGCATTGCTGATGAGCTCAGCTTTGGCCAGAGGTAGGACTGTCTTGGAGCTGGCTGGGAATGGCTTTGTCAGGGCATGGGGGGAGTTTCTGATATCTCTTCACAGAGGCCACCCTTGTGGTACCTCCGCTACCAAAACTTTGCCATGTAAACTCAATGAAGTAGATAAGGCAAGAAGGACCTCTGTTTGGGCTGTGAACTGTAATGCACTCATGTTATGGTGAGATTAGCATATAGTGTATGTTCATGTAGAAATGTATGTTCCAAGTCTAGTAAATGAAATCAGTAAAGATGGTGAAGATTCATGTGAGCAACTCAATAGTTTAAAACTGCAAAAGATACCAAATGTCTTTCATAAAGAAGAGCAAGTTACTCTGACCACATACAAAACACTGAATATTGAAGGATTTTTGAGGAAGAGAAAAATTGAAAATAAGTCCCAGCAGGTGATTTGATTAAGTTTTAATAATTCCAGTTATATCAATAAGATATTTTATCAGAAAAGAAAATGGAGTAAAGAGCAAAGTCTCCCACACCATTTTCTAGTCATAAGCCTCCCAATTCGTTGTATAGATTAAATAATACAGTATGAAATGCACTGATTAATTGAGATTATGTAATGGTAGAAGGTGAACTTGTAAAGTATCAACCTAAATAATGTGTTTACCAACTTCATCTAAATACAGCTATTGCTAGACCATTAGGGTGAATATGATACAAAAATGATGCATGGGGAAAAGAGGAAGACACTTTACATTTTTTAAAAAGAATTAATAGGTTTTACCATCCTACAGTGGCTAGAGACTCCTGGATGTCTGTGTGTTCTTCCATTGCTTTACCAAGTAGCAAGTAAAAATTATGTTGGCTATATCTTTCTTTAAAAATATCTCGTTACTGTAAAAACTATCCTTTGCAAAAATGTATCTCTGAGTAGAGATGTTTCTCTTTCTATTTTTAAGCAAGTCTGTGGAAAGAAATACAGTGTTTTAAACCATTTGGGTCCTTAATTGTTGATATGTAGTGGCACTTAGTACATGATTTAGAGGAAAACATAGTGGTGATTAAAAGCATATATTTCCCTATGACAAGAAAAACAGAATATTTTGGAAAAAAAGCAATATTTAGAAAATTTGCAACTGGCAAATTAAGAGATTGTTCCAACTCTCATTGAACTATATGGCCATGGATTGGTCCCAGAAAGAAGCTAATCAAAATGAAAGCAAAGTTAATTACAAAGGACCATAATGATATTTTGGCATTAATTTGGGGGGACTTTGTAGACAATTAGACAGTAACACTCTGGGCAAAATTAAAAATGCTAGAGATTTTGCATATATGATTTTGAGACTCAAAGCTACTGAAAGCTTATTTATATTCCTTGCAGGCTAGACTGCACTGAAATGCATTCTCCTTTATTTTCTCTACAGCTACATGTATATTTTCTGCAGGAGAAAAATGCCTTTTCCATAAAATCAAATAGAACAGTTTTCCTATTGTGGGATTTTGTGTGTTTGTTTTGGTTTGTTTTGCTTTGTTTTGGTTTTGGGGGGTTTTTATTTTAAACCACATAAAAGGTTCAAGTTAGCAATGCCTTACATTTCCAACCAAGATTAAATTATATTTAACAGATCAGCTCTTTCTCTTGGAAAAATGCTTTGTTTGTTGGCATGATGTACATATCTAGCATGAATCTCGTATATCCAGTTGTCTGTCCCTCTGGTTGCTGTGCAGGACATCCCTGTCCTTGTCTTACAGCAACTGGTGTCTCCATGGCAGCCAGTCACATACTTGAAGGCAGCCTTAGAGTGAGATTTTCTGCTTATGCCTCTTTTTGACTGTTCCTTTTGCAAAAGCTAAAAAGTTTCTTGAGAGACTCTAAAGCCAGTTGCATGCTCTTTGTTTCTTTTTCTACTGGTTTGATTGGTGAATTGCCTTGCCTGTGATTAGTTGTTAACTTTTTCAAGGTATAAAAACCACATCTCATTGCCTGCAGCTGTATTAAATAGAAGATTAAATCTATAGCTAATATGGACCTGGTGTACAAAATAGCTAAGGATTTTGAGAGAATGTGAATTTTATGTGCTAAGGCACCTGAAAGATTTGGAATTTGTTTTTATTTCTTTGTATAAAAAAAACCACATTTTCCTCTACCTCATTTCTTTTGCCCATCCAGGCATGAATGAAGATGGGCCTTGATCCAGCATAAAATAAATGTGATCTGAAAAAATAGAATTTAAAGATAGAAAATGTAAATATGAAAATTTTATCCTCTCATGAAAGTAGGAAACAGCAATCTGAACTCCTGCCTGACTAGAAGTTACACCTCTTTAAAAGCACCTTTAAAAGGTGCCTATTTTAGCCCTTTGGTTTCCTTACAAGTCAGAAAAGACTTAATGTTTTTGAAGGCATTAGGACAGGCTGTGGCACAAACAATCAGTCTTCTGGACAAGATACATAAAGTTCAGGCTTTATGACGAAAAGAAGTCGAAACTATTGTTATTTCTATCAGTCACAGATGGTTTCAAGTAAGCCTAATTAAAAGAGAATAATTTGAAACTGTAACTGTGCCAGAATATATTTTGACACTAACAGCCAATCATGAAATAGGAGGGTGAAAGAGTAAATGTGTTCTCAGACTACTTTAAGTTCTTGACAGTTGCTATTAGACTAATTGGGAGCAGAGTAAGACACCTTCCAAGGGTAACTGTTTTCAACTTGATTCAGCAAAAAAAGTTAAGCCCATATTAAGGAAAACAAAGATGAAATTCAAATTTTATTCAATACAACAGACAAACTCTCCTTCATGTGTTTTCTCCATGCTGAATGCATATTTAAAACCATAGCTGGGCAAAAGATTTTTATCTAACAGAAAAAAACTCCTTTAAGGTAATTTTTTTTGTTAAATCTGTGATGTTTCTTTTCAGATATATTTACCAAGGACAACATAAAATGTCTGCAATCATACAGGATTTCAGGTGTGGATTTTTTTCATTTGTTTCTTTTCAGACATTGTATTTTATAACTTAAATTAAAATCTCATTTCAGTACCCCATATAAAGTCTATGGAAGAGCTACAGTTCAATGAGTTTTGGGTAGTGTACAGAGTTCAGTAAGAAAAGGGAAATTATTTTCATGACTCTTTCAAAAAAGAATTTCTTTAATTTTGATGAGAACATTTGATCCTATAAAGCTTTTCCTAATTAGTCCAATAAAGCACATAATCCGTTTTTTTCATTATTTACTGAACTAGCATGTTTATTACCATTTTTATTACAAGTGTTTATTGATTTTTTCATAAAAGCAGCTCACTGCAAATTCCTTGCATGCTAATTTATTGTATCAAATTCACCTAGAAATTACAGTCGTCCATTTTGAACTTCCAGTTTCAGGCAGCCACTCATGCTTCCAATATTAATGAACATATGAACATAAGCAGTCATGGTTAAAGTGGTTCCTACAAATGAATCACTTCATGTCACATAAATTGAGCCAATGATCATATTTAAAGCAAGTCAGTTCTGAAAAATGCAAGATTTAATGTGTTCTAGGCACAGAGTAGAACTATCTACTACAGCTTTCCAATGTTGTGTAGTTTCACATAACATGCAGCTTAATTTTGAAGCAGCAGCAGGCTATCTCATGTTTTATACAGTCTGCACATATGTAAAAACTGTTGCATGCTTCATAGTCCACAGTGCTGAATATATTACTTCACCATATAAGAAAAATTGTCTAAGCTTCTGAAATACATACAGAGGATCATGGGGAGGATTGCAGGAAGGATTGTAAAAGGATGCATCAATAAAACCATGGCCAGCATTTCGAGGGATGTGATTCTTCCTCTCAGCTCTGCTTGCATAAGTCCCCACCTGGAGTATTGTGTGAAGCTCTGGTGCCCACAATATAAGAAGGACATGGAACTATTGGAGCAAATGCAGAGGAGGGCCATAGAGTTGTTAAAAGGGCAATTCTGCTATGAAGACAGGCTGAGAGATTTGGGGCTGCTCAGCCCATAGAAGAGAAGGTTTCACGGAGACCTCACAGCTGCCTTCCAGTGTCTGAAGAAGGCCTGCAGGGAAGCTGGAGAGGGACTGCAGTGACAGGAACTGCAGTGATAGGAACTGAAGTGATAGGACAAGGAGTAATGGGTTCAAACTAAAAGAGGGGAAATTTAGGTCACATACTAGGAAGAAATTCTTTACTGTGAAGGTGGTGAGACCCTGGAAGAGGTTGCCCAGAGAAGCTGTGGATGCCCCAACCCTGCCAGACTTCAGTGGCTGGTTGGATGGGGCATTGAGAAACTGCTCTAATGGGAGGTGTCCCTGTCCCTGGCAGGGGCATTGGAACTAGATGATCATTAAGGTTCCTTCCACCCACATTATTCCATGGTCCTATGATTTGAAATCGAAACAGGGGATTGTGGTAACCCACTTGGTTTACTGAACAAACACTGGTTGACATTGATCTCAAGATCACCCTTCAATAAATTTTTTGAAAGTGAGTAAATGCTTGCAGTAGAATCGTATTCACCTCCATCTCCCTTATGAAGGAGTTTTCTCTTTCAGTCCTGACTACAGACAGATGGCTTTTTCAAGAAGTATGGAAAAGACAGAGCACTCTCTTCGTTTGGAAATGATAATAATAAGGAAATTGTTGGGAAAGGGGGAAGCATTCTCATTAGATATGGAAATAAAGTTAAAAGTAACATTTGAACACTGCAAGTTATCATTTCAACTCCTTCTGAGTTACAGTATTCTGTTTTCTTGAAATTATGGTTAAAAATGTCAAACAGAGAAACTAATGCAAAAAGTCAGCTTTCCCTGTTTGAGTATTTATAACAGGAATATCCTGTGGAAGAAAAATACCAGTGTAAATAAGCTATCTAAATTTGTGTGAAAATCAAAATCCTCTTTGCAAACCCAGGTTTTAAAAGGTTGTAAAAGGTCTCTGATTTGCAGTGAACATCAGATCAATAACTCAAAATGAAAAATTTCTCACATAAAATCCTGAGACTTACAAAGACCTGAGAATGGAAGAATGTAAATATTTTCTACCAATTTTTGAGGTTTTAGGTGTGACTAGTATTTATTTTTAGGGTAAAAATGAGATTATTATTTTGATTTTTTCATTAATTAAAATAAGATTTCCTTGCCCAGGTCTGTTTATTGTCACCCAATAAGTTGTTCTTTTGCTGGGCACCTGTGAGTACAGGCACCAATGCTTCATTGTAGTGTGTCCTTAAAGCACTGGGGGTCATGAAAGACCATGGAGGAACATATATGGGAATTAGTTTATGCTTTTAAATGGTAAGGATTTTGAAGAATATTTTTAACCTTTCCTTCCAAAGCTCATAAACAGCAGTGCCCAGAAGTTCAAGATTGCAGACAGATTAAATTGGACATTCAGTTTACAGATGTTTATAACTCTATTCTCTGGTAAATAATTGAATAACAAGTAATTTTAAAAATTAAGACTTCTTTTCTTCGTTTAGACTCGATTGACAGAAGGAAAATTGTCTGAATACTGATAAATGTCATTGAATCAAGGGCTGATGGTTTCCCAAATGTTAATTTTTCTGCTGACACTCTTGATGCATGAAGAAAGCCTGCCTAAATATAATGACACAGGAAAACCTCTTAGTTAAATATATTTTCAGTGTGTTCCCACTAGTACTCCTGAGAGTGAGACAGGCATTAGACATTTTAGTGAGATCCAGATCTTTTAGCCTGAGGGAACTAGAATAAACCTCTTCTTACTTTTTCCAACACTGAGGCAGATGGACTGTCTTATCATATTCTTTAGAGGAAAATGAAGTATTTATTCATTATTTCAGATAGTCTGTTTGCAGTGTTCTCCATATTTTTGTTTCATATAACCAATGCTACTACAAAAACCTTTGGTTTTGCTACAGAAATACTTTTTCCACTTTAACTACTGCTGCATTTGACCTGTGCAAGGAAAGTTGTCTCTCTGTTCCAGGTAATTTTTATTAACATTTTCTTAAAAGGTACCAAATATATGATGATCACAGAGACAATTTTACTCCTGGATTTAGACCAGGTATCTTCTGTTTCTAAAGATTTTCTCCATTTGATCTTTAGTAAGCATTTAAGGCTCTTTTTAAAAAGTGTTACCCAAATGTAAACTTATTTCTTTGGGGTTGATCTTGGATAGGGACAGGAGTTAGACTCGAAGATCCCTGTGGATCCCTTCCAGCTCAGCATATCCTATGATTCTGTGAAAAGCAATTGCTTGACCTCTACCAAGGTTCTATTTGTATCAACAATGAAGAAGATGATATCTTTGGAATAAGTAATTTGAGGATTAAATGCTGCATGGAAAATACTTTGATGATTATGTGTCATGTAAGTACAAAATATTATGTTATGTATTTATTTACATGTGTATATACCATTTTCTAGTCTCACTGTAGGAAAACACACTTGCTGATCTAAATGGAGGCTTGGACTCCAGCTGGGTTGTTTCTGGATTTTAGCTGTTCAGACAGAGCTTCCCTCCACAATCATTCTCTATGAGCTTGTGACAGTAAGGTGAGGGACTGTAGAGCAAGCAGAATTTTAATGGCATTCAGAATTAAAGCTCAGTAACATCAAGCAGTCAGGAGCTGCCAGGTCAGCCACATTTCTAAAACAGAACTTGAAAAATATAAATTCAAAGCAGTGAAATTTAAGCATAGAGTTATGTGCTGCAATTTGGAAATAACTCAGGAACTGCCATGTAGCCCAGGAACTAAGTTGTCCAATTAACTACTGCTGCAAAAATGATTCAGGATTCAGTGTAAGCACTCAAAAATAGAGGTTTTTAGGATGCTTATCTGAATCATCACTGAAGTATCTAGCTCTCACACCTTGCTAAGGTTGTAATGAACTTCCTCGCAAACTTTGGGGTTTTTTTTCCTGTTCACGTATAGACAATTTTTTATGATTAGACTTAGCAAACAATAACATTTCATTTGTCAGGTTTATGTCCAGGTCGGGACTGTGCCATGTATATTCAAACTCCTTTCTGTGAAAGGTATGCTGTCTGATGTTTATTCCTTGCCTTTTTGCAACTTCTTATTTCAGCTATATGTTATTTTCAGGATCTTTTACTTATCATATTTATTTTTAACATATTGGGAACTATCTCTTGATCCTTACATACAGGAAACCTAAAGGCACACTCTGACTTAACACTTGCAAGGATTTCAGAAAACTGTGGGGTAGAACAAGTAGGTTGGAAAGTGTGCTTGGTAGATCACAGAAACATCAGACATAATTCTTCAAGTATATAGAGTGAATGATGCTACAATTAAAAAGGCACTGAAAATACCACACACCAGCCTTGTCCTCTGGTTAGTGGTTGGTTCACAGTCCTCCAGGGCAATCTTACTGGCTATTTTATTCTCTTTTTAGTGGCAGCTCCTCTAGTCATCTCTTTCTAATCAAAGTCTAATTGAAATTTAATTCATTCAGATAGGTGTCATTAAAATAGATTAATTAATCTCTTTCAATGCCAGGAAATTAAAATAAATTACAATATTGTATTTTTCTATTTAAAAAAAAAAATCTATTTCTTGCAGAGTGAAGTAACTGCAGTCACAACCAGCTGTTTACATGCTGATATATATATTCACACACACAATATATGTGCACATGCAACACACACGCTCAGAACTGGAAGCAATAATTAATTTTCCTGCAAATGGAAATGTCTGTCTGATGTATAGATAGGTAAAGGCGACAACTGAGAAACATTATTTGCTTTCTTCCTTGCTTCTATATATTTTCTTTCTGAGCTACATTAATCTTAAAAATGTGGGAATGCTAGATGATGGAAAAGGTCCATTCAGCTCAGTATTCCATATCTGACATTGGCAGAAAACAAATTCTTGGGAAAGAGCTTATGCTGGAGTCATCTGATCAGAGCTGCTCCAAGTATCTCCCAGCAATAATTTCTGATAGAATAAACAACAGGTATTAAAACCAGAATTTTTGAAACAGGATTTTAAGATATTTCATGAGCTAAGGAAAAGGTAAATCATACTTCATCTTCTCCCACTACAGTATTACAATTTTTTAGCTGCAGACAAAAATGTTACCATTAGCAGTAATTTCTGAATATTTTATATTGAAAACTTACATAAGGCTGGCGACTCTAAAATATATAGATTGCAATGGCAAATTTTACCATTTTTTTCTAGCAGCGAAATTAGTCTCCATGTACTGCCAAAGGCTAGAAAATTCTGCTCTGTAATTCTACAGAAATATATCCCTTTGCTAAATCTCAGAAAGTAAATCCTAATCTACTGGAATTAAGCTAAATGAACTTTATTGATATTGAGAGGGTTAATCTATTTTGAGCATTGAAATATAGTTGGGAATTTCACTCTGTATTTTATGAGAAAATTTTTAGCAGAAAGTCAGCAAATATTCATACCTATAAATATATTGCAAGGATGCACTTCTATTCAGAGAAGCCTCCTTGGTCTTGAATCAGCAGCGGAGGTAAAATTTTTGCTTTTTTTTTCCGAATTCATTATTAGTTATAGGAATTTTAAATTGAAATCAATAATAAAGTGTCAATGGGGCAATGGCAGAGTCATAAAAATTTTGCTTTCTTGATTGTATGTACAAGTTAGATGAACTTATATTTTGCAATATATCAGTGTAAAAGAAAATCACAATTTAAAATCCTGGCAAGTATAGATAATTGTAAAATCTGTAAAATGTGGAAAAATTACATTAACGGACTTTGTAGTAGGAACAGGTTTGAATGTTTTGCATCACAATCAAGTCTAATACTTCAGATATAGAAGTTCATATTTTACTCATAATTCAACCTTATTTTTTCCTGGCAGAGGTTTTAATATATATACATATGGCTTTCTTCATATGAGAGACCAATCTTCCCTGCCAAAAAATACAAACATCTTCTGGTTGTATTCAGTCTTACATAACAATTTTATGTTTTCATTTACAATGAATGGTGCTTAATATGACCCTAGGAATGGAATTTTAAGCAGAATGTTGTACAGTTTGCTGATGATGTAGGCAGAGTTACTGCTTGATTTCTTTCAAAACGTTTTTTCTTTTAATTTGAAGCTTTTGTTAATGGGTAAACATAGCACGGGATGTGAAAGAGTTACTACTCTGGGGTCTACTGCTGTATTAGATACCCACATTAGAAATCAAATGTTCTCTTCCTAGATGATACATTTCAATATGTTTAATAGATAAAAAATATTTTCCTATTAATTTACCTTAATTTCAGTCCTAACTTTGCTTTAAAAATCAGTCAAAATAGGTATATTAAACAGTGCCTATGTAGATGGGTCCTGTCACATCAAAGTGAAGCACATATTACCTACCATTACTTTAATCTGTTGTTAATGAGTCAAAAATAAAAAAAAAAAAAAGAAAAAAGAAAAAAGAAGCTGTCCTGCAAATATTTATATATTGAAATACAATTATTGTCAGGTATGTAAGAATATGAAAAAGGTAAAATTTAGGACTATTTTTGTAAAAAAAAAAAAGTTATCATTTAGAATGTCATAGTTGTTTCTTCAGGACTCCTATTAGATTCCTTATCTGGAATGATTTTGACAGGAATTTATTAGACAAGAAATCTTTAATCAGTTAATAATCAAGTTGCAGTGACTGGAAGAACTAGTTTAAGATCTAGATTAAATGGATAAGATCTTACATGTCTCCTAATGGAAACAGTCTGATTATACGTTATAGGCCAATCTGATTAAAATACACCAGTGAGTGAACAAGACAAGGACAAATTTTTAAGAAGCTATACTGCTTTCAAATTTTATATCTCTAAATGCACTTTATTTATATCCCTGTATGCTCATATTAAATGTGGAATAGCCAAGTTTGTGTAATCCCTAGGTTTTCATGCATTGCAAAGAAAGATGTTTTAGTTCAAATTGCATTACATTTGCCTCAAGTTACACTGTAGGTTGTGAAGGAGGCAAGTAAAAATTATTTTTTGTGCACTAGTTCCTTTTGGCTGAAAGCTTTTTTGTTTGTTTGATTAGCTCTTTATAACCCTTTGTCTTGTTGTACAGTACCATTTCTGGGCCTCATTATTCAGTGTCCTTGCTCAGACGTAAATTCACAAAGGAGGAAGAAAGATGGAATCTAATAAAGAAATTACAAGAAGCACTACTTTTACATGTAAATACCTACTGAGAAACTTCTCAATCAGAATTTTTTATTCTGTATTTGCCACAATGTAAATGTGGCCAGTAAAACCAAAATAACTTCAAAAGTTTCATCTTAGCCTTGGAAACAATGTGAATCATAATCTTTCAGTTTAAAATGTAACATGTGCCATTCTTTGCCCTGAAATGTTCTTTCTGATTCTATGCAGTTATGTGCTTTAATACATCATACTGTTTCATCATGTTGCACAAAGTATTTTCCTGTGCAGAAAAAATTTTTCAGACTATGCATTCAAGCTTGTTTCATGTTCTTCAAATCCTTTAGCAGCTGTTGGTTCTACATCCAGTAAATACAGTAAATACAAGAAAGTCTGCTACCTTTTTTTTTTTTTTTTTTTTGTCTGGGTGGTAGGGAAGATCAAAGTGATCTTAATTAATTTTAGGTTTCTTTTGTGAACTCAGTTATGTGAACTTCTCACTTGTCCTTAAAGTGAGTCAGTAATCCACTGCAGCCCATCTGCGTTCAAAAACAGCAGCAGTTCCTGCCTCAGGGGCCCTTATGGACAGAAGCCCATGGGGTATTGGCTGCTGCTTCCCATTGTTGTTAAATGAGAAGCAGCTCATCAAGTATCAGTAATCACACGGGGTAGTTTGGAAGAGGTTTCATTCCAGTTTGAAACTTCACTGGATGGGATGCAAATATCTGATAAATTACAAAAACATTTAAAAGTTGAAACAAGGTAGAGGGCAGAGATTTTCCTTTGAGGGAGAGAAAACAAGCTGCTGCTGCTGCTGCTAAAGGAAACTGCCTGTTCAAAAATAGTATTTTAGTTTGTTCTGTCTCATTTAGCTCTTTCATCAAATGCCTTTATGATATCAGACTGTGTTTGCAGGCTTGCCATGCATGGAGTGTGACTGACTGCTATTGTTCTGTTTTAGTAGCCTCACAGTGGTTTACCTTCTGTTCATCTCCTTTCATTCCCACTGCTTGGATTGTGCTACCTTATTTCTTAGGCAGTCAAAAAGCCCTTAACCTGGATTGATTTAAAAGGGTAAAAGTCTGTTTCCCAGGGAGCTTTGCCTCACCCCACCCCTGAAGAGCACAAATAAGTGTTCAATGTGATATTTACAATTTTGTTGTCACTATGATTGCTTCAAGAGTTTTTTCACTTGATACTGTAGGTGTTAATATAAGATAAAAAAAACCCAAAACAAAGCACTTTTGTCCCAGTTAGATTTATACTCAGTTTTTGATCTTATAGAAGTATCAAATCTATAGATCCCTGTCCATAATAACAGCTTCTTTCAGTGAAAGATACTACTGTGTAAGAATTTTTGTAATATGAGCATAGTTTCCTTTAAGTATATTGGTAATGGTAATTCCATTCAATCACCTTATCATTCTCTTAGCCAATAAAATATTATTCCCTGCTATGTTTGTAATACTTTTTCCAAGGCCATTTTTAAAGGTTTGGTTCAGGTGTCCTGTCCGTACCCCTTTTTATCTTTTTTTTTTTTAATAATGGGATTTACTTTACTTCTGATGTAGCAATTTTTTTATTATATTGCAACAAGAGAATATAGGGTGAAGGTATTGGAATGAGTTTTCTTCCATTGCTTTATAAGACTGCTCTACAGCTGAATGTATTTCAAGGCTAGGAAATTATACATTGCCTTGTAGTTCCCCTTTTATTGTATTGATGCCCCCTTGGATGACTTTAAGTCATTTTTCTTGTGGTTTTATATTCTTACTTTTAAAGTTTTCTCTTTGACATATATTAGGTAGGATATATACAATTTCTGCCTTACTTTGGTTCCTTCCTTATAGGTCAGACTGTACAGAATCTCAGTTTGGGTTTTTCTATTCTGAATTCTTCACATTTTGCAAATTTTGAGATGCCCACGGCTCAGCATTATGGAACTAAGCCACAACTCTGCCATTTAAGTAGATCTTAATACATGTCTGGTCGATGATGGATGCACCTCTATTTGCACCTAAAATCATATCAAAGTTATTATTTTTGTTTTTCTTCTTGCTGGCATAGTCTTTGAAATATAGCTGACTTCCTATTAACTCTTACCTCAAGACTTTTACAGTACTTTTGCTTTCTGTATATTTCTGTGTTCCAAAACAGTTTTTTTCCTTACAGTCAACGGTTTGAACTTTTCAGGGTGTACTCTTCCCTTTTTTTCTTCTATCTTTCACCTTTTTTCCTACTTTTTCTTTACCCCATCTAGCCTCTTCCTGCTAGATAAGTCCCCAAAAGAGGAAAACCATCAGTTTTTCAGCATGGTAAAAGCAGTTAGTGTGAAGAAGAGACAGACTGCAAATATTCAACCGAGCCTAGTCTAAAACACCTTGTTTGTCTCTATTTGTATCTAGTCTCCTAAGGCAAGAAAGCACAAAAATATTGTATTAAGTTTTCCAGACCCATATCCATAAAACAATCCCCCCAAGGGTTTAGTACTTGCTGACAGTGTAGTTCTGAATTTATCACCACATCATGTATGAGTACACTGAAGCAGGAGCAAAAGAGGATGATGGTGTAGGGCTGGGCTGCCCAAGAGTGGAACCACCTGTATTTTAACCCTTGTCACCTGAAGATCCTCAGGTTGGCTCAGTAAGCACTCACAAATGCCAGCATGAATTTTGTCTCAGGCAACCTTATAGAAGTGGTTGTAACTTCCTTGTGAGCAAAGTCTGGTGTGAAAGGAGAAGATGGGGACCTTCCTTTTTTCACCACAAAGGCACTTCATCATATTTTTCTTTACTTTCATTCCGGCTATTGATTTTTTGTTCCAGGAGCTGAATGCGAAAAAGCTACCAACTGAGATGCCAATTTGTAGATTCATCAATCTAACCTTAAGTGTTGAAGTTATTTTTATATCAGGCAATCATCTTCCAAAAAGTTTACCTGTGTGTTCAAGCACATCCTAGGGATCATCAGTAGAATTTGACATGAGATCAGGCTTACTGCTGCGTGTTGAGATGGTTTCATTAATTCTTTGTCATTTCTTGTTGTTTATGTTCATGCTCAACAAGGATATATTTGTTCTTGCCCCTGTAATCTGTAGAAAGGTTTATGGCATTATATCTAATACCTCTCTGAATACCCACTACAGCAGAGCCTCAACTTCCCTTTTATAGGATGTTCTTGTATATTAATTGAAAATAATCTTTGCTTTAATTGTGGTCTTGTTATTATTTCCATATTTTTTTCATTGGTGATTCTTCTATTTTATCAGAGAAAGCCTAAAATTTGCAGGATACTCTTTGTCTTCTTTTATAACACATGTAGTCATAACAGCAAGTTGCATAAATGGCATCTAGATTTTTACAGGTGATTTCATGTGTACATATAAGTGTGTGCAGATCTATATAATGCATTTTATTCATAAAAAAAACCATACCTTGCAACTGTCAATGATGTGATTTAGCACCTGCATACAGAAACATCAGAAGTAACTGCAATGTGGTAACACTACAAATTATGGCACACTCTTAATAGTCAAGTTTTACTTGATTTAAAAAAAAAACACAATTGCTAATTATTCGGTAAAATTATTGTCCAACTGACTTAATATTTTTTTCTATTTAGAGGAAAATTCTGCTAATAATCTTCTGAAAGTTCTGTTTTCTTAAAATTTTATCATAAATGGATAATTTTGATTACCTAATTTCTGCCTAGTACAATATTCTTTTTTTTCCCCCATGATGATAATCTTAATTGGCACTGTCATGTCATTTCCTCTTTTATTCTGCACTGACTACATAGGTTTTATTTTACTTCAGATGTCTGAGCAATTCCTATAGGACCCACTGCAAGATCAATTACAATAAGCAGATGGACTGTGATATTTTCTGCTTTGAAACTTATGTTTAGTTTTCAATAGGGAAAAAAAAACAACAAAATGCAGACTGGTCAAGATTGTATCACCAGATAATCTAACCTCAAGTTTTGACATTAACTTCTCCTCTAAAGATCAAAGAGATCAGTTTTCTTAATGGTCAAAGGTTTCAGACATCCTTGGCAGATAGCACAGGACTGGTAGGACATCTCCTGGACTATCACCAGCTTTTTGGTGAAAAGATTGAGAATAGATGGCAGGGATAGTCTTTTTATCTGAAAATCATCATAGGTAGCCTCATAAGGATATGATTTTCAAGTGACTTTTGTTATACTTATCCTCACCTTGAATTCTGGGTCCAGTTCTGGGTTAGCAAGTACAAGAGAGAGTCCAATAAATGGTCACAAAAATTATTTGAGGTCATCTCTCCTATAAAAGAGGGCATCTATCTCCTTAGCTGAGAGTGCTGGGATGGTTCATCCTGGAGATATCAGGGAGATGTTCACACACAACTGAAGGGAAGGTGTAAAGTACATCCAGATCCAGACACTGTTCAGTGTCCAAGGATGGGAAGAAATGGGCAAAAAGTAAAACACAGGGTCTTCTGTCTGAACACTGGGAAGCAGTTGTTAGCTGTGAGGGTGACTGAGCACAGGTAAAGGTTGCTCAGAAGTATTTTAGTCCCTTTTTGGAAATATTCAAAAGCAGTCTGAACATGTTCCTCATCAAGCTGGTCTAAATGGCCCTGCTTCAGCTGGGCTATTGCACCAGATGCTCTCCCAAAGGTCCCTTCCCACCTCAACCCATTCTCCTGTGTTTATTTTTTGCCTTGTATAAAGGTAGAGAGTCGGACAATAAATATGGTAAAATCACTTTTTCAAAACATGTATGCTTAAATAATAAATTTTAAACATACTCAAAATTTTTGTAAATATTACAGATTGTTACTCTAGAGTTATTATCATCTAGTTCTAAATTAGGCATCTATTCTAAATCAGCTGCTTAGTCTCTCTAATCGAAGAAGAATGGAGAGAAATGAGGACTGTCAGAGGATGACTTAAATAAGTTTTTGTAGAATACATTGAATTGCTCCCTGAAAGTGTTTACCCTGGAAGTGACTGACCGTACAGAAAGAGTAGAAGACAAACTTAATCAGAGATGAATGGAGTGGAATATACTTGGAAAAACTGTGATTAAAGTTAATTTGATTTGCTAGAATTTTTTTTTCATTTAGTTAGCTTCTTGGCCTTTCAGAAATAGGAATACTTTCTTTGGAAAAAATCTACCATCTATGGAGCGTCACACATTAATATCTCTTTTTAAATGTTCTTGATTTTCATTAAAACTAACAACTCTATAAAATAATCTGTGTATTGCTCATAGCTGAATTTCTCATTATTGAATGCAAGTGATTTTTCTATTCTATCTTCTATCTTCTCATGATAAAAGTTATATCATTTATATCACAGTCCATAAACAATTTTTCATGGTCCTAGTAATACGTCACTTAATTTCCAACGTCAGAACTGACATGATTGAATCTTACTATCTGTAAGACTTCTTTTTGCCTTCTGTGGCTCTTTGAGGTAAGAGGAGAAGTACATGGCATTTTGCCAGTGAGTCCTAGAGCAATAGTTTCAGAACTCTGAGTAGCTGATCAGAGTGGGACAATGCAGAAGTGGTCATTATGAGGGTCGAATATTGAAAAGAAGGGGTCAGTTCTCTATCTAGGCATCCCTTGGAGGAGTGGTGGTGTAAGCAAGATTTTTACTGCACTTGTTGACAGTACCCATCAGGTGTTTCATCTCTCTACCTTATCCTCAGCAGGTTTCAGGACTGGCTAAACTGTAAGGTGTCTCTGACCGTGTTCTCTTCACTGTCCCACTATTTATGTAGAAAATAATACTCCTTCCCAGCATGAATGCAATCTTCCTTGGAGACATTGGCATTTGCTGTTTATCATTGCAAACTACTAGTTTAGCCTGTGATCACAGCAAATTTTTGAATTAAATCCCAGATATGGATATTATTCAATATTACTCAAGTGATAACTGTCAGCGATTGAATCACAGACCCAGACCAGCAGGGGATCTGAATCATTTATTCAATGAAATGAGCTGGTTTTATACACATTTCCAAGGCACAGTACCTCCTTATGTGGCATGAATTATCCCATGCTGCCACATCAGCAACACTTTCTCAATGTCCTTCTCTGGGGCAGTCGCTGCTCCCCCGTCCGTCAGCTCCCGGCAGGCTCCTCTCCGTAGGGGTCTGCCCTGTGACACCTCCTCCCCCAGAGCCCGGTGGAGACAAGCCTCTGTGTGCTGCCATGTGCTCCTTTGTGCTGCCATGGGCTCCTTTGTGCTGCCAGGGGCCTCTGCAGGCAGCTTTTACAGCTCACAAATTTTCCATAATATCTTGATGTCACTCAACATCTAATTCTGACTGTAACTTAAATTATCTTAACTTGGATTTTAATTCCTCATTCTTCTGGTAGTAATGTATTTTTCAAGATATACAACAGACAACTGGTCCAAAATAGCCAGCTGATCTCTTTTCTATCAACCCTAATATGTATTTACAGAATTCAGAGAATTATACCTGAGTAGGTACTATCCAGTTTAAGACTGCAGTAGAAATTAAAAAATTGCCTTGAAGTAATTTGTTCTTGTGGACATTCACAGGCTAGGGCAATTATGATGTAAGTTTATCATATGGTGGTAGAAAAAAGCACAAAAAAATCATGAATTCATGTATAGTTCAATAGCATCTCAATCTAGCGAAGAGAATGGAAATTATAAGTTTTCAGCATTACAACAGCGCTATAGGTTCGTAATTTTCCTATTTATTTAAGAGGAAAGATGAGGGATTGAAACACACTATGTGCACCTCAGTCTTATTTTTATTCCATCTTTTATTTCCAATTTATCAGTCTTGTAAATTAGAAATGTTAGTATTTGTGAAATCATATAAGTTTTGTACTGCAGAAGAAATTGATTTCTTACATTTCTTGGAGAAATACCAGTTAAACCTTATTTCTTCTGCAGATGCTTGATAATTATCTTTCCTTGATGCTCAAGACCACAAACTCTGCTTTGGAATGCAGGATGAGATGCAAAAACTGCCTGATGAATTCAGGAAGCTGCTAGGGATTAAAGAAAAACAAGAACAAAGAAGAATGGGTAGCAAGAGAATTTGGAAAGCAAGAAAAAACCAGGAGAGATAATGGCCATGCATTCTGTCCCAATCAGGGCATTGATCTCCTCTGGCCATCTGCAGCTCCAAAATCTCAGCAAGCACAATTGATGACCTTACACCAGTGGTTGCCTCTCTTCAAGGATGAATCTTGTCATATCAGCTGCTTTATGGCTTTCCTGCAAAACTCTTCAGAGTGCTTTTCCAAATTATCTATCTGGCCCATGGCTGGAGGGATGCATTAAATGATATTTTAAGGTGTTTTCCAACACACATCCATCTATGATAAGGATTCTGTGAACTAGCCACTTTTCCACCAGCACTTTACTGGCACATCCTCAAGTGTGTGGAGTTTTCCAGAGCTCTGGCAACTGTGGTAACAAAACCTTCTCTCTCAGTCGCTATGCAACAGACACGAGGCAAAATACAGACAGATCAATAACATTTCCTCTGGTTTTATTTTAAACTTTGATTTCACAGTTCTCTCTCTTTCCAGATTAAATCTAGCATATTGGTAGCTAACATGAAAAATTTGTTTTCTTCCTTTTGGTTTTTGGGAGGGGTTTTTTCCCCTCTTCTCAGTTTTCTCTCTATTTATATTTATGATCTTAGTAAAGCTTTGTTTTGTTTAAGTCTTTTCTGCCGTCCACTCTATTTTGAGGAAATGAGAAATCATAGATATACCAAAAATATCTTATAAGCACAAAGAAACAGAGAGAAATTGCCACAGTACAATAGGTATGCCATGGTGTGGGACGAGCAATCAGAGACAGTTGCATTTGATTATGTAATTGCCTGAGCAAGAAATCATCTCTCACATAGCACAACTCATAAAACTGACCAGGCAAAATTATGCACCTTGCCCTAACTAGAAGTCCTCTAAGTAAATAAAATGAAAATGAGAAATCCTAGGTAAGTTAGGTACTTTGAGTGTCCAATCAATATTTTACAAAAGGCATGATGTGCCACGTATGAAATCATATGCAGCACTGCTTAGTGATCTTGCATTCTTGAATCCAAGGACTCTGCAGCATTTGAATGCTCCTGTGCATAAATACTTAAATCAGTGAGAAGACTCAGATCCAACAGATCTTTGCTCTGACCAGCTAAACAGATCCTTAGTAAAAAGGCTACCTGAGAAATTTGGAAGTGATAAGAAGTCTTAACGTCACACAACAATGTAGGGAAGTAAAGAGTGGATTTAGATAACCTGAGTTAGTTAAAAGACAACTCATGATGGCTGTAGGAATGGTAGGTGCATGTGAAGTGGTAATGAGCACATAGCAGTGCTGATGCCTGCTTGGTCTGTAATCCCTACTAAAAATCCTTTCTTACGTCTGCGTCTAGAAAACAGTACAAGTCAGAAAAGCCTTTCCTTTTTTTTTTCCCCAAAGCAAAACAATATTTATTTATCCCAGTAAGAAAGTAATCAGATAGAAAAGTTAAAATAATTAGGTTTTTTAACCTCAGTCTTCCCTAAACCTCGTTTTTTTCTGGAACATAATGTTAAATTTGGCTCTTCTAAGCAAATTGAGTTGTGGTCTGGAGGAGACAAAATACTTTTCTTTCATACCTGTTTGTCTTGGATGGGATGACACATTTCGCTTGTAAGAGAGAAGTAGCAATACATTTATAGGTATAAACTTATTGCTGTAAGCCATATAAAAAAGTTTAATAGTTAATGTTTAATAGTTTAATGTGACAGTGGTTTAGCAATATCCAAGGACAGAGACCAATGCCTTTGCCACCATGTCTTTTGAAGAAAATGGTTCCTCTCCTGTAGCAGTCAAGTTTCAGGCAGCCTCTATAAACAGTCACACTCCTTTTGTTGTCACAACTCCAGGTTGCCCTTCCTCTTTCTCCTCACTCTGAAAAATACCTGGCACTTCTGTGAGATTGGTGATCACCACACAAACCAATTCTCTTTTATTCTCTGGGCATGGGGTATTTTGTTGGTTGGTATGCTATTGGTAACCACAATTTAATTATGCTAGAGGACTTCTTGATTTAACTCCAGAAAGTCAAATGAAAGAATAGCCAGCAGGTAATGTGAACATTAATTAAAAAACTAATATAAGTTACTCTCATTCTCCACATCAACAATATAATTTAAAAACATCATAAATGACTATAGACCCTCTGAGCATAGTAAGAGATCATGCATTGTTCTCTCATTTATTCCCCTGATCAGGAATGATAGCCATATGGCAATAATTTATTATAATATTATTACTACTACCACTCTTATTATTTATTTAAAAGTCTTGAGGGGGAAATGCATTTTATTTTGAAATTATTAAACTTCACCATTATAATGAGATGTGAAGAAATCAAGCTTGTGGATGTTTTTTATGGGTTTGGTTTGTTGGTTTGTTGTTTTTTCCCCGCTGCTTCCATTCTTTGGGACTGGCAGTATAAATTATTCTTGAGGAAAAAAAATAAAATAGTAACAGAGAAAGCAATAGCCTACAGGTGCTTGGGACTGAAATATCCTGGTCTTTGATGATAAAGCCCTGGTCCTCGTCTATAATCTACTATTTATATACAGGGATGATATTGTCCAGAAAACCAAGATCACTTTCCCTTATGTTTCCCTCTTCTATAATTTATGTGAAATTTCGCTTTGAAAAATCTTTTGGGTTTGGGACTCTTTTTTATTGGATTTTGAAATTTATTTTTTATTTTAATAGGAATCTCAGCCTTATTTACTAGTTCAATTCACCCTTCAAGTCGTGGTTGTTTGGTTTGGGGTTGGATTTGTTTTGTTGTTTGTTTTTTATTTTGTGAGGGGATTTTATTTTGTTTTGTTTTGTTTTGATTGTTTGTTTGTTTGTTTTTCTGGCTAATTCAGTGTCCAACAAATCTCTCTTTGATATCCAAGGCTGCTACTGATGGAAGATTTTTCTCACCTATTATTGATCTGATAAACCCATGGATATGAATAAATATAAAAGCCATTGGGGTTTAAAAAAAAGATATGTTTTTTGGTAGGCATGCTCTGTCACTTTTGTGTGCATACACTTTTGTTCCATTTCAATGATGTCATTGAGTTTTAACTAGGTTCTACATTAAATCTGCTTTTTGTCTAAGAACTGGTAGATAGTTAACAACAACCATTGTTGAAGTTAGATGTTATCTAACAATACCTAAAGTTAAACCTCCTGTTGTTTCATTATCTTTCTTTTACTCATTTACTCAAATCCATTATTATAGCTAGCTAAGAAAAAGAGCCAAATCATTGCCAATCTTCTGGCTTTTGAGCACCTTTCTGCAGGACTAATATTTAACCCCTAGCTAGCATCATTACACATTTACAGCTGAACTGGCTAGGGTTGAGTATTTTTAAGTTTAAAAGCTCTAATTGGCCTGATTTATTTAATTTTTTTCCTGTCTCTTACATTTCCTCATTCATGTAAGTTAGAAATTATGTTTAGTATCAAGACAGAGATAAAGGATCTGTAAAGCTTTTTATGAACAACATTTGTGTGAATCTCTTCCATGGGGTGCTTTGAAAATACAGCCAATGAAGCTGGTCAATTTTATTTGAAATATTCTCACTGCTGATTTTCATGTCCATTTACTGTTGAATAGTGTTCTTACCAATGGAGATGAAGAGAAGAATGCTAATCTTTATTCATAAGGCCAATAAATTTTTTCAAAGCACACATCTGCTATAGGCTGAAATGGCTATGAATGAGATGAATTGTGA
Organism: Lanius collurio; assembly: GCA_020086605.1. Classification (NCBI taxonomy): domain Eukaryota; kingdom Metazoa; phylum Chordata; class Aves; order Passeriformes; family Laniidae; genus Lanius; species Lanius collurio. Next base: position 9,751,223 of record JACBWW010000003.1, read on the forward strand.
CTTTATTTAGATATCCAGTGATACTTATTTGGGAAAATAGGTACAAGCTTTTCTTTGTTTTAGTCATTATTTTGGTCTTTGATGTATTTTATGGTATAGAAGGTGAAATGCTAAACAAATGAAACCATACATGGGTGATTTTTATAATAACGTATGCTCAAAAAAGAAATGAAATAAAAATGTCCATTACACACTTTGATATTTTCAACTAATTTTTACCTAGGTTGTGTTTCAAAGCTTATGCAAATTTGTCTGCACAATGCAGCAAATAAATTAAGGAATTTAGGCTTGATATTAACTCTCCCAGAAGGGTGAGTACTTTAATACCCTTAAATACCATTTAATATAATTTAATACTTTTGTGATACTTTAAAATAGTTCTATTTTTCTTGAAATTGGTTGCAGTATATGAATTTGGACTTACACCTTTTGATGGCTGTTCCATGGTGTTTGAGCAATACCAGACTCTTTAGGCCTCTATGTGTTGGCAGTGGCACTAATTAACAACGTGGTTGCCAACATGCTCAATACAAAGACAAAGCAAAAAATTACCTTGCAATTGTTTTAACTGATAACTCCTTAAAAAGTGCATGCACAGCAGAGATTTGTAGCTTCTTGGTGATCTTCCCCTATATGGGGGACAAACATACTTGGTGCAATCAAGGAACACAAGATCTTGGTTATCAAATCAAGCATGACTGTAGTCCTATAAAACACATGATTCAGTTCTTCTCAGCAACAATAATGCTTACAAAGCATACAGGAAAATACCCAAGTGTGTGATACCTGTGTACACCCTTTGTTTTGCTCTTAGTTTGCAACTAAAACAGAGAGCAGATAAAAAGCTTGTATGAAAGATTTATATAAATAAACATATTTTCTATAATAATTCTGAGTAATAGTTGCTTCTGTGACAATGAATGGTTATTTCTGTCTCCCTCCTTTTATAATTATTTTCATTTGTGTGTAAAATCATCTCTTATGCAGACTGAAAATTCATAGCAGACTAGCAACATCAAGCCTTTTGAAGAAAAATCCTCATCTTACAATAACACGGTTAATTTCAAGATGTACTCCTTCTTAATTTTAGTTAATAAGGACTAATGGCATCTCCCCCAAAAAAGATGTATTCTGTCAATATGCTTTTAGAAATATTTGTTGTATTTCTTCAGGACTACAGAAACAGTGCTCAACCACAAAGATTTCCCCAGTCACAGTAAGATTTAGGGCAAGGACAGGATTTTTATGAACACACAAGCAGACACAGGGATAAAGTTGTGCCTTATTCTGTATTATCCTTTTGTATTATCTTTTCTAGCTGATTCTTTTACCAGTTGCTACAGTTGCTTTTTCCAGGAAAGAATATCTTTATCTGTACTTGATCACAGACACTTTTTTTTTTTTTTGCAGGAACCACAGATATTGTGAAGAAGATAGTATGAATAAGAAGACTAGGGAAAAAAAAAAAAAAAAAAAAAAAGAGAAGACAGCCATTTATAGCTCAGACTTTAAGTGCAAAATAAGATTCTTTTAATCCTTCCTGGATCTGCTAAATTATTCCTATATGTTGTTGAAAAAAATTGTCATAATGCCTATGCACAACAGGGCTAATTTAGTCTGTCATTCCCGAAGTTTTAAATGCTTGATTTCTCAACATTTATGTTCTTTTAAAGTCTTTTGTATGCAGTATACATATATACTGTTACCATTTACTATTAAAAATTGATAAAGCACTAGCTTTTAATGATATGCGTGCTTAACTATGAATCCCTAATGTTCCTGATATAATTTTTAAATGGGAATCTGCATTCTGTAATGTCATTCTTTAATCACCTAATATTAACAAGGGTCCTCCCTTTTTTAACAATTGCAAGTGTGGGTCATTAGGCTCTAAAATATGTCTGACTATAATTGCAAGATTTTTGTCCTCAGGAGCCACAATCCTAACTGAATAGTTCATCTTATGTATCAGTTGCAGCTTTTTGGCCTGACAGAGTTGTGACTGCCTTGGTGCAAGAAGTAGTGACACAGCTTGCTATTCATTGCAGGAACGGACCTGTTACTGAGTTAACACCTATGCACTGCCCTTGTGAAAGGAGATTTTAATTTTCCATTAATACAATCTGCAAGGTGCAGATGGTACCAAATAAAACATAATGAATTAGACTGATACCTTGATACTTGCAGGGTTAAAATATGGACAGACAAGCAATGAATAAGAATGAACACAACATAAGATTTTATGTGCTGTTTGAGGAGTATAAAATCTCCAGAGGTGCTCTGTTGCAGAGCCATATGTTGTTTTCTCTCTTAAGGCTTGTGAAAGTTTAAAAGATTAATAAGATTACTAATATTAAAGTCTAAGCCCAGAAATCTCCTGTGAATCTTAAGAGAAAGAAATGATAGACAAATATGGGGAAAATATAAGATGGGTGCTGGGGGGTAGGGGATGGAGCATAGGAAGGAAACATCAGGCTTTGTGCTAGCTTTAAAAAGAATTTCAGTATTTGCCAATAAAGTTGACTCCTATCCGCACTAGATTTTTCAACTTTATCTGCTTCTATTACTCCAAAATAGGTCTTACTGAGGTTACTAAATAGTGAAATGAGTTTAAAAAAAGAAGCTGGTTTTTTTTTTCCTTTTCTGTAATATTTGAAACTGTTAAAGACACCATGAAGAATTTTGACAATAAGCAAATACATTTAGGATGAAAAAGTAGCTCAGTTAAAAGCTTTTTGTCATTGAGACCTGTATCATGGAACTAGGCTCTATGTTAATATTCCTGTCATCTTGGTTTAGAAGCCCATTTTAGCAAAATCTGTAAAACAGACACTTATCTCCCTTAAAAAAGGAGTAAGACCCCTGAAGGCCTGTAGAAATCAATGTCAACACAAATTCTCCTATAAGTACTCTCATTCAGTACTACAATGCTGAGATTTTCAAGGATTAAAATAATCATTGTGGAGATTATAGTATTGCACTGCCAGAGAAACTGAGCTACTAGGTTACTTTTTCCCTGTTAAGATTTTTTTGTTTTGTTTTTCAGTGAAGGCATCTGGATTTTTGGCCATTTCCCCAGACTAGCACAGCAGCAAGTTACCTCTGTTTCTGTCATATGAGAAAGCTACAGATGGGCTGGTTTGTCCTCCTTGGGCATCATTTTAAGAGTAAAAATCGGAGTCCTCCTTTACTTTGTGACAATCTGATTGCTTTTCACTACCCTCCTAATTTTTTATGTGATTAACAAGAATCATGGCGAGGATTTTTGTCTTTTAATCAACCCCTAAAGCTGTTGTATACACAGTCTAAAACTCTTTGATTTGAAATGCCAGTTCTCTTTCCAAAATAGACTGAAAAATAGACTCCATGCTTAAATGTTATATGTTTCCATGTCTGCAATATATTCTCTTCCCCAGCAAAGCTCCTGCTAGGAAACTGTTTAATCGAGTGGCAATAGGAAAGATTTTGTATTGTCAATAATTTTATACTAAGTATATATGCACACTACATATAGTATACTATTATTAGTGTTGCTAATAAAAGCATCTCAGGTAAGTGAGATAATGATATCATTCTAGGTAAGCAAACAAAAAATATTTTAATAGGAAAACCTGATAAGAATGTCCCCAATTCTGAAGTCTGTTCCACATAGGCAGGCTACTGTGCTAACAAAGTGGACTTTCACAGTGTCCTTGCCAAAGGAGGAGAATGTCACTTGCATGGAACAAAAGGAGAGGGTTGGAGACCAAGACTGTGTTCTTTGTGGCAGCAATGGCCTCCACAGTGAAACTGCAAATGCATCGCAGCAGAACAAGTATCTTGCCTAAAATGTCAGCCCCTTTATATAAACTCTTCAATCCCTGTAAGTAGATATATTTGTTAAAATATAATTTGTATGTATAACTTATGAATGTTTGGGACTATCTTATTTATATAGATAAATTTATCTCCGTTGGCTTCTAAATCTTTACTAGTTAAGCTTCATCAAGTCTCTGACTGTGAAAGAGCTTCTAGACTAAAGACTAAAACTTTCCTGTTTCAGTCATTATCTTTCAATTAATACATGAGATTATTAGAAACAAATCAAACAGGAGAAGGGCTGAAAAAAAGGGATTCCATATTTGGTGAGATTTCATTAGAAAAAAGAATTCAAGCAATTTTAATTAACATCACATGAGTGCCAGTCCTTTTCTACTTTTGCATATATTGTACTTTTATTTTTGTAGTGATAGAATGAATGTACATATGTGCAGGAGGATTTACACAAATATTTTCATGTAAATCAATATGAAAATTTAGTTTTGGTCAGGACAACAAAAAACAAAGTTCCTATTTCCACATAATTTAGATTTTGGTGACTATTTTTATGAAGTCATCATAATTTTTTTTTTTTTTTGATATCTGAATAGTCTATATGAAAAATCTACTTTATCCCTTTCAGCAGAAAGACTTTGAAAAATTAATATTGTCTATTCAGAATATATTATTTATACAAAATAGAGTATTAAAACCTACAGAATATCTCCTCAGCTGCTCTAGATTACTGTTTTGTGAATAGGATTGGATTCCTGACACTTAAATCTGTATTTTTATTTGGTAATCTATAAAATTTTGTTTTCTTTGATAATTCTCATTAAATAAGCAGTGTAGAACTAAATACTAAAAGCATTGCATTATTGCTTGCATTCAGTGTTGCTGATGCTAAATTCATGGAGAAAAGCTGTTGGCATATTGAAAGGTAGAGTTTTCATCCCTCAAGGAACTTGAAAATTTCACTGACAGAAAACTTCATGGATATTAGTAAGGAGAAATGCAAAGTGGAAACAAGCAGCCTCCACATGGGCTGGGAGGCCTCCCTGCTGCAGAGCCCTGAGAGCCATGGTGGATTACAAGATTGCATCACTGGAGATCTTCTCTACAAGACAAAATCATGACTAAATCAATGCATTTTTGGTTATACTGGTTTGATCTAGAGCTTGCATTAAATAAACTTCAGAAGTCCTATGATCATTAACATTTCATGGGGCAGAAGAAAGGAGATAGAAGCAGTATCTAGTTTAAATATCATAAGATGATGTTCTCTTAGCAGTGGATAGCTGAGTAGTTTACCATTCTTCCTGAACACAATGGCCAGTTTGAAGTTCTGTTAGAGAGCAATATTACTCTAATGGACAATTTCCATTAGTTATTTTGAATGTGTTCAAGCCAAATAAAAATCTGAAATTACTTTAATTAACATGGTAGTAACATATTCTCGAAAGACCACACTACCTATGACGCTCTTGAACAGATGCAAGTTAATAAAATACTTTGATAAATCCCTTTTCACACTATTGTAGTCTGTAGACTTTGCATTGCTGAAGTTTATTAGTCTGCAATAAAAACCTACGAAATAAAATTTCCCTACTTGGCTACAAAAGCCATATATGCTTCAACAGTTTCTCACTTAAGAGCTTTCATGGTATCTGTGATTTATGCAACAGGAAAAAGACCAAAAAGTCAGATGCTTAAATGACGTTGTTGTGTTTTTTAACACTGAATACATTTGTTTCACATTTTAGTAAAATGTAAAATATGGTGCTGCAGTCCAAAAATTGTCCAGGGAAGAGTACTTTGTGTTACATCAGTTTATTCTGGAGTATTAAATATTCTAATTTGAATTAATAGACTCGTAGAATCATTGAGGTTGGGAAAAACCCTGTAAGATCTTTGCAACCAACCTCCTACACCATGTCCTTAAGAGCCACAACTCATCTTTTAAATACATCCAGGAATGATGGCTCCACTGTTTCTCTGGGCACCCTGTTCCAAAGCTTAACACCCCTCCCTGTGAAGAAATCTTTCCTAATACCCAATCTAAACAACCCCAGATTCCTCCGTTGCTACTCATAAGACTTGTGCTCCAAACACTTCACCAGATTTGTTGCCTTTTCCTGGATGTGCTCCAGCACTTCACTGTCCTTGTTGTAGTGTGGGGCCCAAAAATTACCACAGGATTTGACCTCCCATCTGGCACCATAGTCTTATGTGTGTCTAAGAGTGTAATAGGTCACTGACCGTCTCCCTTTCAATAATCAGGAGCTCATTCTGCTTCCAGATCCTGTTTTGCTCATTCAAGGTATGTGTTAAAAACACCTGTCTCATTGTCTGAGCTGTCTCATTGTTTGCTTGGTTTTTAAAAGTGTTGCAAAGCTGAGAAAGAGATAATAAAAAGTGCAATAAACTGAATTTTAAATTTCCATCTGTTTTGTGGCAAGGTGAACTAATTTTACGCTATTATCTTTCAATCATTATATCTTTCAATTAAATCACAGATACACCAGCAGTGTTGAAATGTCTTTTGGGATATTAACTTTATACAGTATATGAACATTACTGCTAATTCTGTCTTAATACCAAGTTACTAAAAATATATGGCTTCTGACATTGTGTGTGCATCTAACTGTTCTGTTCTAAAAAAGATTTAAAAATTGCCTTCATAAAGGGATTTACTGAGTGGTCAAATCCAAAGAACATTGCTGGGATTTATATTTGTTGCAGATTTAAATTAATATTTTACTTAGTGTTTTCTTTCTTGGTGATGTATATTTTATTCTGTCTCTTCAAATAATTGGAATAATGTAGGGACCTTGTCTTCATAATTGCAGCCTATTAGAAATTTTTCTTTACTGTAAAAAGTGTTCTATCTGCTACAAATAAGTCAAATAGGACTGAGGTTGTACAAAGGGATATTTCGCTTTTCAGCTTTTGAATGGAACTGTTACTGCTACCAATTGTTACTGTTACTGCTTCTCTTTTTGTTAACAGCAAAGACTCAGATGAGTGTCTACAGTGGTTTAGCCAAAGATGGAAACCTCATATCATGCAGCCAGTTTGTCCCCGGTCATCTTCCCTCCTCCCCACCCTATGACCAGGAACAGAATTGGAAAGAAAAGGCAAACTTCAGAGCTTGAGAGATTGGGTTAAATAGTTGAAAAAAATGAAAGTATAGTATTCCTGCTGCTAATACTACTGCTACTGCTACTAATGTTTATAGTTATGGTAATGAAAAGGAGGAGAGGAATAACAGCCAAGAGAATCAACTGGCACCCAACAGAATTGTTCTCACTACCTGCTGACTAATGCCCAGCCCCTTCCCAAACAGTGATCAGCCCCTTCCAGCCAACTCTCCCAGTTTATATAAAAAGGATGGTGCTCTGTGGTGTGGGGTATCCCTCTGGCCAGTCGGGGTCAGCTGCCCTCATGATGCTTCCCCACAACTTCTAGTGCGTCTGCTTGCTGGCGGAACATGGGACACTGAAAAGTCCTTGAAGTAAGCACTGCTTAACAACTAAAATAACAGTGCATTGCCAACATTATTCTCATATTAAATCCAAAATACAGCGCTGTGCCTGCTACGTGGGAAAATTAACTATATCCCAGCCAAAACCAGGACAGCGTCTCATGATGTCAAGTTGTCCAGCACTGAAAAGGCTCTTTCCAGTGTTGCAGATCAAATGGAGACTATAAAGAGAATTTTTTCGTAAACACTCTTACTTAAAAGTCTAAATTCTGGATTAAATTGATTAGTCCATGCTGTTATTGAAAATTTAATTCCAAGAGGTGTTCAGCAATCTCCTTTAATAATCTTTTTTTGACTATAAACTGACATTTTGCATCTAACTTTTTTTCTTAGATAAGTATAAAGATGTCTTATACATATTACAGATATACTCGAAAAGAAATGTTTTCTGGTCACACAAACACTGTCATGTGAAAACATTTTTGCCTGAACATTGTCATGGAGTCATTTGTCAAGCATGAGACTGTAATTATAATGTTACAAAGCTGTGCATACATTGTAACAGCTGTTAACATTTTCATAATTGACATCCTGTTATTCAGGTGAAAGATCAGTAGAAAAAAACCTTTTTTTTTTCCTAGTATCTACTCTGGTAGATATTCAAAGGCTGTTAGACTCTTCTAATTTGGGGAATGATCTCTAATGATAAAAAGCAGCTAACTGGGAATTGTGACTAAAGGTGTAAGTGCAGCTTACACATTGGATAGCACTAGAGCAGCTCCAAACAAAGGCCAGAAGTGAGACATCACGACTGAAAATGTGAAAAACAACGTTTAGCTGTCCTGTTTATCATATAGTTATATTTGTTTATGAAGCTGTGTCTAATCCTAACTGCTATTCAAACAACCACTGCCTAGATTCCCATCCCTTTCTGTTAAGGAAATTATTTTCTTGACTGGTGATTAGACATTGCATACGTGCAACATTTCTCTCTTTTCTCTGATCCACACAATTCTACAGCAGTTTTTGTTAATGGAAAGCTGTTAAGGCAACAGACACGTGACTGAACCAGATGGATTCTGGCCATCTCTCTTTGCTGGCTGCTATACAAGTCTTATTTGCAGCGGTACTTTCTCCTGGTGCCTTGTCCTTGAGTGCTGATGGTTGGAGGTGGCCAACAGGAGACTTGAATCACTTCATCTTCCCTTTTTTCCTACTGAGAGATTGAGCTAGGTAGTTCACAGGACCTTCAGAAGTGGGCTGTCTTGAAGAGAAGTTTGTGGTACTTCTTTCTGGCTTCTTCCTTTCAAACTGAGAGTCTTTCCAGTGAATTATTTAAACTGACACAAATTTATTTTTTAAAAGGGAATAAAAATACTTCTACTTATATATCTGCTCCATGTTTCTCTTTTCTTCGAGGCATTTGATTTTGGCCACTTTCAGAGATGATGTACTGGGATGAATGGACCTCTGCTCTGACCCACAGAAGTTTTTCTACTGTTCTTAGTGAAACACCAGCAGCAGAATCAGCTTTTAAAAATAGTAAAAAAAACCCAAAAACCCAAACAAAAAAAAAACAAAAAGAAGAGAGATTTCATTTTAGACAAGTTTCACTGTTACTGCACAGACACAACAAAACATTGTGTAAACTTCCTGGTTAGATGGTTTGCTTTAGATTTATTTGGGGGGAAATGGTGTGAATTAGGTGCATGGCAGAGGCTTACTAATGTTAGACTTTGTCCGAATAACAATATTACAATCTTTGTGTGGTCTTAGGTTTGTGCAGTACACCTTGTAATTGATTTGAAATATAAAATTTGCTACACTGTAAATTTCTAGGTACTCTCAGAGGTCTGTATATGTGATCTTTTCCATAATCCAAGTCATTAAAAATTAATAATGTTCATATAATTACTAAAAATTAAATTAAGATTTAGCAAAAAGGATATGTACAATCAGTAAATTGTTTATCATTGTGAATAACATGTTCATCATTAGAATTATTAGACTGTGTTCTCTTGACATCTATTTTAGGGAAGTGTCTTCCTATTCATTTAATACTTACTTAGAAAAGAAGCACCAACAGAATTTTGTCTTCCTGATTGTACAGTAAAACTAAATACAAAGTTGATTTTCCCTGTTTCATACAGTTCCATTTCTAGTCTTTATGCCTCTGAAAATATCTTGCTAAAAACAACCTAAAAAAGCAAGTTAGATGAACATTTTGTTGGGCTTCCTACTGAGCTTTTTTAGCCAGCGTTTGTGAACAAGAGGTGCATACGCACAACAATGATATGGTTCCCATGGCAAGAGCATCCTACTCTTTTAGAGAATTAATGTAAGTAAGGAAAATCAGTTTCTATTTCAATGTTTACTATTTTAATACAGTGAAAGTACTTAGGTCTCATTTTAGGTGCAGGAATTTATATAATAGCTGAACATTAAAAAAATAAGTTTTAGGAATTCTGCTAATGTAACTAATGTATATTCATTATTCACAGTGCACTTATTCAGAAAATGAATTCTGTACAAGCTGAGATCATAATGAACTTAATAAACTGTCTTGATATGGTAGTTGATCCTCTGAGCTAATTCAAGAGGAAGTGGAGACATTATTCTATACTTCCTATTTCATAGAGTAAAGAATTAATGCACAGAGTCCTGACAAAAAGTCACAGATCATATTTAACAAAGAATGCTCCTTAGGTGCTGGGTCTTGTCTTGTTGGATTACTTACAGTTTAATCTGATCTACCAAGACAAGAGGGAAAATCCCATAAAAATAAGAAAGTTTGCAAATTAAAACAAATTTATTTTCTTTTCAGTATTTTTCCAAGGAAAATGAACATCAACAAAATTGGTGAAAGGGCTTAGAGGAGCATCTTATGAGGAATCACTAATGTCTTTAGGTTTCTCTGCTTTGGAGAAAAGGAGGCTCAGGGGTGACTTCATCAATCTTCACGGATTCATTCTTCTCCTCCTTTCTATTGACAAGACACAGGCAAATGAGTGAAAACTGTGCCAAGGAATGTTCAGGCTTTATATCAAGATTTTCTTTATTAAGAGACTGGTGAAATGCTGGAACAGGTTTCCTAGAGAACTGGTCAATGTTGTAAGCCTGACTGTTCAAGAGGGATTTGGACAGTGACCTTAAGAACATGCTTTAATTCTTGGTCAGCTCTGAAGTGGTCAGGCAGTTGAAACAGATATTTGTTGCAGGTCCTTAGTACTGAATCATTCTCTTCTATTATCTTCTCTTATCTTCTGAATCTAACATTACAGTTTGAATGCAGCTTTTGCATGAATGTGTTTTTCTTTGATAGCAAGAATTTCCCTAACTCAAATATTATTTTTGCCTAAAATTTTCTCATAAATGAACTAAGAACATTTTTCCCCTAAATAGTCTATTAAAAAAAAAAAAAAATTATTCTGTAAGCAAAATAATTTCTTATCTGTTGAGATGATGCAGAATTCTTTGTTATCATTTGATTCAATATTAGAGTTATCCATTTTCCCAAGCAGTGATTTACGTGTGTATAGATACATATATATAAAATAAATGTCCGTGTTTAAGAAAAATTTCAAAGCACTAAGTCAGCTAGGGACTCAAAATGATTTTTTTTTTTTCCCAAAAGGGTCGTGTTTGAGTTTCTTTAAATCTTGAACTGGCTTTCAGGCTTAAAGTTCTTAAGATTTTATTATACTTCTGTTGTTCAAAAGAACATTCCATTCTGCACTTTTTACAAGAAGAGTGATACAGTATAATTTGATTTTATTTGTGACTTGGTCCTTTACCCTTTCTTTAGGAATGTCTTTGGAAGAGTCTTTTCCTACTGAAAATCCTTAGGAATATTGCTGATCCTGAAATTACAAGTCAAGATGATGTAACATTTTCCATGGACCGGGTTGGGAATCCACAGGTTTGATTTAAATATTCAGGTAAAATATTTACACGTAAAACAAGAGCATATTTTGAGTTTGTCAAAAAAAAATCTGTATTATTCGATCAGCATATATTCACATCCTTTTTACTGGATCCAGTATGCAGCACAAGCTCCTGCTTTGGTGACACAGAGGCTTAAACAAGAGCAGTCTTTGTGTACTTTCACATTTCATTGATGGTGCCATTTCTGGTCATTTCTAAATCATCAAACCAAGTGGGACTCACAGGTGTACAACTGCCTGGTTTGTGATTAATTTGAATCCTTTCTTCAGTCTCAGTTACTCTGCAGTTTCAATAATATGGATCTGGTAAATCCACTGAGCCATTGATTGTTTCATTTGAAGCAGACCTCTGGTGCCATTCATCTAAAGCTACAAAGAAAGACACCACCAAGATCAGAGCAAGAGTGCCATAACTAATAGGAGAATCAATAAGAGATAAATGAAATTTAGCAGTCATGGGAAATGATCAAGATAGTATGGGATTTTTCCCATTCTTTCCATTTACAGTAGAATGTACAGAGTTTGTGATCCATCATATAACTGTCCAAATTCATACGACAGTTTATAATTTCAAACATTTGTTCAGTCTCTTCATGTACTTCTCTGACGCACAAACAGTTGAGGTTATGTCTAATTCTTTGGAAATACACAAAAGTAAACTTTTGTAATTGCTGAATGAACTAATTACTATATCAAAAACTTTCTGTGTTTTCCAAAAATATATATTAGGATAAAAGCAACATCTATTTTTGATATGTCAAGAATATTTTTCTGATAGTTGTTCTACTTAATGTATCTCTGGACTTTTTGTTATAAATAATTGTAAGAAAACACTATTTAGGGTATTCCACTGACTCTCAATCCTCATTCAGATGGCACTTGAAGGACATTAAAGTCAAAAAGTAGAAGATATTCTTCCAGCTGTGGCATCTGAAAAAGCCAGAGGCAAGTTTCTGCATAAGCTCACCAGGCAGTGATGCTGACAAGTCCAGAGATGCCTTTGAGTCTGCCACATAGTTTTACTCCTGACTGGCTTTCTGGCTTTTCTTTGTTCTATTATTTTATCTTTTTTTTTTTTTTTTTTTTTTTTTTTTTAAATTCTTATTTTACTTTTGAAAAATTTCACCCTTTTCTTCATTTTAGGAATAGATTTTGTGGTGTTTTTCCCGACTTAAAGAGAGAATACTTTAATGCTCACATCTTGCCTGCATAAAGCTTTTCTTAATTTTTCCCAGCTATAGCTTGATGTGTGTTCCTCTGCCATCCTAGCAGTCTTCGAGAATCATGAGTAATTGTCAAAGAGTTATTTTTTTGTAGAATTACTAAAGTCTCATCAAAAAATAAAAAACAAATAAGGACAAAAAAAATTAGCATGAACCAGTGTCCATAACAAAAAGAACGCAGAGAATATTTTGCACCAACTTCCCTTCAATTTGTATGGATTTAATTATAAATATAGGTATGAAGATAATATACTCATGTACCAAAAATATTTTTATTCATCTTTGCCACTCATAAGCCATTAACATATCAGTCTGATTGCTCTGTGTCCTTTACAGTGTACCTAGTCAAAATGTGACTCCTGGTGCATGCTTCACTGCTTGACTGTAAACAAATTAATCAAGTATGTTTCTGTTATCCTTTTAAGACATTCCCTCTCTACAGAAATGAAATGAAAACATGCAAGAATGAGGTGCTTTGTAATTAACTACCATACCTTTGTTTGGTTTCAATATCTTATTCATCTCAAACACAAAAATACTTATACAATATTTAACAGGTTTTGAATTAGTTGACTTTGAGAGGCAAGGAAACCTTGCCAAATATTGCAATACTTACCCAATGCAAGTATTGCATGACCTTCAGCATCATGTTATTTCAAAAAAAAAAAAAAAAAAAAAAAAAAAAACCCATAAGATAAAGTCATCTGGAATAATCTTTAAAAGTTGTCAATTAAGGCTGAGTAATCTATATGTTTGATAACTTTAAAAGCAAAGTAATTTAGAAAAGTCTGTATTACTGAGATTTTGGAAGATTAGCTGTACATGTTAATTTATCTGCTCCTTTTGATCATGCTCTCATTATTTTTTTCAAAGAACAGAAAAAGTAAAATACTTTTTCATTGAAGACAGTGTCAAAACCCCACATACTTCTAACTATATAGGATTTCATCAGAGTTTTCTTTTTTTCCCCTTTTTCTTAAATTACTTAACATCTATAAAATATATGTGCACCACTATTCACTATTTAGCCTCCTAAAAATTCTCAGTTGGTAAGCTTGTCATGTTTATAATATCAATGCTTAAATAAAAACCTAATTCATATTTAGAAACATCTTTTTTTAATATTATTTTAATGCCTCTGCTAATTCCTACCTTTGTATCCTTCTTATTTTGCTCATACTTGCATATAAATTGCAAAAAAGTCCAAATGCTATCGCAGAGTGAACACATATATTTTGCAATATATAATTATTCATTGCATAAAATATCGATTACATGAAAACATTAGATAAGAAATTTTGCTCTATTTATTCATCAGGCAGAATACAATCTTCCAAAACTGAGTGCCAAGATAAATATTTTCTTAAAAAGCTCAAAACCCAAAGCAAAACTGAAAACTTCTTAAATTAAGCTTTTTAAATGGTTTAAATTTAATAAATTACCAGGAAAAGAAAGTCTCATGAAAAAACTACAGGGCCCAGCTTTATTAAGGAATTAATCTATTCATTTAGTTAGTTATTTATTTTCTTGTTAATCTTAAGAGATGTTTCTGGCCAGTTGTCAAACATTCTGTTTTTATCAAAGCAAACAATTACAAGGCACATGTCATGAGATATAACATAGGATTCTCTATGTCTTTTCTCTATATCTAGTTCAAAAAGTTAGGTGGACAGTTTTTTCACAGCTTCTGCTTTCCAGAATTCTTAATTCAGCCCTGACAGGCTCCAGACTGTCCTCCATGTTTCATGTACTTGTGAACTTTTGGCTTTGAAATGTCATTGCTCATATTGCTCATCACCCTCTTGTGGTGATGACCCAAAACTGCGAGTGGTGGCTGATACGACAGAGGATTGTGTGCTGTCCAGAGGGACCTCAACAGGCTGGAGAAAAGGAGTGACAGGAACCCCATACAGCTCAATGAGGGGAAGCACCAAGTTGTGCACATGGCGAGGAACAGCCCCAAGCACCAGTGAATGCTGGAGGCACTCAGCTGCAAAGCAGTAAGAAAAGGACCTGGGGGTCCTGGTGGACACCAAGCTGAACATGAGCTAGAAATTAGTCCTTGTGTCAAAGAACTGTAATGGTATCCTGAGCTGCAGCAAGAGGAGTGTTGTCAGCAACCTGCGGGAGATTATTTTTACCCTCTACTCAGAACCAGTGGGGCCATACATGGCATTCACAGTCCAGTTTCTGAGCTGTTCAGTAAAAGAGATACATGGATATGCAGTACAGAATTCAACAAAATATCACGAAGAAGGGACTGCAGAAACTCTCTTATAAGGAAGGACTGAGAGGCCTGGGACTGTTTAGGTTAGGGAAGAGAGAGCATCAGTATACGGATATCTGAAAGGAGAGTTTAAAGAACTAAACAGTTTTCATTAGTGCCCAGTGACAGGAATAGAGACAATAGACAATGGGAAATGGAGGACCTCCAATGGAACTTCAAGAAACGCATTTTTACTGTGAGGGCTTCAGAGTCCTCCCCCTTGAAGTTACACAAAAGCTGGATGTGGTCTTGAGCAAGTGGCTCTAGGTGATGTTGCTTGAGCACAGGGGTTGGTTTTGACTCAAGACAGCTTGTTTATTACTATGTCTTTTATTTGGTTTTAGTTTGTTCCCTGTTCTAATCTACTCCAACCTCTGTATGCCATAGTGACCTCAAATTTACATTTTCAGGCAGGCCAATAAATGACTATTCCAAAACACACACATGAATAACCCTATGTTGTAGTGAGCCCAGCACTTCTCTCTGTATCCTCTTTGCATGTCCATCCTTAGAAAAATCTTCCAAGTAGTTTTATGAAGCCCCAAATTTGCTTCAAAAAATTATTTATCTTTTGCCTACTCCTTAACAATGTTTCAAGTGAAACTTTT
The DNA here is from genome assembly GCA_020086605.1 of Lanius collurio. Classification (NCBI taxonomy): domain Eukaryota; kingdom Metazoa; phylum Chordata; class Aves; order Passeriformes; family Laniidae; genus Lanius; species Lanius collurio. The sequence goes on from JACBWW010000003.1 coordinate 9,766,546, forward strand.
CTTGTAGCTATTAGCAAGTTTTAGCTGTCATATCTAATAACGTTATCTTAAGAATTTGCAGGAGAAAAATACATTTCAAGTCAAGAAAGCATAAAATTTATGAAAGTTTTACTTTTTTCAGGGCGTAAAATGTCTCTCTTTTAATCTTTTTCTTGATGTACATTAGAAGACATCAGTTAGCTTAACAGAATTCTTATTTCTAAACTCTTCTCAAACATGCATTTTGAAATGCTCATTAATATCCAAGCAACGTTTTCAACAGTGACAGGAGGTATACGCAATATTTAGTTTCTTTGCAGTAGTAGTGTAAAATACTAAAGTACCTGTCATGGATGTATACTAAATAATTAATTTCTCTGTAAAATTCCAAGGAGAGAGAGTTTCAGTCTGCCTTTAGAAGCTCTTCTATGTAGACAGGTTTATACCATGCTGGTATTGAGACAAATTACTGTTTGTGCCGTTTCACACAGAAAAAAAAAGAAAAAGAAAAAAAGAATATTTTCTAGTTGTGTTATTGTCATCCATCCTCCTGTCTGAGTAGGAATATTGCCATTCTCTTTCCTATTCTGATTTTCATCCAGCTTTTCAGGGTGACAAGTTCATACAGTAAGCATCTTTTTAAGGTATTCAAGTAAAATGTGTTTAAAAGAATGCAGAAAAAGTAGCATCCATCCTCCACAACCTTTTTCTAAATATATATATATACATATTGTTTATAGAGGAAGTTATATTCAATAGTAGTTATACCCATCTGTAGTCCCCTGTTGTATTTTCAGAAGAAAAAAAGAAAAGTGAAAGAGTATATTTCCTCTCTGCTTTTCACTCTTCCTCTGTTCCAAGTTTTGAGTTGATCTTTATCTATCATGAGGATCAAAGAACTGGAATGTCAGAAAAGTAAATCAGTCAACATTTCTCAAAGGGGTCTGAATGCACCAGGGAATAAGAGAATGAATATCATTGTGAGCAGAGAAGAGAGATCTGAAAATGGACAAGTTTTCTTATGACAGAAAAAATAAGTTGGAAGGACAATATTCTGTGGGTGAAACACGGAAAGAGAGGAAGGACTGAGATAATACAAATTTCTTTTTCCTGATCCTTGTTCTTTCTGGTTGGCTTGCTTTAAATGTGATGTGAATAACCAAAGATGTGTGAAACATTTTGCATCTAAATTACAAACTTGAAGTGAAATTTGGGATGAGAAATCGAGTATAACAGGATGCAAGACATATTTTCCAAAATCACCTTTTTCTAAAGAATGTTCAATTCACATATACATACCTTATGAACAGACCTATATATACATACACTCTTTCATTTTATGGTACTGTCTAATGGAAGAGGCCAAAGCTCTTATCAGGAAGGAATACGTTGTTTCATACGACCTCATGAGAAAAAGGCGCTCTCAGGTTTTAAAATAAAACAACAAAATCCTGCTTTCACTGCAGAGAGCAGAAGGTTGGTGAGAAAAAAAAAGGTTGCAAGAGAATGTAAATGAATGTGATCAAATATTGTGCCAGTGCAAATATATAGCATTTTGGGGAGAGAGGCCATGTCACAGTCATTTTGGTTTTGCACAAAAATGAAGCAAAATACTTTTGTTATTGGATTTTGCTGGCTGAATCACAGTTACAACAGACTTTTATCTTTTCAAGGTGTTCATAGACACATTCATGAGCTCATTAATACTTCTGAGTGTTTAGTGCACATCTTATACTGATGCTTAAAAAATAACTGGGGAAATAATTTGCTCCTCCACTTGTATTTCCCTACATGCTTTCTTATATAGCATAACACTGAATTCATATCTTGAGTGCTTAGCTAAGTCAAATATTTTCAGCAGGAATATTTTTAATCAGAAAAAAATCCATCAGTTTATTGACTTCCATTCCCTGCTTTGACCATCAACTCGTTTTACATATGTATTTATATACATATGTGGCACAGTCTATGGTCTAGATTTTATCTGAACAGCAAAGGAAGAGGCCTTGCAACTTGCAATCTCTGACAATAAAAGAGAAATAAGGAGGATCTTGTCTTCTAATCTTGCTGAACCAGTCTCTGTCACAAGCTTGTATGTTGGCGTTGCTTTGCCAAGCAAGGGAGTAAGAAAAACAAATTTCTTGTTCTTGAGAAAGAACAAGAAATAGAATAACAGTTTAGACCTACACTTCCTAACTAAATAGAGTAAAACCAGCCACAAACTAGTTATATATGAGATGCCTTTGTACTATCACTGAACAGAATATCGTTAATTAAAATGTGAAGAGAACATCTCTATATCTATTTTTTGATGTGTTTTTTGAATTTCAGCAGTGACAAATGCCACAATAAAACCAGACTGTTAGAAAGAGTTTAGCTGTTTGAGCTAACTTATGCCATAAAGTACCATATAATGTAAATCATGAGTAACCCAGTCTTGCATTATTGTTTTACACACTCTTGTAATTTTTTAACATTTAGTAGTAATTTTAGTAATTTTTACCTCTTTAGTACCGGGACATCATTATCATATTTGATATTTTCTGTAATTAAGTCCCATATTATCAAAATTTTAAGGGCACCTTTGTTGGCCTTGGAGAAGTCCACTGGCCATTAAAACAAGTGTTGGATGGCCTATTAAGATGACAGACATTGTGGCAGGTCTAATTTCTTCCACCAGTGAATAGGAAGAGAAGACTCCTCTGCAAAGAGGTCATAGATTCAAAGGCTCTGCTCAGCAGTCTGGTGCTTTCCTGTTTCCAGAATGCAGTCTGAGGAACATTACTAGGAGACATCTTGTATCCCAATGGCTTTGGGTCTACGCACATGCATGAAAAGAATTATCAACTTTACTGAGAAAGTAAGGATTTTTATATCTAGAATATATTTAATAACAAAGGTTCAAGACACCCTCAAAGCATGTGGAGGTAGTTATTTCTATTGCAGCATGGATTCAATTTGCCTTTCCGAAAATATTTTCAGCTTTTTTTGGTAGTACTGATTGAACTGAATATTTAAAGTGAGTTCTTGCATCTTAGGCAGAATGTCCAACTCAATTGTCAAACTCTCCAACATTCCTTGACAATGTCATAATTTGTGCATGAATTTTGAATTTAAAAAGCTGCAGTAGTTTTTAATTCGATAATTTTAGGTCAGAGTGCAAACATAAAGGTAATGAGATTTTCTACTGCTACTACTGGTAGCAACAATAATAATTTAAGGTCTACTGAGGAAATTATTTTGTTATTTATAATATTGGACTATTTAATTTCTCTTGTTCTGTCTATTTTTTTCCCTTTTAGATGCCTACATTAGATACAGCACTGCTTCTTGAGCAGTATAATTTAGCCTGTCTTTCTTGTTTCAAAACATTTTGTACCTAAGACTGTGTGCATTGTTTCCTAGTTTCATCTAAATTTTCAAGGCAAGTTTAAAAGGTGTTTTGGAAAGAAAAACTGAGAGCTGTTGTGTTGTCTGGTACAATGGCCAGGGGAGAAGATCATAAAAAATGTGATTATATGCACATCTTCAGGTATGCTACTGGTGTACTGGAGATAGAAACAATTTAGATGTTGGCCTAATAGTCACAAGTGTATATTCTATGTAGTACTGAAATAATGAGACCTGATTAAAAAAATAAAATAAATAAAGGTGGCATGAAAAAATGATGGAAGCTAAAATTTACATGTTGATTAAATGAGAGTACTTCACCCTTCTTGCCCTTGCTTTTCATTCCTTGCCATCTATCATTTGGAAGCTTTTTCCATTAAATGCCAGCTGAATCATTTTCATATGATAAAACAGATTATTCAGGACAGAAATCAAGTTTTATTAACTAGCATGGAAGGTACCTTTTTTTGTGGAAAGTGGGGGCAAGATAGGGGACCTCCCAGCCCCTAGGAGAGCATCTCAACACCCTGCTGAGGGCAGTCCTGTAGCCAGACTTTTCTGCTGTGTAAGATTTAAGCCTCCAAATAATACTTCATGTGAGGCCAATCTGGATTCTCTGAAGCCCCAGAGGCTCTGGATGTTTGAGCATGGCATTGGACATAGATTTCCAGGTTAATTTATGTACCCATATTTTGTTTGTAAGTTCTAGATTACCTAATTTATTCATTGTTTTTTTGTTTGGTATATTTTTTCTTAATGTTATAATTTCACCAATAGTTTCTGGTTTTATATGACTACATGTAATTCATATAGGTAGTTATATATTAATTAAAATAATAAATATATAGAATCTAAATTTAATATATTACCTGCTTTTATTTGCAGTTATTGTTAACTTCTATGTTGGTTAGTGTTTATCCAGTGTATCTATAAGAAATGCAATGATTGAGTTACTGTAGTGTGACTAAGTTTTCACTAGCACGATCACTTTGGCATCCCTTTCTGACTTATGACTGCTTTCACTGTAAAAGTAGTACTCTGCTCCATTAGCTGTTTTGAAGCAACAGAAGCTCAACAAGTGGTTCTTCTCCTTTGGATCTATCTAGACAGATTTTTATTTTGGTGAAAACTTCTCACCTTTAATATAATGTACTGGTCCTTTATTATCTAGACTTCCCATTAGATCTTGCTGCCAGCATCCTTCTCAGTCTGCCAAGTGGGACACTCCTGCCTCATAAGTTTGAAAAACTGGCAGGAGATGCTGCAACAGTGTCTTCATGAGGGTTCTCAGAAATGTGCCTAAACTGGCAACTTGTCTCATACAGGGGTATTCTCTATCGTACATTTTTTAAAGTCCAGTGTAACACTAGATAGATCTCAGATAAGTGAACTGCTTTGCCTCCTATTTGTCAATTTTAGTGTTGTTACTTCATGGTAATAAATTCTGAGATAACACTAGAGCTGTCTGTGTTATTGTAAAGTCTGTGGGCGAATGAGTGATGTACAGAAATCAGGCATTGCTGAAAAATACATTGCCTTTTGCATACATTTATTGGTTCTTCCTCTCCCTCTTTCTTGCCTGTCTTCTTTTTCTTTCTTCGTCCTTCATCAGTAGCTGCTGCTGGTTATATGTCCCCAGTCTGAGTCCTAATTGCTATGAAATGAGCAAGTGGGAGGCAGCTGAAGTAGGAAAAGATGGGAAAATGTTTTATTTAGTGTAAAACTGACTCAGCATTTGGAAGGGAAGAGCCCACACTGTTAAACTACTGAGTCATCAGCACACTCATGCTCTCTCTAGGGCTTCAGGCTCCACTGGTGACTGATGGATCAGGAGTTTGACTGAGGCCACCTTGTACTTCTCGGGTGCTATGCCATCATAACATCTTCATCTCTCTCCAGGTCTTCTCACTGGCAGTATTATGACTCACCAGGCAGCTCATGGGACACACAATAAATCTAAACTGTAATTAGGGCACAAGTGGGAAACTCAGTTTGGACCACAATGAACATTTGCCTGTGTCCATAAAACATTTGCACAGCTTGGAACTGCTGGGTTAATTCTGATGAAGCGACTGGAACTGGGGTTAGAAGGCCACAGCCAGAGATAGTGCACTTGCAGTTATGCAGATAAGTCTGCACTTTATCTTCCCAAATGATGCCCAGAGGCTGCCAGAACAGTCATTCTTTCACTTTTATGAGCAGTGAATTTACATTAAAAGGCATTTAAATAAAGGCTGTAGAGTACGCTTAAAAGATGTTGTTCCAATTTGGGACTTTATTATGGTGCTGTGGCATAGTGAAGTGACCCCATACATGATTGAGCTGAGGTGTCAACCTGCCCTAGAGCTCTGTTAATAAGGATTGGTGAGCCTGGAGGCAGCAATGTTGGCAGGAATGCTGATGAGCCTCGTTAGCATTGTACAGCTCATTTCCTTTGGAGAAAGGTACACAAGCCTGTGGGGGAGAGTTGGTAGTGAAGCCAGTCAAAGAGCACTGCATCGAATAATTTATTTGGCTAGCTTGGTCTACCATTGAAAACAAGTCTTGCTTTCTGTGAATAAATTCATTAGTCACCTATTTCAAAATAATTACATTGCATATACACATTGGAGCCAATATTTTGTCCACAATTTTCTCTGTAATTTCATGCACAGAAATCTGTTCCTTAAATGACATTATTTACTCCACTAAAAGGATATAAGTAATACTTAAATTTTTGAAGATTCCTGCCATGGATGAGGTACAATACCCACACTTCTTGTTACAAGAGTCACATAAGTCTTGCAGAAGTAGTCCTGCTGCTACTTGCTGGTGGTGTGAGCTGACGTTTGCCTGCATGTACTACTGTCTGTACTTGCAGCAGTGAACTGACTGCCAAGTGCATTCAGGAAGAACATATTCACATACTTAAATCTCTGTCTTTATCTAAAGATCTACAAGGGCAGAATACAGCTGTCACAATTAGGAAAATACAGACAGCCTGCTCTGCTTCCCAGGACTCCTCAGATGCAGGTTGGAAGTGGCAGTGAGCTGGTTCAGCTGCTCTTAATAGGGATGGTCAAATCCTAGTGATAGTGTTTTAAAAAAATCCACCCTATTAATTTTTAGGGGTTGTTTGATGTAGTTCTTCCTTTTTCTTATTCATTTGTTGTTAACAGCTAATACTACTACTACTACTATCACTACTACTAATAGGGCTGTTCTTATGCACCCTCCAGATGTTTAGGTAGATGCGGTTTTGCAAGTTCAGCCTCAAGTCTAAATATTACAGATGATCTGTGCCAACATGTTTTATCAGCTTTTCCCTTCTGATGATTATATTTGAGATAAAGTTTGGAGGAAAAATTATTTGCATAATTCTATTTCCACCTACACTTCCTTAATAGCTAAGTTATTTGCAAAAGCAATTTCTTAGTCAGTGGTCAACCACAATAAAATGTTCCATGTCTTAAATATTTCCAGTGAAGTAAATAAGTGTGGAGTAACAGGAAAAGATCAAAATGACAGAAAATCAGTTACATTATTATTACATTTTCTACTTGATCTTATATTGTTTGCATTTATTTTCTTTACAATGATTTCCCATATAAGAAATCAATTATATTCACATTTCACCATGTCACAGTATTAACTTCAACATATTTGGGGTCAGAGTGACTCAACTAGCTGGTAAGTGTCCTGAGTGTTGCTCAGCCTCTCAACTACATAAACTGTCCAGATCTCAAAAATCTTGTGCTGTTCAAGGCGTGGTGCATAATCAGGGTGAACCTCTTGAATACTGGACTTTGCATCCCCACTACTTGTTGCAGGTGAAAAAAAAAAATTCTTCCCATCAGGACAAGCTGTTCTTTTGTTCTCCAAAATTGTAATCTGTGTTCCTGGTTTGGGAAAATTGCAAAATATATCTTGTTCTAAGAAGAGTTTCGTGTTTCCCAAGTTTTCTTCTGTAGGCAGAAAAACAAGTCATGGGAGCCATCTTTTCTGCTGTTTTGGACAAGCAGTGTAATAGGACAGAATGAAAATGGATAGTTTAGTTCTACTGTGTTGCAGACAATGAAGTCTACAGTAAATTGACCATGAAGAAAACACCAGAATAACAGGAGGAAGTAAAACATTACTTGAAAATATTCACTGTCATTTTACCAAAAAATACTCCAAAATTATGGATTAATAAAACTGCTTTTAAATCAAAATATGGATGTTAAAGTCTTTATTGAAATAGGTGTCATCTAAATGCTTTTGAAAACGTAACCTATTAATTCATAGAAGCAAAAATAGGAAGTAAAGTAAAACGCCAGTAGGCTAAATGTTTATTTCTTAATATATAGAATAATTTCAAAAAAAAACAAAAAAGTGAAAACTTTTTCACTTTCATTCCAGGTTGCAAAGTTAATGTTACTGTACTATTCTTTCAAATCTCCAGTTTTTTGGGGTTTTTTTTGCCTCCAAGTTTACTCTGAAATCATAATGATTAGCTCAGTTTTTTCTAACAGAGTATAAGGGAGAAAACTTGCTACATGCATTCATCTTACAGAAGAATCATTACTGAAATGTTAGATCATTAAGCAAATCTCTTCTGTTTCCTCATCATGTCCTGCCACTGGCATGCCATCACAAGTGTGTTTTTTGGAGGTGTTCAATGCAGGGTCAGTAGATGAACTTGATGATCCTTGCAGGGCACTTCCAACTCAAGATAGTCTATGATTCTTTGCCAGCAAAACATACACATCAGCAATGAACCATATTCCAGCATATCTTTGTCTTCTAAACATCAAACCAGTAAGGCAGTTTATGTTTGCAGCTATTTAAACCAAAAGGTTCTGCCTGTAATAAGGGATTTATTGATTCCAGGATAAAGTTACATTTTCCTGAATAAATAAAATTAAATATCTTTACATGATGGTAATATTATATTTTAAAAATTTCCCTTTTGATCTCATTTTGTGACACTCTTGCAGATGCTGAGCATTATTTACTCTTCAAGTCATGGTATTACCAAACAGCTCATGGAGAGAAGTAGTGGATTTAGGTACTCTCATGAGTGAGAAGGTCAGATACAGACTCTTAAGTTGGAGTATGCAAAAGAAATCCTAATGACAGCATTTAAAAATTCTTCAAGTACAGATATTATGTAGCTGAGACGAAATAAAAAAAATAATATTAATAACAATAATAGTAATAATTTGGGGTGGATTTTTGGTTGTGGGTTTTTATATTTCAAGTGAGAAAAAGGTAGAGAAGTTTCTGTCCTTTAGATAATTCAGTCTGGGGTTCTTAAAACAGATAAGACCTAGAAGATATCATTTAGGATGTTGCAGTTTAGAGCTATATTTAGACTTTACTAAGACTTTTGGGTTTTATTGCTTTTTATACTTTAGCAGAAATCCTAAAATTCCACAGTAGTTAAGTTGAAGCTTCTTATGCAAGGTGATACTTTTTTTATGACAGGTGACATTTTTAGGTTGTTCAGATACTGATATTCTATGAAATCAAAATAAAAATTGTTTTTTCTTCCTTTAATGAAAGCTATCAGCCAAATATTAGAAGACTAATTAGGTAGACTTTTAATCTAAGTTGGTAAAATGTGAAATAGTAGCATTCATAGAGGAAAATATACATAGGTTTCCTAACATATTAGGGCGGGAAATGCTGGTTTCTTCTGTTGCTTTACAATAACATTTCTAATAAATTGATCAAATGTGGAGTCACAATTTTACATTCATTTTAATGCAGGGTTTTTAAAGTACCTCTTTGCCTACAAAAGATGTTACTGTGGCCATATTTGGTGTTTTAATGGAAGAGTTTTTAGAAATTCATTCAGTGATATAAAATGAAACCCAGTGAAGGGGGGCTGAGAGGCTGGGCTCTATTTCTTTCAGTTAATATAGTTTCTTTCTCTAACTGTAAAGAAATCTTGTCCAGAATGAACACAATCAGACTTTTCATACTGATGTTAGTGTATACTCTCTTCAACTTTAAATTCATCTTGAAAACAGTGCAGACTTCCATTTAATTTCGAAGCACAAAACATGGCTTTTGCGTAAACATCAGAACAGCTGAATATTCCATTTTATTTGTTTACTGGATCCTGTATTTTGAATAAATATGTCTGCAAAATCTTCTGTACATTGTCACCATATCTGTTGAAGGGAGTTGTCAGGCAAGAATCTCCTAATCAAATTTATGGCATCTGTCAACATACGTTATTATGGATAGAGAATTCGTTTGGCTAGCTGAACTCAGGTATCCTAGAAAAGCTGAGTATTTTCTGAAACTGAACTTTAGAAATTGAAGACACTCAGCAGCTTTCAGAACCAGGCCCTCTATTTGTGAGAAGATAATGAGAATGTGCTGGAATATTTCAGGCAGAAATAACCTGACATCAAGACATGGGTAGACAGAAGTCATGACACAGGGCAGTGCTAACATCTGCCTCCTCTAACATACTGTAAACAGCATCAGCAAGCTCCTCAAAGCTCCTGACATAGTAATATTTGTCAAATCCCCCAGACTGTGGCATTAGCCATACAGTGTATCAAATGTCAAGGTGAGTGACATAAACTACTGTCACACTGGTCCTGTAAGCCATCCTTTCCAGGGTGGATGACAGCAGGAAAGCTGCTGGAGAGGTTGCACAGTGCTCCTGCTCTCATGCTGGAATCCTAGCCCAAACAGACAGCAGGAGCTGAGAGTGTGGCTAAAAGCCCAAATGATTGGATTGCTTTGGACAGAGGAGAATGGAACTTGTTTGTTGTAATTTGAATTTCTATTATAGCTGTTTATTCAACACTAATTGAGGTCTTGAGCAGAGTTTTGTAACATGGAGTTATGCCCACAAGCCTCATCTTTTACAGACAAGCTAGGCTTCAACCAGCATTATCCTTGATATGTCAAATTATATAGAAGTGACAAGCCTGGGAGCCTAATAGAGTTTCCACATGTTTATGTGGACAGATGTCTTAAAGCACCATGGTTTGGGAGAGCGTTAAGTGCAAAAAGCCTGACTAAAGCAGTATGTATACCTTTATTATACTTTTTCCTAAGATTTCTAAGCACACTAGTTTGTTTCAGTCACTCTGGACAGCTTGTGGCAATAGACATTTTTTCTAGTTACCCAGCGTAAAGAACAGAAACAAATTAATTAAAAAGTAACATTAACATTAATGCTGCTATCAGTGCAGATAGACTTAGATACCATGCTTGAATAATCCTTGATGATAAAAGCATATTTGTTTCACTCAATAATATGTTACTCCATAAAAAGAAACATTATTATTTTGTAAATTTGTTAACTTGATAAAGATTTGGTGGATCCTCAAAGTATTAAGTGCTTCTCAGTCACGCATTATGATTTATTCTCATCAATATGTTGACAGAGATATTTTAGTGTTTTTGGTGAAGATGTATTCCTAGGATATGTGTACAGAAAAATACTTCCAAGTGAGCACTAGTGAATAAATAAAAGAAAATCCTTAAAAATTAAATATTTTTTAAGAATTCTGGAAAAAAAGAAATCACCAAAACCTAAAGAAAATAATCAGAACTATTTGTTCTGAAATCAGAACTATTTGTTGAAAATAATCGCAAACTATTTGTTTGTGTCCCTTATCTTCATTTCTTCTTTTACTCAGAGGACTCAGACTTGACTTCACTGTTTATCACAGAAGAGAAGCCATTTAGAATTTTCCAGGCACATTGTAAAAGAGTTATGATTCCAGTAATATATGGCTATTTTCTAGTTCTTCCCTACTCTTTCTTCTGTTAGAAGAATTGAATTCTATGACTAATAAGTAGATTTTAAAAAAGCATAGAGGATGAAAATAATAATTTTCACAATGATGGCAAAAATAGCCTGAGAATTAGTGTGTATTTTCTGGTTTGACCTTTAATATTTTTTCCACACTTAATTTAAAGGATGATCATTATTTTCATGTAAGGTGCCATAGGTCTTAATTCTTAAGCTCCTAGTCTCCTGTTGGAATGTAAGACTCAGCATTAGATGCCTTTAAGTCCTCCACAAGATGGAGAGAGAATTAGGCACCGTCCAAAGATCACTAAGTTCTGCATTTTTGACAATGAGAAATACTATGATTTCTCATTCTGCTTCAGAACATGCTTATCCAAGTCTGACCTATGGGCAGGTGCCTTCAATGCAGTACCTGAATGCAGGTACTGAGGTTCTCTTCTGAACTTAGCAGTTCATGGAAATCGAGCAGGAATCACTTTTTTTCTTCCTAGATGTGGTCAGGGAAGAAATCATCAAACTGTACACTTGGTTCTGATTTTTACTCGCATAATGTTTACAACACTTGTCTAGAAAGTTAAAGACTTTCTTACATATAATATTAAGTTGGTGATTGCAATATTGAACATACTTTGTATTTGATCTTTCATATTTGTAAAAAGGAAGGCAAAATTAACATAGGGGAAAAAGAAAGTAAGAAAGAAAGAAAGAATGTGATTTCAGATAGTTTTAGTTCTGTATTTCATTATTTCTTTTTTATGAATTTATTTGCTTGCAATTAGGGTTTTGTTGTTATTGTTGTCTTTGCTGTTTTCTTTGATTTCAATTGCAAGTATAAAATACATGAACAGTAAAAAAGCAAAAATCTGAACCTTTACCTTTGATACCTTAAGATAAATTTTCTGAGTTGAATAATGATATTTTTTGTCTGTTTTTTTTTTGAGCTCACAAACCCTTCATGTCTCTTAAGCAGCTTGAATAAGTAAAATGCCTTGAGAGAATTTTTTCTGATTGATATATATTACAAAGGCTTTTGCTTTTTTGTGGAAAGCAAACCTGGTCTAATATCTATTGCATGATGGAAAAGAAAACATAGGCTCATGGAAGCATAGAATGGTTTGGGTTGGAAGAGACCTTTAAAGGTCATCTGGTTCCAACCCTCCTGCCACGTGCATGGACAAGTTCCACCAGATCAGATGGCTCAAAGCACAATCCAGCCTGGCCTTGCACATTTCCAGTGATGCAGCATCCTCAACAGACATATTTATTAGAGGCTTAATAAAATGACTGTCTAAATCTCTCTTTTAAGCCCCCTTTAGGTACTGGAAGGCCACAACAAGGTCTCCCTGGAGCCTTCTCCATGCGTAACAATCCCAACTGTCTCAACCTGTCCTCACAGCAATAGGTGTTCCAGTCCTCTGACCATTTTCATGACCCTCCTCTGGACCTGTTTTGTTAGGTCACTGTCTTTCTCGGACTGTGAGTGCTAGACTTGGACACAGTGCTCAAGGTATGGTTTCACAAGAGCAGAGTAAAGGGAGAAAATCCCAGGATCCTCCTTATTATGCTGCTTTCTGGAAGGAGGATATATACATACCAGACTGAGATAATCAAATATAGATAAGAAGTTGAGACCAGGAGAGAGAGCAAGAGGTGATATGAAAAGAGTTGTAATATATTGTGCTATGAGGAAGTCTGGGTTAAGTATAGGAACAGTTCTTGTTAAATGCTGTCATCTTTCTTGACACTAGTAGAGGAATACTTGTCATGAAACTGTTCCTTGATACATCAAAGACAAATGTTCTAAGGAAAGTGTGCTGGAATACCCAAAAGAAAAGGATTAAAATAAATAGCATGAAATTCACAACACAGAATTTTGAGATGTTGAGGTCTAAACCACTTTTGCTATACTCTGAAATGTTAGGGTAAGGAAGCCCCAGTCAGTTTTCAGGAGCTGTTGAATTAACCCTGTGTTAACACATGGCCTGTGAGAGCACATTGGTACCTACTGATCTCTCTAGGACTACAGACTATGAAAGACCTAATAAACAGATACTTAAATGTTTACATCTGAAAAAAAATAACAAAAACAAGCAGACAGAGATGTATGGCTCTTTCTGTGAGACACAGATCCTCTGTACTAAAGAAGGAAAACGAATTAATATCCCCTACTTAAAATATTATTGTGGTCTTTCCACTCTCCATTCAGAGATAAGAATTAAGCAACACACGTCAATAACATTGCATATAGAACAGATGATCTGAATATGAACTGGTTTTTGTTATAAAAATCCTCTGTCCTAGGTTTGTGACACGGGAGATGGTAATTAGAACACTCCATAACTTTAGAGTTTTGACAAAAAAACCCTCCAAACCTGGACCAATATTTTGCAGATTGGCCCTTATTATGCTGTAATATTAATGAAGCTGTATCTCAGTTTGGAGCCTGAGCTAACCATTCTGGTGTATTTTCAATAGCTGTAGAGTTTGAAATTACCATCAAGGAAAACAAAACATTCAGCTGACACTGGTAGCACCTAATAAAGTAAGATGGGGAAATTCCCTTAAGTGCTTTTTAAAGTTCTTCCCTTTCAAGATTTTGGTAAGTGTGCTTCACTGCATGGAAAATTGTTGTTGTTATGCAATTCTGAATTAGAAACATTTTCTCTAAGTTTAATTACATATTCAGTTGTTTTCTTATTCTCCAATAGATTTGATATTTATGAAATGACAGAATAAAAGCAATAAATTTCATCAAACCTAGAAGAAGGTCTAAACATGAATATTGTATGCATGATGAGTTCTATTTACTTAGGAGTAACTTAATCTCTACCACTTTCTGATAATAACAAGTATTCTACTTGAGAAGTGAAAGAAATTAGAATTCAAAACACGTCTATTTCTGCAGTTTAAGCACAGTCATTTTATCTAATCATGTCTTATGTTTGTTTTCCTTGACATTATGAATTTTGCACTGAGAAGAAAAAAATTATAAAGGTCCAAAATGTTTCAGAACAGTAATGCTGAAAGCTGTCATTCATAGTTTTCAAAGCTTTTCCATTAAAACTCCAGTTTTATTGGAAACCTGTGATTTTGAAATTGTCATCATTAAATTTTAATGATAATCTCAAGACGTTTTGGTATATCTTTATTTTGACAGGGATCACAAAATTTATGTTCATTTAAATGAACTTAGAAAGCATTTTAATGCACATTTTCTTATCCTAGATTTTTACTTTACTTGCAGAGTATCACTATTTGGGATGATTTATATTTGTTTCATTCTCTAGTATATTTTGAATGAAGTTTGATTTTCCTCAGTTAAAATGTATGATTAGAATAATGCACATGTTATTAACAGTACTCAAATTAAAGGCTGGTGTGGTCATGTAATGTAAGAGAAGGCAACAATTATGGATGCTGTCATTCCTTATTTGTTTATGTATTCATTCATTTATTACTGTGTTTATGTAACAGGTGCTGATGGTATAAAGAACTTGTGATTTACTTGTCATTGTGGCACTAAAGGTAGAAATAAATAACCCCAGTTGAGACTAACCATATACACATTAAGAAATTTCTTCTGAAAAGAAGATTGTTTTCTGAGCCTGTGCCATGCCTACCTAGCACCTAAACAGTTAATGCTCTCCTATACACAGTTAGATAATTTTGCAGTCTTTCCAGAGACTTCAGACAGGGAGAGTCACCTGCATTTTTGTCTGCAATCAGGCTACTGGTTTAATTGGGCAATGGCACAGCCTTGCAGGATATCCTAATGAGCCTAATTGGTAGCAGAAATCTGACTCCTGGGAGAACAGAGATAGAAACCAGACAGATAAAGAGACAGGTAAAGGCTATGGAGTAAGAGAAGTAAGATGGAAGGGCTCTGTCAGGGCTCAGTGCTGGTATATACAAGTCTTTGTGCTCTTTCTTCCCTTAGCCGCTCTTGCTACTTTGTTTACCAGCTGTGTGCCCATGGCACTATTGTCTATGTCTTTTCTGTTATTGAGAAGTCCTGTGGATCTTTTTGTGCTTATCATGGCTTTTGTTCCAGAGTGATGTGAATATGCAGGGAGTCCTGGCTTGAAAGGCTGTCCAGTCTAATCACAAATCTGCCTTTGCAACAGTCAGTGCAATGGGGAGCGGGAGGAAGAAGAAAAAAAGTCTGATCAAACTGTGTTTCTGAGAGCAAGAATCTTCAGTGTAGCTTCGACCACCTCACTAACAGTGTCCCCGTCGTCAGCTGTCACAGTTCTGTCACTGAAACTCCTGGAAACAACTGAATTTTAATGAAGGTTGCTGTGCTCTAGAATTTAGATGAGATATTTGATAAAAGAGAGAAAACCTTTTGCATATCTACCTTGTGCTCTTAATGCATTTCTCCTGGTAAAAATAAATAAATAAATTCAGGATTATTTCACTACTAGTTTTATACAGAGATTTCCCTGCAAAGCTGTGCTGAACTGTATTCTTGCTGATTTCCCCCTGCTCTGATAGAACTCAGTTGCTGTATATGCAGCTCCTGTTGCTTTCCAGCTTCCTTAGCTTCCCAGACTGGCAGTGGAATTTCTCTCTGATAGTCTGAATCAGTGTTAAAGTGTGTGAGGCCAGCAGCAAATAGTTTAGTGGGGACATTCTCATCTGAGCAGAGTTTTGGCAGTGCGTCTTGCCAGGATCTTTGCAGGTGAGCTAGTTATTAGTCCCTAATAAGTGATGTTTTACAGGGTACTGAAGACCTTAATAATGCATTCACTGTCTTCCACCTGCCTGAAACAAATTTTTTTCATAGTTTAGATTCTGTTTTGTTCAGCAATATATGTGTGCATATCAAAAGTGTGCTGATTGCAAAATCCTCTGTTTGTTGAACATGTCTGGTCTCAAAAGTAAGTTTTCAAGCTCAGTTGGAGCCATGAATTGATTGTGGGGCAAAAGTAAATGTTAAGTATTTTTAGTATGTGTTGTGCTTTTCTTCTGTGCAGTATGTGACACTATCCAGGTGCAAACACTGCCTCACACAGATGTACTGGTTGACTTCCTGCTTTTATATAACTGCTTTTTGGGAAGAGAGAGGAGATTAATACTCTTTGTTCTAATTACAGTTTTCTGTTGCAAACTGTGCAACATATATAAATGTAAGTGTGTGAAACAAAGATCTGTCTTGCAAAGGATGTGTCTGCTCGATGGTAATGAAATGAAAATATGAACTGCAATCTTGTTGCAGAAACTCAGGATATTTACTCAGGGTTTTTTTACACAGTGAAGATAATCTACACATATTCCAAATGAACTGGTGCTGCAGAAGACTATTTTCTTGTGCTCACTGCTCTAAGACTGCTCCTAGATTTAAAGAATTCAGTACTGAAAGGAGCGTACCAAAGATCTCTGTAAGTGCAGCACCAGAAACAGAAGATGCATCTAAAACACATAGAAAGATTTCTAAGGTCTGACTACAGGCTGAAATTGGTTGTGAGAAGATCTGTACTGTAGTACTTCTGAAATGGATCACTGCTCTAATAGTTACTGAAATTCATTGTAACCTGCATGAAGTATGCCCCAGTTAGAAAGTTGAATTCCACCCTGCCCTCCTGATATCTCATAAATTATATTTTTCTCCCTGAGTAAGCACAGCCATTAATACAGGTTACCCTTTTAAATGTACCTGTGTTTTTTTCTTTTTCCTTTCTTTTTTTTAAATTTTTTTGTTTTGTTTTGTTTTGTTTTGTTTTCCTGAATGAAAGATTAAGGGTGGGCTTAAGGAAAGTTTCACACAGATATTTTGGTACATGAAAGGAGATTCCCCTCCACCTCATTTTAGTATCTCTGTACTATCATAGGATATGTTCAATTTCCTATTTAAATAACCTGAAGTGTGAAATGAAAGTTGGGAAGAGTCTAGAGGAAAGCCAGGGATGCCTAGCTGACAACAATACAAACTGGCAGTGGAACACAGAGCAGGGTGTACACCAGGAGAAATATTTGCCACGATAATCAGTGACTGAATTTAGTACAGTGTTATATATGAGATTATCTTTATTCATTTTTCAGTGCTGACATTGATGATGACCTGTTACAGCTACCAGGACTTTGCCTTATGCCAAGGAAATTGAACTAAGAATAACTGGGAATTGGATGAAGAAGTGCACAATCATTTATTGTGCTTGATAACATTTAGTTAACTCCAGATCCAGAAGTGAAATCACAGAAGAGATGGGCTTCACATATCTTTTAATAGTAGGGAGGGAAAAAATGCTGATTTTGTACTGCTAAAAGAATGAAAATATACATTTTAACATACCACTGTAATTCTTCTAGCACTTACCTGCATGCCAAATACTAACGTATGTACCTCCTAAGATCACACAGTCTGTTTTTCCTTCTTCATCTTTCACTAGCATCATACTAATGTAATAGAAAAAGACACTTGGCCAATCTAAACTTTTCCACAAGCTTTACGTGTAGACCCAGGCTGAGAACCTACAGGTTCTATAAAACAGGTGCTGGCCTGTAGGGTCTGACAAGCCCCTGTCCTGGCAGGAAGCCCTTGTTTAGATAAAGGGAACTGCAAAATCTCCAGACATGGGGTCTGACAAGCCCCTGCCCTGGCAGGGAGGCCTGGAGATAAGGAGTTCACACAATCCCCCTGCAGGCCCCTCTTGGGGAAAGACAGAGCCTTTTTGGTTATGGCGAGAGAAGACAGACCCATGATCCTCTAGGAAACTGTATGTAAAATCCCTTAACACCCACTGGTCTCTCACCCTTTCACACCCACCTCTGTACCCCCATAAAAGAGACCCCTCTGCCCCGAGTTGGGAGGATCCATCTCTGGTCACCCCTTCGCGGAAGATGGAAGAATAAAGCTGCTTCTGCGGAACCACCAGCAGGACCTCTCCTCTCTCTATCGGGGCCTGGCCAGGGGGGTTTGCCTTGCAGAGCAGAGCTGAAATCACTCCCTGAATCACTAAGAGCTGATGGCTGCTGAGCCAGGCATCTCTGCAGGCACCCCCGGCCAAGGGCTGAGAGAAGCCACAACCCCCTGGGAGACGGTTCCTCACGGGATCACCTCTGTGGGTCGGCCACGACTTCTTGGGTCTGAGCCTCAGACCCCAGCCAGCACCGACAGGGAGAACCCTCAGCTTTATTACTTTACTGGCCTTCATGGTGGAGCTCAGTACAGATCAGGTGTTTCTGACTAGCAACACCGGCCTCCTGCTTTGAACTGCATTTCTCTATGTTCAGATAGTAGAGTATCAAACTCTCTTAAACTCCATGTTAGTAGCTGTCAGCACCAAGGTGACATCCATCCTCCTGGATTGCTGGGGGACGATCTTCTTATTCTATGAGTAATTTATGCAGGGAAAATCGCTCTATTCTACTGGGATCCTAATTAGTGTGTCTCTGTCCTTACGTCCTTCTGACTTGAAGAAAGTGTTGTGCAGGGTGCTTGAGTGGCAGGATTTCACCAATGACAAGCTCATGTGCACAGGACAGTGGTTAAGCAAACGTGAGAGCCAGCATTTCCTGCACTGCTGCGAGAGGGTCTTGATTGAAACAAGAGGGAAGTGAATCCATGTTGTTCGAAGGGTATAAAGTTTGAAGCAGATTCCTCTGGTTTCCAATTCCAATTTCATTTTTCAGAAGGAGCAAACTGGCTTACTTATTGTGGATTCCAGAAGCCAACTGCAGTGGTTGTTGTGGGATAACGAGAGCAGCAGGCATGCAAGATGTTAGGGAATGAACCAACTTCCTGTAGTTACCAAAATCTATGGGCATAAGAAAATCAGCACAACCTTCATTTGCTAAAAGAGAATATTCTTCCATTGGTAGCTAATTGGATCAAGAAGATCCTTTTCAGACTGCTTTTAAAATGGCTGAAAATAACTGGTAGATATCCATAGGTTTATGATCCAGGGCACAGCTGTTCAGGTCTGGAAAGAGAGGTGGGGAGTGAGGTGAAAAGGTTTGCTGATAATGTTAAATTTATGCAAAATATTAAGGAAGGAATCTGAATGAAGAATACTGGGCACATTATGTGAAGCTGACTGACTGGTGATAAAAGGGCCAGTGAGATTCACTTTCGACAAATGCAAAGTAGTGTTGGTTGGAAAAACAATCCATCTCTACATATACAGTGAAGATCTTTAAATTAGTTATTACTATTCAGGAAAGAGATTTTGGAGTCATTATATAATCACACCCAGAAAACATCAGCTCAATGTTTAGTGGTGGTCAGAAAAATAAATAGAGTTTTGAGAACTGGAAAAAGAATTGGGAGGAAAGCAGAAAGTTTAATTATGCTGCTATATAAATCCATGTTTTCCTCACTTCCTAATCGCTATTTGAAGTTCTGTTTATAATAATAAAACACTAGAAATGGAAAAGGTACAGAAAAGGGCAACAAGTATGATAAATAGGGTGAAATGGTTTCTGCAAGAGAAAAGTGAAACATATTTGGATATTTTTGTCTGGAGAAGAAATGGATAATGAGCACCCTGGCAGTGAGTGAATAGGAGAATAGTTATTCATTCATTCTCAGAATATAGAAACAAGGCAGAGACAAATAAAATTTTAAAGAGATTTAAATCAAAGAATAAAAAATAGGTAAATATTTTTCCCACAGAAAGTCTTATTAAATGAGTTTCTGCCATGGAATACCATGTATGATAAAATTTAGATGAGTTAAAAATAAATTACTGAAATCTATGGAGAAACATTCATTAAGTGCTCATAAACACAAAAATAAAACCTGTGACTCAAAAGTCCTCAAGTTGCACATTATTGTTATCTCAGAGGAAATGTAGGGGTACAATGTCATGGAATGTCTGCCCTTTTCTTTCTTTTCCCCTGAGATGTGTGCTCTCAGAGACAGGATATGTTGGTAGGTGGACCTGTTTCTGACCCAGTACAGCTCTACTCAATGTAAAGGCTTAATCACCCAAATCTGTGTCTCAAAACACACAAAAGTGTAACCACTTATTAAACCTGTTTTCAGAGCAGAATTCAGACTGAAGTAACCCAGTCTTTGAACAGCGACTAGCCACTGAGCTCAAAAAGGGTAAGATAGTTTTATGATGTCCTAAGACTACAATGGATTGTGAATCTGCAGTAAAAATCATAGCTGTGCTTTAATGTGTAAAAATTTTCCTGTTGAGCTCTACTCCAGCCTCTCTCTTTTTTCTTTAGGTTTTTTTTCTTTTTCTTATTTTTCCTTTTCCTGATCAAGGCAAAGACATTTCATATAAAGATATAAGACTACTAGATAGTAGTTTTGTAAATACTAAAAGTAAAGAAGAAATTCTTGTTACAAGGAGAAATTCATATATTTTATTGTAGCAGTTCCAAGAATATTATATACAGAGTAGTGCTAAGAAAAATGCATTCAAGTGGCAAAGGTCTAACCAGGGATATTCAGACATTTCTCTCTATGCTCAGGAACCCACAGCGGAACCACCACACGGGTGATTTTGCTATGCTTATTTATTCTTTGCAGCTGCCCTATCATGTACTAGAAATAGGAAGAGGAATTAATTTCTTTTCAGTTTAGTACTAGATTATAGTTTCAAAGAAGAAAGAAGGTGAGAATTTCCTGCTGTGAGTCCAAAGATGAAGAAACAGGCTTCCAGGAATAAAGCAAAGAGCTGGATCAACTGAAAGAAGTGCATGGTCTTCAAAAGGATTTAAGAGGCACAGAATCTGTACAATTTTTGCTGAGGGAAATTTCACATTCCAGTGTCAGTTTCATCTTAAACAAAGCTTTAATTTAGTTATGTCCTTAAAAACTGGAGGGTCCTAAATTTCTTTCCAAACTCTCCTGGTCAGGGAGAGCAACTGTTTATATGGGCAGATAGTGATAGGACACAGGGGAGCAGTTTTAAACAAAAAAAGAGCAGGGATTTAGATTATGTGTGAGGAAGAAATTCTTTACACAGAGAGTGGTGAGGCACTGGAACTGGCTGCCCAGGGAAGTTGTGGCTGATCCATCCCTGGCAATGTCAAAGGTCAGGCTGGATGGTGCCCTGAACAAGCTGATCTAGTAGGCAGCATCCCTGCCCAAGCAAGGAGGGTTGGACCTAGATGATCTTTAAGGTTCCTTGCAACACAAACCATTCTATGACAGCAGAGAAGCTATTTGAGTGTATAGTCACCTTAGATGTCCTCTTGAACTCCAGATGGCTTCCAGCTTTTTCTCTTGGACTCAAATCTGTGGCAACAGATCATATGTTGTATCTGCTGCCTCTGGTTCCCTGAAGTTTCAGGTGCCTTAATCCCACCCTTCCTTTCATTTCTGGGTGATACAGTCAGTAAAGGGCTTGTTGGAATAGGAAGGAGATTTTTCTGCATACACTTACCTCATAGCTTTTAGTTATGAAGTCAGTTTTCATAAAGGCTAAACCTCAACTTGAAGGCTGGCTGCATCTATGGTGGAATAGTTTTATACATGGTCCTTTGGGGATTGAAACAGCATGATTAGGAAACTCTCACATTGATGTACTGCTATACCTACAGAGCTCCTAAGGGCCTTGGAAGGCCTTAAGCCACAATGGGAAGGTAAAGCATATCAAGGCAGATTTCTGGAGTCAAAGTGAATTAAGCAGTCTCACTGCTAGACTCATAGAAAGATGGAAGAATTTGTTAAAAGGCATAATTTATCTCTCCCCAACCCCCTTGCCCCAAAATGCATTATTCACCTCTTCTCTTTTCTTTCAAGTATCTTTGGCCAATGTGCACAAACACTCTGTTGGTAGATGTTTCTATAACATTTTTAAAAGAAAATTAAACACTTCCATAGTGTCATTAACTTTCTTCTTTTTAGTGGTACATGCAGAAATTAACAAAGTATCACAAAATGCTCCGAAATTATATTTTTTATTAAAATATATACTTGCCTATTAGGGATTGTAAGTGTAAATTTAACAAATACAATACAAATTAGAACATAAGATTTCAGGATGATTTCTGAATTTTCCCAGAAGACTTCACAGAGCCTATTTTAAAAGGACAGCAAATCAGCCATAACCGAACAGAATGTATTAACTTCAAGATGTTGAAATTAAAATGTGTTTTGGGGAATCAGCAGAGAATAAGGCAATGGTATTTGGGATGTTCTATTAAGGTACATCAGGTATTGAATTTTGTTGAATTTTGGTCTCCAACTGTGTTTTGTCAATTTCAAATATTGTAACACTTAAAAGTTCAGCCATAGCTAAACTTAAATCTTTTAAATGAAATAAAAGTTACAGAATATATAGCATGAACTTTGCTAAGAAATATTTGTAATAACATTAAATATACGCATTTTAAATACAACACACTAGGCAGGTAGAACTCCATCTTCTTAAAATGAAACATAAATTAGGTACTTTTTCATCAGTTGAATTTATGTCCCTGTCCATCTCCCAACATTTAAACAATATGTCATTAAGATTAACAGAATTAAAACTGTTCCCCGGTAAGATTAACTCTTTTGTTGTAACAGAAATGAAATCTTAAAGTACTATTCCTGAACCTGAAACCAGAGTTACTTTGTTTAAATTCTGCCTTTATAGAATTTTCGAAGCAGTTACATTTGGAAAGATAGAGGAAAAAGTGCATTTTCACATTTGAGAAAGTTCCCTATGATTTTTCTGCAAGTACTTTATTTGCAATGTGCTGAAGAATAAATAGTAAGTAAAAATATGTTTCCCTTATGAGATTTGAAATTTTCTCTTTTTCAATATCTCTGTATTAACTGGTCCAGAAGCTTTCCCTTTTGTCCCTGGTGCTAAATTTAATATCAGAAAGAGAAATTAGTTGAGTATCAGTTTGTACAACTTTGAATGGCTCAATGCATACATTGAGATAATTGGCTTTTAACTCTGAAGGTCTCAGAAGATGGTGGTGGTTTTCCATTTGTTTAAATTGTTTTTTTTTTTATTATCGTGCAACCTGAAGAGGAAACAAAAAGGAACCTCTGATCCAGATCAGATAGCTACAAACCATGAGCACACAATGGGAGTGAGAAAAATGTGGAAATAAGTGGAGAGTTAATGCTTGTTGAGGCATCAGCTGAATAGTAGGAGCATGCATCCTATATTGATATTCTCTTCCCTGCTTCAAGACATGATTGTGCCAGAGGGGAATCACAGTCAAATTGCTATCATGCTTGACAATGTAATACTGCTTCATCTCTTATGAGAAAGTGAATTCTATAATAAATAAACTGTATAAATATGAACCAAAAGTTTTTCTATTACATGCACTAACTTGCCAACTGGATAAAGTTGCATATTTTCCAACTTAATATAGTCATGCTTCATTATGTTCTGTTTTATGAGAGGGCTTTCATAATTTTACTTGTTGATATTTCAGCATGAAACACTTTTCTGTCTATTCTTATCTTGCATGTCATTTATAATGTTACTAGAGAAATAAATTTATTTTCTCCAGCCTTGATTTTTTTGCAGACAATTTCTAGTTGCTTTTATTTATATGTTATATAGTCATTAAATAATTAAGAGTGGAACAGATTTTTGGAAAACTCTTCCAATTTACTTGTCATTGTAAGGCTAAATCCAGGTTAGGTTAGGTTGTTTGCAGCTGTTCTTATTTTTTAACTCACTTCTCTAAGAAGATTCTTACTCCTTCTTCTCTATTCTGTCCATTACACTGAAGGTACACAATTTTCTTCTTGGACAGCTGCATGAGGTTCCTGTCAGACTGCTGAGATCCTTTTGATTCATTTTCCAACTCTTCATCCCAGTTTTAGTGGATATGATAAGCCAGTCAGCCTTTATTAGTTATTAGTAAGGTCTCAAGGCAAGTCCTCTTCAAAACCGTTTCTGGGCACTGAAGAAGAATGTGAATGAGAACAACCAGAAAGGATTTAATGAGAGCAAAATGGACCTGACCAGCCTAACTTCCTTGTATGATGAAAAAGAAGCATGGCCAGCACATCAAGGGAGATGATACTCACCATTTACTCTGTCCTTGGGAGACCCCACCTGAAGTACTGCATCTGATGCCAGACTCCTCAGCACAAGAAGGATATGGACATGGACATGTTACAGGAGTCCAGAGAAAGGTCACAAAGATGATCAGAAGGCTGGAAGACCTCTCCTATGACAACAGACAGAGAGTTGGGACTGATCAGCCTGGAGGAGAGAAAGCTCTAGAGAGACCTCACAGCGGCCTTCCAGTACCTAACAGGGACCAGGATGGTTGGAGAGGGACTTTTTATAAGAATATAGGGTGTTAGGACATGGAGAAATGGCTTTGAACTGGAAGAGGTTTAGATTAGATATTAGCAAGAAATTTTTTACTGTGAGGGTGGTCAGACGCTGGAATTGGTTGCCAACTGGTGGATGCCCCATCCATGGAAACATTCATGGTCATTTTGGACAGGGCTCTGAGAAAGTTGATCAAGCTGAATCAGTAAACTAAATGACCTTTAAAAGGTCCCTTCCAACACAAATTGTTATATGATTTTGTCATTCTATGAAATTGCTAGATTTATGGGTGAGGGGACGGCAGCAGTTGCCATCTACCTTGTCTTTAGCAAAATTTTCTACATGGTCTCCTGTAGCATCTCTTTTCTCTCTGTCAGGGTGTTACACTGCTACACTCTAGATAGACTGACTACCAGGCAAGCAAAAAAACTGGTTAATTGGGTTCAAAATGTAGCATTTAGTGGCCATATTGTACCTGCAGGACATTTAGAAGTAGAATTTTCAAGAGGGTCCATTCTGAGGCCTATCCTGTTTTGTATCTTTATCAGTGGTGTGGAGGAACAGACATAATGCTTCCTGGTCATTTTTTTTCAGTGACAGAAAACTAGGGAATGCAACAGATAATGTTTGAGAGCAGATCTGATGTTCAGATCTGCTGTTCAGGGTACTGTAATGGAACAACTGGAACTTTGTGAAAATCAGTGAAACTAATGTAAAGTCCTGTACTTGGGAAAGAACCTCCTACAGTTATATGGAGGGAATCTGGCTGAATGGATGAGAAGAAGCTCTACTTGGGGCTCCAGAGAACAAAGAGCTGAACATGAGTCAGTCATGAACACCGGTAACAGAGGTGGTCAAAAGCACTCTGGGCTGTGAGAATAAGAGTCCTGGGTGTGAAGTACGTCTGATGGGTCTCTAATTTCCTGAATATTCCTTTAAGCCCTTCTTGTAGATAGGGTGACATTAGAATTCTTCCAGCCTTCTGGGTTGTCCTCTGATCTTCATGACCTCTCAGTGATTATTGAGAGCAGTCTCTCAATGACATCAGCCAGCTCTCCTAATTCAGGTGGATCTTATCAGGGTCCATTGATTTGTAGATCTTCTAACTGGATATTGGGAGGTGGGAAGAAGATCACGGTTAGGACTTCAAGCACTGGGACATTTTGTCCAGAGAGGTTGTACAATCTCTGTATTGGAAGATATTTCATACCAAATCAAATAATCCCTGAGCAGCTCGTCTGAATTCAGAACAGACTCTGCTTTTAGCAGGGTACAGGACTAGAGATTTCCTGACATCTTTCCAGCCTGGGAGATTCTGTGATACTAGTCCAGGTATCCTGAGTCCTGGACACTAAAGTCTTGTAAGCCATATGAAAGCTTACCTGTCTTGCATATGGCAGGAAATCCGTAAAGCTATAATTACTATAGGGTGTTATCTCTTCCAGTTCTGTCCTGTAAACAAATCCTGTTACCAAATAAATGACAACTTCCCAAAAATACCAGCCTAAAACATAATCTTAAAAATGAGCCATGTATCAGTGGTACTTAGGCTGCTATTCTCCTTCATGCTGCTGCTATTGTGTCACTGTCTCCTTGTATTGCTGTCTGTCTGCACTTTAAGTGCCAACTCCCCAAATTTGTAGCATACTGAGTAAACATAGTTCCTTTTACCAGTGTTAGTGCTCTTAGGCAGTTCTATTTTAATAAAAAAAAATAGCAGCTGAATTGAAACCTCTTCAGTATAGCTGGAATAAATTCTTAATCCTAACACAGGATAACAGTTTATGTGTTTGAATTAGATTAACGGGATCACAAGGGATGCTGACAAATGCAATGCTGAAATAAATGTTTTATCATGTTACAAATAGTTACATGTGTATTAATTTGAAGTCCACTACAGCTGAGCCATTGTAAAGCTCAGTTTATGGCATAAGATTTTTCGAGGGAATTTATAAAGAAAGGCAAATCTTCCTAATAATTTACAGCAAGCAATGAAAAGTATCTAATAAAATTCACAATATTCAAATACTAAATCTTGCATATACACTGCTCTTTTCTTCCAGACTCTGAGAAGGATTCAGATGGCAGATATGGAGAAGTCAGCACAGAGCCTGTGAAGGTTACTTAAATATCTGATGGGAGAATTGTAATGTCTGAGCTCAGATCTGATCTCCCAGACGTAGGAAGTATAATTGCAAGGCATGATTCCAGCTTTGGATATAGCCAAGTATGCTGCAGGTGTGTTAGTAAATGCTGTGTCATCAAAGCTGTGGAGTAGCGTCAAGGAGAAAAAAGAACAGTGGTATAAATACAGTGTAAGAGTTAATGAAATCACTGCTGCTGCACAAAACAAACCAGGTCCCCCAAAACAGGTGTTGCAACATATCTGTATGTATAAATATTTTGGTTTGCTTGTCACTATAAATTTGGGGTTGAGTCATTCTTACAAATATAAATTTTTCTGCTACTGGATCTTTGCCACCTACTAGCAGATTTTTCAGTTCCAGAGGTCAGCACATTATTTGGGTCAGAAATTATGGATTTAGAGTAGATATTTTTTATTGGTTTAATCTCCATATTTACATATCTGTGACCTATTTTTCTGAACAGATGTGGTAACATACTCCATATGGGCAAGTGATTTTTAAATGGAAACCTCAAGTGACATATTTTTGACTCTCACCAAGACAGAAGCATCTGCTCAATCAACTAAACTAAAATATATCCAGCTATTTTGCTATGGTCCTTACCACGTTACCTCCCCTACTGCACTATTATTCTCCTTTGGACAAGTTCATCAGGCAGAGTGGTTTGGAAAAAACGGTGGACTTCTCCTGATGATCAATATAACAAGCTGTAAATAGATATGGCACAAAAGATACAGACTGGAAAAGGAAATTTTATCTTGTGGGGTATCAAATGATGTTATGTTAAAAATAAGATTTTTTTCTTTAAATGACATATGTATTGGGTCAAATGCTTACTTTTTTTTTTTTTTTTCCTGTTCTTTCAGGAATGGAACTCACACATGTAAAGTATAGTTGCTGCTCTGCCTGCACCAAAGAATATATATATATTTTGCCCAAACTGTGTTAAAAATAGATGGGTTGCATATTTTGATTACCACAGTGCAGAAATTAGCCAAAAGCCTAAGTGGATCATGATGAGATAAATCAGAACTACTTCTGAATTACCTCTGCCATGTTGCTGTCATTGGATTTACTTGCACAGAAATGTGATGATCCCCTGTTCTGCTGGGTAATATTGCCCCATTGTGTAGTTGTGTTTCCTCCTCCATCAGTCTAGAGATTAACTTTTGCCTTGTGGCTGGATGATGCTAAAGTATTGTGTTTGGAAACCACTTAGAAGAAAAGGATTACTGGCAGAGGTGTAAGTGAAGATAAATGAGCCTTCAAAGATATGAAATGCTAGAAGTTGATACTATTGAGTTGGTACTATTATTGGGACTAAGGTTTCTTTGGAAGTTAACTGGCAAGGACAGTTTAGCAAAGGCTTCTTGCTTTCCCCTTCAGTTTGACTTAAGTTTTGTGAAACCTATTGATCTACCAGAGTAACATATATGGTCTTGTTTATACACTATTTGGAGTACTTTCTATGTGTCTGCTCTGCCTAAAACATTTATAAAATCCAAATATTGAATTTCAGTAAAATAATCATATGATACTGTCTGTGGTGATACTGCTTTTTGCACTTCTCTGTGAACTCTTTTGACTTTGGTTATTTTCTATCTGAAAGAAAAAAGCCATTTTTTGTTTTTGTTTTTTTTTTTTTTTTACTGGAAGCCTATTATTTTGAGTTTTTTGGTTCACTAACCTGTGTTGGATTTCTGTTGCTCCACCAGACTAAGTGTGTTTTCCAAATTCTCTATTACGTTTCACTCAACCCAAGTCATCCCAAATTGCTGTGGTAGGCTGGACAATATTAGGTCTTTCTAGGTCACCCTTGCTTTGAAGATAACTATTTTTAGGTTAATAGCATAAATACATGTGTAGGATTAGATTGCACCTTATGAAGAGATGAAGATTGAAAGAACTCTGGGGCTTTAAGGAGGATGGGGAAGAAAAGAATTATGTGTAGTATGTAATATGCTGACACACCTCAGTACTAACAAGTGATTACTAAGACCTTGTATCTCACAATTAGCTGTTTCTGGTAACAGCTGGTCAACAGATTACTTTCATTTATCTCTGAAAAATGGTTTATTTAAATATATCTGAAGAATTCCACAGAACAGTGATAGTCAAATATCTTGTGAGTTGGTCTGGGAGAGACCAACAACATTTGTGGAGTGCTTTCTGCTAAAAAGAAACAAGACTTTTTGTTTGAAGCTTAGATACTTATTTTATCAAACAGGATTCATATATACAAATCAATAACAGCTTCTAAAAAACTATTTTTCATGTCTAGCCTTAGGACCAAGTTTCTTAAGTATTTCTTTTATTCCCCCTAGGATAAAGTTTTCTCCTGTGCCCTGATATATTATACCTTACTTCCACCTCCAGCTGCCCTTCTTTTGGAGGGATTTCAGAACTTACAGAGAGAAGCTGGGGTTTCTTGCCAGGCATGAACTTCTGCTCTCTCTTGCTTCCAGAAAAAATTATTGGTCAATCCTTTGTGATTCCTAATGAGGAGTGGTTCATAGGCTCCTTCTCAGAAGCTCTCACAAAACTCAGACCTTAAGTTGCACAAAGATATTTTTCTGATGACTCTTTGCCAAAATTATTTTTAGTAAGAAAAAAATAAATTAAATAAAATAAAATGAAACAAAATAAAATAAAATAAAATAATATAAAATAAAATAAAATAAAATAAAATAAAATAAAATAAAATCGTTTAAGAAGAATTTTTCCATAGATGTTGTATTATTAAATAAGAATATTTACTTGGGAAATATTGTCAGTGAGGTTAAAACATCCCTTAATTATCAAGCCTATGACATTTCACTGTTTTATGCAGGGGTGTTTGTGTTGTCTGCATTTCATTTTCCCATTGTAACTGCAGAAAATCTGAAAGTAAGCAAAAGTTAAAATGTAAATGCCATGGTCTTAGCTGTAATATTAAATGTTCCCCATGGTTTTACGATTACCCTTTACAAAATCTGTTGATGCATTTTGGCAAGCACAATATTAAAAATTTGCTTGGCAAAAATCCCCTTAGCAGAGCCTGACAGACAGTAAGGTCAATAAAGTTTTAATCAACAAAGGAGAAAATATTCTTCTTCCAGATGGGTGCCACAGAGCAATACTTGCATGAAATATTTATGATTCACTTTAGAATCTCAAAGTCTGCAACATAAGGAAAGGTTGGTGATTATTTCTAGAGCAGAATGTGCTCATCCTTGGAATTTCTGAACATTAGACTGCTGTGAAATAAATGCTGGTCTTGTTACTGGAAGTATGTGATTTAGTATTTGACAGAACACCAAGTTTGTTATTGAATTTTCTTTTGTTCATAACCTACCATTGCTTTATAAACTATTCCAGTTACTTGTATTGTATGTGATGATCCTTCACTTATTCCTGTCTCTTTAAACTGTAGATTTTGTTTGGATGATAAGCAACTATATATTCACTATTGGTAAAGACATCATACTGTCACTAAGGTTTTGTTGTGCTGGAGTTGTACAACCCACACAGTGATATTTTAACAAAAAGGGATTTTTTTTGTTTCGAAATATGGGCTGGACTCTGTGCTTGAGCAACTAAAAATAAACCTGTAATGAAGAGAATCATTAATATAAGTGGATTTTCTCCCTGAATCCTAATCCTGAAACCTCACCCATTCTCAGATTCAGACCAAAGAAGGAGGAAACCAAAGAAAACTTTGACATGGTGGATGGATTCATGGCATCCCTTACATATTCCCAGCACAGTGCAGTAACTCTGCTTCCTCGTGTGACTTAAGTGGTTTAGTCACAGGAACTGGAGTATTGGAATGGATTGTCTTGATACTTCTCTATTCCTAGCAGACAATTAAGTGAAAACCTGCCCTGTCCAAGCCAAAAAAAAGATCAGTGGCCATGCTTGTATTCAGAATTGGAAAAAGAGTGAGAAATATCAAGTTGTCTAGATATGCCCGTCACTCTTCTAAAATGGTTACCCAAGGAAAGTCTGAATGTATTCTGCATTCATTTCTGCTACCATTTTAACACTTGTTAATTAACAATTAATGCAGTCATTAATTAACACCTACAGCAAGCTTCTTAGCCACCATACCGAGAGTTTGAAAGCACTGAAACATGATTTGTGGGTTTGAGTTCATTATGAACTGTAAATAATTCATCTTGTTTTCAAGAAACTGGTGTTTTTTTAGAGAGAAACTTAAATTACAGGTGTACAATGACTTGAATTATCAGCTACATTAGCATATTTGAAAACCAAAATATATTGCTTTAACTCTGTGACATTAAAGGTGACTGAAATATTTAATTAGGCATCTCTAGTTGTCTTGATGTTATATTAATTAATTAATGTTGTATTAATAGTTAAAGAGTTTAGGAATAACTTGACTTTTTAGGAAAGTAGTGTCAATGAGTTTGCATAATGTAAGAATTATATAGCATGACAACTTTTGGATCAAATTAATATAAAAATAATAAGATAGTTATGAAGTTGTTAACTTTTCTCATAACCCCCTTCTGTCAATCTCAGCCCTAACCCTAACCATAACTAGACTAGACTTACAATCTTAGAAGATTAGTTCTCTAAATTTTCTATTCAAGTAATTTGAAATCAATATTAGTTATATCAAATTTGTCTTCTGAGTAGGAATGGATAGGGTTTCTGCATCCTTTCTATTAAACTCATAGTTAATTTTAAAAATTCTTGGCAGCTGTTGAATATTTTGCATAAAATTCCTGTAATCAATTGTGTTGCCATAAAAAGTTTTCCCTCTAATTGAAAGGGAGTTCTTTATCCTTATCTTAATTTTAAAATTCAGAAAGGAGTGGTTTTGCTGATGTGTTTTGCTTTGTTTTTCAAAATATTGAGATATAGGTTTAATGTACTTTTAATGAGTATGTTATTACTCTGTTATTCACCCTATAATTCTCTCTACAGTGATTGGCACTATCACTGTATCCTATAATTCATTCAGAGCACATGCAAATACACCCGAGTATACTTAATTGCACTTTTTCCTGTCAAGTCTTTAATTTTCTCACAGGCAATTTTGGGTGATAGGTTTGGGGAAAGCCAGAATTTTAATCTTCTCCCTAGCAGGCATATTTATTACTCTCTACTACTGTATGGAGTCCACACAGCATATCAGTGTTTTGCCAGAAGGCAAGAAAGAGCTATTTGGAGCTCTGTTGGCATAAGTTTTAAAATCAGGCAGATCTTAGTTCTAACCATACCTAACTATTGTAAGTGGGATGTTTCTAGTTTCTGAAATAAAACTGCACTGTGACCAGCAGAGTCTGATATAATTGCATGTTCTGTGGCCTCAATTCCAGCACGATCCTGTAAAGCTGTTCAATACTCGTTAGAGCTCTGCAATTCCCATGTCTACTACTTCTTCCTCAAATGTGTTATTAGAGTCAGTTTCTTTATTTGTAAGTTGGTCAACCCAGAGAGTGCTGGTTGCCATTAGCTGTCAAAGGAAGGAGCCAGATGTGACTGTCTCTTAACAGAGCTAATCATTTGCTCTCTCTTCCAGTTGATCTTATTTCATGCTCTTAAACTGTCTTGCATGGCCATGGAGCCCTTTATGAATCAGTGCTCCCTATTGTAAAAGCTGTGGTTGCAGATCCAAGGTAGACAAGGCAGTTGGCTCATTCACAGTGCAGAGATTTAAAGAATTTGTTTGTAGGAATAGGGACTTGCAGCATGCTGAAGCACCTGCAGCTTTCCTGCTCAGTGAGATCCATAGAATTGCATAGTTCCAGTTCACTATTTTCTGCAATGATCTCACACTGAGCAGAGCAGATGTGTTTCACATTGCTCCATGAGATTTTTGCCCTTGCTGTCTGAGTAGCTGCATTCCTCCCTGCAACTTTGACTCAATGATAACTTAATTTATTAAAACAATGAAAATATCAGCTAACAGAGAAAGCTTATCTCTGCTTGAAACTGAACCTTTACCAAAGTCAAAATCCCGCAGTAATAACATATTTCACAGATGCTGAGATTAATACAAAACTTAATTTGTTGCACATGTTTTTCTTCAAGATATCTTTCCCAGATATCACCTAGCACAGTTCTGTATTAATATTACTTTAATTATTTAAGATTTTACCTTAAATGAAGGTGAATTCTCTGGCAGCATTTTTTTCTTGCTAATCTGCTCTCTTCCCTCAGGTGATTTCTTTCTTTAAATTACTTTAAAAAACTGGGAAGAAATAATTCTTCTATTTTCTAGAAGTATATATAAGGGTCCCATTGTCATAAGCTGTTTCCACTTGAAAACAACCTTTTTAAAATCTTTTTAGGTCCATTTCAAGTAAACATTTTTCAAAGCTAATACTTCCTCTAACAAAAAATAAGGTTGGTTTTGCTTTTCTGTGACAATTTTTGTTAACTAGGCTCATGCTGGAACTGCTGATCAAAGTTTCAGGGTCATCCTGCTCCTAAATAACTGGTACCCTGTTGCCATATTGACACACAGAGGATGTGAGTTACCTGTGAAAGGTATTTACTTTTTTTCCCCTCAGGTGGTAGAAATACATCCCTATGCCTCTTAATTCTTCTTTACCTGTTAGAGGAATATATACTTGTAATCAGAATGAGATGAGGAGTTGTTTTTCCATATTTGGCGTTTTGTGACACTTCAAGTTTTCAAAAAGTCTCATGATGTTACCTAGGGAAAATATGAAGTATTATTAACCATACGAAACACTAAGTAAGAAATGCAGGTTCAGAAGTAAGGAGTCTGCACTTTACCTGTAGAAAAAGGAAAAAAAAGAAAACTAAAAAAAATAAACACAAACCTCAAATCATTCCTCTGCAGATAGCATTAGATGTCTGTTTGAAATATTAACTAGTAATTACTTTTATTTTCTTACTTAGAATTTAATGCTTTGAGCATTCAATTTTTTACACTTTGATTTGAAGTCTTTAATGTTTACACAGTTACAGACTTTATTTATTTCCCCACTATTGCATGCAACAAGATGTCTGGTCTCTACAGCTTTTCAACAAACCATGCCAAGAAACTTGACTCCTCCGGTATTAAGTGAAGGGGAAAAAAAAAGTTTTGACAGGTTTAGATATGAAATGAATAGTGACTTTCCTCTGAAAATGTGTCAAATTAAAGCAGGTGGGGTGAGGAAAACAGCTACAGTATGTCAACTCTTACAGGCTTTGATTTATTTTTAATGATGCAGTGCACCTTAGGAAGTCTGAACATGTGCTCATTCACAGCCCAGGTCTCATGGTGTGCTGTATTGTTCAGGTACTTCTTCTAACTTGGGTCCAAGATGGGATCATGACCTAGAACTCCTGTAAATAGCAATTACCTCTTTGGAAAGAGAATGATTAAAGTTTAGTTGAATGTCAGCAAACTATTCATTCCTCTCTGTTCCTCCCTTCTGCAACTTATTTACACTTCCTAACCACATATCCTCCCTTTTCTACTGCCAGCCCTCTTCATCATTTATTTATTTATCTATCTATTTATCCATGTATTATTTATGATGGGTCACACCAGATAATGTGAAAGAATAAGATTTTAGTAAATTGCCACATATAATAATGCATCAAATAACTAATAATTTCAGGTTTGAATAAAAAAGCCTTAAGTTTAGTGAATAAAAAAAATGTAAGTATTTAATCAAAATTGTTTCAGAAAAAAACCAAAAAAGTATCCAAAATATGTTGAATCCAGAAAACTGGGTTCAAAATGAGAACACAAAGAGTTCAACCAGGGAAATCATGGAGATCTTTTGCAAAAATTATTAAAGTAAATGACCTGCCTTGGTTTCATAAAAGAATTTGACATTAGAAATGGAAATTGGACAAGAACTTAGCCAAAAGCCAGGTTACATTTGATTACACCAAAGAGAGAATAAATAAGAAAAAAACATTCTTCAGTATCACCACAAATAACATGTTTTGGTTTTGATATATTTTTATTAATGAACTCAGCATAAAAGTTAGAGACCTACGATAAAAGTTAGAGAGCTTTGGTGCAATTTGCAGAAGATGAAAAGCTGGGAGGCCTCAGTATTAAGAGCAATGTGTGTCACCTTGAAAATTACATTTATCATTTCCAAACTCAATATTATGTGCCTAAAGTATGAAATAACATTTTGGTTATGAAGTGACAGAGGACATAATGTACTTATTGACATGTGATTGAGTAGTGATCAAAATATTCCCTTGAAAGTATCTCTCTGGAGCCAAGGTAAAGAGCTCCACAGTGAGATAGAATCTCAATTACAATACAAATAAGTCTTCTTTTTTTTTTGTTTGTTTTGTTATTTTCTCTTTCTCTAAAGAGGTTTATTACACCCTGGGAGTTAAAATACCAAATCAGGCAATTTCTGGAATTCCTGTATCCTCCCATCTGACTGTCATGAGGGGAGACCTCAGCCTGAGGATTCAATTGCTGAGCTCCAGGAAAAATTTGCAAGGAAGTAAGCTACAAAGTAACCATATGTATGATTGTCATATGACAAAAAGGTATCTTGGGGTACAAGGTGAAGTGTCAGGTTGTTACGGGAATGGAGAAATAAAGGGGAAGTATATCAATCCGCATTTCAGATGGAATGCTAAGCAAACTCTGAGGAAGTACCTGAAATAGGAGAGATCTAGATGGAGGAGGTAGAAAGAAAGTGAATAAACCAATGTAGGTAAATAAAGTTCCAAAGTATACAGCTCTTAATTGAAGACTTTTTGGAGGAAAGCTTTAGAAATACTAAATCTGTGTGACACGATTACTGGAAAACAGCAACCTTTGTGAACTCAGGCACTGAGTCTGCAAAAGTGGCTTAACCTCTGTAGACTATTTACACTGCTTAGAATCTTAAAAGAGAAACGTGTTAAGACAACCAGTATTACTGATATGATATTGTTAGTCATTCTCCAGATAGCCTTGTGAGGACTGTCATATTTTATTCAGAGTATTACAAGTTTTAGCAGGTTCCCGTTTGTAAACTGGGAGGAAACACCAAATGTAGTGGTTTAGCTTGAAATCTATTACGTACTTATTATCCTTCTGTGAGATAAGAATAAGGAGAAGGTAAAGCAGGCACAAAACTTTAAAGAATATAAAGAAGTTTATTAACAAAACTAAAAAAGAAAAAAAAAAAGAGTCAGAATAAACCTTCAGAACACTTCTTCCCCCCCTTTTCCTCTCTTTTCTCACTGACAACGCAAAGAAACTACACTTTGGATTTTCAATCAGTTAACCACCGCTATAATAATCTCTTTTTTAGTTCACTTAGGGAGCAGGAGTCTCTCTTGCTTATGCTCTGAAGACATCTCCACAAGAAACAATTCTCTCATGGCTTCAATGTCACAACAAGACAGTGGCTCACATGTGAAAGTTCCTTCCCTCAACTTACAGCTTTCCCCACAACTATTTTTGAGGGTTCAGTCTTGAGCTAATGGGGTACTAGTTTAAGGATGAGCCATTCAGAAGCAAAAGGTTCTCTTTATCTATCTCTGGGATCATCTTCATCTCTAGCAATAGTGGTCTTCTTCTCTTTCCCTGAGGGCAAAGGTCCTCACTTCATCACTAATCTCTTTCTCTGTTCAAGCTTCTCATCAGATCTCAGCTGCTTCAACATTTGCTTGTTTCAGCACAGGTGCCTTTGCTCACAGTTGTGGTCTGCACGCTCCACTCCCCTCATGTTTTCATGAAATTATAACAGGTACTCTGGTGTATCATAGTCCATCACCGGAGCTTTACAATAGAATTTCAACTTCTACGCTTGCAGTGTCTCCTCTTTCTTCTCTCTGAGTTTCAGCTCTTCCTCCTTCACTGACTTTGGTGTCTTTATGGTGTTTTCTTTACATGCCTTCACCTTTCCTCTTCCTCTGACTCGGGAGAGGATTGATGCCTGCAGGTGTCATCTGTTCTGGAGAATCTTACAGCACTAAAACAGTTAATCTCACCCAGGCCTTGCAGCTGGAATTTGCCTCTCTCTGTTGGTCACATAATCTC
Organism: Lanius collurio; assembly: GCA_020086605.1. NCBI lineage: Eukaryota > Metazoa > Chordata > Aves > Passeriformes > Laniidae > Lanius > Lanius collurio. The sequence continues at coordinate 9,802,987 of JACBWW010000003.1, forward strand.
TGCCAGGCAGTGGCTGGAGCTCGTTTTGGGGTAGAATTTGATTTCAGCGGCCGCACTGGAGGGGCTGGCTGAGCCTCAGAGCTGCCTGCACAGGGCCACGGGTGGAACCTTATGGTGTATGACCTATTAGGCAGAACAAATGTGACAAAATGTTGTGTACCTTCAGGAACAATGGATTTGCTCAAATAGGAAAACACCTTAGCTCTGTGCAAGACAAATTCAGCGTGCCCAAATAAGGGTCTTCTCTCCATCTTTCAGCTGTGGTTTGCAAAAAGGCAGAAAATACATCATTTGATCAAATGAACTGTTTAACTGCTTCAACATACGCTGTTGTTTTCAGAAATTGCGACTTGGATTGAAGCTAAGAATACAGCAGGAATTACTTGGCTGTTCACTATGGTCTGAAGAATAAGAGCTGAGTCAGAGAAAAGCTATTGGAAAAAACTCCCCAAACCACACTACCTCTAATAAGGTTGGGAGTTTATTATTTTCCCTAGAGGCAAAGGGCAATTTTAAATAATAAATAAACTATTTTTAGATTCTAGGAAGAAAATTATTTTGTTTATGAAAATATTGAGTCAAATCACTGATAATTAAATCAGAAATAAAATGTGTTTTGAAGTCCAGAATTCTACCCCAAACAAGCAAGATGTTGGAGAGTACAGAAAAGCAACTCAATAACAGATGTAAATTCCCTAAAAGTGCTATGCAAGGCTGAACACTCACCCCTACTGCCAAACTAATTTTGGTACTTGTTACTCCTGAGGATACACACTAGGAATTGCAAGGCTGCTTTTCATTCCTGCTGGCAAGTGATATACTTTTCCTGTTTGGAGTGAATGGATAATACTGAAATCTTTAAAATACACTCATTCTGGGTGGCCGGTTTGGGGTTTATTTTCCTCTTCCTTTCTTTTCAACTTTATTCACTGTTCTTTTAAAGGGAGGAATGACTTGTGAGATGGATCTCTTGGTCAAAGTAGAAGTCAGCACCAGAGCTGATAGAAAGAGCTCTCTGAGGGACAACAGAGGATGTAGAATGGTTCAGTTCAGGTCAGAAGGTAACACAGGTATGTAAAACCAAACCTGCATACAAGGATCTGCCTTGTAAAGACAGAGTGGGAGGTATAAGCCTTATCTACTTCTATTCTAGCAGACCTGCAAGTTAAACTTGTCTGGGTGTGTTTTTTGGTGTTTTTTTCCTTTATTTGTATACTTGTTTGTCTCTTTTGGAGTCAGTTAGATGGTCAGTTGGTTGGTTGGTTCTTTTGTTTTTGTTTCTGTTTTTTTGGTTTTGGTTTGGTTTTTTTTTGGTTGTTTTTTTGTTTTGGTTTGGTTTTTTGTTTGTTTTTGGGTTTTTGTTTGTTTGTTTGTTTGTTTTTTGGTTTTGGGGGTTTGTTTTTTTAATGTAGAAGCATTCCAATGTTATTTAAAGAATACAGAATTAAGAAAGGCTAGACAGACTTAACTTAAAGTTGTAGCTGACTCAGGATCCCATTCACTTGGGTTACTAGCCTTTGATTAACACAGTTTGCCCAGCAGCCAGCTCTGCTTGGCATGAATATCAGTCTTCACTGAAATGTTAGCCCAGGTAGAAAAGTGCACAGCAGCCTGATGCACCAAGGGCCTTCACAGCAGCAGACTGCCACTGCATTGGGACTGATTAAAATACTACTTTGATAAGACTGAATTAGTGCCAAATAAGACCAATGGCATAAAAATCCAGACATAAGAAGTGTGTAAGTGACTTTCAGCTTCCACAACTTGCCATGTGTGGGTTTGTATGTGGTAGAGTCAAGGAGTTTGGTTTTGAAGTAGCAGCTTTGTTTCTCAGATGTGGTGTCTGCATGATCCTATGTAAAAGGGTCACTTCATATATAGAATCTATGATTATATACAAACAACAGCAGTGTGGTACTGGGGCCCAGCTTATTTTCCTTCTTTGCCACAAACTTCATTTTTTTTAAGGGATATCAAGCAAATGTATTGAAAGAAATCTGGATGCCTGCCTGAGCTCAAATTCATTTAGGATCTACTCAAATAATTTTGCATTTCAAAATTTTTTTCTAAGTGCCCAGGATTTATGTCTTGTCTTTGAAAATGAATGATTCTTTGTCTGGATTACTTCTAAAAGTAACAATCTGTTTTCAAATGGGCATTCAAAATTCAAAAGCATGCATTCAAACAAAATGACATAGAGCATCATAGAAAATTGTAGCTCCTTTTCACTTTGTACAGTCATTTGACCAATGATTAATTGTACAGACTGACTATGGGATTAGAAGCAATTCTCTAGCTACCTTTTGCTGTTCCCAGGTGGAAAACATTATTCAAAATTATTCAGAATTTTAAAAACAAATAAATAGATCTGTAAATTTACCTGCATCTAATTGGAAAACAGAATGTTAACAAAATAGTGCAAGCCTACTGACTCTACAAAAGGCCTTTGGAAAAACAAAAGTTTTATTTGATGCATTTTTATTTCCATAATTTTCATGAGTTTTAGCTCTTTCCATTTTAATATTTATTTTCAGAATAATAAATTAAATTTTACTTCTTTTTCTTAAAAAAAAAAAAATTCTTCACCTGATAAATTTTGTTGTGCAACTGAATATCCATTTTTGACATCCTCATGCTGAAATATCCTTTCTCCCTTGTATTCACTGTTTGGTAATAATTTAGAAGTGTCTTGATCTTACTCACTGCAGCTGATTTTCTACAACAAAAAGAAGATAAACTGAGATCTTAGAACATTATTAATTGAATTTTTTTAACGGTGATAGTTTTGACCACTTTTTTGACTTGTATTATTAAGAAATTTTGTTGATACTACTGATATGACGTTAATTATCTCTTATCTCTTTCCAGCATTAACAAAATATGTTGTCTTGAAATAATGTCCATAGAAGGAAGAAGACTGCAACTCTAGAAGTGACTAGAAGGCTATTGTACTTTACTGTTCAGTCTCAGCTATATTGGAAATACAGAAATATTGTCTTTTTCTTTGTATTCTTGTGCTTTAAACTGAAGTAGGAGCTTGATTTATTTTTTCCCCTCTGTTGTACTGTCACCTTTAGGTGAATAGTTTAGGATTTTGATCCTCTGAAGGAACTTTGAATTTCTTAGACAAATATACCAGCAACATCTCTTTGACAGAAAGGCAAAGTTTTCAAGACATTTTTTAAAAACGCCCAGCACTATATTTATTAGAAATTACATTTTCTACTTTTAAACAGTAACAGAACATTTTTAAGCAATTACTATTCTTCTTAAATTTTAATAATTTGGCTTTAAAATTTGTCAATGAGTGTGATGTTAACACACTGAAACACTACAAAAGTATATATGTATATAGGATAAAAGACATTGTTAATATCTGGGCATTGAAACACAGGCCAAAAATACACATTAAAACAGTGAAGATTATGTGAAGATTAATATGTATCTACCACATGGAATATGCAAGATTAAAAAACCTAAAGAAGTACATCCAGATGGGTGTGGTCAGAAATTTGTTATAGAACTTTGTACATTTTGTATCTATTCATTACTCTCCTTGCTGGTAACAGCGAGTCAATGTTTCTTGCTTTTGTGGTCTTTACATATTCTCTTTATCTAACTCTTAAAGAAACTACGATACTCAGGAGACAGGTGGTTTAGTACCTGAACAATTAGAGCTAAAAGACTAGTCCAAATATGAAAGAAATTAATCTGATAGAAATCCTTTTCATTCATTGAATAGCAATATATTACCAATTGTGTAAAGGATAAAATGAACTCTAAGGTGTATATAGGTGTATAGTTTTTTTCTCGGTTTATATGAAAACTCTCAAAAATATAATGGAATGGGTTTTATTGTCTTGAGTAGACTATCATTTTCATGTCATAAAATTTCTTGACCACATTAGATTACCTCCATGTTTTGGCCTAGAACTAAGACATTTTAAACAATTTCTACAGATTTTTCTCTTCTTCTTTTGCTGTAAAATATCTACTGCAGAGTCCAGTCAGCAATAATATGCTTTTCTGTCTTCTTAATCTTGTACCATCCTTTTAAATAGCCTCAATAAATATTATCCCCACTTTCTTCTGTTCCTGCCTGCTATTACTTATTTCACTTAATCTTTAAAACTGCCTCGCCATTATTGCTTGATGTCCTTTATGGAAAAACTCATGCTAAATTGATTCCTTGTAGAACATGTCTGATTCAATACCATGGATGACATTATTCCAGTAAATTCAATGCCTTGTACTAACAATTTTAATTTAAAGAACAAGGACTCCCCTAAAACCTTAGATAGAATTTAGTCACTTTCTGGGAAGCCACTGAGACATGTCAGCTTAAAAGTGATACTGCTATTTCATGTGCAATATTCAAAAGGCTTCTTGAGTAGATATTTTCATAATCATCATGACCAAGCTGAGTAGAATGGTTCATTTTGTATATACTTCATTTAGATTTTGATTTGCAAAAGAAATAAATAGGCAAACATTTTTTTTTTAGCATTAACAAATGCCTATTTTCAGATTACTGTTATTATTTATGATTCTTGAGGTAATTACTGTTGAGTTTTTATATACTTTTAGTTTAATTTTTTCTCTTTCTTCTCATTTCTGCAAAGCTAACATTTGTTTCTTCTGTTTGTCTATGATGTATTTTTTGATATAGTACTTCATTTTGCAGGCCAGCAATATGTGTACGTATAGCACAAGTTGTTTGCAAACACTGACCAACAAGTCTCAGAAATATTGGTGCTTTATTCAACCAACAATGTGTAGCACTGAACCCATATTGTAAGCAATAACTGAAGTGTTGACATGAATGCTTCAATTTGTCATCATTTGTCCACTGTCACTTTGAGCTCTTGGGGTGACTAAAGTAACAAATGAGTTGTCTCTTCTCAACATGATTTTACTCCTTAGGGAAGAACTTGTCCTTTAGCCCCATTTAAAATATCTTGATCTGGTGCCAAGCTAAGGCTTAGGTACCCTGTTTTGCTCTTGGCAGATTAATTTTGCTCTTTTTATCAATGGCTAATACAGATGTATGTAACCAAATTTTGACTGATATGTCTGAGATGCGTTTTTCACTGAATCCCATAAATTCATCCCATTGATGTTCAGCACGACACTTTATTCTGAATGAAAGAAATAATTCCCACAGCAGAAGAAAAACTTAAAATGAAGAGCAAAATCATGAATCAGTTTTGTCAGATAGTCAGTAGAATTGTTCATCTGTAAGAAAGGATGACCCCTCTGTTGCTCCTTTAAGAAAGGAATGGCTCTTGGCAGAACTGCATAACACCAAGTCTGGCTGATACTCTTGGATCTAAGAAAAATTGGTTGTCTAGCTCATGCTGCATCCAGCTTGGAGATGAAAGAACAGACTCATATCCTTCCAAGTCTATCATGCTTGGAAGGTTCTGGAGACCAGGAGATGTCTGCAATGCTTTGTCAAAGCCTTTTTATTATTCTTTCTATATTCTATACATATTTTTTCTAGTTTCCTCCATTATTTTACTTCTACTGGATTTGATTTCTTTGTGATAAGATGTTATTTCTCTCTATCTGCTCTTTGGCCTGCTCCACAAATTTTTTCTTTAGTTATTTATTATTTGGTTTGTTTGGTTTTGGGGGAGTGGGGCATTTGGAGTTCTAGTAGACAAGACCCTAGTTTTCATCTTTTGTTTCTCTCAAAATTTTACCATTTTTTTTACTCAGCTAAAGTAATTAGCTGTGTCCTTATACTCCAACACTCTCTACATAGTATTTAAAATGGATACATATATATGAAGTTGGGATCTTGAAATTATATGACAGTTCCATGGGGAAACAGAATGTCTGTTGCTGTTCAGTAGGGACAGGAGTTTTCATTGCAAGAGTCCATGTAGCAGCAGCATCTTTAATTGAATCAAGTGAGACTCACCAGGTTGGTCTTCTATTCAGTTCTACCCCAGTTGCCCACGGTTGTATGTAATTACCCCAGCAACTCATGTAATTAATCGTTATTGATTATCTTAGTAACCCACCAGAACAGACTCCCATTACCATGTTTGTAGGAACGTTTTGGCTTGACTACTTACAAGTACCCTATTTCTGAATAGTGTGACCATTTCAGCTGCAGGAACCACTTGGGGAGACGTTGATTACTCCATCTAGGATGTCAGTCAGCACATTTAAATTGACAAATCAGCTGAGACAAAGTAGGAGCTGCCTTGGGGAATTTAAAGAACTGTACAAAATTCCCATCTGGAATGGGAATGACAATACCAGTCAAAAACATGATACTGAAGGTTCAATCACCTTGCTTCCAAACTGGTCTCACAGCTGCCCCATGTTTCATCTGTGCAGTTCCCAGGCTGCCTGAGGACTTAGTGACTTGAGTGAACATACTAGGTGCTCTAGCTAGCCCAGCTCTGATACCCAGCACAAAGTTGTAGCTAAACAAAAATGTGATTTGCATATTTAAAATTTAAGCCTGATTACAGTTGCCACACCTACTATATAAAGATGTAAGATTGATGAGATGCTAGGGATACAGTGCTACAGGAAAGAGGACTATTTTGCCCTCTCTGCTGCTGAAAATTTGTTCCCTGTTTTGTTATGGATGCTGCAGATTTTGAAGTGAAGTGAGTGGGTTGTCTTTCCACTCCTCTCTTTTCTGATACCAGCATATAGATAAGAAATTATGTCCCAACTTCACTGTTACATTTGCATGCTTTGCTGAACGAGTTCATCACAATTTGTATGTTATGGTACAAAAGTACTTAGCATCCTCTTTGGAAGAATGAATGTTCTTTCAACTGATTTCAAAGATGTACCACATCATTGCTCAAAAACCCACATTTCCTTCTGAAAAAAGATAGAGATTATCATCTTAAAAGAGCTAATTAGACAGAAAGACCGCAACATAAATAATGATGGTTTGGGTTTGAGATCATATACTTTCCCTATATTTTGATGTTATATCTCTTCAGCTGTAATATACCAAATGGCAGTCTACTCTAGCTTTTGATTATTGCAGTTCCACAGAAACACCCATCTGGAAGTATTTCTTTAGGTTTTTTTAATCTTACGTATTCCATGTGGTAGATACACACTAATCTTCCCAGAAGTAGGCCTGTTTTAATGTTATAAAATTTGTATAATGTTTAATTTAAAGCTTCACAGGTAAATATTTTATTTAGATTTTTATAGTACTTTTATGATTCATTCTAATATCTTTATATATGAAACACCAGCTTAACTCAAAAGCCCTCTCCTAACTATAACTGGCTCTGTGTCTTTAAAAACGCAGCTATGTCCCTAGAACTATTTTCCATTTTCCTTTCATGCAATATGTGCATTCTGCTTTTTGATAGCTTTTAGATGTTCAGCACTAAGCACATTTTTGAAGAAAAGTTGTACAAGACTAAAAGGAAAAGAAGTCCATGCTACAGTTTTGTAAATCCTTGCAGGTTCTTTGTTTTGATCTACACCATCACTCCAATACCACAGATAGAACGTTCATGTTCTTCACACAGCACAATGATAAAACTAATTTCTGCTGCTTCATTTGCATTTCTTAAATTTTCCTTTCCTTTCCTCTTTTTGAAATGTAGGTCAAGAACTCATCGTATAATTCTAACTTGAAGAGTTTCTGACTGTTCTCAAACATATTTTGGCATTTTTGTTAACTGTTTTATTGCTAAACCACTACTAAATTCAGGTTTTTATATGTATGAGATATATATTCTGCTTTTGTTGCTTTCCTGCTCTAATTTCTAACCTGTCATTGTGACAGGTTGCTTGATTCTCTAACATTATGTATAATACCTGGAAAATCTTAGGATATCTAGAACCTAGATAGTCACTGACTTAAGACTTTGAAGTAGAATTACAGGACAAAGATGTCGTGACTGGTCCCTCTCTGGGTTCACAAAACATTTATATCCATCTGATTTCTATAGTACTGGGGTTTTCCCTCCTTGCTAGCAATTTAGGGGCAATCACAGTGGTTCTACTATTCTATGTTTTCCTAAAAGCTATGTCACAAATCTTACAGTTTTTATGTGTGTTTGAGAGGCTTGTTTAATCATTCTGGACCAAATTCTGTAACTTGTGTGAAAGAACATTTACTACTTAGATAATTTTGTTGACTCAGAAAAAGGTGATGTCAATAAATGAGGAAAATGCAGGACTAAAATTTCCTAGTCCTTATTGTGTAGATGAGCATATATATTTTATTTTCTGTGTTCACAGATTATTTGGGATGTTTGATGAAACAGTTTTATTCTGGTCTTGGTCTCTAGAGGTAAGACATGAAATAATAAATCAACTTTTATAATGGATTTAGGGGATGGCGGGTGTTCTTCCATTCCCATTCCCATGATGAATGTATGGAGCACAGAAGAGAGCAAGTTCTGGCATATTGTGGATTTCAGAGACTGCTTCTGTCAGAGTATTTCTTGTCAGCCAGTTCCCCAGGACTGTACTAATATTAGTTCAAAGAAACTAGCTTCATTGTCTTGACTTAATGGGATGATGGGAAAATGTTTGAAAAGAAGAAAGCAGTAATAGAACAAAGGCAAGCTGGCAGTGAGAGGAAGTCTATGAAAACAATGAGCACTCCAAACTTAAATATAATTAACTAAATGCTCTCTTTGTGAAAATGCACACTTTCAGTCCCACTTTTTTTTTTTTTACAGGTGGGTCAGGATATGCAGTCTATGCATAATTCATGAAGAAGAATGTGTTCTATGTTCCTTTTTTGTGTCTGATTATTCAAGGTGTTTTGTGGCCCTCTGGACATGGAGGTACCAGCTGTCATAAACTATGTGAGCTGATAATCAAAAGAGCCTGAGAAATAAACAGGTTGAGTGAGATGTAAGGCACAGTCCTATGAGGCAAACACACCTCTCTTTTGTTTCTCTAGGCATGCCTGAACTCTTGGGATGTCAGGGAAATTGTTATGATGAAAGCTGAACCCACTTTAAATCCATGCCATACAAACTCTATTTTCACTACAGCTATTTAATTCTTTTAAATTTTAAAGTGTCAGAAAGAAATTATTCATTATCAAACAGCATTCTCTAGCCACCTCAAAAATGTATGAAACTAAGTTTAAAAATTATTTTATAGAAAACAAACTAACTTACTGTTATGGCCAGATGCCTTTAGGGTGTTCGTTTCCCACAATGAGTGGATCATTCTAGTTGCCTTTCACTGGAAGGACACAACCTGAATTTCTGACACCATGGTAGAAAGTCTTAACACATGAACCCAGCTTGTAGCCATGCAAATTCATCCCAATCAATTAGGGCAGGGCAAAGGAAGCTGAGGAAGGAGGTCTTGTGGGGGCTAGAAAAATCTGGTGAGGCCTTTTTTTTTTTTAGTTTGCACTTGTGAAGTGGAGCAATCTTTGCATCACTTTTTCCCTTTGTGGAGCCAGAGGTGGTGTATGCTATGAGGACCACAGTGGAGATGAAAAGTGATGAATTCAGGTAATTGAAGCCAAGTTAACAGCAGACAGATAGAGGAATGTAGTGCTGGGGAGTAACTGACAATTCAAAATCTTCTCTGCTGCTTATGTTTTCCCCTGCTTTAACATGATCTTTCAGAATTGCCATACTGATTACTGTTCCCTCTCACTGTCTCTGGAGATGTTTATTTCTGGCATATCTTTACAGGAAAATTATTTCCTCAGGTCCAATAGATAGATTTCAACTTTGATATTCCATTAGCATTAGATTCCCTGTGGTGAAAGAGAGGAGGGTTTAGCTTTTATCTCTTCTGCTGTTAGAATTCCTTTCTTTCCCAAAAGAATATCTCCAGCACGTGGAAAAAAACAAAAAAAAACCCAAAAAAAAAGAAGAATGTCATAGTATATGTACTATGGTATTGAGCCATTCTTAGTTGTTATATAAACTTTAAAGTCTTAAAATATCATAATAGGTCTATGATTATATGATTATATTATTTTAACAAAACTGTTTTGATGCTTCTACTTTAGTTTAGTTCTCACAAAATTTATTTACAATATTTATGTAGTCAAAACCACTTACCACCCAGATCTTATACACGTGCAGGCAGATGGAAAAGAGTCTTGAGTTTCTATCTCTTGTTTTATTCACAGTTTAAGCATAGAATTGGAAATCTTCTAAAGCAGCTACTCCTATTCCACTCCTTGTATACTTAACTCATTTAAATTAAAAGTAAAAATCTGACCATCAACCTGTAATTATATTATGACTGCCCTGTTGAACCAAGAATAATATAAAATTATTGATTTTGGCATTTGACTAAAATTACAGGTAATCCTAGTGCTTTGTGTTCCATTTTACAGTTGAAAAAGTCAGGTGACTTGCCAAAATAATTGTTTCAGAGGATAAAGGCTAGTCTCAAGCTTGAGCTAGTAAGGTATAATGAATTATTTAATTTAATTATGCTGTTGGAATATGGTCTGGAAAAAAGAGTTGTAATTTTGAGTCTCTCTGTAGTTTTAGATGTCCAATGTAAAAATGCTGCTCCTCCAATGGAGGAATGAAATGTATTCACAGTACACAAAGCCTTATAATGTGTTAATGGGACACAGGATTGTACACCCAGTCTTTTGTCAAATAATTGCTTTATTATTGGTACACTGTTTTCAACTTAGACTTCAAGGAGCTGAAAGACTTAATAGCTACAACAAACCTTAGCTTGACAGCTATATACCAAATGTCATTGCTACTACTGTTTGTATTTTAAAGAAGAAGCTTTTTGTGTTCAAAGATACTGGAATGTACTTTGGGGACCGAGATTTGTGTGGTCAAATCTGCCATAATGCTATACCTTCTTACAAATATGCACTTCAAGTCTCTGGATGGTCCCTTTAATTTCTGTTAATAGACCATGTTCCAATACTTCATGCCATTATAAGGATGTATTAAATGCAATGCACCAAATCTTGATGTAATCTTTACCTTCAGGCTTGGTGAGGTGGAATTCAAACACTCCCTTTTTAAGCAAAAATTTAATTTTTATGGGAAGTGGTATTCACTCTTGAAAATTTTGAAAAGGTAAGGATCAATAAAGATATTTCACTGCATAATTTAGACACAGAAAAGCTTCTCAGATAAGCCGTTTGCAACCAGGTTTTGCAAGCACTTGACATCTTTGTGTATGTCTCAAAAACCTGACTGAGTTCTAACAGTTGACAATGGACATAAACCCTCTCTGTACGTGTGATGTTATCAGCCATCTGACATAGCACCAGTGAATAACTGTAGAGTTTTCAAACCAAGAAGAAAGATAATACTTTAATCAGAGTTTAATCTCATGAGAGTAACTTTCTCATTATTGTAACAACAGTAGTCTATTAGTTGCACGCTTCCGTGATTCTGAGAATGGAAAACAATTCATGGCCAAGCTAGAGGTGAGCAAAGTAAAACCCATAAAGAGTTTATGAGAGAGTATGTGAAAAACTGTGTATCTAGTTATTTCTACTCTGCCTGTTATATCACTATTTAGCTGATAATAATCACTGCAGTAATCAGTGTTAATTATCCCAAGTACTGCCAAGTTAGGAAACTCTTGGTGTTATTGCAAAGAAAGATGAAACATGAAAACAAATTTGAAAAGAAAAAAGTCCTCAGAACCAAGCTTTTTTTATTCTTCCTCCAGCTCCTTTTCTACTTCTCACATGTACAAGTCTCTAATTAGAGTATCTCATTAACGGGAGACTCCTGCTCAGTAAATTTTTCGATATTGCATAGGGGCTTGCAAAACATCCATATCAGATAAAAGTTTGCCTGTTTTTGCAAAATATGTTAATCTGTTCAATCTGCATTATATAAAGTTTTGCTCATAGGTAACAAAAATTACTTCAACTTTTCAGACTGAAAAAATATGTATATTTAAGAATTGTGAAGAAAAAGTATAGACATGAAAAACATTTAGGCAAAGCTACCTCCAAAATCTTGTAAAGTAGGAATATAGGTGGACTATGACATAAAGGTAGTTCTGCTGCTCTATCTAGAGATAGAATTTGATAGAAAACCCTGGGTGCTCTTGGATTCTTCAAGATTGTTCTGGACCTTCACAGTACATTCCCCTGTGTTTAGCCACTGTTTAGGGAATAGACTATTCCTTTACAAGTTGGTTAAAGACATAAATAATCAAAAAGGACAACCCTGAAAATTAGCAGCAACTTCCTACTTGGGAACTAATTTCCATTGTGCAGATTTTTGGTACATATCCACTTTAATGTCAGGTTTTAGGCCACTATATTCCATAGCCCCATGACAATGACATGTTGGTGCCACTCAGGTCTTCACATCAGTTTCTCAGCAAGTTCTGAGCTGCTGATACAGGACTTTTCCCCACTCTGAAGCTGAGAAGTCATATGATGGTTGCAAAAATTTTTAAAAACAAGCCAACACAGAAAGGATGTGGGATGGGATGAAAGAGACACATTTGTGGAAATGTCTCCTTTGGCAGCATTTGCCTCTCAGTTATCTCTGCTCTCTAGCTCAGGGTTCTTCATTACTCCTAATATGGAAGTTGATGTCTTATTCCAGGGAGCAGATGCACTGCTCAGACCTCTGCTCCCAAGCCCTTCATGCAGCACACATGCCTGGGAAAGGTGCCAGCACATTACAGAAGCATCCTCATGCTGGGAAACCAAGCTCAGCATCTACAGAGGATAGGAGGATGGTGAAAGCAATAGTTATAGCTATAAAGGGGATATTATACACATCTGTAAGAGGTCTCATATGCCCAGATTTTAGGCAAGATCCAAGCAAAATTTGCCAGTAAAATCACTCAGTTTTTAACTCTATCCACCAAGGTTGTATTTATTACTTAAAATAAACCAAACCAAAGCACCCAACCCCCAAACCTTCATATTTAAAAAACAAAGGGAAATGATGAGCCACAAACAGTGCATGACACTGTAGGGACTGTTTTTGTCATAGATGGAGTTGCTCTTCCATTTGACTGCTAGACTAAATCTTTTTCATCTGGGACAAAGTGTTCCAATAGTGACAGAAACTGAAGTCCAGATATTGTATTTTGATCCTAGTAGTTTGAAAATCAGAAGAAGGTAGTACATCAATTATTTTTAGGATCCTCTTTTGTTCTTTACAATGTTAATGCTGTTGGAGCTTTTTTTCACACAGTAGTGGTATATCTTTTCTTATTTTCTAGCTACATTTGTGTATTATAAAAGTTGCTCCGCAGCCCACACTCCTCAAATAAGTATCTAAAACAAAGTATGAAAGAGAAACAACCATTGAAGTGACCTAATGTGCTGCAGTCACATAAATAGACGACAAGTTTTAAATCTGGGAAATTAAGTCTGTTATTCTTCTTTTTAGTCCAGTATTTTGTTGTCTGACTTCTCCGAGTGCTTATATCTGTAGCATAATTATTGCTCTGAAGGGTTTTTTTCTGCTCTCCATTTTTTTCTGAAACAGTAATTATCACTTCAGGGAGGATAGTGAGAAATGCATGACTCCTTCTTAAGAATAATTCTCACCCACTGTAAACTACACTAATCATTTTATACCAACTATTAAAAATTTAAAAGAGACACATTTCTAACTCAGTTGTTTATGCTTTGGAAACTTTTTACCTTTGTACTTTAATAATGCTCCTCTTGATTAATTTTACAAGATTAGCTTCATTTAATGACATTTGACTTCCAGCTAATAAAACAAGCAGTTTCTTAGTGGTTGCCTTTTACTCCAAGTTAATTTGGTTCCATATCATCTGAGATTTTTGAAGCATACTAGTTTTTAGAATGTATTTTAAAAGTCAGAAGTAATATGATCTCTGGTCTGGAGTCAGTGCTCATCAGTTTTTAGAAAAACTTCTCTGGAATAATGCAAGGAAGAATGGTTCTCTGCTGCTGTGCAAATGAACTCTGAGGTACCCTGCTCCGCAACAAACTGTTGAACTAATTGAAGGATAAAATCCATAATTAATCCTTTCTATTTTATTAAGTGTCTTTTTATAATCTCTTTCACAGTTGCATTGTAGTCGACTCTAAGCTGATGTTGCACAGAGTACAGGGGCAAATCCTGTGCTAGGGTAATGGTTCTGTATTAATAAAAAACTACTTACTCCACATAAGTATCAATTCTATAATTTTATTAAAATGCATGTAAAGAGAAACCAGATAAATTTCAAGCAAAAAATTTTGCCATGCTTGTCACATTTCCCATATGTTGTGCTGATGATGTCATTGAGCCAATCTACAGAGAACTGGATGTTTGTGAGCATGTTTTACACTTTGGGAGAAAAGGATAATTCATTCTGGAATTGCAGCTGATCACTCCTAAGGAAGTTTTCAATTTTTATATTCATCTGATAGTATTTCTGACAAAATTCTCTGTCATGGATGTAGAACCATGCCAATAATATTTGTTTCCTGAAAATTAACTCAAGGTCATAGGCAAATGTTCCAAGTATTTTCCTATTTGGTCGACATTTACCAAGGAACGATACAGGTGTGTAACCACACACAAAGATGAGATGGATTTATCTCGGAAAGTTCTTCAAGGCAATATGCTAGCTATGAAAAACCCTACAAATGCATAAATTTCTCTTCTTCCTGTTGATCTTTTAGTCATCACTGGGAATCCTTACAACGGAATTTTGTGTTTTATAAGGCTAAGCACCAGGACATAAAAGCATTCAGTGGGAGGTTGTACCACTGAGGCTCCAAAGTAAAACTATTTGATTCTAGTTTTTCTTTAAGTCTCTGTTATTCAATATGCACTCTTTGTTCAATACTTTTTAGTGCTTTAACTCCTCTAGGCTTCTGCATTTCTCCCCACACTTAATTACCAACGCTAGAGTTTCTCAGAGAAGAAACCTGTCTCCATGTAAATAATTCACCAAAATATTTATGAGCCAAATTTCTATGCTACATCTTAAATAATCACTGAAATAGGGAAGTGCTTTATATAGCTGGCTGGATAATTTGCCTTTTTAGCTATCATTTTATTGATTTTTTTTCTTAAAAAGTAATGTAGATAGACATAACTTGATGTGTTAGAGCAATTTTGGCTAAAAAAGGGAAGCAGAAATAGTTTGAAATGAAGTGGTAATTCAATGCACAAGTTTAATACATATTTAAATCATTTTAATATGATTAGAAATTTCAGTTTTATTATAAAAAATAATATAACTACTTACCCCACAAGCATTTTCTTTTTAATTATTCATACATCCTCTCTCTCTACTCTTTTCTATTTGTGTGGGAAGTTGGGTGCTTGTTGGATTTTCTTTTACTCAGAATAGCTTTCTGGATTCCTGTAGCATATATTATGCATTAGCTGAAAATGAAGCTTCTGTGGCTAGTCAAGGTCTCCTAAGAATAAATTAAACTACTCCTAAGACTCAGGATAAGCAGTCTGGATATGAATAGTCAGAAATGTTTGGGCTACTTTGATTTTGCATAGAACCATAAGCATTATGAAATTCTGAGTACTGAAGCTGTTGATACTGTAAAGTTTCGCTTGTGCCAGTTTTATTGTTACTTTATGCCCAATTGCCATCTCTCAGATGTGGAGAAGCTCCTCTTAACATTCAGTCCAGTATGACTGAAGGAGTAGTCTGAATACTTCAGGCGTTAATCAGTTTCTTTATGTGATAAATAACCTGTTGTGTTCTAAAGACACTTGCAAGTGAAATCACTTTCAGCTCTTGCATGTGCCATGTCATATAAAAAGGATTTCAAAGAAAGAGGATCAATACTTAGAGATGTTTTAAAGATTTAAACTGATATTCTGTTTTGTTCCCCAGTAAGTCCTAATAGTATATATTTTCCCCCTTTGTTTTAAATCCTACTCATAACAGACAAGTTTCTATTCCTGCAGTGAAAGGAAACCTATACCTGAGAAATAAAATTATGCTTGATGGAAACATAATTCTTCAAGTTCTGTAGAGTGTAAAGGTTCCTTTCTGGTCTGTGCAAACAACAAGCAAAAGCTCGGAAGTCTGCGGTTAGTGCAGTATGAGAAAGAAGCTAAAAAAAAGAGAGAGAGAGAGAGAGAGAGAGAGAGAGAGAACATCTCCATTTTAAAAGGATGGGAATATCTTAAAAAACTGGAGATACTAAGATGCAGATGCAGTTTTTGATTGTAAGGCAGGGACTAAGAAATCTGTGACTCTCAGTCTAGGTTTAATCTTGCACCATGCCATTGTACTTACATTTATTTAAGGGCAAAAAATCAGTGGTTCTAGAAAAGCATAGATGTTTGTACACCTGAACCTTCCTGGCTAAATAGGAAGGTATTTTTGGTTGTGGAAGGAGAGAAAGGAAAATGCTTTTAATGAGATCTTTCAATGTTTTGAAACTAAATAGAGATCAAGTTTAGATTTTATTACATTGTCCACAAGTCATCCAGCACAATAAAATTAGATAGTTTGAATATTTATGTATGTCTGTGTATGTGTGGGTCTAAATAATTTTTTCATGCAGCATAAATAAGGGATAAATATCAGAAAAGACAATAGTTACAGCTTGATCTTTCATCTATGAAAATGTGATTTTATAATAACTTCATATTCCAATAATTGTTACTGTGGGAAAGAAATTTAATTTCTGCCTTAACTTTTCATTATTTCATAACTGGTTTTGTATGTCTAGTAATTACAATACTAGAAAAATCCCCATTTCTGAAAAGATTATAATTTTTCTTTGTAAAAAAAGGCTATTTTGTTTCAACTCCTTAAATATTTCAGCAAATCATATGTCAATATAAATTTATATCCTATCTGTGACTTTCCATTTTAAGAAGATTTATTTAAGTTTGAGTACAAGCACTTTATCCTCAATGGTAAGCTCCCCACAAAAACTTCTGTATGGATAAAGCTGTTATTGGCTACTGAAGAAGGCTGAAACAAAAATGACCCTTATCTATTTTGGACCAAATATGACATTTAAAAACAGCATCACATTCTCATATCTGAACACACAGGAGATATGCCCTAGATGGCCTATGGGAACAATTTTTCAGGGGTATGAAAAACATGACAGACACTGATGCAAATCCAAGTTATTCAGTTACATAAAACATGAATATGACATGATTTTGCTGATTCATACAAGAGACAGCAGTGGGAGAGTTTAATTTATTTTTCAAATGTTTCTTTCTTGATATATTGGACAATCACATCTGTAAATTCTTCACTTTGTCTACCTAGACATTCTTGTCTTTATTTCCCCATGTGCCAATGTCTCTTTAGAGTGCTATAAAATGGATCCAAGCTCCAGGTAGGGTCCAGGAAGCTCCCAAGGTGTCCTGCAATGGCAGGGGCTCATGCTGCCATGGACCTGAAAATCCTCATATACAAACTCTCTTTTGGTTTCCCATTCTGTGTGCAATTCTTTTAGGGTTTTCAGATACTGAAAGAAGTAGACTCTCCAATTTTTAGGGGAGGGAGAGAGAGGATTGAAAAGGAGCAAAGACAATTCTTCATTGCTTTCTGCATGGAAAACTGCAAGTTTTTTATGATTTTAGATAGTGTATCTGAATAAGAAGTTGCAGAAAAATTTGACCTTTTTTCAGTCTCCATAATGTATTCCATACAAGCCTAAAGATTAGTGACTAGGTAGACAGAGATATATACTTTATTATTTTTTCCCCAATCATGAATTACTGACAGAGAGAAATCAAAGGCCTGAACCATTCTAAAGTTGATCCTCATTGAGAAACTCAGTCATGGTTTGCAATAGTGTCATTACATGAGAAGACTTTTTTTTCAGAAACTCTGTGATTTTCCTTTCTTTACATGCTACTGGACTTCTGTGAATTCACTATATCTCTGCTGAAGCAATATGCCCAGTGCTTAGAAAATTAATAGATTGTATTAGCTTTTATAAAGATTATCAAGAGTAGTGGTGGGAGCCTGCCAAAGTATTTCTCCATCTCTGTCAATCGAACATAGCCTTTGCCTACCATCTTCACGCTGAGAGTTATGTTATGGCTGTTGAGCTTCTGGAAACAAAATTTTCTATTTTAAATGTTTTCAGAATAAAAGATGTTAACTGACTATTCACTGAATCCTATATGGTTATTGCAGTATGTTACCCCATAATGAGTAAGTGAAAGAATAGGTTGTCATTATCAAGTCCATATCAACTTTTTCAACCAACTTTTACACGTTGGAGGTCCTTTATTCATTACAGTAGTGAAATAATTAGTGTTCTTACAGCAAAAGGAAAAAAAAGAAAAACATGTTGGTGACCACAGCTGCCATGTATCAAGTGGTAAACCATCTGATAAACAGGTCATTGAGAAATTTTATTTGCCCAGTGTATTCATGACACAAGCTAACTTGACAACACTGACTCTGTAGTTTAGTCTTACCATTTTATGAAGTAGTTTCTAAAATAATAAATTGCTAGATCTTAGTAAGTTACTGAACTCTTTCCTCAAGATATCTGTGGGTTAGAAACAATCTCTTACTTTTGCATCCTTCAGCAGTAACAAGCACTAGTGAGTTCATTAAAGCCTGCCACTCTGTGTAGATGTGCATGCTTTTTGCTTTACCCATTATCCAGTAGAGGGTATCAATATAATCCTACCTTTCAAAATCCATAAGCATATAGCAAAAAGAATTATTCTGTTATAGAGTCTATTAACACCACATTACCTAGTTGCTGTTAGGGTTCTTTGTGACATTTCTTAAATACTCATAAGTAGTCTCACTTTGGCTATGAGCAGAATGACCTGGAGTTATGAAATGATGACACTTATGGAAATTACTAGAGGAAAATTACAAGGACAGCTCACCTGTGGGAAGGAACAAGACTGTGTTCTTAACAGTTGTGATTTTCCAACATATGCTTGAAGCTTTTGTTCTCTGCTCAGTAACCACTTCCACTGCGTTTCTGTGCTGCTCTTGGTTAAAGCATCCCTGCTCTTGGTTAAAATTGAGTATGTAGAAAATAGGAACAAAAGCTAGCAAAAAGCCACAGGTTAAGTTCATTCCCATGTCTTACAAAAGTCTATTTCTTCCAGTTTGAAAGAGGGGGCAAAAATTATAAATGTTGGATTCATTATTTTCATAATTCAGAAATTCCAGTGTATCAACTTTAAATATCAATTGAGGAAAGATCATAACATTTTACCCAGCATAGAGAGTTCAAAAAAGACTGAAATAGAGGTTCTCACTAAGTCTTCATTCCAACATATCCTCCCACCTGCAATTGTGGGCTGTGGTAGTAACCAATGTGCCTAAAGCATCCTATGTGCACCATCGGACCAACTGAGGCAGTGTAACCTCTTTGGCATGGAGATTGAAAGGACTGCCACATTACATTGGATCCAATGTGACCCAGTCCATTTTAGCTGGAGAAACTGAAGTCATCCTTCTTCTCTCCCTGTTGCCAACCTGTGAAAAACCCCAAAACTCAAAGGGAACAGGGTAAATTAGTGAGAGCTTGTGGTAGTTACTTGTTTTGCTTGAAGAGGTCATGATAACTTGTCAAGGTTTATATTCAGGTTTAGGAGAAATTGTTAGAGAATATGATTAGCAGAATATGGGAAATGTCTCATATAATGTCAATTTTCCAAGTAAGTTAAATCAGTCAGTATTGTTTTCTAGATATTTATCTTATTTTAAATTTTTTTCTTGGAAGCAGGAAAGTTGCAGCTTAACAAAGGAAGAATTTCCTAAGTGACTAGGACAGATAATTTTTTTTTCTTTTCTCCACAAGGAAAGGCCTGCTAGAAAAAAGTGTAACTCAACCTGATAGATTTTATTTTCTCATTTGAACAGTCTTTTCCAGATTCTTTACAGACAACCAGAGATTTCAGGAAGATGTTTTGGTTATTCAAACTTGAGGTTGTTTTAGTAACAGGTGACTATAAAGGACCAAGAAAGCTGACTAAAGAAATCTGTGCAGTAATTTTGACTGCAAGAAAATCTTAACCATGAAGGCTTGGATTTGACTAGACTGGCCTAGGGTCACTGTCAGCAGGAACACTAATAATCAAGTTTGCTCCAGAAGAAGCCAGAAACATATGGATTAATATTTATGTTTTCCCAGCATCAGCCATTAAAAGAAAGAAATGAACCTTACACTTTGAAAACATGTTGAGCCTTCACCACAAATTGAAATGGATACTAAATGGAGTTTGTAGAGGTTATTATTTATTTAGTGCTGGAGGTGTTCATGATACATTACAGACATGTAAGAAGACAAGGTCCTTGCCCTAAGGAGCTTGCAATTCAAGTTAGATAGCAACAGATAATAAATATAGACTCTGTAGTGAATGAGAGAAAAAGAAAGACAGGATCACAGATTAAAAAAAAAGGATAGTGCCCTCAGGAGAACACTTTTTGTAGAGGATTTTTTTTTTTGGTCAGGGTTGTGTGTGCATGTTGGAGTCTTTCACATATTTCTTGCCAGTATATTAGCTCATTTTTTTACCTTATTATTTTAGGCATTTAAAATATCCAGATCCGAGTATCAAATAAATCATAATGTCAGTATGCAGCAGAGTAAAATTATTTTATTTGCACATACATATTCAGGGCCAGAAATACAAGACAAAATTTGAAGCCACTTAGGAGGAAAACAAAAATCTTTTAATCATATATCTAAATTCCTTTCTCCCCTTGAAAATAAAGAAATATAGTATTCTTTTTCTCTTTGAGTTATTTCATAAATTCTTTAAGCTACAGAGTATTTTGTGTCTTACTTGCAATCCGATTCCCTTCCTTAATCCCATTTCAGATATCTGGCATTTTTTGTGTGCAACTTTGTAAAAGTAGAAAAGAAAATGGAATGTAATTTTAGATAAGATTGTGGAAAAACAGACTAGATCACTATTAATCAAATTTTTTACTAAAAATTAAGATTGGCTGTTAATGGAAAGCACATGAAAATAATGTCCAACACATCTGGTCAAAGGTAAGGAAGGATGAAGAACATGCTGAGCCCTGGGTTAGAGGGAGAGGCTGGCAGCTGCACTGCTGTCCTTGCCTGGTGAAGGGTCTTTGTCCCCTTCAGTAACCCTGCCTGGTCACAGAGTACATAAAGAATCTGCTGAATGTCACTTGTTGAGACAATGCAGATGTTTCCAGGAAAGAATCACCACAATATTTTGAGGGTTTCAAAGTTATTATTGCAAGAATCCATGATGCATTTCCATTATTAGTTACATTTTTATTATCATATGCTGCACTAGGTCCTTAATCAATATTTTTCCATGTAATTTTTATGATAACTATCTTCTCATCTGCAGGCCCAGGAGTCAACCACACCGTTCTAAGTATTAGGAAAGCTGTGTTTGTAGACATAGAATTAAAGGGTTTAAGCCAAAGACATGTGGTCTGACTTTTGGAATAATTCAAGATCGAGAATTAATTATCGCCTGAAATAGAATATGGCATTAAAAAAAATCTCTCCCAAATTAACCACTTTCCACTCTTAATTTTCAAATCTTAGTGATAGAAAGAGTCCAAAAGTACCTTTAGTAATTCTTTTGATGGTAAATGTCTCACAGTTTTGGTTAGATGACTTCTTGCTTTAAATACCAACTAATTTGAAATGTGAATTTATTAACTTACAATTCTCAGTGTAAACTGAACGAATCGCATAAATTTACCAAAAAAAAAATTCTCTTACAGATTTAGCAGATACATTTCAAGACATATATAGGAATTTGTTCTGATGAACAGATTCACAGTCATCAAACAGGTAAGTGGGAAAAGTTGTTATATTCTGTGGTGTTGACTAATAGCAGTAAATACAAAAAACTGACTTCAAAACCTTGCAGGCATGTCTCAGAATCCTGAGTCACCAAATAAGAGAATGCAAAGCAATGTTCTTGGGACAGCAAGGGGGAAGAGTACCAACCCGTCACACACAAATACAGACCTGAGGGAGATTTTGAAGTGACCAGGAAAATCCTCTGAAAACATTTATTCAGTTTGATGAGTAAAAAGACAAAACTAATGTTAGATTTTTCAGAAGAAATTGTGAACAAAATGTGATTATTATGCCACTATATCTATTGTGTTTCACATCTTAAAACTGTACAATTTCAGTCACCATTCTCAAAAGGATGTAGCAGATAGAGGAAAGTAGTGAAAAGAGTGATTCATTTCATAAAACAGCAACTGGCTTTTTTAAAAGCAGGGGTTACAAAGCTCACCACTCTTTATTCTGTAAAAAGGTGGTAAAGGTCTTTAAAAATATGGCTCTCATACCAAACTTGGAAAAAGTAACAGACACTACTTCTCAGAGCAAGTGAAATATTGGCAGCCAATAGTTTGAAGCATTTAGAACAAGCTGTACTGTTCAACTTTCCCAGAGGCTGATGAATGATAAGGAATATGACATATCCACTCAACACCCTGCTCTCTGGCCCAGGTTTTATGAGGCTGTTTTTGAGATAGTATCCTTATCTGACTCAATTCTTTCTTCTGTGTTGCCACAGGACTTGCTTTTCAAGCCCCAGGATGGTGCTTTGGACAGTAGTGTGAGGCACAGGGTAGATGTCCGACCATGCAGTGATTATCTCCACCACTGTGAGCACTTGCTTTGGTGTGTTTGAAGCAGTGTGGTGTCACCAGTTTGCCAGGCCTCCCCATACTACTATGCTGACCACTGTCCCCCATACCACAGGGGCTTTACCCACTTGGCCTGCTGGATTGCCACAGATCTTTCACAGTTATGGATAACCAAAGATGTAGTGTCTGTGGTTAAGCCCACCCCCTCAAGCCTGAGACCATCTATATGTTTCATCTCTTCTCTCATGACTTGAGATGTCATAAACCCACCAAGCCAGAAATAACTCACCCTTACACTCCTAGTCTTTAATTTTCTCTTTCAATTTCTGGAGATCCCTGGTCAGTCTTTCCACAGATGAGAGGCAGGCCTGTATCAGGGTGGAAATAATATCTTCACATAGCCAGAGTTTGGTCCCTGGAAATTTCTGTCCCTACTCTAAATGTGTGGTAGACTGCACAAAGGAGAAATAGCAGGTATATCAACTCAGGCATGCCTTCTTTAACATCCAAAGGGAATTCAGAAATTGTCAAAAGCTGTTGTAGCAGGCCCAAAGAAGGAGAAGGAGGTGAAAGGCTGAGGGAAATTATGTTTCCCCCATAGCCTGGATATGAACGAATCCCCAGATTACGCAGCCAAGGCCAGGACAGGCGAACACCACTGAATTCCAGGTGACCCTCGTTGCCCTTGATGTTATCCATGTCATGAACTGGTGTCACGCAGTATATCAACAAATAAATCCTGATCTTCCTCCCTGTTTTGACAATTACCATGAGAAGAACATACAGGAACATGTACAAGGCAAGGCAGTACACTCACAAGTAATGCCTTGAGGTGACCACCTAAAACATAGAGGTGAGACAAAATAAGAGAATAAAAGTAGGGATTTATTTAAAGAACCTTCAAAGGTACACCTTGGGTAGTCACAAGGCTACACCCAAGATGGACCCCAGGTCATGGGTTCTTCACACTTTATAAGTTTGGTCCAGTTGCATATCAGGGTTAATTCTCCTGTTAATGATGTAATCACCCCAAGTTTGCCACCCCTCTCAAGGCTTAAGTTTACACATTTTGGGGCTTGGTGTCCCTGAAGAGCAAACCTAGAGAGTCTTGTTATGTATAACCAGCATGAGAGAACAGTAGTTAACAGGCCACATGAAACTTCAGAGTTACACACTAAGCAGTACAGGATCTGAAGAATATAAAAGTTAAAACCTAAGGCATCACATGAGCAGACTGAGCATAATCTTTAGCAGAGGGGGAAGCAGAGAGGGAAAAAGAGTTTATTTTATCATGGCATTTGGGGAGTGAGGCATTTGCAGTCATTACAGTATGGTTTGGGCTGACTGCAACACAGAGGGACCAGGCAGAAGGAAGGGAAAGAAAGAGTTTACTGCTGTTACAGGAATAAACTCAATCCAATTTTACTTTTCCTGAGGTCATAGGTCATATCACCTGCTGCTGAATGTTCTGCCCATACTGGATAATGAGTGTGAAAGCAATATATTTATTGTGGAAGAGTCCTACAGTCTGTTTTGAATGTTTTTATGCATACATATATACACATATGTATATTTATACACATACACATGCATGAAACGTACATATACACACACAAATATGCAAAATTTATTTTTTTTTGTGAGGCACTCTTTCATCCCATAGTTTCCCTATGAGTGGAAGTTGGATCTGGATTTTTTCCAAAGTAGAAAACATAGAAACCCAACTTTAGAAGTGACACCTCCTCAGTCTGATGCTGCTAAACTGTACAAAATGGATTTGATGATGTCCTCAAGCTGCCTATATGGACAAAATGACACACCAGGTAAAATTGATTGGTTTTATATTGGAAGGCAGGTTTTTGGAAATCAAGGTCAAGGTCAAATGTTCCTCTTTTTCTTTGGGAAGAGAGCAGAATAAGTGGATTTGGAAAATGTTGCAGGGGGATTGCCAGCAGGATTTGATACAATGTCAAAAGGAAGGGATAAGAAGAGAAGAAAATAAATTACTCATGCTTACCCTCTTATCTGACATACCCTGCAATTGCAATCTGCTCTAAGGGATGTGCACTTTCTCCTGATAAATTCTGTTTCAAAGGACAAATCCTAACATCTGATTATAGGTTCAATCTAAAGTAATTAACTTAATTGAAGCAACCAACAGGCAGAAATACAGAGATGATGTTCATGGGGGTCTTTCACATTTCTGATATGATTTGGGATAAGAATTATGTCCCATAGCAGGAGTCACGTGTGACAATACACAAGGCTCTCTAAGGTAATATAAATCCAAACAACTTCGAATGACTCCAGAAGCATGCTGAGCATAAGAAAAATTTTTTCTAGCCTTTGTTTCCCTGTATCTGCCTGGTATATCTTTTCTGTTTATGCCAGATGTGGAAAATTCACATACTTTGGAGTGAGAGGTGTTACTGGTATGTGAATAAAGCATGAACATTTGTACATCTTCCATCTCGGACATCTAAGTTGGTAGCTGTAAAAACATGTGAAAACACAAGACACTATTATCCTCCCATTTTAGTTTAGGAGAGATGTGTGGGTGAGAGACTAGATGTGTACTATTTCTGTTTCATAACATTTCTGTTTGTCCAACACAGCATGATCTGTGCTATACTGCTTCAAGTGGGAATTATACCCTGACAGGCAGAGCCCACCTCTCTTCATCTTCCTCCCCGCAGTTTTGTGCTCCCCAGCCTTGTAAACTTTCTAAGACAGCTTGTACTACATCAATTATGACTAAAATCAGGAAGGGAACAGTGTGACTAATAATCTTTTGATTGTGGAATTATCAGGTCCTACAAGAGATTTAGTTTACATGATATAAAGACAGTGAGTTTGATACGTAAATTACACTAAATCTTGTCCTTAGTAAAGCTATGGTTTCTCCACCCACTATTGCAATCTGTAAATTAATGAATGGTTGGCAGGCTTTTTGGGACAATACACAAGACTGCAAAATGCAGTATTATATTATTTTAATATAATGCAAAGCAATATAGATGTTGTAATCTGGAATTACATGTTGTTTATGATTATCAACCTCATTTAATTTACATAATAAAAGTAGAACAAATGGCTTTGAAATAGCAGTGCTTTCGGTACAAAATCTAGATAGTATGTTTTTTATAAAAATGACTTAATTCATGAAATCAATCTTTAAGGATAGCTGTTGTGGTGGACCCCCCTGGGCCCCCTCAGCCAGGTCCCTGCCATGTGACTGAGTCGTGTCTGTCCAATGTTCAAGCAGCCCGGGCTCTGATCTGGTTGGTTGGTTGTCCCATCTCCGCCCCTGGTATCCCCTTTCCCCCCTCTCTGTGACAAAACCAGGAGGACGAAAAGCCTCCCCCTCTTACCTCGCCGACTCTGCCCAGGCTGGATGTTCTGTCCCCCCCAGGACAGAGGGAATAAATGACTTAACATCATAAAGGAGGTTTGAGCTATATTTCTGTTCTCAACTTCTGCTTCTGGTGAGTAGCTGTCAACAACACTGGCTTAAGTGGAGCTGCACAGTCGAGGGATATCTAGGCTGTTTGTGAATGGTCTAAGGATATTCCAAGACATAAAGAGGCAAGCTCACCACAAAATTAAGCAGTGGACAAGCTAATCAGCCACCAGAGATAGCTATTGATACACTTGCACTACACAAAGTTATATATCATTCTTTTTTTACATTTATCAATTCACTGTTGATATATGAGAAGAATTACTTAATTTTAAGAGAAAAATCACAAAACTGGTATATTAAACTACCAGTTCTGCATTTTTTTATTGTTCTTTGTTTTTTTGTACATGTTTATATCATCTGATAAATGGAGAGAGATTGGATCCTAAGTCTTGCCATTCTGACAAAATTTCTTGCTCCAAGTGTTCTGGTATTTCTCAATCACTGACACAAGCCAGAACAAAAATATATTTACAGTACAAAATTAGGTATTGAATACTGCGGAGGTACCTCACCCCAGGCAGACCTCCAGTCATGGGACCCTGCTCTCTTCCCGGGCCTGGGCCCCAAAACCAACCAGTCAGGAGCAGGTATGGGGCACATGTGACATGTGAGCAGGGACAGGGACAGACCCATACACTGCAGAGTCCCTCCCCCTGGGACTTCACGGGTGAGGCACCTCCACAGAATATGAAGGAAAATCTTTTGACTTTTTAAATTGATTTTGAGGGTTTTTGTTTGGTTTTTGGGTTTTCTTTTGAGAGTGGTGGGAAGGGTTTTCTCTGTTTGGTTTAGTATACCTTGAAACACTCATACTCCTATTTGCTGCACTGTGGTGTTGAAGAGGGCAGCCCTTGCTAGTTATTTCTTCAATGAATCACCATACCAGAACAAGGACCTCCATGACTATATCTTAGCTTATGGATAAAGTTGCAGTAGTCTTCTTGTTTGGTTGGTAGTTTTTGTTTGTTTGTTGTTATGGGGCTTTTTGTTTGCTTGGTTTTCATTGTTTTTTCTGTTTAACTTAGGAGACTTACTATGTTGATCAATAACATTTTAAACAAATTTTGCTAAGGGTGAGAGTCTTTCCTTTAAGCTTATCAAGATGGTTGCTTTTATTAACCTTGTCACTTGGCTTCTTCTCATTAACCTCACTCATATAATCACAGAGGAAGAACAGTGATCTAGGAGACATTACTACTCCACATATTCCTCTTTCCATTGTTCTTCCCAGTTTAATTTTGAAAGGTAATTTTATTCAAAGGAAGTCCACTTCTCTACCAAAGCACTGCTGTTTTTCTTGGAACAGAAAAAAAGGAACCACTGACATTTTTCCTGTAAATGGACCTCATTACACCTGCTCTGTGAATACTTCTGAGACATTTTTTGGTACTGTGTAATTTCTACTGTGCAGTTAAAATTGTTAATGCTGAAATTATTATCCCTAAAAAATCACTATGGGTTAAGAGGTCCAGACTTTATTACACTACTGTGTATGCAAATTTAGACTTTGTTTTATAGCATGCATTATGCCCAGTATCTGCAAGAAAACCCCACAGAAAACCCTACCAAAAAGAAAAAAAAATAATCCCAAAAAACTTTTAAAAATAAGTCTTGCAATAAGCATCTTAGGTTATTTCAATAAAAGAAGATTTGTGGGAAATTATATCTTACAATATCTTTCTGCTGCTTAAGGTATGTTGTTGCTCAGCAACAGCGTCTATTTGGACTGTAGAATTAGACGGTAAATTAAAGGATTCAAAGGTATTAAACTGGTTTTTTTCATGCCAAAAAGTGACTAATCTTTAAAAGTATCCCAAATGATGCTGTATGAAAGTGCTCCTTCAAAAGTTGATAATTGAATCCCAACAACAAAGATTCCAATACAAAAGAGAAGAAAGATAAATATGGCGATGAGTCTATAAATCTTGTCTTATTGTGGCAGACCTGACTGACACCATACACAAGTGTTGTGGTCCATATTGTCTTATAAAACTCTTTGGCAATATTCCTGTAAATAAGGGTTACTATGTCTCATTTTAATCTTTTTAGAAATTGATGCACTATTAATAGCATAATAATATTTATGAAGACCATGAAAAATTCTTTTGATTTTAAGTATTGGGAATTGAATAGTTTTAAGAGTATTTACTGATATCTGGCAATGTAAAAAAAAGCTGGCAGAGTAAACTAGTGTCTATTGATAAATTAATTTACTTGAATATTCAGAATATTGAGTGTTACTAATAACTGTGCTTCCTAAGCATAACAACACTGAGCATACACAAGATTGAAAATATTATTCATACCCTAAAAGACTTGCAATCTAAGCACATTTCAGGGTTGGAGAAACTGGATGAAAAATAAACATATCTTTGGCATTTATTTTTCAGTGATCCATCACTGACTTCTGAAAGCTGAAATAACACTGAAATAACACAATGTGTGCACGTTTCCCTGCCTTTCTTCACATAAATTAACTGAGATATTTGGATGTCTGCTCATTCAAAAAATTCCCCATAATGTGAAATATCTGGTTAAGATTGGTCTCCAAGAATTGCAAAAATTAAAGTTGTACCTCTCATATTTCAGAGGCTAAAAATCGAAGTAAAGTTTTTCTCCATTTTTTAAAAAAAATATAATGTATTTTCTTCCAAAACTGTTGCAGTGAGCCATAGCCCCAGCCAGGGTGTCCTGGACCCCGCTGGAGGTCCAGTGGTTTGGTCCTCATCAAGCCCAGGAGCCCCAGGATGGCTGCCCGCCCACACACAGACACCTCGGGCTGTCTGGTGGGGAAGTTCATGGCCCAAGGTGGGAAAGACAAGGCCCCTTGCAAGTCTGCGATGGCCACCGCTGTCCCCGGCCTTGGTTCTGTCACTGGCCCGAGCTCATCCCCTCCGCCTGCCTCTCTCCCCAGAGGCTGTGTGCACCCCGCCTCTGTCACACCCCGTGTCTGTGGTGCTGTTGGTTGGTTTGTGTTTGCTCCGCCCTGAGCAGTGGGGTACAAAACCCCCTGTCAGAGGCTGCTCCTCGCTCTTCTTGGCACCTCCTCCCCGGTCCCCAATAAACCCATTCCTGTTTTCTCAGGAAGAGTCCCGCATTGCTTCGTCCCTCCATGCTCCTTCCCCACCGGGGGCTGAGCCTTGCCTGGAGCTCGCCCGGCCTCCCGCACTCCCTCTGCCCCTTCCCCCTGCCGTGGCAGCAGGGGAGACCATTGCCCGGTGCTCGGCCCCTGAGCTGGCCACTCGGCGGGCACCGCGGCACAAAACTAAGGAAGGATTATTTGTTTCATATCTTAATTTTGTTTTAGGGTAGGGGAGAATTGACTCATATTTCATTTTACTGGAATTGTGGAGTTACTGGTGGAGACACAGCAGATTCATGACATTTGATTGTCATCATTAGAAATCTAGTAACTTTCAATCAACCATATAGCTGGACTTTTATGTCAATATCTAAAATGAACTTTCCCTTTCCTATTAACATTTTTAATATGCATGAGTTTTTATTAGCCTGAGTTATTGGGATGAAAGGAGCCTTAAAAAATATTATTGACCATTATATAAAAACTGTGAAAACTACAGTAATCATGTCAAGAGGCAGAAAATTCTGAAAAAATAATTGCTCTTTTTTGGATTAAAAAAGACTATGTATTCATCGGAAACACTTCAAACTGTAAAATTACTTCCAAAATTATTCTAGTAGCCAATATTTAAGGTAACGTGCTCCATTATGCAGGCTCCAGAAATATGCAGTAAGGTGATAACTGGTATTTATTAATGATAATCTCATAATTTAGGTACATACAACACGAAAGAAACACAAAAGAGAATACGACAAAAACAATAATAATGTTGGATGCTAAATTACATAATGAAGAGGTTGTTGTTCTGAATAGCAAGCATCAAGGGGTTATGAAAAAATTAATCTGTCAAACTGTCTTGATATTGGTTTTTTAGGTGATTACTCTGCTTGACAAAAATAATATTGATGTGTTAGTCTTAGACATATATGAGCAATTGACCTTGTGCTACAAGGTATAATTTTTAAGGAAGCTGATTTATTCCAAATCAACCTGGCACATAATCAATGGATTAAAGTGTGTCTGACTGACAGGTAATAAACGAAAAATGTTAATGGGATATTAAGACAGTGCATTGTTCCTGAAATTGTGCAGATAGAGCTTTCTGACATGATACTATAAAACCTTCTTATTATCTATGCTAATTTGCCAAAAAAAAATAAAAAAAGAATGTATGTAAAAGATGTGGTAGTAATTAATCTGATCATTTTTATTTGTAAAGACGACTATAGGCAGGAAATTAACCATAATTGCTGAGTGAAACCATGTCTCAGGGAACGCAAAATGGAGGCCAACAATAGCAGATGACGCTGTTCTGAGACACAGTGGCTCTGTGGGGGTTCTTGGCACCCATTGGCTCATGAGCACCATTGTAGCCTGTGGCTAATATAACAATACCTACAAATTCACAGGTATCTGTGACATAGAGACTCCTGATGTTCACATCCCTCAGGTATTTGGAGATAACATCATAAATGTTTATAAAACACAATTTTAATACAAGCTGTGGAAAGTCTCAAAGGGTCTGAGGAAGTTACACCAGTTCAGAAGCACAATAATCATGATTTCAAAACTATGTAGCCCATGGAAAGTGCTGCGGAGTACATCAGTGCAGTCCTCTTAAATCAGCACCATCAAATTTGACCTCTTTGTGACCTTAAAATCACTGAAGTGAATACCATTTATTAATTTTTTTACTTGTATCTAAAATGTATTACTTTGTTATTGAATGTAATTTTTGATTGTGATAAGTAGATATGGAAGTTTACATTTTTCAAGAGAGTTCACTAGATGCAGCTGAAACATGGTGTTTTTCGGAAAGAAACTTACATGGAACGGTGCTTATTGAAACCCAGCCACTGTCTGAAGTAGGCCCATTCTGAACTCTTTTACCCTTAGTTTCTACTGAAGACATATTCATAATGATCTCCTCAAAAATATTTTCTATCATCTCTGTCTTTAGCTTTGTTCTTAGATGATGTTTTGATTTAAGAAAATAAATTTGCTATGTTTTGGTTTATAACTATGTCCTTGCTAATGCAACCACACATTTTGTCTCTTAATTTTGGAGTAGACGTTAAAACCCCAATAAATTCTTATATGGTAATGCTTGTAATCAACACATTAGACTTGACATGATGACTATGACTATGGAACATTAAGGAGGGGATTAAATGAGGAGTGATGGAATTACAGTAATTTTCTTGGATCAGGAAACAACAAATTTGCTTAAGAGTGTCTTCACTTGTAATTTCGTTAGAGCATAAGCACACTTGCTCTACTTGCTCTACTTGCATACGCACATGTTAAAACCTTCTTGCTTCTCTGCTGAAGTCTTAGCATACTTTAATAATTTTTCTAGATTATAGAGTTTAATTTTTATACAGCATGTCAGCATCACATTGAGAGACTTATTTTCAGCACTGATTTTACTTTGACTAGTCCGAGAAAAAACTAATATATAGTTTAAAAATAAACAGCTTTTTTTTCTCTTAAAATAGTCATAAGAAAATCTTAAGACTTCTCTTGAAACACCCTCTAGATGTCAGTGTCAGGAAACCCACTTGTTTCCCTGAGATTTAAAAAAAAACCCAAACCCAAACCATTACTTTGCAGACCCAGGCTGCATCTCTTCCTTTTTGAACAGGCATCACAGAGGCATTTTTGCCCTGATTTGGTAGATATCACTGCAAGTTTTAACCATTTGGTACTTCCTAGTGGCCATGACCGCCATGGAACCCATATAGTAATATCTTTATGCTAGAGAAAACATAAATTTATGTTATATATATATATATTTATGTAGATAGATATAGAGAGATATAGATATAGAGATATAGAGATATAGATAGATGATATAGATATAGATGATGTAGATATTTGAGCTTATTGTGGATGACAGTCGTGACAGAGACTATTCAATAAAAGATGGAACTATGTTACTTAAGATAGACATTGTGGGTAATGTTAACATGTCATGGAAGAGTAGCTTCAATTTCATTTGAAAGGATCATGTACCTTTTCTGAAGGCAGCCAGTGGATCTCAGAAGGTTAATTTCTGAATCCATCTGTTGCGAGACGAAAGACACCGTAACTTCTTTGATCTTTGATGATGTGTTTTTAAGCAGTCTTTAACATTTTTTTTAACACTGTGTTGCTGTAACCAGACAGAAGACCTACCAAGGTACCACCGCATTATGTTATGTGTTAATACACACTGATCTAATAATTTTCTCTCTTTCTTTTCTTTTCTTCTTTGCCTCTGTTTTGTGAGTTCTTTTACTCAGAGTTCAAATTAAAATCCAGGAGACCAGTAGTTTATCTTTGGATTTAGATGTTTATTATTTCCTTGTCTATGGTATAGCTGCACGGGATGTGCCTCTGTGTTAACAAGGTGGAAAAATGGCCCTGAATTCTAACTTCCAAGGCCATTTAAAGTCCAAAATATCCAATTATGGAATGCCAACTAATTTATTTTTTCTTATAACCCAGTAACTATTCATTTATGATCTGCATTGTAGGTTTTTTTAACCAATACCAGAACAATACCTGAACACAGAGATTTGTGAAAAATGAAGAAAGAAGAAGAGCTAATCCACACACAAAATCCTCTATATTGTTACTATATCCCATAAGCATAATTTTTCTATATCCTGCATGTTCCACTCAGTGACATAACTTTAATTACACAGCAATAATCTCAGTGTTATTACATAATCTGGGAAGCCTTTCCCAAGGCCTCAGGTCAAATGCAGTGTACTTTTAAAGATCATTGCCTGTCAGCACTGAAAGACTGAAGTTCTCTGAATCCAGGATTCCAATACTGGTCCAGATATATGCAAGAAAATCTTCTGCTAGTATCACAATTTCAATATTAAGAGAGTAAGTTAATCCTGCGCTATAAATTCTTTGTCACGTTTCTGTTGATTAAAATAACCACTAGTTGACTTAACCCATCACTCTTAATTTAAGCGAGCCACAGAGCTAGGGAGCAAGCATGGCAAGAAAGTGACACTTTGGTTTTAAAAGGTTGATAGTGCTGTCCTACATAGACAACAGAGTAAATTAATCTCAGGTGTAAGTCAGAAAGGATGACACTGGAGGTAAAATCTGACCTGTTGTATCGAACTGGCTGACCTATTGTCTTCAGTAGTTTACAGTCTTTCTTTTATAAGATGTCTTTTAGCAGAGATTGAATTTGGAAAGGTGACTTTTCTTTGGCAAGGTGCTGGAGCTTTAAATTACATTGTTCTGCAACAGTGAGAATTCAGTCTATTAATTTAGCCTCCATTTCCATACAAAAAATCTTTGTGAAATTATTTCTGTAAGCATCATAATTTGTATGCTCAAGTGCATGTTTACGAAGTGTTTGCCTTTTTGCTCTATTTCCTATACTGGTGGTATGTGATTGACAGACATGCCTGAATACTTCAGATGCTGTCCGCTGACTGAGCAGTTTCAGTGTTCATGTTTTTGATCAGAAACTGAGCGAAAAGTTAGCACTATCACTGTGCATAAATGCCACATTTCACTTGCAAAGAGGCATTTTCATGGCTACCTGCCATCCCAATATACTATTTCAGAAAATCTGTTGCTGATTTAACTCCCTTCACTAAATATCTGTTGGTGCAGCGTTCTACAGCAGATAGAGACAATGAAGATTTTCCAATACTAGTTTTTGTCACTGGTTAGAAGAGTATACTGAACTTTAGAATCAATGCTTTATGAAATTCTCTTTTACCTAATTGTATGTGTATGTGCCTATATGTATGGTATGAGGACAGATCATCATTGAAAATATTGGCTGAAAATAGAAGAATCTTTCTTTTTTGTTTCTTAGTGGTTGGAGCAAAATATGAAGACTTTGAGCTTCCACTATTGAGATATCTGCTTCCCATTTATTTTTGCTGCTGCACCAAAACCAGTAAATATAGCAAAGTGTAACATGAGCAAAAACTGCTAAGTGTTTTTCTCAATTGGTTCTTTTACCTGTGGTTGTCTAAAAGTAACATATTTCATCTTTTAATTCCTAACCTTTTAAATATTGATCATACCATGTAGTTCTGTGGTAAATATACATCTATCTTGTCTATGATTTAAAATTTTGCTTGCTGTTTCCCAGCCTTTCTAATATTGAAAACAACCAACAAAGAGCTGGTGTAGTGTAATATCTTTTCTTTCAACTGCATCTGTCCTTACAGAGATATGCCACTTCCTACCGTTTCCCAATCCCTATTTTTACTGTCCAGACTTCAGGTAACTTCAGCTGAGAGTTTCTGAAGGTTGTTATAGAGAGATATCCAGCTAAAGCATCCAGACAGCCACTCTGGAAGTATTCATACCAATAAACATATGGATATAAACCTTCAAATTTTCAGTGTATAAGCATCTGCCAGTTTGCTTTGGACTAGTCACTCCCACCAAGAGCTTGCTGCAGCCCAGGCTGGCAGGGTGGCAGCTGCAGCACCCAGGCTCCCCAGCAGCAACTGCAGAGGAGAGCTCTGGGCTGCCTGGGTTGCATCCTTAACAGCTGGTGAACCTTACTCCAGGTAGGGGTAAATCCAATAGCTTTATCAGGATGAAACATAATTTTAACTTGCATATTTGTGATTCATAAAGTTAATGTTTCAACATATTAACACTAAAAAATGGAGGCTTTTCACTGAATGAAATTAGCTACTGGAAGACAGCTGCTGGTATCTTGCTTAAATCTTTTGGGAGCAGCGTCTCTGTGTAGCATTTTAACTTTCCTTTGAAGTAAAGGTCAGGTGTACAGTTCACTTTAAGCTAGCCATAAGACTGCTCATACACATAAAGCTGTGCTCATTTGTTACAAGCACTTGTAAAGTCCTTTGAAATTAAAGTAATGCATAAGTGATTTGTTAAAAGTATTTGCTGGCTTTAGGGATCTCTCTTCAGAGGTGGTGGGTCCTTTGATGTCATGCATAACTGCTAATGTGATTGTTTATACCACAAATGACCACCAATGAAGCATCTGAAGACGAAATTTCCTTTTCAGTGAAGCAGTTTAATCTTTCTGGATGTGCCAGTAGTTACTTGAAAGCCAATTTTATGGCAGAAGGTGAAAAAGACTGTAGTAAAAATCAATTAGGATCATGGCCTAGAGATCTTCCCTATTCCTCCAGGTTATAGACACATTTTACATTTGCTCTTGATCTATCACTAAACTATTAATCATTAAATGAAGAGATATAATTTTTACTTTACTAATAAATCAGGAGAAAAATTGAGTATGTCTTTTCTGAAAACAAGAACAAGGCCAGTGAAAAATCTATAATAGACTGATCTTTTACACTTTGTTCCTCAGTCAGGATTTGATTTTATATGACTCTTTGAACTCCATTACACTCAGTTTGTGCCTGTTTATAGAAATGTCAAATTCATTGCAAAATCTTCCTTAGCAGGGTAGATATTAGCTGGATAACACATTAAAACCTGCTTTCATGCTCAGGTTATCCAGGGAAGAAAAGAGAAAAGCTATTTCTCTGTTTATACATATGAGATAGAAGTAGATACTTTTAGAGTTTAAGTACAGATCTGAACTTTTGCTCAATGGGAATAAATATCATCAATATTTAAAAGAAAGTTTCAAGTCAAGCTAAGTGGAGTGGTGTAGAGATAGGTCTAAGCCAGGGGGTCTCATTCACTTATGATTAAGCTACATGAAACATGTGAAATTTGAAAAGCAGTATGATGAAAGAGACTTAAGGAATGCATAGAATTGTCCCTTGGGTTCTGCTTGAATTATGACTTTGACGGACTATATGATCATATAGTATCCCTTTTTCCCTCTGACAGAAGTCCTTCCTCATTCATTGCACAAAATTTCCCTGCTACTCACTTGGAAGGAAGCTGTAATAATTTTATCATCTCAGTTCAAAATGTGGCTGAGTGCTTTATTTCCTGTAAATCCTGTTCTGATATCAGAATGAATTAATTTTCTTACAGTCTTTGTTACCATGTTGTTCATGGTTGTATCTGAGTGATCCACAAAACTCAATAATTACCCTTGCAGAAGGGGAGTGTGCTGGGAAAAAAAAAAGACAGATAAAAGACTAAAATTTCTTTTTTAAGGTGGACAAACCCTTATTTTTCTACATACTAACTATAGCTAGATGGACACGGTTTCAACTGTGAGTAGAACTGAATGAAACTTGCTTCCCATTTCAAAGAAAACATTGATATTTGAAAAATTACTGTTCTAGATTAGAATAGAATATAGAATTACTTATTTAAAGAGAATTAAAAATCTTTCTTCCGAGGAAAATTTGTATTTGTAAAATGTTCTGGAAAAATTGTCCTGTTGGATTTTCCCAAAGTTAAAGGGATCAGCCTGCTGCCCCAGTTCCTTAAATTGCCTTGCCTCCAGCCACTCAAGTCAGAGAACCAGCAAGCTGTTGGAGCTCCTGCTGCAGCTGGGGGTCCTGGGTTCCCCAGCCTGGTTTGGGCAGTAGAGCCCTGACCTCATGGTGGGTCTCCCTGCTCCAGTCCTGCCTTCACCACACCCCCCTCAGGAACCAGCATCTCCCTGGTTATTTAGGCTTCAATACTGCTGAAATACTACTCAGCTCTTACCCAGCCCTTTCACTAGGTTTTCTCTTTTTTAGAAAGCCTGGCACTGAGGAGGTGAGGATGGAAGGTCCAGACCTCCACCCAATCTGGTGTCTCCAGCTCCTGACCCCCATATTTAGATGTAACTTGAGGATTTTTTACCAGGTTTCACTGTCTCTAGAGGTGCACATAATGGTGGACTTAACCCTAAAAATATCTCTGTACAGGGAAGGTTTCCAGAATTTACTGTTCTCAGACAATCTATAACATGATATGACAACTAGTCTAGTGTAATACTAATTTACTTTACAGAATAAATTCTGTGGAAATCTAGACAAATATATTAGCAATTCAGATATAAATACTTCCACAGGCTTCATTCAGATGTTTTTTATTGTCTAACACAAGAGGTAGTACTACTTCAAAGTGTGGACCTTCCAGCTGTGACTGAAATGTCTGCTGCAAAAAGGAACAAAGAAACAACTGCATCTTCCCAGTTCTCCAGGAGGCAAATGCAGTGGGACCACTAGTGGTGTAAACTGATGAGCATTTCTGATAGCTGCAAACTGTTTTTCAAGTACTGGTACAAGAAATCAAATTTGATGTCTTTGTAGGGAAACGATCACCACTGAAGGGCTTCTATAAAATATTTAAATACCCTTTGTTTTTATCTGCAGCTTTAATTTCCTATAAAATACACTCTATCAGTACTTACCTGCCAAATATTCAGATGCCTCTAGCTTTGTGTTTTATATTAAGTTTTTATTTCTGTCAATTTGTGTTTTAGATTGCAAATCAAGAACCTTTCAAGAGAGTTTTGATTAATTTCAGGCACGACTTGGCTTCATTTATTTTTTATGTTTTGATGGTAATTTACCATGGCATGAAATTGTTTTGCATTAAACTACACTCATGAATCAAGAGTCTTTCCATTAACAAGATACATTTAAAGAATAAGCCCACCTACAAATCAAGTATTTTGTGTCAGTTTCTATAATTATTGTTTGGAAAAAATTGGTACAATGGCACTGTGAATTATTTCAGTGCATAGATGATTTAGACAAATAGAACAGAAATATTAATATAACTGGTACTGTGCTAAATTACCTGGCAGAGGCCATAGTTTAGGGTCTGTTACTCTCTTAAGTGGAAAAAGAGAGCTTTAGTTTATGATGCCTTGGATTGCAACAGTGTTTTTCAAAGACACTTCCCTTTAAAACTCATTAGGAAATTATTCAGGGCTACTGTATCTATCTAGCTGGGAAGCAGAGTAATATCTCATGACTGGAACCCCTAGCTGCTTTAACACCAATCTTTTTTTTAAATATATATATATATATGTATGTGTTTATATGTGTGCAAATAAAATGTTTGGAGAAGAATTCCCTTGCTCATAAACTTGTTTAGAAAGACTGGCATATTACAAGGAGATCAGGTAGCATCCATGGAGTTTATGATATCTGTAGATAATATGTTTGTAACACGTTTGCTCTGGCCAGCCTTGTTGAGCTTATTTCAGTTGACTTCAATGTTGACATTATTTTTGCAGTATATTCCATAGTTGTGCACTATTGACAGGGGTTCAGTATGTCACATAATTATAAATAACAAAATTACCATGTCAGTTCTCTTGTATTTTTTAAAATTTGTTTCTGTCTTTTCTTTGTCCCTGTGATTTCAGCAGATGTATTTGATGCAGCAGGAAGGATGGGTGAAAATCAGATTGTACATATTTGGCTTTCATCAAACACTTGAAAATGAGTAGCTGAGGTACTGGAAATACTAATTTTATTCCTCTCCTTGCAAACTTTGCAGTTTTTTACTATCCTTCCTTTAACTTGGTTTAATATATTAATGACTATGCTTATGAAATATTTAAAATTTAATTGAGAGCATATATGGCAAAATTCTGACAACAAAGCATCTTCTTCCATAATAATAATAAATGCAAGACTCCTTATTCCAAAAGCAAATGGCTAATAATAAATAGGGATATTTTAGAAGTTATGATGAAATGTAATAAATCTTGCTGTAGTTGACATGGTTTCAGTGGCTGATGGTCAAGTTAAGCCCATTTGTTTTCAGAATGTTAATATTTTTTAATTTTTTCAGCAATTCCCACCAGTCGAGATTTAACTAGAGCTGCCTGGTGTCCTCAGAATTGTCTGAGGCAATCAATATCTTTTTCTCTTTGCAATCAGTTTTAGTTTTCAGGAGTGAGGCAGAAGGCAGTCTTTTCCTCAATGCAAGTGAAGTGATCCCTCCTTATACCTGCAGACTGACATCAAAGCTCTGAGAAATGAGAACAAGCCCATTTATCTCAGTAGGTGTTAACTTACATGCCCCAAAATGATTGCTTTACATCAAGTTTCTCAACATGCCTTAACATTTCAGTGTAGTCGAGTATATAAGGCCATAACTGCTGGTTAGCTGCTTGTAGGAGAATGGAGGACTAGCTTAGGCCACAGAGGGTGTGGGATCAGACTGTTTCATCTTGGAATCTAACCTAAGCTGCTATTTCTCTGTTGGGTGCTTTAGGGGAGTGGGAGCAAGCATCGCTCTGTTGGTTACTTGGTT
Source organism: Lanius collurio (assembly GCA_020086605.1). NCBI lineage: Eukaryota > Metazoa > Chordata > Aves > Passeriformes > Laniidae > Lanius > Lanius collurio. The sequence continues at coordinate 9,842,175 of JACBWW010000003.1, forward strand.
CCTTTTAAAGCTCTTAAGTGGAAGAGCGAGAAGTATTTTCTGTTCTCTTTGCTTCAGTTCACTTCTTGTGCGGCTTCTGATGTTTTCATTCTTGGAGTGAATGCCCAGGCCTTAAAGCGTGTTATTTTCTGGCCTGACAAGAATTCTGTCCAAATCACTAGAGAAGAGATCCCAAGACTGAGGAGCACTGAGGCCATATGTCATGACTATTGCTCAACATGCTTTTTTAATTGCTTGTCATGAGACTGTGGAACAACCTGGACTGAGCCATCAGTCAGCACATGCAATAGCACCAGAAGCCAGTCCTCAAAGGCCAGCACCAATATGAGAAACTGATTCTGCTGTTAGGGCTCCCGCTGTCTGTGGTGAAGTTGAACCTGAAATTGAAACAATTGAAGAGAATAATTGATGTTTTTGTAGCATTAAATTTGAAAATAAAAGATGCTGCTTCTCTTACTGTTATGTGAACATGTGAATATAGACAAATTCCAAAGAGAAACTTTCAAAAAGAAATTCAAGACTTGAAAATTTGTGAGCTCACCCTTATCTGGAAATCTGTGTGAAATTGAAGACCTCTCTGGTATATATATATATATATATCTATATCTATATCTTTCTTATGAACTCCTGGGGAGGTTTACAGATGGATGTCTCTGCAAAGCATGTTTAATGCTGAGGAATGAAATTTCCATTCTATATGTTTTAAGTTGGCCTCTTTGATGGTTACAAGAATTTCCTGGTACGAGAATGTTTGGTTTACTGTGTGTCTCAGTTGGGCTGCCCTTCCTGCTCTCAAAGGATTAATTGAAGCTCTCCTTCTACTTTGAGTGGTTAATAAAACATGGATCTGAAAAGCAAATCAATTCACCATATTCCCCTGCCTAGGTAAAAGTTGTTAAGCACAAATTCTAGAAATTTGAGAAAACACAAAAACAAGCAATCTGTCTGCCACTTCACTCTAAAAGGAGATTCCTGAAATGTATGACAATTAGCTATAATGGATGTTCTGCCAAAGCCTAATACAGAGCTGTGGGTTTTTTTCCCTGATGATGTTTTTCTGCAGCTAAATATGCCAAGCTGACATTTGCCTGCAATTACCATGAAGCCATATTGAGATCTTCACTCTCTGAAGAGATTTTGAATGACTACAGCATCTTCTAGGATAACATCTTATTTTCATTAATCTTTGTAGTGACTTTTGCTGTTGGCAAACCATGACTTAAACACAGCTTCCAACACACTTAGGGAGTTTGCATAGCCATTTCTGTTAAATAAATTAAAACAAAAAATTAAATATATACATATATACACATAAATATAGAAACTCCTGAATGGAATTTCAAACATGAAGCATTAATAAATAAGAAGATGATATTAGGTCCTCACAGAGTAAGCCCTTCAAAGCTTTTATTCTATGTCCTTTGTTGCAGAGTGGCCTAACAAACTGTGTGGGTATCTAAATATTTGGTAATATAAACCACCCAAAAACTCGAAATCTGCATATTTTGACTATAGATGAACTCAAGACTGATGTCATACTCTCAAGTTATGAGAATGATGTGGAGAGAAAAGCACATAGAAATTTTCTGTTTTCTCTTCTGCCCAGGCATGCTCAGTATTTTGAAATATGGAAATTACTTTCCAATTTACTGGAAAATAAAACTCTTTCTCTGACAAAACTTTTTGTTCAGCCGTTGTAATGTCTGCCAGTAGGTGTTCAGTCTGAAAGAACAATTAATAATATTAGTGGAATATCACTATCTGAGGAAACCATTAGCATGGATTTTTATTAAAACAAATAAACAAACAAAAAAAAAATAGGAAAAAGAAGAAAAAAAGAAAGTGATGGACTTTCCTAACAGGTAATTGTCCATAATGCTCATCCATTACTTTACAATTGCCTTTAAATGGTGAAATACAGGACAGTTGTTTCTAATCAAGAACATTATTCAGAAATCTAGCAAGTCTCCTAACAAACAGCAGACAAAGACATGATCTAGGTAATAGGCAGATACATATTTGAGTAGGCAGAAGATTAGACTTTTAGACAGGAAGGAAAACAGTGTATATGTAGTTATATCATCTGTGTTATATGTTGCAGAAAAAGTTTTAGAAAGGAAACATCCATTCTGTAGTCTCATTTGCTGATTTGGGGATCCTAAATACTTCTTTCCCCATGTCATGATTCATTAAAATAATCAAGAAAAGCTGGTTTCTTGATTTCCACTTAAGAGAAAACTCAGGCTTAGCAGAAGCAACCTGGTATGTGGTAGAATTTGCTGGTTTACATACTATAGATTATGCATGATTTGTATTTCTCATTTTACCAGTTGTAAAATAAGGTCTACCTTGCTTCAAGAAGTTGTAGATAATACATTAAAGATGGCGAACACCTCAGGTAGTGATGTAGAAGCTGTAGAAATAACGGAGGGACATTCCTTATTTCTGAGAAGCAGTTTCAACACAGCCATCACACATTGAGACATTGACTTTTTTACTAATAAGTTGTGACAAAACCCCACTCTGGCCAGATCCTTGAAGTGGAACTGTCTGCAACTTTTCCTTAAAGTGATATTACCAAAAATCTCTCATGAATTTCCAATTAATAAAACACAGTCTTAATCTCAGCACAAGGAACAAAGAAATTTTGAAATAGAGAGAAGTCAGATTTGCTGGCTAAGACCTTAAAAGGTCTGACAAAAAAAAAAAAAAAACAAAAAAACAACCAAAACCCACAAACCCTAGTTCTTGCAGTTGGGTATGTTATTATACTGTCTTATCATATCTTCACTGTCTTAGTGGTACTTTACATCTCTCTTTGTCCATAAGATCCCTCTCCTGCAATCCAGAAGTTTTCCCCAGCTGGTCATTCATTCTCAGCAGCTTCCAGGGACAGCTCCACCTTTGATTCATTTAGTTATGCAGTTTCTGTTGCTCTAGAGCAAAACAGTGAGCAGAAGGCCCGCCTCACTGATGATGAGCACCTTTTAAAACAAAATATACAGTAAACTGTAATCCAGCCCGTCATGGACACTATGTCTGTCAGTGAAGTTTTCATGGAGTTTATTATTTTATCTTGAATCTTGAGTCAGCCACCAATAGCAGCACCAAGCTTCTTGTAAGTGGGTTTGGATGCAGATGCACAGAAAAACTGCTAGAGTCACACATGGCCTGGAATGGATGCATCACATCAGGCAATGCAAATTTAAGGTATGTAGAGCATATTTGTTAAGTATTCATTCTGAATACATTAGGGTTTTTCATTTTTATTCAACTAATAGAAAAATATATTTTATGATCTAGTAATCCTGTGTTTTGGTTGATGTTGGCACTTCTGGAAAAGATTTTCTGTGACCTTATATTCTACTGAAATGTGTTTAAGAAGTTGAGGCTTCTGGCACTACATATGAGGATCAGGAAACACTGGTGTGTGAAGAGTTGAAATATGAGAATAGAAGAAAGGAGGTATTAAAAGGCAAAGTGAGATGTCTAGAGTGGCACAGGAGATGGGAGAGAATCTAATAGGCAGAATAAGATTCAGTATTTTATTTTATATACAATGAAGTTTCAGGTGAAAATGTCCACCTGGGTCTTACCACAAGTCTATCTATTTCAGACATAAGCACATGGTTTTTATTACTTTAATCCCAAAGAAACAAGAAATTTTAAAAAGTCCAGAATTGATACAGTTTATCATTTTAGAGGAATGCCTTTGCTGGTGAAATCATCCATGTGGTCAGGCTATATAACTTCAATGGCCAAATGGGTGGGAATCTTATAGATCCACCCCACTGGTAGAGCCAGTAAAGACCTTTATATTCGTCTACCTGATGAATATGTTGGATAATGGCTCCTGGGGCAAGAACTGTCTAGGTGTTTTTGTCGGTCATAATGGGCTTTAGAGCACTGTGTGCAGTCTGCAGAAAGAGATATAATTGAAGTTGAGGAATACAGAAAAAAAGTCATTTTGTTTTTGTGCTTTTATTGCAAGGGAAGTAGAGGAGAGGTTTACGTAGTGTGGGGTGCTGTTTGTTTGCCTGTTTTCAAAGCAGAGATGGTTCAGTGGGCCTGACCCAAAGCCTTTTAGAAGCATAGACAGAATTGAACTTTTTTTGTCCCAAAAACGAGGGCTGGTTCTTAGCTGTGACAGAAAAGACAGTGAGAAAGGTAGGGAAAACAGGCAGAACTAAGATCAAAATCTCTTGGGAGGATCCTGCAGAGCAGGCTTTCTCTCTTGATTGTACAGAGGAAGGATAGGTTTCTGCCTTAAATTTCCCTGCCCTTCCTTACCTCCTTATCCACACTGTGTGAGGGTAGCAGTGGGAATCTATTTTTATTTTCTTTTTTTTTTTTTTTTGTGTTCCAACACCATGATATTGACAAAGCAGAAAGAGAAAAAATAATTCTCATAGAAACTGCTTGATTTTGCTGTATTTAAAGCTAGTCTTTAAACAACATTAATCTGAATGCAGAACAGAGGAAGGTTTATTATAATGGTGTGCCATAAGCATAGTATGTTTTATGTGTTATATGTATACAAAGATGCATATATATGTTGATTCTGAATTCTGGCTCTCCCTCAGATTTTTGAAGTTTTAATTTTGTGTGTGACACGATGTTGTGATAACTTCTTTCTCTATAGACTGATAGGTACATACTAGCTGATGAAGCAGCAGGTTCCTGACCCACAATCAGAGTTGGACTTCCTCAATTTATACAACTAATTTTTCATTCCCTCTTTACTCTAAAGAGAACACTGAATACAAAAAGAGGACTTTGGCGTGTGCATTAGGCACATGATTCATTATCATATTCCAAATGGGGAGTGGGACAGAATGTGGGAGACCCTGTGCTCACTCCCTGCTCTGTCCTCCCTATTGACCTGTAGGCTCTGCATTTGCTCTCTATTGAAAGAGTACATCATGGGGAAGGTACATCATTAGGTAATGTTGTTCTACATGTATTTTAAAAGGCATTCGGATACCCTACCAATTTAAAATCCCCTGACACATCAGTGTGCAGCTTTACAATGCAAACACCTCCTAAGTCTTTCAAATTTAAATGCAGAATGAATAAAATAAAACAATGAAAGATCATTTATTACCCAAATTTCTTTTCAGATATGGGCAAATATAATTTGATCCCAAAGACTGGAAAAATTCACAGTTTGAGCTCCGAATGCTGATTCAAGACATAAAGACTAAAAAACTGAAAAGAATTTTTTTATTTTTTTGAGTGTGAATGTGTTGCGTTGTATTCAGTGTGTTGGGAGTCCTGGAATGTGATGGGAATTCATTCAAAAATCCACTATTAATTAAAATCATAAAAATAAAAAAGGCATACTTTTCAAATAAACTGCAATTATAAATGAACAGTAACTACCACCACCATTTTAGATGCTATTTTATAAAACCTGTAGTATTTCCTTGAATGGGATAACTTATTGATTAGAGACCAGGCATGGTGGGCTGTTGCTAAAATCTTTGTTGAAGGCTGAGTACAGTTCTGGTGCCTCAGCAGGGAAGAAATGTTGGTCTCTGCCCATCCCGGCTTCTGGCTCCCCAGCTGGCAATCTCAGCAGGGACGCCAAGTACAGAATAAACCTCTCACCCCTAGAGGTCCCCCCAGGTCAGAATTAAGAAACGATGGCAGAATAATGTATAAAAGTTTATATCTGACATTAACCATTTTTAAGTGTTTTACAGAGAAATGTATCATTAGACACTTTCAGACATTAGATGTAAACAAACTTTTTTCCAAAGATACTAGCTTAAGCTTAATTATATGCTTTTTATGACTGTGAGTGTCATCTGTGGTAACAGTTTTTCATAAAATTGTACATTTTAAACTTTTTGGGATCTTTGCCTTTCCTTGGTAACATAATTAGTTTTTCTTTACTGTTGAGGTTTTGTTTTCAGTTAATCAGTAGGATAGCTCATTTCAAATCTTAATGTGAATGAAGCATGTTTCAAATTCCTTTCCTGTCAAAGGAACATATAGCCTGATAGCTCATTAAAATTAAATAAAAACGCCATTGAGACCCTTAAAATTAATATTTTATTTCTTTTCGGTGTGTGTGAAGAATGTTAAGTATCTACATTGGATCAGAAATCAAATGAGGAGAAAAATATTTAATTGTGGAGAGGGCTCTGTTGTCATCGATGTGGGAACATGAAGATAATAGAAAATCTGCCACCATTTTGAAACAGTAGGAGAGACAAAACTTATACTTTTTACTAGAAAGATCAATTTTTTGGTGGTACATTGCAGAAGAATAAGGTACAAAAATTGTGCTAGCGTGTTAAAAAGAAAGCAATAATACTGATGTCTGTTTATTTTTCCTTGTCTAATTCAGTCCAAACCCACAGCTTTCAGAAATCTATCTGTTAAGTCTATTGTCAAATTTGAAATTTTTCTGTCATGTTCTGCACGGTTATCCAGTTGCAACAGGGTTAAATATATGGTTTTACCCAATTAGGTGAGACCCCTCATCTAGCTAATTTGCTTGATGGAATTTTATTTGTGGATAGTATTGACGGTCACAGTTATAGATGTAGGAAAAGACCCATACCTTGAATTTCTCAAGGTTTAAAAACCAGAACAGGAGAGGAGGGACTCCCAGTGTTTGTGAACCTTGGTATTTTAGCCCTACTTTCTAATCAATAGCTTAATAGCAACTACTGCAGCCTTGAGATCCCAAAGTGAGAGCTGGCATTTTACTAATCTACTCAGTTGAGAACATTTATATCCGTGGAGTCAGAGCTATTACACTTTCTGAAAAACAGAATATAGAGTTGGAGCAAGGGACACATCCATCATCAAGAGCTCTGTCTGAAGTAGGGCTATGGATCTCACAAATGTGCTTTTGCTTTACATGGTAAACTTTATTGCTAAATAAAGATGAGTTTATTATAGCATGGATTTTACTTACCAACTGTTTCTTCAAAAGGTAAAGGAAATATATATTTTTGGGCGGAGAGAGCCTTTTATTTAATTTGGAGTTTTCCTGACAAAGAAGAAAGTGCATCATCACTGTTGTGTGAAACACAACTGGGGTTTAGGGGCCCATAGGTGAAGTGTTACTTCCCACATCTGAATTAGTTTCCACTGATTAATTTTGATTTTATGCAGTGTGCAGAAAAATGCTGTCTTTTATTTCACTTAGCTCCCTTTCCTCTCAGGGTGGAGTGGGGGAAGACAGATAAGGAAAAGAAGTAAACCACTTGTGATTTAGCCAGTCTTCTTTCCCAATGACGTGAAGAGTGCAGAGGAAAAGTACAAAACTTCATTTCATGCACATAAAATGAAGGCACAAATATTTTGGATTTTTATCTGTCTCTAGAAAGAGCAATTTAATGATCTCATCATTAGTCTTCTGTTAATATTGGACTGAAACAAACTTTTGTACTTTCTACAGCTCACCTTTCCATGTATTGTTTTTTTGGGGATGGAGTGACACACAAAATTTTTTCTAGGCCACCTCTTTGTGTATATATACCTGTGTGTGTGTGTGTGTTTACATTTTTTTGTTTGTTTGTTTGTTTGTTTTGGTAGAGGCTTTGCATTTGGATTTTTGTGGGTATTTTTAGATTAGTCACAAAGAAATCCTGGCAGGCGTCAGATTGTCTCACCTATCATTAATCCAACTGTATTAATTCTTCATTTTTGTGTTCCTCACTCTATAATTTACCATGCTAATGATGTAAAAGTATTTTAGAACCTTATTATCCAGACATCACTGTGAGACTGTTCTATACCTCCCTCTTTCAGCTAAACTCATGGGATAAAGTACTAACAAAAAAAAAATATAAAAAGAGCATGAACACTGAAACATACAAGAAATTTTTTAGCCAAATTATATCCATTGTGCAGAAGTACATATGATGTTCCCACTTATGAAATAATCTGAGTTACTTAGCTGAAACAGGCTTGATTTCTGAGCAAGAAGTGCTAACACTCTTTTAAACTAGACCTAAGAAAGAGAAGGAATACAAGATTTAAATGAGTTACTAAAATGTAGAACAAGAAAAAAGTCTTTCTGACAGCTTCTCAAAACTTTATTTTTATTCATGTGTATTTCATGTCCAGTTGTTGTTAACATTTTTCATTGCACAAAATAAGTATGAGTAAAGATTCATAGACACAGATTCTTCTAATTCAAAATCAAACAGCATTTTACATGCTGACATTGTATTTTGTTGTTCTGAGGCAATAATTACACTACTGTTCCTCGCGGCTTAGGAAAATATTATAATCCAAGAATTAACAGACTGCATGTTGATTATAATTTCCTGGTTGGTACTACCCATGCTGGTAAGAAGAATGCAAGTATAATAAAATTCTCCTCCAGCTGCAGCATATCAACTGGAGGTCTCATTTTCCAATTCTCAGTGATAGATTTTGACTGCTTTTTGCCTTTTGTGTCCTATTGAGAACAGGACATGATCTTTGTCTCATTTATAAGCTTTCACATTCAATGCTACTTTAGTTGTCAGGATTTTAGGTCAATATTCTTTACTTGTAGTTCACAATGTTAGAGGAGTCAACAGACAGCATCAAATGAGGAAACCTGCTAATTTTGCAAGTTCTAAGATGAAGGAAAGGTTTTGTTTGCCAGCAGCAAAGTCTTATCTTTCACCAGCTATTCTCCTTCAGCATTTTATGTCAGTGAATGCATATGCACAAGTCTTAAATAATCTTTTTCTCCGATCTCTCCAACATTTTTTGTGTCATGTGAATGACCCAGTCTTATTTCAACATGTCCTGGAAGATTTATCAGAAAATATCCTGTCCTAGGTAGTTTTGTCACTACTGTTCTGTTTACCGCTGCTTTCTGGGGATATATGTCACCCAAATGGTTTAACACAGATTTACAAGAGGTTTTTTTGATGTTGCTAATGTGTTTGTCTAAAGTATATTTTTTATGAATAAGAAATCCAACTTGCTAAAATAGTCAATGAAAACGAATAAACAAAAATTCATTTGTCCATGTAAAGATGGTTACTGAGTGTTCAACACATTCTCCTTCAGGGACCTTTTAACCCAACAGAATATATCATTTTTTTGATCATGTGAAAGTGTTTTTTTGTGAGTTTCTTTTTTTTTTTTTTTTGTTCATATACTGATTAAATTGCAGTCTTTTTCTTTTTCTTTTTAAATTTTTTTTTATATAAAGTTCATTTGTTTCATTTTAGGAAACCTCAATGCCTCTGTTAGATGTCAGGAACTCATTTTGATTAACTGATTACTCCAAATAGTTAATTTTTCATTTGAAACTGTCTATGTTATTTGTTAGCCTTTGATCATTAGATGATCTCACAATTGCCAAACCAAGTTCATCCTGTAAGTGCTGGTATGTGTTAAGACCCATGCAGAGTTTAGAGTCATAATTTTTCTTTTCTACTGCAATTATTCAAAAGTCTACAACCTGTTCACTTTTTCTCCACAGTCCCAAGCCATGTATTGATTCTTCCTGTGTGACTGTATGAATTGTGAGTCTGATGCCTGAAAAATTTCTATTACTTCCTGCTGCTATATCTACTGGAAACATGTTTAATGAAACAATATTAACAAATAAATAACAAAATTTTTTATAGAAAAAGTGTGTTAAAATCAACCAACAAGAACATTTTTTAAAGCGCAAGCTAGTTCTAGATTTAAGCTTGGAATCTGTTTGCCAATCATCAAAGGGTTAACCTCTCTGGGAAGGGCACCATTATTGATTTCCTACTACTGGGGCTGAAGCCTGGCACTTGCCTAAAATGAAACCATTTCTTTAAGGTGATACAAAATCCCCCTGGAACATCATCCATTGCTCTGGAGTCTATGCACACCTGTGTGAGGTTAAAAGCAGAAAGAAGGCAGAGGGGCCCAAGAATGCTGGCTGATTTTCAAGGATCACCTCCTCCAAGCTCAGGAGCAAGGCACCCCAACAAGGAAGTATTTGGGAAAAAATGCCAGGAGGCCTCCAAGAACGGGCATGAAGCTGTTGAGACAACTCAGAGCAAAAAAAGTTTTCAGAAGGTGGAAATCAGGACAGGTGCCCTGGGAGGAGTACCCAGAAAGTATATGGGAAGCTAGGGGCAAGATTAGGGAAGTCAAGGCCCAGTTAGAACTGAACCTTCCCAGGGATATTAAGGATAACAAGAAGGATTTCTATAGAAATGTTGAAAGCAAAAGAAAGATGAGATGGTGTGGGCCCTCTCCAGAAGGAAACAGAACATCTGTCTACCCTGGACAAAGAGAAGGCTGAGGTTCTGAATGACTTCTGTGACTCAGTCTTGGTAAGCCCAAGAGGTGGGCTAATAAAAACCTCATGAAATTCAAGAGAGAAATGTGCAAGGTCCTGTACCTGGGTCATGGAAATACCAGGAACACCCACAGGCTGGGCAGAGAAGAGATTGAGAGCAGCCCTGAAGAGAAAGGCTTGAAGTTGATGATGGCTAATGAAAAACTCATCATGAACTGGCAGCATGTGCTCACAGTCCAGAAAGCCAGTGGAATCCTGGGCTGCATCCAAAGCAGCATGGGCAGCAGGTCGAAGGAGGAGATTCTCCCCCCCCCCACTCTGCTCTTGTGAGACCCTACATAGAGTACTGGGTACACTTCTGATGTCTCCAACATAAGAAGGACATGGAACTGTTTGAGCAAGTCCAGAGGAGGGCCATGAATTTGACAAGAGCCCTGGAGCACCTTCCATATGGAGATAGGCTGAGAAGGTTGGTGCTGTTCAACCTGGACAAGGGAAGGTTGCATGGAGACCTCATAGCAACCTTCTAATATGTGAAGGGAAGCCAGAGAGAGACACTTCATCAGGAACTGTAGTGACAGGATGAGGAGTAATGGGTACAAATTGAAAGAGGAGAAATGCAGGTTAGCTGTATAGAAGAAATCCTTTACTGTGAGAGTGGTGGGACACAGGAACAGCTTGCCCAGGGAGGTTGTGGATGCCTCAAACCCAACAGTGTTCAAAGCCAATTTAGACAAGGCCTTGAGGGGCCTGGTTTAGTGGGAGGTGGCCCTGTCCATAGCAGTGGGCATTGGAACTAGATGATCATTATGGTCCATTGCAACCCCATGTGTTCTATGATTCCAAAAATAAGACTGTGACAGGGCGGTGGAATTAAACGGGGAATGAAGAAAAGAGGAATTGGCCCCAGCTCTATAACAGCACTCAGGACAAGGAGGGAACACACAGTCTGTGCCTGTGTCCTGTTAGCTTCTGCAGAGACACTCGTGTGCTGTGGGACTGCAGCGTTTGTGCTGGTGTTTGGGGCATGGGGTCTGCAGCTCCCTGCCCTGATAGGTGGCTTCATCCTGTGCCATGACAAACAATGTACCCACACCTAACAGACTTTTTGAAAATGAGTATGATTTTCTTCCCTCAGGAAAATTATAGTAAAAACCATGAAATTGGGTATTCTAAGTATTTTTATAAATATTTACAAAGTTTCAATGAAAAGAAATTAAGAAACAGAAACAATAAATAATGTAATCAGAAGAAACTTTTTGATGCTGCTTTTCTGTGGTGGGGTAAAGAACAATGTCAGTTACTTGAAAATATGAAAATATATATGTGTTTTGAAACACATAAAAGAGAGGACATAACAATAACTATTCCAGAACTGTACCTGTATTGTGTCAGAATAGGTTGATACATTTATGCCTTGTTTTGATGGATAAAGCAAGTCAAAATGATGTTTTCTTCCATTTTTATTAGGATTTCAAAATTAAAAGGGAGGGACAAAAAAAAAAAATGTGTTGCAGGAAAGTACAGCTAATTTGTAGTTCTTACCTACTGCTTCTTTGAAAAGAATGGCCTAAGAATTATGTTGAACCCAAAAGTGAAAGCTGCTGTATTTTATAGCCCTTTCAGTGACAAGAACATCAGTCTATAAGAAGATGCCCATCATGCTTTGCCTTTTGCTCTAAATATTTATCACTTAAATGTTGCCCGTATAATTTAAAAGGCTGGTATACAAGACAGCAAGGCAGCAAATGAATGTGCACAGCTTCAGCAAGAAGGTTACTAAATAACATCATCCTCAATTTACAGATGTGAAAACTGAGATGTTGCAATCTTTCTCAAGTCACAGTCAGATTTGAGGAAGACACTGGGGCTAAAGCTGTTAATTTATATATATTTATCCAGCAAACTTAATGCACACATAAAAATATCATCAGATTTGACAAAGTAGAGATTTAATCTCTCTCCTGTTTCAAATGCTGGGCTGCAGTCAGGGATGCACTTCATGCAGGGTGAGAAGGAGCTGTTTATGTCTGTCACAAAGTAACTTCGAAGATCCATATGTGAAAAATACATTTATTCTGGAATTGCTCCCCACACCACAGTGCTTTTTCTACAATTTAACATTTAGTGAGTGGGGAGAACTGCTTTGTGACAGCTGTGATGGTCAGTAGATTGGGAGAGCTGTCTGCTTTTGGGGGCTTTGTCTTTATTTGGGTTTTGTTTGTAGTGAAATAGGACTGCTGAACTGAAATTCTTAGCTTCTTGGAGATATTTATTTCCGTATTAAAATGATTTTTACAAGCTGCTTCCTATTTAATTTATTTATCAAGAAGAAATAAGGAAAAAAGTTTAGTAGTCACTCTTTCTTATTTAATCTTTTTTATTTCACCTTATTAGTTTAAGTGTCATTTCAAAATTATGTATAATAAAAAAGGCGGCTGTAGTTGATGGATGAATTTTTTAGACAGTGAAAAATAGTGAAATTCCTTTTTACCTTAAAACTTGCTGTAAAATATATAAATAATGAAATTTATTTAATTGAGAGCTAAATAATTTAAATGTTCTTATTATTCACCTTTACATGCATTTCTAATACTCCAGAAATTTATAGTGTGGAAATTTTACTCTTGTTTTCCAATTTTTTTTCTTCTTTCCTTATTTGACTAGATTTTTTTAAGTGACAGTCCCTTCAACAATAAATTATGAAAAATTTAATAAAGAGGAAAGCTATTTAGATATTTAAATGTATACATCTCACTCATCTGACATCCATTGTCTCTTTTTTTTTTGTGACATCAGGTTTGTTTATTTGGAATTTCATATTTCCAAACAGAAGAGAATGTAAGCGTTCTAATTCAAAGCATCAATCACAGAAAATGAACATAACCTAACGTCACTGCTGAATCAGGCCATCAATTTATTGCTTTGTAAAAGCAATCAGCAAGCTATCAAGCAATAAAGTGTATGGGAAAAGTGCTTCTTTTGAGATAGCACAGCCATTGACAATGATATACTGATGGAGAACAGCAACTATTTTACAGCGTAGTGTGCCTATTACTTGTTAAAAGCTCTGAACCATTCAACAGATGTGAAATATGTTTCTTATTATTATGGATCAATCCAGTTTGTTTAATAGCCTTGTATACCACTTAGATTCACTGTCTTATTTAATGAGGTTATATTTGAAGGTATGACTTCAGTTTTTCACTTGGTTTTCCGAGGAACAGTGAATACTCAGACAATGTTTTTTCACTTGCTTACTCTGTCAAGTGCTACAGAAAGAGTAACACAGCCATTCAAACCCTTTTACCAAAATAACAAGTACTTTACACTGTGCTAAAAAGATTTGATGAAGTTTTTCAGAGATGCCTAAAATGCATGCCTATAGCAGTGTTTTGTTGTTGGTTTTGGCTTTTTATTGTTTTTTGTTTTTTTTACTTCCTTACTCCCATGTTCTGTTTTGTTATGATAAAAAGGGGGGCTAGAAGGAGTAGGATAGCATATAGTCAGCTCACCTGATTTGTGCTGATGAAGTACATATGTTATATTGGTATAGTGAACCCTGCAACTGTTATCTGCTCTAGGCAGGAGGTCTAGAGCTAACAATCTCATCTGTGTCATCGATGCTGGGAAAAGCTGATGTGGCCTCAGGGACAATGAACTGTTAGAAATAAAGCATTAAAAGTCTTTGCTACCCTTGATGTGTCCTAAAGGATTGCTGTGGTAGTTGGTACCACACAGTTAAATTTTTTAGCCTGCTACCAGAAGTTTTGATGAGATTTCCAGCAGAATTTTTAATCACTTAACCTTTCCAATTGCATTAAGATGAGCTGTCAGGGGTCTCTTTTCTTAATGTTTAATAAAAAAAATCTCCTCTGTCTCCACACTTTCTTTACCTTTTAAACTCCAATAAATTCCTAGAACTCTTTTGTTGCCCAGGGAATTTGTTGCCCCATGTTCAAGACCATACCTTATTTGCCTCAAAGCACAATTTAAAAAAATTAAATGTCTATGGATTAACCCACTGTTTTGTGCTATCTTTTGGTATGATTTTAGGGTTTCTAGATTAAAAAAAATATTTTTTCACAATTACATTTAAATCAAGGATTTTCCTGCATAGTCATTAAATATATGAGTTTCTTGTGGTTTTTACCCAACTCTGTTCTAAAAAAGTATATATTCAAGTCTCATTTACAAAATATGAATTAAATAAACATCACAAAGTTACTTTGAGGATGAACAGTGTGCTTATTAAATTAATAAAAGAATGCAAACTGAAGAATTAATATGGTAACACCCTCCTATGGTAGCATAGTGAAGGGTGTAGGCTAGGAGTGGGAATCACCAACCCTCATGCTAAGCCATTTTCCTCAGTTGCAAAGTGTTTTAAAATACACTCTTTATCATTCAAGCACTCTCATGGTACATAAGATGACATGGCCAACAGCTTTAACATATAGTTCTGTCTCTCTCAAGAATCTCTTGAAATTTTCCATTGAAATGTGCTGTGTTCAAATTGTTATTTTTTTTCTCATTTAAGGAAATGTGCATAATACATGCATGTATCTATCTTAGGGAAACTACAATCAAATAGATGCATTTAAATACTGCTGCTTAAACTGATGGCTCTTTGATTTCCGTGCAATGTTACTCATAATATTTTTGCCATTTTTTTGAGAAATTTGATGTCTTGTACAAACAACTTTCTTCATGTTTGTTGTCCACTTCTCTCATCCCTCGGTATGGAATCTCTTATTTTGAGTTTCTTTACTGTCCTGTAAAGAAATTGCCAATAAACACAGAACTAGAAAACTCTTCTGTTGTTATAACATGAAAGTAGCATAAATGAAGGTAGTGAAAATTAAATTTCCTACATCTTTCTCTTATACATGTGAAATTAATTAACATTGCACTACTTGAACATCTGCTTTGTAAAACTCTAATTAAGACACTGAAAAAAATAGACAAAAACTAGGCAATTTTAAAGGCAAGGTATTTTTTTTTCTAACCCATTCTAATTGAAAGTATATCTTTCTCCCACCATTGAGTTGTCTGTAATTGCCTTTTTTTTTAGGTGGAACTTACTCCTGAAATATAAAGAAGTGGGCCATTTCATAGGTGAATAGGAACTGGCAAAAAAGAAATTCAAGAAAATACTTCTCATTGAACAGGTTCTTTGTTTTTACAATACCTTCAGTTTGTATTCAAATTTCTAATTGCTACATAGGTAACAAAGTTAGGTAAATGAGATGTAGCTTCATGAAACTTTAACATAGGACACTCTGTGGTCTTGAACAGATGAGTCTTTTTCTGGAAACAACTCAGGCAACTTTTAAAATTATTCCTCCATTCACTTTCAAGAATTAAATGGTTTTATCAAGAAGTAGGCTGGTTGAAGCAAGTGCATTAAATACTGTGGCTTGATGCCAGTAAACCTCCTGCAATGGAGAGGAAGTTATACAGGAAAGTCTTTAAGAAATATATTTCAAGATGCTCTTTGTAAACCTCTCAATATAATTAGGAGATGTGTTTCTTTGACCCTCCATAGACTTGACGTTCAATTAAATTTTAATACTTTTGTTAAAAAAAACCCAAATTTTTAATTGGCCTCTATGGGATATCAATAGTTTAATTCCTCTGATGTTTAACTGCACCATTTGTGTTTCTGCTTGATGACACAAGGTCAGCTAAATTCACACTGAACATCTTTTTAGTTTCTTGTGTGTTCAAAAATCTTATTAAAAACTCAAGCATTCTCTTATTATAGTATTGTTTGAAACTTCCATAATGAACATGCTTTGCAGAATAGGACTAAGAAGTAGATTTTTGAGAAATAAAAAGTGTTGTTTATCTCTGGTGTTATCTTTTTAAAAGACTATTTTTTCAGTTTTGTCTATTTTCAAGGATATTAAATGACATAAAAGTGTTTCTGTTTCAAGATTAACAATGCCCACAAAAAGCTCTGACATGAGGATTTAGTACCAACGATAATTTAATACTGGTGTACATATATTCTGTAGATATATTCTGACCCTACTTGCCTTTTCATCTTTACTAAACACTGAAATTTAACAGGATATGTAATTTTAGTGTCATGATTTGGGAATCTTTGCTTTTTTCATGTTTTTTTGACTATGAACCCCACTAAAAGAAAAGAAGAGAGCATAGAAGTGATTCTCCATTCTGATGAAGTCATCCAGAGCACTTTTAACTTGTGAATTTGTTTCAAAATTACTCTTACTCAGCATCTACATTTTCCCAAGGAGAAGTCAGGGAATTTTGAACAATTGTCCAAACATTGTTTTGCTTGCTACACTTTTGTCATAAGTCAAGATTGTAGCTTCTTTTCTTCTATGCTCAATTCATAGTTGTTGTAGAAATCTTAATCACCGCTTCATTAAAATTAGATAAAGAATTTTGTGTCTTGGAATATTCATAGAATTGGGAAATCTCTTTTTAAAGAAGGATTAACTTCTGTAATCATGAATACTCCTCAGCAAATGCTTGATACTCTATTTACTTTGTATCTTTTTGAAAAAAAAGTCCACTGTGAAACAAAGAAAAATAGATTTGTTTACTTCAAAATGCACTACAATTATTATACCTGATACCTCTGCAACAGGAATAAGAAAAAAAAAAACTTTAAATAACTATTTTCTTCTCTGAAAAAAAAAATATTATTTCATGAAGAAACTTGAAACAAAACAAAAATCAGAACCATGCTCCATGTACTTTTAGCACAATCAGAGGGAGATTGCATGTAACATGTAAATTGTTGAAGAATCACTTGCTAATAAGGTTCTCAGCAGAGAAAAAATTGTACGGTATTTTTATATTTTTTCTCAACTTTTAATTGATTCACGCAGTTTATTTTGCAACTAAGACATGCTAAACTCTGTACTTATCAACTATATGAGCAGGTGATTTTTGTAATATTTTATAGAACTTGTGGCTAGATAACAGTGAAAGTTTCTTTAAGCCTCTGTTATTTGTGTTTTGCTCGGTGTTTTTCCATGACTGAAATTTCTGAGATGTGTTATTGTCCACTAGATTCTCATACCTTACACATATTGTACTTTCAGACAAAATTTTTCTGATTTATGGACAGATGCCCCACTTTGAAGATAATTTATATTTGAAGTACACTGTTGTATAACAGCAGACTTAAGTGATTTAGAAAAATGTAATATGATGCCACAGCTGTCACAGCTCTGAACAGATTCTATGCCTCATAATAAATGACTACTATATTTAAAGTCAAAATAATTATACGCCTGAGAAAATGGCCTGTGGTAAACAAACTTCTATAACACATAGAGAAAAGCAGATGTCTAGTTAGAAAATTAAAATTTCATACTACCTAGTATGCTAGATAGTCACAAGTCTGTCTTCACCTCTTTGCCAAATTATAATGTACTTACTTTAAGATCTTTTTTCACAGACTTCAGAGTCAATGCTTTTTTCCTAGGGAGGTTAATCTATTGGGAAAATGATTTTTCACCTTTTCTGTAATTATTTGTAATTACAATTCCCTTGTGATCAAAATGTCTGCATCTCCTATCTGTATTTTACTGAACCATGTGTAGATGATGTAGATGACATTAAAATGTAAGGTAAAATCTATGTTGGGTCTTCTATATTAATGTTTGAGGTTCATCTTTTTTAAGAGTACCTCTGTTACAGAGTATTAGAAGTTATGTTTTTGTTCTTTGGACTTTTTTCCCCCATATTTTCTTTCCTGAGTTTTCACTTTGCTCAGAATAACTGCTTTTTAACAACTAAGTAACCAATTATCAGATTGAGACTGATGGAGAGAGGTAAACCAAGACTAGATCTATTTGTGAGTTTGCTTCATTTGCTAGAGGTCTAATTATAATTGAAGATAGACACAGCTTTAGTAGTTACAGGATTTTGTAACATTTCAAATGTAATTACTCCTTTGAAAAAAATGTTCGTGAGTGAAACTTGTGCTACAGCAAGGTCTCTCTTAATTAATGTATCTACTTTATTCTACAAGGATTTCCTCTCTTTCCGCAAGGTTGATTTGAAGACCAACATCTGCTTAAACAATTTGCTCAAGAGAGAAGACAAGCAGTCACTCAAAGCTATTCTGAGAACCAGCAGAAGTTTAGCAAATGTAATATACAAACATTGCTAGAGGAAAACTTGGGGGAGTTGTTTGTTGGTTTGTGGGGTTTTTGTTTGTTTTGGTTTTATTGGGGCAATTTTGCAAAGCATAATGATGAAGAATCTAAGAAAGTCATGTTGGAGGTGAGTTTGGGTGTTTACAGAAGGACCCCCTTGAGAGGAACTCTGTGTTGACCTGATCCTTACAGAACCCTGAGAAGCAAATTTTATTTGGTGGAAGCCACATTCTTTTGGTAGATGTTTTTGCTTCCTCTTTGCTGTGTTTTGTGCAGAATTTCTCCTTCTCCACCCCACAGAGATGTGGAGCTCTGTTCTTCTACTGATGTATCATGGATTGAGGGTGTAGGAGACAACAACTCCATATCATACACAACTGCACTTGCTGATTTTAAAAGACCTGAAGAGTTATGTTAGAGCTTTTATAACAGATTCATAAAATATCATATTTTTCCCTTGCCAAAAATGTTAAAACAATCACAGGCTGATGGAGGGATGGAGTTTAAAAATTTTTCTCATTTTCTAAATCAGTTTTGTTTGAAATTACTTTTAGATTAAGTTCTCATGTGGGTGTGGTAGAGCATTACTCCAATGGTAGTTAGTCCCAATGATCCAAAACTCTAATGCGAGGAGGAGCGGCTGGACCTTGGCATGAGAAAAGCTAAACTGACATGTAGCCATCGGCATGGCCAGTGGAACCATGGTTTCTACTTGACTTGATGGCTCTGTCCCTATTCTAGGCCAATTCCCATTAGAAATCAATCTTAAATTCACAATGCTTATCAAAATAATTAGAAACCAAAAGGTTCACAATATTATGGCCTTGGTTCTTAATACTTAAATTCAAGCCAACAGTGACACTAAAGAAGCTTGACTGTATAAAAAATTATACATTATCCATATTCTCCCATTTCCCAGCCCTGATCAGAAAAAATACTAAATATTTAATATATATTTTTATGAACATTAATATGTTATAGTAACATAAAAATTGCTTTCCTTTAGTGAGTATAGTGAGTATTTCCTTATTTTTTTGACTATCCATTCCCTCATCATGTGCAGAATCTCTCAATCTTTCTTTTTGTCATCACAGACAAACATAGGCTTTGTTAGTTTTTCTCAGGAAATGAAAGTGGTTGTATTTGCTGAACCAGTGATATTTATCTTATATTGATGAAACCCATTCACAGCTTCCTGTGCCATTAGTTCTGTAGCTTTGTGTGTATAGACAGAGGAATCCTTATACACAATAAAACTGTATTTTAGAGCCATTCAACATTAAACATTAACAGTAGACCATATTTGTGTTTTTAGCGCCTACCCCGCAAAGAATGCCTAAGAGTACTCTTAAGTCATGATTATGCCTAAATTATTTTAAATAAATAAACAACCCACAGGAAAAAAAATATAATAAGGAAAGTGTTTGGGCCTTATTTGTACCTAATGTCTTTGGGTAAAGGAAGATACTCCCTTTTTCGTGGTTGTTGTAGGACACATCTATCATGGCTGGCCCTGTGGAAACCACAGAATTGCTGAGAATTAAGGTCTGATAGTCTACTCTTCACAGGCCCTTGTCTACTTTGAGACTGTCTGTGGTAGCACAAGTAAGTTGTGCTACAATATTATGAAACACATAACTGTGATGTAAGATTAGAGAATGATCACTGAAGTCTTTACATCATTGTTACAATTGCTTATGTCAGTATCTACTGGATCTTCATGGTACCTTGTTTCATTTTTTTTTTTTAGCGTTGTATCCTTACAACATTAAAGGTGTTCATTGCAGAGTCATAAGATAAACATCAATCAACATCCCTTATTAAATATGTCATTATGTTCTGAGTGTCATAATGGCAATCTAAATGTGACTAACTAAAAGTATCTTTCCATTACTAGCTGGTACTTTAAGGATATTGCACCAATTTCATCATCACCTTTGTTTTCAGGAAGCCAAACTCATGTTTTCTTGTTGAGACTGTCACCCTGACTTCAACCTGCTGTTAGGCATTGTACAAGTTCTGCTGAAAGTCTGCTGTCTTGTTGTATACTGCTCTCCATTCTTTCCACACTGTAAGATTGTATGTTTACTATGGTGGACTTTTTGTATGTTCCTGTACCATGCTTGTTCGCTGTGTGGACATTACTTTATCAGTAGTTCATGTAGGACGTGACAAATTAATTTTTGGTCTCTATTAAACTATAAATAACTGAGCACTTTAAAGAAATCTGTAGTGCAGCACTGTGTAAAATGAAATTAAAAACAACAGCATAGACTTCTTCATGTTGCCTTTTTTATCTAAAGGATTCTTTTTTACAGTGAGTCACTCTCCAAAAAATTTCAAGCCTAGAGAAGGAGGACTTTATGCACTAGATTTTTAGATGCCAATGTAGTTTACTTTGATGACTGTTTCTCTTCTCCTTCTCTTAGCCCTTGAGTTGAAATTTCTCACTGTGAAAAGCATCTCAGTCTTTGACTGCAAGAGAACGATACTATTTCATGGCCTTTTTGTCAATCATGTCCCATTCAGGGGAATCAGATCTATTAAGAACTGCTCCAGTACTTTGACATTCAACTCTAAAATGACACCTTTTTTTTCTCTTGACTTCACTATAAATGGGTTTTGAAAGACTGTTAAAAATTATTAAGGTGTATTGGACATGGTAGGAAAAGTAGAGCTGATTAGATGAACGATGACAAAAGTGAATCTAATTCTGCTTCATATGAGCTAACACAAAGCATAAACCTAAGAGTAAATATATTCAAGAGACTATATTCCTTCCTTTGTTTTGTTGAGGTCATCTGGCATCTGTCTGCCTTTCTTCAGGGACTTTTTATAGTCTGAATTCAGGTAGTGCACTCTCCAGGATGAAGAACAAACAGTAAGTATATTTACTTTGTAAAAGAATTTGATATAAACAACTCATTTCTCTTACCCGGTCTCTCTCTTTGAGCATATTATAATATACTCCAGAGGAAATGTTTTTAAAATTTCCTGTCTGCAGTGCAGTGGTCTCAAAACTGCAGAAGTGAAAGTCACTGACTGGAATTTCTAGTGAGCCATTAACTTCCTTGCTTACTCACCACTGCCTAAAACTGGAAGAGACTTTGAGGATTTTAAGTTCTCTTGCTAATGTAAGATTCTACATCATATAGTAATATGATGTATGCTACCTCATATAATAATTCTGTGCTAAGGATATGGCTTAAGATCAAGCTCCCTCAAAAAACCTTGAAATTTGCTAGTGTTGCTGGAGGCCTCAGAATCTAAATGATGTGAAGGATAAAGCTGGTCAAATTTTGCAATTCACATAATGATTTCAAAATTTTACTAGAATTCTGTTATGTATATTTTAACTACCTTGTCATATTTTCAAAACTCAGAAGATCAGAAATGTTTTTTTTTAGCTGCTTGCAGATTCAGAGGAATTTTAAGGAATGTATTACATCATTGCATTTTTTGTCACAATTTCCCCATCATATTTCATTCTTCCCTTTTTTTATTATTTCTCTCCCTTCTGGGTTGCATGCCCTTTGATGCTTTTCTCCTTTTACAGTACCACACCTCTACGGGACTCTTTTGTCTTTGGTCAGATAATTCAGATCTGGTCTGGAGATGCTCACACTTAGAATCTTGCAGTGTGGTTTTTCCCTCCTTTTATTTTGGGGGAGGTGTTTGGAGTGTTTACATTTCTCTTTTGACCCTCATTAATAGTAATACATCCAGTGCTCTTCTAAAACCCTCAGCCCTTATTATTACAGTCCTTACTGTTACATCCTTATAACCTTACTGTTCAGACCATGATAGGTTTGAGAACGTTAGCTTGAAAGTTAACCTGAATTCAACTGAAGAAGGGACAGCTATTCTGTTTATTGTACATTCTGTCACACTAAATATCTGCTCTGATAAGCTTACCAGCAATGCCCCTTATGGAAGCTATGAGTGATGGAAAATGCTGTCACGTTTGTGGCACTACATCCTCTTGAAACAGTATCCCAGCATAGTTAAGACAAAATTAGTATTAGTGGAATAAATATTTGAGGTGTAGTGTAATATAGTCATGTTAGTCATCTGCAGAATGATGTTTGTGTTTCCTGACACTTCCATATCTTTGTTCAAGACAGAGGGAAAATGTATCAGAATTGCATCTAAGCATAAGCAAGTTAAGGACTTACACATATATTTGAGAAATCAATAACTTATTAGTCAGAAAATGGCTTAAATTCCCAAAATTTTCATACTTCATCAATACTTTTAGCAAGAGGAAAACAATAATAAATATGTTCCAGTTAAAGATATTTTCATTTGTTTTGTTGATATCATCTGAAGGACAGAAAAGCTCACAAGCACTACTTCATTAACAGAATTCAAATTCGCTGTCAGAAAGTGTAAACAAATGTATAATCACACAGTTTATTCTACTGTTAATTTCACTCAATTTGCTCTTTATAGGTTTAATCATATAATGTTTTTTAACCTTATTTAACCTTATTATAACTGGAGGATTTTCCTCTTCTCTGAAAAAGTAAATGAAGAATAAAAATGGAAATCTTTACCTAAAGTGATCTGATCAAGTTGCCTGAGTGCCAAAATGGAGACATTTTATGGAGTTTTCTCCCTGTGTCAAGTAAAAGGCTTTTTAAATTAAATTGGAATATTTCTGTAATAATCAAAAGATGACTGTCTACCATTCTGATATTGTATTGTCATTACTCTGAAGAAAATAAATTCTAGATGAGTATTCAAATGTTTCAGATAAAGCAAATTAATTTGTAGATTAAACTGTGTGGAACATGTCCTGTGCTAAAGTAGTTGTGACACTGGTGTTAGGTGATCTTCTTCCTCATTGAACATACAACTAATTCATAAGTAATAGTTGAAGTAATCACATTTTAAAAGTCTGTGGTATGGCCTAAGTTTCAGGATTTTTTTTACATACTAATTCAAATTTGTTCTGGTGCTTATGACAATGCGAGAGAAAAGGGTATGCTCAAAAATGGCTTAGCTGTAATCCTGTAGAGTTAAAGCCTGGAGAACTGAGTGCTTTGATTTTATTTATCTCACTGATAAACTTTACATGCGTCTCTTTTGTTGTGAAGATATTTTTATTGTTAGGGCCTCTCTCTCTAATTCACAATATGAATCTCTATATATTGCTCTTTCCCTCTAACAGGTATTGCTCTTTGTTGAAATACTGTCTGTATTCTAGAAAAAAAAAAAAAAAACCCATGCACAGTTGCAGCTCAGAAGTCTTGCTATGATGCAAGGGTTTTTTTAAAGAAAGAAAAGTATGCCTGTAAAAGGCAAAATGCAGCCTTATATATGCAATTTAGTATGTTTCATTAATGAACCTTTCTCATCCATGATTTCTACAAGACAGAGCATCTGTAATGCATTTTTTTCAGCTGAAAGCATGAAGGAATGTGATTCCTTCAGATTAGGGGACAGAAAGTGATTGCTTCAGACCCCATGTTTTTGTGCCAGCTTCTTAAATTGACGTTGGGTAGCCTCTCTGACACGCTGTGTGCTCCTCACTGTAACTGTTTGAATGGAATACCATCTGCAGTTATGTCACCCTATTGTTGCTACAACTTCACATTTACCTAAGCAAGATGTAACTTATCAGAGAAAAATTAATTAGGACTAAATAAACATCTTTGGATGAGACAGTGCTGAAATTGAAAAGGGCAGTATTTCTCCCTGTAATTCTCTGTCTGTTTCAACTTAATATTTGTTTTAACATTGCTATTAGACTTCTTTAGGAAGTCAATTTGTTCTAAAACTGTAAGCCTTTTGGTCCTATCAAGCCTCGTGGCACTAAAGAAGAGTATTGAGGTATGAGCTATAACATTAAGTTGCTAGAGCAGTGTATGGTCCTTTAGGATAGAAAGGCCTTAGAGGATGTTTGAAAAGGAAAATGGTAGCTGAATAGCACTGTCCCCAAAGCAAATGCTTTAACAGGAGTAGCAGCATAAAAGATCTCCCCTGTTAAGGGCCATATAAAGAAAATGCACTGTCTAGATATTATTCAGCCTGCCTGTATTGATAAAATGACATGTTTTCTAAAATATTCTCATTTTTAGGGTTTGAATACCAACAGAAAATAGTATCAAGAGTAACTTAAACATTTATAACATTTGTGGAAACTCTATGAGTGTCTTTTTCATATGTTGTCCTTAAATTTTATTTCTAGTTTTTATGTGTTAACATTTGTCATGTCTGCCCTAAACCACACTTTTTGAGGTGATATTGCTTCTGTTTCAGGCATGTATATTAAAGAGAACATTAAGCCGTATATTCAAGATAATATATTAATTAGAAGCAAAGTCACATGGGAAAAAAAACCTCAAAAAAAATCCTTTAAACAAGGTATAGTAATTCTTTATCCAGAATACTCTTCATTCTGATGCATTGAACCTAATCTCCACCACAATTTGCCACTTTAAACCAAATCCATCACATTAAATTGGTGAGAAGGACAAATGTGTAAGCAGAAAATGTCACAGGAATCTGCAATATGTGCTGTAAGAGTCCACTGGAATCAAGTCTTTCTCTCAGTCATTTTGAGACTAATTAAGAGCTTGGCTTACACAAAAATCAGATACATTAATTCACAGAATTCTTTTTTGAAAGTATATATCTCAAGTATGAACAATGGCCCCATTTTGCTACACATTGTTCTCTTCTGGACAATTTGCTTTCTATCTAGTACTTGTAGGCCACTATGAGGGGAGCAAATATTTTTTTAGCAACTGCTTATTCTGTCAGCTTCTTTTGTAGTATCTCAAAAGTTACAGACATTTATTTCTTTCTATATAAAAAGTTCCACAGAGTAATTTATGGAGAACCTGTTGTCAACAATTATGAATAGTGGGGGTTCTTCTGCCTTCAGAAATGTGCATTTAATTGGTAAAATGTCTAATATAATTCTTTATAATAATATCATACAATCACTTTGGCTGTGAAATTTAGGAAGATTTTTGGGGTGAGAAAAGATGTGTAGGGCTTGTGTGTGGAGAATTAATGAAATAACTGTTTAGATTTATTTGTATAAAAAACATTGCAAAATTACTAGAAACTTTATTCTGACTTGATGTCATGTATTACCTTGTATTCATATGATTTCATGTGACACTGCAAAATGTAATTAATCATGTTGTAAGTCAGTAAGCAAAGCAGTTGCTGAAGGAGACAATGTCCCTTTAAAGATGTATAAATGCAAAAGGATGGCTGACACCTATAACAGATTTGAGTACCTTGTTTTTCTTCCTTTTTATGGCTAATGATGAATACTGGTTATTCATAAATGAGCAATTTCTCTTGCTATTTTCAAAAAGAAGCAGATAGTCAATAATAGGTCTTGGGACCGGGACAAATCTCTAGAGACAGCAAAGTTTCAAAGGAATTAATACACAGCCATTATGAAGGAGAATAAAAGAAAAATTGAAGTTTTTTGCATGATCACTCTATTTGCGTGCTATAAGAGTAGAACCTAGATTCAATGTTGACAAACTCCAATCTGAATGGTATAAAAACCAGAAAATCTCAATAAAATAAAAGGAATTACAGAAGCCTGATGTACCTCAGTATATTTTCTAGATGTAAAAATCAGTGGACTGTTATCCATCAAAAAATAATTCATTTCACTGGCAGAAAAAAGGATATATTTGGTTCCATTTACGTCATTTAGAGAGCTCATGAGTCAGCACTACCTAGGAAGGAGATGGGACACATCCCTCTTTCTGTTAGACCATATGTAACAATCCAGTGCTAGAGCCATCTTTATCATGTACTCAGTGCAACCCATGGGCAGCAGCATTGTCCAAAAGAAATGTGCTTCCTCCTATGAGCAGGAATTCTGCCTTCACCTGCAAGTGGGTAGTTTTCAAACAGGAAAGAAGATTATA
This sequence comes from Lanius collurio, assembly GCA_020086605.1. NCBI lineage: Eukaryota > Metazoa > Chordata > Aves > Passeriformes > Laniidae > Lanius > Lanius collurio. Next base: position 9,868,475 of record JACBWW010000003.1, read on the forward strand.
TAAATTCTTTGTTTTCACATTAAAGCAGCTGCATGTGTTTGCTCTTGTATAAGAACTATTAAAGACTGGCACGGTTGCTTTCTTCTCAGATGTTTGGGCATTTGCCTTACCATTCCTTGTACTTAATATTAACTTTGTAGTTTCATAGTTCCTGTTTTGCCTGTTGTGAGCCCCTTTCACATTGGGTCATATAATTAATTGGGAAGACTGAGTCTATTGAATCAGGTAACTGATTTTGCAGATCATTAAACCATTAAGGTATGATTTTCACACAACCACAGTTCTATCTAGCATTTAAGATAACTTGTTTCATGTTGCCTTGTAAGCTGTCTGCTACTAATCCTCTTTTTTAACTCACCTCACACTCTGTGGATATCTTTGTGAGATATTTTAACAAAAGTGTATGTAGTAAGAACAGCAAGTAACATTCAGCAAATGGGGGGATTCCAAGAGTAATTTTGCTACGGTTTTTTTAGCCTCTTTTTCTAAATGAGCAAAGAGGGCATTTCATGGCACTCTACTGAAGAGCATAAAGAGGCATATTTAGCCTATTATAGATGTGTCTTCATTACTACAAACTCAATGGTGTGGTTTTGTCAACCAAACCACATAAGATGCATTGGAAGTTTTTTCTGAAGCAGGCTGATTATACTGACTTCAGTCAAGTTTTCCTGGACTCATGATGGTGTTGGGGATTTCTGAGTGGCAAGGAAATCTCAAAGAGCAGGCACATAGAGGATGTTGTGGGTAAACCCCTGTTGTTAGCTAAGCACCACACAGCCAATCATTCACTCCTCCCGCTAGTGGGATGGGGAACAGAATGCACCCTGTAAATTTATGAGTTCAATAAGGGAAAAAACATGAAAGAGAAAGAAAATGAAACAGAATAAGTGATTCAGAGACAATACCTCAGCACCTCCCACAAGCAGATTGTTGCCCAGCCAATCCCCAAGCAATGGTTACCTAAGCAAACTTGTATCCCTCAGGTTAGCTGTTGAGCATGATGTTATATGGTGTGGAATATCCCTTCAGTCAGTTTGGTTCAGTTGTCCTGGTAGCGTCTCCTCTCAACTTGCACATCCTCAATGCACTTGCTTCCAAGAGAGCAGGAAAAAGAAAATCTTGATGCTGTGTGAGTGCTGCTCAACAATAGTCAAAACACTCACATTATCAACACAGTTTACTCACAAATCCAAAACACAGCACTATAAGGGGTGCTATGAAGGAAAATATCTCCATCCCAGCTAGAGCCAGTACAGCTGAGAACACCAAATTTTATTTGCAAATGCAAATCTCTGGGCTTCGTGGAATGCTAATTAAGTTTGTTGATCTGCAGAGAAATCAAAAAAGACTCAGCCTTTAATACAACAGCTAAATAGAGATGATTATTTTTTGTTCTGTAAATTATATTTCACTCTTGCTCATTTTAAATATCCAGTTTCGCTTGGACCTGATTTTCTTTCTCCCCATCCCTTTTCCAGGTTTTCCTTCCTAGTCTTTGCATAATTGTCATCCATTTTTTAATCTGAGCCAAACCTTATTTCTTATTCCTAACCTCTCCAATGAACCTAAATTGTTAAATTGACCCTAATGAACTGCTTTTTCTATTACTGGTCTTCTAAGATTCAATTACCTAAGTTTCTGACTGTATGCATGTATTTATTTTAGTTGGTGTTTCAGGATACTTATTTCAACAACTATGTTAGAAATTCTCTTACACTTTTGGAGAAACTATGAGAAAAGAGGTACATATACTGAATATATTTTAATATTATTAGTAATAAATAATTCCTGGTTCTGATATCTTCATTATAAGTACATCTTTTAAATTAATCCATAAATCCTAATCATGTGAGGTTTTTTCTTACTCCAGAGTTTTCATCAAAGTTTTTATTTCTGTTTTTTTTTAAACACTACTAACTTACTTATAAATATTTTATGAGCACTGAATTCAATGAATTTTTGAAATGGATTTGTGAGATGGATTTTTACCCATTTAGGTATGCACAGAATTTCTAAATCCTTTCAAAATTACTGAAAATTACTTTTGGATGAATTTGTATTTTGTGATTTTAAGATCTAAGATTTTATGAGCTACTAAAAATAGAAATTAAAGCTGTTTTTCATTAGAAAACTGGAATTCCAGCTGATCAATAGGATAAAGAAGGTATCATTTATTCTGATGCATATATTGGACCTTCAATGAGGAGCTGTTTTACAACAAACTATAGCCAAGTCTGGAATGCAGACCATTTTAATTTGAGTTCCTTTTAATCCATGGTAAGGGGACAAAATATCCATTTGTTTAGAATAGATTTCCAAATATGGCAATTTCTCAATACGAGCAGAAGTTAACCTCTAGACAATAGATTGCAGTGTAAGGAGTTCAGATTTCAAACACATTAAACTATTCTATTCCCCACGTAGACACTCCAAAAAGGCATTGAAGAAGGCTGATGGCATTCTCATGTTGTCCAGAACATCGCTCGGCAGAAACAATGATTTTAAGTGCTGGTGTGGCAAAGCAATAGCAGGATTAAATTCCCAACTGTAAAGATTGTATGGTGTCTGCAAACCTCAAACTCTTTCCTTTCCCCCTAACTCTCTTTAATTGAGTAGTAGTAATTTTGAATCCACTATGACTTGGATGACTGACATACACAGCCCATTGTGTCAGAATGGGTATTTTTGCTCAAGTGAAGTAGCCCATACTTTTTTTTGATAAGCATGAATGGTTTCTGACAACTAAGCAGGAATTCTTGAGGGGTAAAGTTGTGATGGATGGTTGAGTTCTGCTTCTGCACTCTTTCAGTCCAGAGTAGAAGTGGGATTTTAGCTTATAAGAAAGATGGGGACAAATTTTTAGCAGAGCCCATTGTGATAGGACAAAGCATAATGGCTTTAAGCTAAAATAGTGGGGATTTAGGTTAGGTATAATGATGAAATTCTTTCATGCAGGGGTAGTACTGGCACAGGATTCCCAGAGAGGTTGGAGTTGCCCTGTCCCCATAAACATTCAGGGTCAGGTCGGATGGGCTTCTGAGCAATGTGATCTAGTTGAAAATGTCCCTGCTCATTGCAGGGGACTTGGACTAGATGACCTTTAAAGGTCCCTTCCAGCCCAAACCAATCTATGAATCGCTGATTCTATGATATTTACTGTGTATGCCTACTGTTAGGCATGTGTATGACTCTAACCTGCAGAAATTTTGGCACTAGGCAGTTCTCTGCCAAGTATACTGGCTCCATGAGCCAGGAAAAAAAAAGAAAAAAGAAAAAAGAAAGAGTGTAATAAAAAAAAAAAAAAAAAGGAAATCTATTTATTTATTTTAGGGGGCAAGCCTTCCAGACATATCACACTTCCTCAGGAATTTCATACATCAGTGAAAAATAAGTTATTATGCTTTTCTGCTCAAGAAAATAATTTGGACCATAATTCACAGTTGTGTAAGACAATTACTGAGATAGATTGCATACTGTAGATGTCTTGCTATAGTTTGCCTTAGTCTTTCCTACTGTGCTGATTCCAAGTAAATATGCTTTGCTGAAAGATACATGCAATACAGAAAGATTCATCTCATTATTAACAGCTTCATTCCTGATTTAATTTAACCACGATAATGATATATATCTTGAACCTGCACACTAAAATTTTCTGTCATGAAAGAGAGAGTGGGCTGAAAGAGAAGTCATAGTTGTGTCAGTGAGAAGATAAAAAACATAATGGCTCTGTTGGTGGATTTTATTTAATCAATGTGAGGAGAGGGAATAGAGAGTTATACAAGCCCTGGTTAGTGCTGACAAGAAAAGGGGAGGAGGGTGAATGGATCATCCAGCCAGAAAGCATAAAGAAGATTAGTGCGAAGTTGAGTTTTCAGATGGAAGCTTTCATAAAATTATAGGATGGTTTGGGTTGGAAGGCAGCTTAAAAATCATCTCATTCCAATCCTCCTGCCATGGTCAGGGACCCATTCCACTACACCAGGTTTCTCAGATCTCCATCCAGACTCGTTTTGAACACTTTCAGGGTTGGGGCATCCCCCACTTCTCTGGGGGTTTCAATATCTCACAACCATGACAGCAAAGAATTTCTTCCTAATATCTAATATAAACCTACTCTCTTTTAGTTGAAGTCATTATCCCTTTTCCTATGACTGCATGACTTTATAAAAAGTCCATCTCCAGCTCTCTTGTGGACCCCTTTCAGATACTGGAAGGCTGCTGTAAGGTCTCCCCAGAGCCTTCTCTTCTCCAGGCTCAACAAACACAACTCTCTCAGCATGTCTTCACACAAGAGGAGCTCCAGCACCCTGATCAACTTGATGTCCCTCCTCTGGACCCACTCCAAGAGATTCATGTCCTTCTTGTGCTGGAGGCCCAAGAGCTGGATGCAGTACTCCAGGTGGAGTGTGGAGCAGAGGGACAGAATCACGTCCTTCAGCCTGCCTAGCCACATTTCTTTTGATGCAGCCCAGGACACAACTGGCTTTTTGGGCTGCAAGCCTACATTGCCATGTCATGCTGAACTTCTTGATAACCAGGGATATCTCTACCCATGTGCAAGACCTTGAACTTGGCTTGATTGAATTTAACTAATTTCCTGCAGGTCCATGTCTCAGGCCTGTCAAGGACCCTCTGGGTGGCATTCCTTCCCTCTGGTGTGTCAGCTGCACTACACAGCTTGGGAGTCATTGGCAAATTTGCAGGGGATGAAATCAATGCTATCATCAGCATCACTGACAAAGATTTCGAACAGTGACAGTCCCAACACTCACACCTGAAGAATACTACTTGTCTTGAGTGAGAAGGGGCCTTCCCCTGACCTGAATTTGGACTGCAGGCAGGAAAAGAGAGATTGCTGTGTCAGGAGGCCCTGCTCTTTCTTTGGTGCATTTACTGTAACACCTTTTCCCCCTTTTCCTTCCCACATTTGGACGTCTGACATAAGGTGAGAACAAAAAAGGTCATTGAAATGGAACTGGGCATAGATGAGACCTCAACAGGAAAATTTGGGGAACTAGAGATGACCTGTCTGCAGAGAAACAGAGCAGAAGTGTGTACTGGAAAAGCAGTAGAGTGGATATAGTGATGGGAGGGCCAAATATCTTATTACTTTAAAATTATTTCAAACTTACATTTTAGTAGCCATTTCAGTACTTGGTAGTGTACAATAATGTTAATAATGGCTAATTCCTGTGTATTTTTCAGTAATGAGGTCTACAAGCCCTCCATTCCTTCCCCAATAGAAAAGAAATTAGAACAGTGTTGAGTGTTCCCACATACTCAGCATGCTGGAATTTTGGAAATAATTCAGAAAAATGAAATAGAAAAAAGATCAACAGGAAAAGCAGGCTAATGAGTCAAGGAATCTCACAAGCATATGCAAGAGTTGCTCAGAATCTTGAATTTCCCTACAAAACAGCCATTCCAGCAACACAAGATAAATATTTCAGCTAAAACAAAACCAGAAAATATTGTGATTAAACAATTGATTCTAAGCAACAGAATCCTCTTATCAGAGAACTTGAGCCTGTTTGTCCTGTTCAGACTCCACTGACTTGAATTTAAACTGTCATATACATCAACAGATTTTTGTGGCTATGATGTAGATCAGAAATGATCACAGACCTCTGAATAGATTTTGATAATGTCTGCATTCAATAAAACAATGATATTTCAAGGAGAAATAGGAAACTCAGGTAGACAGATATTAATTTGATTGCATATGTGCATTACTATTATACAATATTATGTACAAAACCATAGCTAAAACATTTTAAAGAAATACTGTAAATAAATATTCTACATATACAGAATAAATACATAAACAGTATTAGGCACAGCATTAATAGGTAGAACATTGAGTTTATTTCTGTAGTTGTTTTTGACTATGTAGTATTTATTTCTTTTTCAAGTTAATTACTTGCTGGCTCTTCAAACCATGTGTAATGAAATTTTTTACAATTTCATAAATGAATCTTCAAAGTAGTTATCAGCATATGTTTTTTCAGCAAACATTCAAATTTTCTTTCAAGGCATTTGGATTATTAGATATTTAAAAGGGAGAATAATGTTACATATACAGAAAATGAACAGTTTTCCTCTACTCTTGCGCACATTGTCTGCACATTATACTTTGTATGTCTAATGTTGCATTATTGATATTAGAGATGAAGGAAATTAATATACAGCAAAATAGAACAAATTGTGAAATTGTTTGCATTCAGGCAGATTGCAAATTATGCCATTGTATCTGTACCATAGGATGCCCACTTGCTACTTTCATATGCAAAGTATTTAATGTGTTTTTATGTAAACTTACAGCAAGTGAGCATTCTCTCAATGGATTATAAATTGCATTTATATTATTTAACAAGGTCCAGTGTGAAATGCTTACTAAAATGTATATGGGGAAGATACTGTTGTGATCAGTCAGATTAGATTCGAATGGTTGTGTTGATTCATGCAAATTGTATGATAGGGATTGAGTCTTTTAAAGAACAGTAGGCAGTATACTTTCTAGAGATTACTCTTCACACTGGAATGTCTTTGCTAATCTAAAGTTTATTTACAATGTCATATTTGCATCCTTATGAGAACTATGACCAGCAAAAACTGTTTTAATTTATTATGATTTACAAAAAAACCTCAGTTGTTTTCACCAAAATGATGAATTGGTTTGGAAATAAATAAAATGCTTTATAAATAAATTGATCAGTGCAGAACTTTAATTAGTTGTAATGTAGATTGCCTCAAGATGGCAGAGTGATGGAAATCTTTGCTCTGTCTAAAGTATGATGTTTAGACAGAGTATTTCGAAGACTGTTTCTTCATGCAATGTTGGACATTCTCTTTGAATACATTACTTACATTAAAACCATTAAATTATTCTTGATTGCAGACTCTTTCTTGCCATTATTGAAACAAGTGAGATTTTTTTCCACTATATATAATTTACTCTTCTATGAACCAAACGTCCTGATAAATAAGCTGCGAAAGAAATCAGTGATGTTATTGACACAAAGTGTTACTATTTGGCTGATTTTTTCTGTCTCATTTATGGAGCAATAGGCTTTTTACTCAACAAGATTTAGCCATGCTCAGGATGAAAAGCGTGATTATCATTTGAATGTATCATTAAAACAATAAATAAATCAGATTCATGAATTTTGACAGCAGTGGGAAGTAGAAGAGGAATCCATCTTGGGATTTTCAGACTGTGTAGGGAAAACAATAACTAATTGCTAATTAGAAAATAAAGAACTGTACTTAACTGTACTGGGATCTCAATTATATGGTGCCAGGAAGCAAAGGATGAGTCATTCTTCCCCAACATGCTCATGCTTATTTCTAATAACTATAATCATCTCTCCCTACATTAATACTTCTGTGCTCTGAGACTATTCAGAACGTAAACTGCCTTTTGCCCTAATCTGAACTCTAGGTGATACCACTGAGCTTTCATCAGTGAGACCAAAGAGGTCCAATGAGAAGAAAAGCAGGGCTCCTGATGTTATTTTTTGATATAACCTCGATCATTAAGGTAATGTGTTTTTGACAATACAATGCAATGAGTATTTATCTTTACCAGAGATGTCTTGTTTCTCCTTGAGACTCCTGCCAACAAATGTTAAAAGAGTAAGTTTTATAATGTCTCTGAATATTTACTTCTACACAAAGGCACTTTTATACTTCAGGTATGTGAAAATGCATAAGCTATCAATTAAATAATCTCACTCAATTTTTCTGAAAAAAACCCAACACAAAATAAACCAGCAAAATTTCTGCTACTATAACTAAGAATCAATATGCATCTTTCTCCTATTGGACTTTATATGTGATATATTCCAGGGATCAATGGCCTCAGGAGAAGTTAGTATTAGATATCCACTCATTTCAACTTAGAATGTTGTTGAACATAATTGGTGATGTATTTAAAAGTTTATGTGATCACCTAATTTATGTTGTATATAAACTGTGTGTGCTACATCTAGGATTAAGGTTGAACAGAATTGTTTACTACATGACTCCTACTCCTTAGTAATAATACCTATTTTATTTTTATTATGGCAAGAGTAAGATATTTGTAACTATTCTGGGTTTGCAACTATTTAATTGAGAATACATTATGCTACAACACTTAGCAGCTGTATGTCATTATTTTAGTCGGACCATTAGATGGGGTTCTCACTGGTGAATATCCCTGAATATGCAAGTATTACTTGAAAAACAATGCATGCTGCAGAACATAAATTTCCCTTTTGTTACATCAGAAACCATACTAGATGGATGTTGAAGGTCTGCATAGTGTTTGGGTAACATGTGAAGGTGAAAGATGCATGTTGAGGAGTGTGTTTTGACAGGTCAGATTTACCAATCCTATTACCATTTACTTTAGAAGACTCTCCTTTGTCTTCAGTTAATTTATAAATGGGCTCTTGTAGTACTAAAACACAGAACTAAATCTTAGGGAGTATTTTAAGGCATTTCTTGGCTTGTATATTAAGGAGCTATGAAAATATATATTGTCTTTGTGACTACTGTGAAATGTATCTCTTTCGTAGCAGTACTTTTTAACAGGTCTTGTAACTCCACACAAAGAATGTTGTTTTACAACAGCAACATCTACTAGGCATTTGAAAATTTTCATGTTAATTTTCATGTCAAAATGTTTGAAGCAATAATATGGTCTCACAGGTAAAATCCAACTGTTAATAGAAGCAAAAGTCTCACATCTCTATGGGGGTAAACACACAGTTAGTAAGAAATATACCTGTAGGTGAGCATTTTCCATATGTTTGAAATTATAATTATCCTCTTAATTCAGACTCAGCATTAATACTTAATATGGCATCACTTAAACCCTCAAGCACAAAGCTTCAAAATATAAACTTTAAGTAAGTCCAGTAAAGAAATTAATCATAACAGATAGCGGTTCTTTACTCTGGTAGTAATGAACAGATTTTTTTAAAAAAATTATTCAACAAGACTGTCTCATGAAGTCCAACTTTGATTGGCAAACTAATTGTTTAAATCTTTTCTCCTTCTTACAGATATACTGACCTATGTTTACATAGCCTTCTTCATGTTTGCCACTTTCTTTTTATCTTTAAATACATTTATTTAGGAACTTTAGAATTCTTTTGCCATATCCCTCTTAATTTATTTCCATGTGGCTTCATAATTATGCCAAGTTTTCAACACACAAACTGTTTGCCCCAAAATACCTAAGGAACTCTAATTACCAGACATTCTTTTCCCTATTGAGAGGAAATTGGAAATGTTGCAGGTTTCTTTTCCTTTTGCTCTCTTTCTACTGCAAATAAATATGTCTGAATCACCAAAATACCCTCAAGTTTTTTGGGGGACTGGGTTTCATACACTTCTTTATGGCAATTAGAGCACATACTTTAATTTCTCTGAGGTGTTTGGTTTGTATTTTGGGGTTTTTTTGGACACCTCACACATAGCTGTCTTTGTCATGCTATGCATTCTGCCTCTCTTCCTGATCAAATATTCTCCTAATATTCATAGTTCTAAAAGAAACATACATTGTTCCTGGCAGGAATGGGTCATAATAGAAGAAAGTCTTAGTTATCTTCTTCCCAAATTGTTTCTGGGACTGTGAATCTCAAGCACAGGAAAGTGTTTAAAGCCCTGAGAGATCTAAGTTCTTTAGAAGATTTGTTTCTTGACCTTTTCTACTGAATAATATATTACTTATAAATAATCATATACCTGTTTTCTTGGGAGACACTAAACTATCTGAAGTTTTGTTCACTTTACCACAGTGTAGTCTGTAGAAGACAGCAAATACATATTAAGTACATAGAGAATGATAGAAATAGAGTAATAGTGGAACTGGAATGATGACTGCATGTTTTAGGTGTGTGTACACAGGAATTTGGAGTTGCACTTCTAGCAAGGTGTAAATAATGTATTTAAAGCTAGCACAGTATGCAAAACATGTTGATCAGAGGTCTTAGCAAAAAACATTACGTGAGTCTGTTTGCCTGCTTTGGATAAGGTGGCAAGAATTAAACATTAAGCTCAAAACCACAAAAAACTTTAATGTATCACTTTGTACAAGCTCTCAATATTACTACTACTTCAAGAAAAGAAAAATATTCTAAGATTCAGGGTAAAGGATTACTCCTTCAGAATGAAAACAAAAAAGTTTTTGCTTTATTGTGCAGCAAAACTTTTAATTGCAGCACCACAGAACACATTTTATATATCATTAACATTCTTTATCTCCAATGCTTAATTCAGAGACATTTATGTGATTGGGTGGTGCGTTGAATTGTCTGGCTTTTCTCAGATCCAGCTGTAGATGAGCATTATGACAGTCCAGCAAAGTTGGGCTCTTTCCTGTCATTTTAGGTAGTAAAGCGAAAAGATCTGCTGCCTTTCTAGTGAATTCATTTCTCTGCTAATTGTCCCCTGAGGAGCAGAGTGTCAGCAACAAATCCTACGAAATCTTGCATAATGATTAAAAATGGAGAAACCAAGGCAGCTAAAGTAAAGGTCACTGTATAATCTCCATTTATTGAAACAAATAGAGTTAATCACAGTACTCCATCTCTTGTAGAGATCTTCGAGTGAGTTTTTTTTCTCAAGAACTGAAACTTGGAAATTCTTTTTAGTATTGGGCTTAATGTTATGTTTATAAGCTTTCTGCATTGATAATAATGAGATGTTAATGCCCTTTCCCTTACATGAAAAGTAACTTTTAAGCAAGGCTTACTTTTGTTTATCAATAACTATGGAAACAGCCATTTAGAGAAACTAGGAAAATATGGTGAGTGGAGTTATTGTGAAGGTATATGGTGATTAGATGGTGCAGTCTCCTGTGCCATCATAAATTTGGCTGGATGAAAAAAGTAATATTATTTACATTAGAATAAACGTAGAATAAATAATATATATATATATATATATATATGTATATAAAATATTGTCTGAAGAGGTTAGTTACATGATGTTGTTCAGATATGTAGAAACTGTTGCAATATAATGCTGTTTCCTACTTTCTATGTTTCTGTGATTCTGTGCTGCTGTTTCACTTTTAGCTAACTAAAGTGGGAATTCTCAGTTATCAGGATTTATTTTTGTTTTAGTAGAAATTTGATTTGGGTTTGAATTTAACAAAATCCAGGAGTTTTCAGCATTTCACTGAGCTGAAATTTTCAGGAAATTCTTGTTTCTTGGGAAAAATTATTATTTGTTTGTGAAATAAGATCTCTTCTCTGGGGCATGATGGAATTTTGCTGGAAAGCTTTTTTGGGTTTCATTTCCTTGCTAATCCTTTTCAGACTGGACCCAGTAAACTTTAATTGGCTGGCATCATGCATACACTGTTAACTTCGACATTTTAAACACCTGAATAAGGAAATATGAATCTTCTGAAAACTGAAGATACCAAACACAGGTGTTACCTGGATGACTTGGAACAAAAATTTTAGTGGAGACACTAAAACATAAATTTTGCCAGCACTATTCTTAAACAGCTTTCTAGACTACTTTAGTGTGCTTCATTCTGAATGCAGTTTCTGAGGTTGTAGATAACCTTGAAGAGATGATGACTCAGTTTTTGAGTTACCCCATCACTGAACTCAGGATAGTCACTGAAACTCAGGACTGGCTGGCGTCTGCTTGTTTTAGTCTGTAATTGGGAAAAACTAAACTGCCTGCTTCTTTTAAATGCAAATATTTCCTCTCTGTGACTCACATCTCCCACTGCAGGTTTACTCCTCTCTTTTCATCTGTTTTAAACGGTTTGTCTTGGAAGTTTTGTAGGGGAAAAATATTACTCCCACCTGGAATCATGATAGGTACTCTCTGTAGGTGTGCTTAGTCTGGTGTCCAGTGTGTTTCTTCAGAACAAATTCAGAGCAGTTTTCAGAACAATAGAACAAACAGAAAAAAAAAAAAATTCAAAACAGCAAATTCCTTTTATGAGAAATTTGTGGGAGTACTTTACTCAGACCCACTAGGACCAGCCTGAGGCTCCCTTTCTCAGTGAATGTCATCTTGGGGCTAACTGGTGTCTTTTTTTTAAACAAAATAACCGCCACAAAAAATACCTCTGGATAACATTAGATTCTGTATCTGTTTCATAACAATCGATAGACACCATCAGTGAAACCTATGTGGATTATGAATGTTATTATACCAGTTCCAGGAGAGCACAGGTAGCCCTGCTGTGACAGATACTTCTGAGCCACTCAAGTCTCTTTGAGATATGCCTGAATAAAGCAGAAGCAAGGCCTGTTGTTTGGCCCTGGGCCACATGGTATAATCTGAAGCTTTCAAAATACATGATGCGCATTTCTGGATCTTTCTTAAGGTATTTGGAACTAAACAATCCCATAATAATACCTTACAAGCTCCCTTTCTCTCATGCATATGAACATACATGTGGAGGTGCCTCTCCCTGAAATCCTGGGGGGAGGGACCCTGCAGGGTACAGATCTGTCCCTGTCCCTGCTCCCTTGTCACGTGTGCCCCATACCTGTCCCTGATTGAGTGGTTTGGGCGCCCTGGACCTGGGGAAGAGAGGAGGGTCCCATTAATGGAGGGTCTGCCTGGGAACTCCAGCCATGTGGCTGGAGAAATAAATAATTCCTGAACTTCTGAAGAAATATCGCTTCATCTTTCCTTCCAAGTTCATCGCTGTCTTATACTTGTAAGGATTCCCCATTACAACAAATGGTGGAGAAATGCTGGCAAACGATCCCTGGAGAAGGTAATTTGTGAGTAACTCTCGATATCTCTTCTACCTTTCATTTTGCTGTCCCATGTCTGAATGATGGAGGACTCATGGAAGGACTCATGGCTGTCCGAAACACAAAAAGATATTTACCTTAGACTTAAAAAACAATATGTAGATTTTAGCTTAATTCAAGCTCAGAAAGAACTAAGACACTTTTTGGCATGGCTTTTTAAAAACTTCTTCTATGTTTCTTGGGATTTCATTCTTACTAAGGACATTTAGGAGAATGTTTGGACACAGTTAATTTCTGAATCAAAAAATGTGCCAGAGACTGTTGACCAGTATGGATTATGTCCTGCTGCTGTTTTAGCTCAACACGTGGTCAAGTAGCATGTGCGTTGCAGGGGGCTCCTCCGTTGTCCCAGAGACCGCGCAGCCCCGGTCGCGGATGCCCAGTGCATTGGAGGCGGCAGCGAGGGAGCTCCCGCGTATGGGAGAGCCAGTGAGGCCAGGCACGGCAGGAGCAGGGCCGGCAGGGAGACCGGAGGCAGCGGGAGTGGAGCCAGGAGCGATGTGGCACCGCATGCCCGGCGGTGTTCACCCTGAGGCAGCGGCGAGGGTGGTGGTGGCGGAGGCGCAACTCGGCGATGGCCGCCCCACACTGTGTGGCAAGCAATGGTCCAAGTCTCGCACCCAGAAAGGCAGTGGCGATTGTGGCAGTCGCTATGGGGACCGTGATGAGCCACGACGAGCAGAGCCAAAGCGGCGTGGCAGCGAGAAGGAAACCATGATGGCCGACAGCCACACAGCCGATGACAGAAGCAGCGGCAGCAGTGCTGGCGATACAAAGCCGCGCACACGTCAACGCCTCACAGGGCACAGCCGTGCAGCTGCATGAAAGCACGGAAAGCGTGGAGCAGTCACGCGGAACTCCAGAGGAGAAGCAAAGCAGCGGTGCAGAGGTAGTCAAAAGTGGAGCAGCTGGCGGTGGGGGAGTGCAGCAGCACGGCCAGACCGGACCCACGCGGCCCCACACACGATCCCGAAAGGTCCAGACCCCGCGACAGGAATGCGCTGGCAGCCCCGGCGAGAGCGAGAAAAACCAAAAGTGAAAGCAAGAACAAGGGATCTCAGAAAAATGAAAAGATTATCGAAGCTAGGGTTTTTGGAACTATAAAATGGTGTAATGTAAAGAAAAATTATGGTTTCTTATTGAAAAACGATAATGGAGAAAGTATTTTTGTCCATAAATCTGCTATTGTGAAAAATAACCCCAAAAGTGATGTTCTAAGCTTAGAAGAAGGAGAAAGAGTAGAATTTAAAATTGTGAAGGGAAGAAAGAGTCCTCAGGCAGCATGTGTAACAGGCCCTGGGGGTGTTCCTGTGCAAGGTAGTAGATATGCTAGACAATATCCTTATCCTTTCCCCTATCCCACCCTCCCCTTTTATCCCATGCCCTTTTATCCCCCATATATGCCCAGCCCAAATTTCCCCTTCTGGTTCCCCTCACAAAACCAGGCTTTTCCATTTGCCATGAACCCCTTTGCAATGCCGATGAGGGGGAATAAAAAGGAGGGAGGGAAGAAATTAACCGTTGTTTTTTAAGATTCCAACAGGTACAGAAAGGAAAAAAATCCTCTTCTGACTCAGTTTCCATCTGAAGTATACTCAAGTCCTGTCTCCCTTCTGATGCTCCAAAGGAAATCTGTTTGGACATTTGGGGACTCAAGATAGTGGCTTCCTTTGCTTTGAAAAATATTTTGTTGTTTATCCAACTGTTTCCAATGTTCTTTATTTAAAAAGAAAGGGGGAATTGTGGAGATGCCTCTCACAGAAATCCTGGGGGGACGGACCCTGCAGGGTACGGGTCTGTCCCTGTCCCTGTTCCCATGTCACGTGTGCCCCATACCTGTTCCTGACTGGGTGGTTTTGTGTGCTCAGGCCTGGGGAAGAGAGGAGGGTCCTATTAATGGAGGGTCTGCCTGGGAACTCCAGCCATGCAACTGGAGGAATAAATCACCCCTGAACTTCTAAAGAAATATCGCTTCATCTTTCCTTCCAAGTTCATCGCTGTCTTATACTTGTAAGGATTTCCCATTACAAACCATACACCAGACACACGCACATCTTCATCATGTTGTTTCACTCCCCTGTGTGCTAGGAGCAGCCTGTGGTCTGTGCTATTCTGGTGGTCATGTGCTGGCTTGGCGCAAGATCATGCCAGGGAGAATGCTAGTGATGGAGCTTGCCTGGTTTATTAAGTGGTGTAGGCACAGACTCACTGATAACTCTGCAAAATCAGAAGATATTGCAGTCCAGACTTCAGCCAGAGTTCGTGGCATTAGGATTTTGGTGTTCCTTTCTGTGGAGAATTAAAGAGCAATTTTTTCCCCAGCTTCTGGGGCTGTCGCTGTGAATTAAAGAGTTGGAACAATTAGGACAGTCTGGCTAAGCGCTGTCTCCAAATCAGACTTGTCAGGCTTCTGTTTATTCAGAGGTAAATAGGTGGCTGCTCTGAAGGTGACCAGTCAAGGTGTTTCCCTGGAATGCAGGAACTCAGTGCTCTCAAGATCTACTCAGCCTGCACCAAGTCCTGGCCAGCAGTACATTGATCTCAAAGTATATTAAATTAAACATTTCAGGCTCTCTGAATCAGCAAATTCAACTTTAATTGTATTTAGTTTAATTAAATCATGTAAACAAATTAATTATTTCTGCAATCTATTACCATTTGCAGTACATTTTAGATATTAATTGCTGTAACTCTAGTACTGAGACAATAGTAATAGTTCATAAACCTATGCTGGTTTAATAAAGATCTTTATTTGTAGGAGATTTTTCTAGTTTAGTTTGTGGTTGTTTGTGGAGTTTTTGTTTGACTTTTTTTATTTTATTTTATTTATTTGAGTTTAGTTATGGCTCAGGTTTTTCATAATTTTTTTATTTTAATGTTTTTTTTTGAGGAGGGCCATATATGCTTATTATTAAAATAGCACTCCTGTTTACACATTTCCATGTCATCCAGAGGTTGGACAAGTGGAAGAACAGCAGTGGCTGCTTTTTCAAACCTGTCAGTGTATATTTTTACACTTAGTCCAGTTGAAATAAGCTATTTCACTGGAACAATGCATATATATATGGCTGATTGTAGGATAGTGACTATTAAACAGTTTTTGGAAGGTGACAGAGCATTTCCTCTCACGGACAATTTTGGGCAAATTGAAAGTTTGTTTTTTGGGTTTTTTTTTAATATTCAAGCATTCTAAGATATTTAGATGAAAGACAGTTGAGATCATCAAAGCATCCATGCCCACCACTTCCAAAGCAGCCTTTTGTGACTTTCTTAGCCTGCCTAATGTCTGGCAGGGAGCCAGTGGCTGTGTAATGAGCTGTGTGAAGGGCAGGTAGCCCCTGGAATTACAGAAGAGAATTGTGACAGAATAAAGGCAAAGACGAAACTCCTGTGACCTCTTCTCATGAAGAAAAAGGCTGTGACACTTTCTCATTGTAATCTGTATTGAATAGATTGGATCTTGACCTTAATTTTAGTTTTCTTCTGTTTGAAAAAAAAAAAAAAGTATTTTGTCTATGTTTAAATAAGAGAACAATGTTATTTCCAGGGATTCAATAAATGGGAATGTTCTTCAGCAGATGAAAAAAGGTTTTACTGAGGTTGGCTCTGCAGTAACCCCTTTTTTGTTTGAAGTCACAATTATTCTTTCAAAAGGATGTAAAACTTTCATATTCAGAGTTTCAACATAGCAAAATGACTGATAAAGTAGATAACACTAAGTAAAGGTGCACCATAGGACAAATATAAAGTGCAAGAAGGATCAAAAATTAATGGTCTAAGGAAGTCTGTAGATACTCTAGGAAAAAAAATTCCTTAATCCCACTCCCTTCCCTTCTGTAAAACAGATTTTTTTGTATTGTTGCAATCATTTACGATAAAAAGTGATCAAGTGTTAATGTGTTTGGGTGTTGGAAGTTTTTTTTATAATATCGTCATGGAGAATGTCTGGGTTCTGGTTTTTTTTTTCCATCTTGCCACTGCCTTTCTTTCAATAACAGATGTGTAAATACTTATTACCAGTCAATCAGAGTAGGAGAATGAGAAATAAAGCCAAATCTTAAATAACTCTCCTTCTTCTCCGTGGTCCTTTCTCCTCAGGCTGAACTTCACTCTCAATTTTCTCTACTTCCTCCCCTCACTGTGCTGCAGGGGGATTGGGAATGGGGGCTCCTGTCACTTCACCACGTTGCCTCTGCTGCTCCTTCCCCCTCAGGGGCGGGACTCCTGCACACTCTTCCTCTGCTCCAGAGAGAAAGTCTTTCCCACAGGAGACAGCCCTCCACCAGCTTGTCCAATGCAAGTCCTTTCCATGGGTCACAGTTCTTCATTAATTGCTCCAGTGTGGGTCCCTCATGGCGTACCAAGTCCTGCCAGCAAACCTGCTCCAGCGTGGGCTTCTCTCTCCATGGTGCCCCAGGTCCTGCCCAGATCCTGCTCCAGCATGGGTTTACCACAAAGTCACAGGCTTCACTGCTCCAACGTGGGTCCTTAACAAGCTGCAGGTGGATCTCTGCTCCTCTGTGGATCTCCATGGGCTGCAGGGACACAGCTGCCTCAGCATGGTCTGCACAACAGGCTGCAGAGGAATCTCTGCTCCAGCACCTGGAGCACCTCCTCCCCCTCTCTTCTCTGACCTTGGTGTCTGCAGGGCTTTTTTTTCTCATATTTTCAGCACTCCTGTTTCTGACTGCAGTTGTTGCTGTTGGGTTTGTTTTCCCTCTCCTTAATCTATTATCTCAGAGATGCTACCTCCGTGACTGATGTGCTTGGACTTGGCCAACGGCAGATCCATCTTGGAGCCTTCTGACATGGGCTCTGCTTAAAATGGAAGATGCTTCTGTCAGCTTCTCAGAGAAGTCCTCCCCCTGCCAAAAGCCTTGACATGCAAACTCAATAGAGTGAGACCAAATGCTTCACAAATAGATGGAATAGGCTTCAGGTCTTGCATCCCATACATTATTTTAATATGTTAAGTATTTCTTGACACAGGCTTTGAATCCTAGAAGTATTGACTTTGGTCATGGGCTGTACCAGAGGAACTGCTCTCTTTAAATAGTTAATGCTTTAAATAGTTGATGCTTTAAAAGAATAGGGAACTCTTCAAATCTGAGAGTATACAGCAGGAGTTTTGGGACCACTTTTTTGCTTCAAATTAGTCTTTTCCTTGTTGATTCAAGCATGTTATATCCTGTAATGGAAGAAATGGTGAGAGCTGAATCCAGTTTTCTGCTGCTTTGGCAAATATTTTGAGCCAGCCTTACGTTTCTTTCTCTTTTAGTTCCATTTTAAAAAGAAGCTTTCACTGAAATTCAGAGGAGAAAAGGAAGAGGTACTTCATTGATCCAAGAATTTCTGTAGGGTTCCTGTATGAATTCACTTCCCCTATTACCTACCTCCAGCCCAACATTCATTTCCAAGACTACTCATCATATCTGGCTCTGGGTTGTGCAAGGGCAATAGATTCTTCTTTCCTTCCATTTGGAGCTGAGTGATTTCATACAAAAGAGATTCTTTGAAATACACTGAAAAAGAGCAGGCATGTGTGTTCAGAGAAAAAATGGAAGCTTTTTATTCTAAGAAGGGGTTTTGTACTCTTTTGCGTGCTCACAGAATTCTTTTGCTTTAGCTTCAGCTAGTATACTCTAGGTGCAGATACAGCAGAAGAATACCATCTTCTACAGTCTATCCAGTCAGGAAATAAGAATAGTAATAGTGAACACTTACTTCTCTTCATCCATGTTGTGAGACAATTTAAGCATCTCATCGGGTATTGTAAACTCTAACTTGGAATTGTGCATGTGTGTCATTGCACACATGGCCCTTCTTAGATTATTCTGAAATTCATGTAGATGGCAAACAAGCTGTGACAACACCTATAGTGTCTCATTCATTGTTTATGAAAATCTGTATCACAAATTTTTTGATATTCAAATAACATGCTGTTAGCATCAGTGGACTATCCTGAACCCTGTAAAAGCCAACCAATTAATTAAGTTGAGGAGTCAGTTGGGTTTGAGAGCAGTATTCTTGGGTCCAACAGCAAAAAGTCTTAGTACTTTTAGTTACTCTGGGTCTTATAAGTCATGCCATGTGATGTCACATAGTATCTTCTATCAGCTCTCTTTCTAAGCATTATGCAGAACACAACTGAATATTTTAGGTGCATTTGTAGAATGTTTCTGCTAGTCTGATCATTGGATGATTTATCCAAAATGTAGAAAAGATCATTTAATCTCAGTTACAGAATGGCAACCAAGATTCCCAAACCTCTGGAGTACATCAAAACTCTGTGTGAGTACATAACCAGAAACCTCTTATCATTAAAAATTAAAAAAATATAAACCCAAATCCCTTTCTGAGGAGAGCAGATGTGTTAAGGAATCTGTACTAAATGCTGAGCTGTTTAATAGCATATTGTGTATAACAGCTGTCTATTAGGGGTGGACTCCCAGCAGCTCCAAAGCATACAGTGGTATGCATGGAACCTCTCCTCCAGATGACTCTGGTTTTGAATTTGTTTATTTCTTGTCAGCCAAATGTTTTCTTACAGGAATCATTACAACTGGAAGCATGACCAGTTTTCCTCTTTGGCATGGAAGCCTAAGTAGGTGTACATTACAGTTCAAATGGAGAAAATAGTTGCAAGATTTGTATGGATTTTTGCACTTGGAGAAAACACCTGGCAGCATTTCTAAAAAAAATGTCTCCAGTTTAATTTACATTAATCCTCTAAACTTTCAGTTAGCTTTTGTAGCATTTTTTTCACTTAAATATTCATATGCTTGCATTTCAAAAGAAACTGAAGTATTTCAACATTTGAAGGAGTCATAGTAGAAAAAAAAAGCTGCTGTTAATTTGTCCAGATGAAAATAATAAACTAAATGCTTTCCACTAAAAAATTCAGCAAATCACTTCTCAAAATCCATTTAGTTGATGTCTATTGAAAAAGCAGTGTACTTCAGTCACATAATTGATTAAAAAGGTAATTAGTTTATTGCCAGATACTGTGTGTACAACTCCTGTTTTCCATTCATGTTAATATTTCAATGAGGATGCTAAATATTTGTAATTATGAGCTGTATCTGTTAAAGAACTATCGATAATTTTCAAGTCATCCTTTTGTACAGTCTGTCACATACTCAAGAAGTAAAATATTTTTAGATACAAGCTGTGTGTCAGAAATTACTTTCATCTGATGCTCTCACTATTGCATTCATCAGGGAATCAGAGAAGTGGAGAATGCTCAGAAGAGACTTAAATAATAAAGAGCTGTGTATTGCAGCAAGGAGACTTATTTTTTCTACCTCAAACCTTCACGCTGTTATCTGATCAGGAAATTCCTTTTAAATTTCTTGATTTACATTTCCACAATGGAGATTTGAACATATTATGCCACATTATCACACAAACTCTCCACTCAGTGAATAAAGATACTTTAAGCTATTTATTATTTCTGGAGAGGGATTTCCTGCAAAGGAATGTTAGTGACAAGTGCTACACACTGCTCTGCTCCTAGAGCCTGCAACTCTTTTAATTTTTCCAGGATAGAGGTCAAATAATACTGATCCACCCATGATCTGGAGTTGGGGACATATTCCAGCTACAATGGCACTTGTAATGAGATCTTGTTCTTCCTTTCTCTCTTGTGTAGTTCTGACACTGGCCTACACTCCAACAGAACAAAAACTTAATTTTGATTAAAAAACTTAATTTTGATTATCTGATTCTTTCTAATGATAAAAATGAAGACTGATCATGGAGGATGACACATTACAACTTTAATAAGATTACCAATGTAATTCTGACTGGAATCTCTCTGCAGCACAGTTTGACACATTAATGAACCAGAATAAAAAGATTCTCAATCATAATTTCTATTATATAGGGTACCTACTCTAAATTTTGTGCACGTTTCATAACAAGTTTAATTTCTATCAGTAGCAGTGTAAGGAAGAAGAAAGAAGAGTTCTAACACTATAGCAGAGGCTTATAAGCATGTGAATTGTATTGAAGCATGTGAAGAGTATTGAAATTAAGTGTATTTCTAAATAGTGACAAGTTAGGAGCAGAAAAAAACACTTACAAAAGAGCATCACATATGAAACCAAGACTGGCTGAGACAAGTAAATTGAGATATCACTAATTTATTAAACATGTATGTTTATTTCCTGCTGCTATCTGTGCTGTTACCACATACAAAGTGCTACACTAAGACAAATAAATGCTGATGATCTTTATATGCCCCCAGCTTTTCTTAAAAGACATTGAGCAAGTGAGAATCAGAATAGAAGTCTTTTGGCAAGGTTAGTAATCACAGAATTATAGGATGGATGAGGCTGGAGAGGACCTTTCCTGGTCCAGCCTCCCTGCTCAAAAAAGGGCACCCAGAGTCTGCTACCCAGGTTCATGCCCCAAATGGCTTTTGAATGTCTCAAAGGATGGAGAGGTCACAAGTTCTTTTTGTCACCTCCTAGATGCATAGATCCAGCTCTCATCCTAGAAGCAAGATCCTTGAGAGTACACTAAAGTACACAGGTGGCTAGGACTGATTGTCAGAATTTTTCTCAAAGAATATGAATTAAAATCTCTGTGAGCAGGGAAAAAAAAGGAGGATAAGCTGTAGATGCTGACATAAAAATAAATAAATACATTTCTCTAGGAAAATAAAATATCAGTTGGCTGTAATTGTTAATTGTCTGGCTATGCCAACCCATGTCCCAGTGTATTCCCTACTACACATACACATAGATATAGATATAGATATAGATATAGATATAGATATTTCAGTATATTACAGAAGGTTTCTTAAAGGAATTCGCCTGGCTATTTCTACATAGCATACCATTGGTGTTTGTGAACACATTCTAACCATATGCAGAGATTAAAAGAGAGCCATGACTGTAATGGTATCTAAAGAGTCTTGGGCATAAATTCTGTGAAGACAACACTCAGAAGCAGGGGCATCACATCCTATCAGTAGTTGCAATATCTGAGGTTGTGCATAACTTTCTGTATGTATATAGATCTATAAAATTTACCGTAGAGTTAATTTTATAATGTATATGCTTCCAAAACTGTAGTTAATTTTTGTTGTTAGTGCCATAAAAATAAAGTCCGCAGTCATGCTGGATTTTACATTGTATAAGGAGTCATGAGGAGCCCTTATGCTTATAAAACCTAGTAAATACAGATATCTTAAAAGGTAACGAAAGAAATGTGTGAAACATTTCAGTTATACTGTTTGGGGTTTTTTAATATTCATCCTTCTCTTCTCACTTTCCAAGCTCTCGCAGGATTTTATTATACTTCTTTCCAGAATGCCAATTGGAAACATATATTCATAAAATATATATATATATATATATGTATATATATACATATATGCGTATGTATGTGTAATTCTTATGTTGCTTCAAAGATGCTCTTGTCTAGGAGAGAACTCTGCAGAGTAGCAAACGTAAAAATCTCAGTTATGTGGCAGAGATTTTCCCATATTCAGCAAAACAAAATGGTGGAGACTGCTTTATAAGCTCTTCAATTTAATGCTGACTTACCAAAGCTGCGCTTTTGTACAGTCTTTTGACTCTCATTGGATACATCTAATATAAGAGAGTCCTCATTCCAGGTTTCTTCTGCTTATTAAGTTCAAAACCACATAACCTGCCTTTTAAGAGTTACTAACTAAGGCACTGTATATTTATATGATATATGTAAGGAGTTGCAGCATTACAAATGTAGTTCTATAGGTGTTGCTCTGATATTCGCCCTTTGTCATATTATGCAATTTGTGCCTGCTAACATTATATATTTATGCAGTAATGGGATTGGTGGTCTGTTTATGTTGTAAACGTTCACACCATATCAAGTGCTTCTGCAACATAAGGGCCTAGGGAATGACCTTAGATGTAGATGATGCTAAACTTAAAGATCCACATTTTTCATCTAAATTTTATTTTTTAAATTTTTTTTTTGAGTTTGCAAACTCAAAAAAAATCAGTGATTCAGGTGCTCACAGGCTTCTAATTTCTTCATTACAAGGTAGGAGTTAAAAAGAAACTTGGAGAATCGCATCTTGGATTTAGGAAGATGCGAGGTTCCTCTGTGCCTTTTAATATGGTATCTCAATTATTAGTGTTTCCAAGTTGGATGACAGCTAGTCAAGGCAGCTCTTCAGAGTTTGAAGGTAACTGTCGAGTTTTATTTGACCTATAGAAGCTGGACATTCTCTAGGGAATGAGCAGTGGACATTGCCTATCTGGATTTCTCCAAGGATTTCAGTACATTTCTACAAGGCTTTCAGGATTCCCACAGGCTCATGCTGGAGAAACTGATACGTGATGGCCTAGGCAAGTGGTCTTTGCATTGGTTGGAGAATTGAGATCCAGCTGGGGAGCAGCCCAGTAGAAAGGGTCCTGGCAGCCCCAGTGGACAAGCTCAGTGTGAGTGAACAGGGTGCTGCTGCAGCAGAAAAAAGCCAACAAGATAGTGCATTTTATTTGTTGTTGTGGCAAGTGCAATGAGTACCTTAGCATGGCATTTAGGTGCTTTACTCACATTTTGATAGTACTTAAACTGTCATTCCCATCATAACTCAAGCACGGGAGAGAGGAGGTACTGCAATGGGATCAAATGCCCTTCTCATCTGGTGTTACTATGAAAAGCAGATGCATAGAAAAGACTGTAATAACAGCAGAAACAAGAATAGTACCTCTTTGAATAATCTGTGAACCTTCAAGCATTTGTGGTTAAATAAATCCCTACACTTCCCTCCAATTTCTCGCATACCTCAAGGATTTTGAGGGAGGGATTGTACATCAAATCTTGTTCATGTTTTACCATCAAATCTCTAAGGCCTTGGATGAAAATTATCTGCTTCTGCTCTCTCATTACTGTCTATTTTTTCCTGAAACTTCTCCTAGGGGAGCTGAAGTTGAAACACATCTTCTGAAATCCTTTCCCAATTTAAAAAAAATACAAAAAAGAAAAAGAAAAAAGGGTGGGTGGGGTGTACTGGTGGGAAAATTTGTACATGTTCTTCAACAGTGAACACAGCCACAAAGTGTCTGTTCAGCTTTCTTCTGTGACTTTATTTTTCCTGAAGGCTCCTTTTATAGCTTGATAATCTGTGGGATTCAAAGCCTCTCAGAGTTCTTGCTCCTGATGTGTTTGAAGAAAGATTTATTAATTTTTATGAATTTTGGTTTTTCTACCTCAAGCTCTTCTTTCACCCAGCTTTATGGAGTTTTTTAGTTTTCCAGATATTACTTTTCTTCTATTTTCTTCATTTCAACATGGTCCCTGTTCTTTGAAGACTGCTTTCAAATAACTCCCTTTGCTCCTGCCTTTTAACCAGGCTTGCTTCTTTTCTCAGGACTTTTATGAGTAGTACAGATTTGTTCTGTGCTTCTAATACAGCTTCCCTAAGAAGTCCCCAAGATGATGTAAGGTTTTAAGGTTTTAATTCCCTTAACTGCTCTTTCAAACCTTTTTTTTTTTTTTTTTTTTTTTTTTAATAACAGCCTTTCAGATTCTTAAGATCACATGACATTAACTTGTGGAGACACAG
>JACBWW010000003.1:9902824-9921059 GCA_020086605.1 Lanius collurio
TTCATAAGCTCAGATAAGAATGAGAGCCAATAAT
This sequence comes from Lanius collurio, assembly GCA_020086605.1. Lineage (NCBI taxonomy): Eukaryota > Metazoa > Chordata > Aves > Passeriformes > Laniidae > Lanius > Lanius collurio. The sequence continues at coordinate 9,902,859 of JACBWW010000003.1, forward strand.
AAAACATGTCAAGATAAACTAAATAAATTTTGTGAGTCCCTCTAAGAAATTAATAGAGAAATGGTTCCAACAGTTCTTACAGGGATGGCACACAGTTAGTGATGGCTTTAACTTGATGTTACTACCAGAGAGACAGCAAGGTGGAGTGCCTTGTGTGTGGTCCATGAAAGCCCTAAAACAAGAATAAGGAGACATTGGAATTTGATTCAGTGCATAAGTCTTAGTGCCTTCTCATGAAACCTATTCAGGCTCCTAAAATTCTCTTTCCAAACCTGTCAATAATTAATTCAGTTACACAGAGTAACCTATTACCCATCTTTCCCTCATTATTATCATGCTTCACACCTTGCATGTAGGTCTTGGTGAAGTGAACTCTTAGGTTCCATAAAATAAACCTTCCAAGAAAATGGTACAAAAGTTGTTGTGGCAGGAAATGTTTGCCTTTAGTGTGACAAAGTGGTTGACACTTCTCTTGCTTCACATAAAATGGGGGATTTTACATGAAACAAATATTGGTTGAAACTTCTGAAATGAACAAGAAATCAACCACAGAGAGCAGAAAGCTCGATATTAATTATGAAATCATGTTCATTCTTGTTCCTTCTCTTTATCCGTGAGAAAGAAGTCAGAATTAAGTTATTCTCCAAGGATTAATGAAGTTCCACCATGCAGAGGGAAATAATTATCTTGGATGTCTTTGTTAAAGTCAATGAATCTGGACATCTCCTATTATTTTGTTCTATTCACTTATGAAGTATGAGTGGTTCCAGATACAAGGTAGATCAAGTCTTTGTGTTTAGAAAGAAATAGCCTCAGACATTCAGGAGAGTGTATGCAGCTTTATGTCCTGCCTGAATGTCATAGCATTTCTAAACAATTAAGGTCAAATCTACCACTGATGGTCAGACTAGATTTAACCATCTCTATTGCCTCATGTTGAACTGTGGCACAATAGCAAAGACTGGTGGGGGGTTTTTTGTGGTTTTTTTTTTTTTTGTGTGTGTGGGTTTTTTTGCTTGTTTGTTTGTTTTGGTGTTTTTTTTGTTTGTTTGTTTGCTTTTGTTTTGTTTGGTTGGCTTTCTTGTTTTGTGTTTTAAAGGCAGAGCCAATTAAATTGTCATCCTCCTCTAGACTCAGAGACACATGTTCTTTCAGCCCTGTGGTCCTATTAAGTCAATATATCTTTCTCTGGACTTCAGTGTATAATAACCTGAAATCTTTACAAGAAATGTGGAAGGGGAGATTGAAACTTGAGCCTTAGTGTAATCCTTCTTCAGTCTGTGTTAGAGCAATTGCCCAAACCATACTACCTTCATTTTGGTAAAAATTACTTGCAAGGGAGTACATCTAAAATCTGTGTCAAGAAGAACACAGGTACCATTTGGTTTATAAGTGGTTCATTTTTCAATGTATCTACTATTATAAGAAGTCTTGACTCAGTATCACGGGAACCTGAATGCACCAGTATTTGGGAACACATCCATTCCAGATATTGTATGGAAACTACTAAGATGTGCCCTCTAGCTGTATATATTAAGGCTAAAAGAGAGACAGAATATGTTAGTACAATTTCTAAATCCATTAACTGAAATGTATTTTCTTAATTAATTCATATTTTTCTCCAAACAATTATTTCTAATTTGGAGATGCAGATAAATACACTAGAGTAAAAAAGATGCTAACATTAACCCATAATGTAACTTCATCTGTCAAGTTACATTAATCTTTTGGTAAGTCATAAGTGTGTGTCTGAAAATATCCTATTCCACAACTTAACATTGCCCAAAAGTAATAACATCAAGGATTGAAAAAAAAAAAAAAAAAAAAAAAAAAAAGAAAAGTCTCTGAATTCAGAATAATCACTGTGGTCATCAGAAAAAAGTGATTAACCATTTTGATAAATAGTTATTTCATTAAAAACTAGTACGAGCTTTTTATTTTTGTTTTTATTTTTATTTTTATTTTTATTTTTAATGATTGAGTGAGATAAAATTTGGTTTTAATAATAACTAATTTCACAAAATTTGCTATTTCATGCAGCTCATTCACCTTTTTGATTGTTGCTTTTAATGCTAATGAAACTTGTTCAGTTAAAAAAAAAAAGTATTGTTGATGTATCTCTGAGTGTATTTTAGCTGCGGACATATGAAAATAGAGATGGATTTTTAGAGTATTTTCCTTCCTTCATTTTTTACACTTCATTCTTTTTCTAGGTACAAGTACCTTCAATTACAGATTCCTTCTAATTGCTTAACTGCACTTTGCAAATCACTCTCAATGAAAGGACATTTTTCATTGGTTCTTTTACCAGCTTAAATACCAATAATCACTGAAGCAACTGATCAATAGTATTGTTTCCTTCTGCCCCAACAGTTCTGCTCACCACGGTCTCTGCTCCAGAAAACTGTGTTTTGTTATTGCCCTAGTCTGAGATCTATTCTGACTAAAGTAGAATAAATGGGAAATCATTTGTATAAAAAAGAAACAGATTTCTCAATGATTTTTTAAGCACTTGAACCCTGGCCTAACTGCAGTGTTGTATTACAGGTTCTGGATTTAGGAAGACCAATTTCTGTTACCATGACTTCTCACTCAGGAAGCTTCAAGGACTTTGAACTGGTTAGACTCAACAGCCACAGTTTGGAATTTATTAATACTTTGTGATGCATGAGTATGTATTACTGTCCCTATGTGTGCTGCAGTAAAGTCACTTAAATTGTTAATTAAAAAAAAAATTAAAAATAATAAAACAAGAGTTTGCAATAAAAATAAGTTCAGCATACAGTTTTATTCTGGAATAAGACACTGTTGAATTCAGGTTTTGCCTCACTGAAATTTAGTTATATGGCTATTTGTGGTCTCCTTCTCCTGCCCCTAGATGAATGAGAGCTACAGAACTCTTGTAGGGAGTTTATTCAACCTTGCTTAAGATAAGTGTCTCCTTTTTCATTAAGGATGCAAGAAATGTTTTCTCTTGTGTTTCCATTTCAAAGAATGCTCTAGCCATGTTGCCACTTTTTACCCCTCCTGCTCTAGAATGGGTGGCTGTACATGCAGGAGTACAAGACTATTTTTTCTAAACCATTTCAGGAATGCAGTTTAGCAATCATACTGTAGCTGCTATATCCTTTTTCATTTCGCACAGCTCGGTCTCTTTTTCCCTGTATCCGCTTCCCCTGTTTTCATCTGCCCAACAGGATTCTAAGATCAATAGAATTCATGACATGGACTTTGAGACAGCCATGAAATATATTGTACTTCTGTCTTGTAACCTTACTTGTTCTATATCTGAGTACAAACCTAGAAAACCTGGAAAATCAGCAGTCTGGATTAACTATCTGGGACATAGAGAGTGTTAAGCATGTAAGTACAGGCAAGATTTGGGCAGATTGGATTTTATTCTCTAAGAAAGGTCATGAAGACACACAAATATGTTTGCAATAGGAAGCTATGTGGGAAAGATGCAGAGCATCATTCTGTTTCTTAATAAAACTATTAATTACTGTCACTTTTATATGAGAGAAGAGACAACCTATGTACTTCACATTAATACAATCCTTCTTTGGCTCCAAAATACCAATTAATGCACTCTAACCATCATACTGTAATTCTTACCTGTCTTTTCAAGACACACCTGTCTATTTTTCATTTACTTTGCATAATATGAAGACCAGTTTGACTCTGGGCAAACATCTTTTTTAAGCTCCAGGAAGTATCACATCTCTATCATGTATCATGCATCTATTTTGTAATAAAACTTAATACTTAGTACATTTCAAAAATGTATAAGATTGCTCATATATATCCTTTTCATTAAATGTGTTATTTACATATAAGATACTGTAATACCTTAATAAACCTTTTTTTACAGATACTTACAAAAAAAAAGGTAGCCAGTAATTCCCTGTTTTATAGGCCCTCTCATTTGTCTTCTACCTTACAACTGGAAAATTAGAAGAATTTCTGTTGCATCAATTTAGATTTTGTGCATCAGTTATCTGATGCATCAGCAATCCTGAAGCAGAGAATCCAAGTATCCTAGAATACTTGCTGCTGTCTAGCACTCTGGGTTCTACAGGACCACTTATGAAGATATTTTGGTCTTAATGTTAAAAAGATGTGTTTAATAAACATATGAAAAAATTTAAAAGTGACATTATCTCTGTTTGATGCAATCCTGGTTTTGTATACGTATGTATATTTGCTCTGAATACCATTTTTAATAGTATTGTTAAAATTTGTTATTTTTGTTCTTTTTTGAAAATTTTTAGTGTTTTCTCTGATTCTACAGGTTGAGTATCAATATCTACCACCCATTAGATGTAGAATCAGCATTTGATAAAACTGTTAACATCAGAAATACTCTCTATGTGAAGGTGTTTCAATTTAGGCTGAATTAAGAGTGGATATTATATTTTGGTGTTGTTAGATTTATTGTCTATTCTGGCTAATGTGATCCAGAAGGATATGAACATTATTTATCCAGCAGTGTATCATAATAGAAAACACTTTTACATGTTTAGTACTAAAAGACAGCATATGGTTGTTCCTTAAAGGCTGTTCAGGTGTGGGAAAAAGTATCATTAACGCTGGGATAATTACTTTTCTTCTCAATGGTTATTAACTAATGGGTTTTTTTCCCTAGTTTTTCTGTAGGCATAGTCACCATTGTCAATACAATATTCATGTAGATTATATGAAGTTTTAATGTGAAGGTTTTGAAAGGAGTGTTGTAATTCTCTGATTTTCAAATCACGTTTTGGTAAGCATATTTATAAGGAGGTTGAACTTTGATTTCCTTAATGTCATGCATAAAGCAAAGTTTAAAATTAGTGTGATCTTACCCAGAAATGCACTTTAATAAAGAATTATATTGAAATTCCAATTTATTTGAAACTTAATCAAATAACACTCATTATATTGTTCTTCATTATGTATGAAGCCAAAATCCTGTCATTATCTTTAATAGTTTTCTTCAGACTTTAAGAATTGTTTTAAAAGCAATTCCCAAACTGTAGGTGTTGGGATATTTTTTCTATATTATTCCTTTTCTTAAAAAGCTACCTTAGTTGAAAAATTATTTTGTTTTGGTTTGGTTTTTTTTTTTCCTTAATGAGAAAGTTGTTTATTAAATACCAGCTAAAAAGTCATAGATACTGAAAACTTGTTATACAACAGTCAATCCATCTTTGTAAATGTAGCTGTCCCTCAAGATATTCAACTTTGACTTATGTTCCCAGTTCAAGAAATGCATATACTGAAGGTTGCCTTTCTAACCGCTGAATTAATCTGTAACCATAGAAACAGCTGAACTGGCCACTAACTGGGATATTCATCCTGATAAAGAGCTCACCAATCCTGCAGAGGCCTGACTGTTACAGGTTCGACATTTCAAGCCCACAGAAAATGTAATATTATTATGTACTAGGGGAGAGAAAATATATGTATCACCATGCATTCTCTTGAGATATACTCCTCCCATCACTAAGTTAAATAAGACTTCTGTCTTTTCACTTTCCTCAGACGTTCCTAAAGTACAACAGTGAAAGTTTTGAATATAAGAATTTGTAACATGAGTCATATTCTGGAGTACTTAAGATTGTGCTCAAAACTGAAAATGAGTATTTAATTCATGAGTTTATATCAAGATAGTCATGTTTCTCTTTACATTCTACCAAGTTTTGACTGAGGAATTTTTAAGGTGATACGTTAAATATCTAGCTCAAAAAACAATCTGTATTGTTCCATTCCAATGAGACCTGGGGCTTGATGGTTTGGGTTATATGGGATCAGAGCTCTACACTGATGGGTGTTGTGATTCAGGTTTATTCCTTCTTTGAAAAAAAAATTAAATGGTTTTATTTTGGTTGGTGTGGGATTTTTTTGTTTGTTTTTTTTGACTGTTGGGTTTGTTGTTTTTTGGTTTTGTTTTTTTAAGCCAGAACTTTATATCTATTTAAGGGACACTCTTCTTTAGAAGATTTGTCTGTTCCTTGATTTGCTTCTTTTGCTTAGTTCAGATGCTTAATTAGATATATGCTGATTTTTGGATGCCAACTTTTTGCTGTTACCTAAGTCTCCTAGATAAAGAATATGAGTATATACTCTTTTATATCTTCAGAACAAGTCACTTCTATATGTTCTATCACTTAGTGAGAGTTAAACATCTGTATTGCTCCCCAAGTTAATAAAATTAAATCTGAAATTATATTCAAATCAAAAACTCAAAGAGTGCAAAAATAGCTAAAATCCTAAAACAAAACCAACAATTTAAAATAGTGATGTGTTTTTAGCCTCATACTGGGATATCAAAAAGGGCTTAATCTTGTCATGTAGTTTTACCCAGGGTCTTTTATTTTTACAGCAAGGTAAGTCAAGCACCTGATTAAGAAGAAAAAGATGAAGAATTCATTTGAGCATGAAGAAAATCTGAGGAAAAAATATTAAGCTGCCAATAAGACATGAGTTCATAAGGAACTGGTCCTCTGAAGCACAGATTTATATATATATATATTTGTCTGTGCCAGTAGATGTATACAAAATAATAACTTCTTAAAGTCAGAATTTTTACAAAATTTGTTAGCTAAATGGGAAGGATCAGTAGGGCTAAAGTATCCTAAACTATCTCTAGTTTGCAAGAAACTAACCAGTAGCTCTTCCCTGTGTGTGTTTTTGAAGGTGGATATGGGCACTTTTATAAATTCTATTGGTTTGGGGAGGAAGGAAAAAAGTGGTACAGGAAAACAGTGTTATTGAAAAAAAGAAGTAAATAATTGGAGAAAAAATAAATACCAATTATATTTGACAATAAGCTTGGTTTTGTCTTGAGCTCTAAGATCCCCAGAGTTGTCTTGGTTACTACTATGAGATACAGAAGTTGTGGGAAACTTCACTGTTGACATGAAGCTATAAAAAAAAAATTACTAGCAGGCATTTATTTTATCTGTGTGGGAGATATAAACCATCACTGAATGATGGACTTTAATTTGAGTTTGCCAATATTAAAGAGTAGTCTCTAGTACCAAAATGCATTCTTGAAATTTCTCACTCTCTTGAGTACTTTTAAAGGGGTTTAATGACATGCAGAGCATGAGACTGGTTCTCTAACTATTGATCTCTAATTTGGTGCTTTCAGTTTTTCTTACTTATGTGTTTTTTGATTCAAAATGAAGCCCCATGCAGGTCATTTCCATACATGTCACACCCTAGTTGTCAGTCATAGGATGCAGGACTTTGAGACCACTTTTCTTTGGATTTTGATTTGTTCCATTTTGTTTGCTTGTTTCTTCATTTCTTTGTTTGGGTTTGTTTTTTTCTTTAGTACACAACCAAGCAAAAAATTTACCCCTAAAAGGATGACCTAGTCAATATTTACTTAATGTGTTTATAGCAAAAATTAACCAAAGAAACAGGCCTTTTTGGTTTTCATGAAGTTAACAGTCCTACAATGTACAGAAACATAGAGCATGGGGTCAAAGACAAAATTAAGTTCACCAGTTTTATACCCTGTGTCTGCAGGTCATAAAATCAATCAGAAGACTGCCAAAGCTAAAGAGAATAAAAAAATAAGAGCAATAAAATCTATACAAGTAGGGCTGTATAAAACCACCCATAAGCCCAACAACCATTCCACTGAAGATAAATATTGTTGGTTTACTGTGGTTATTTGAACTTTCAGAATGTGGAGTGTGCAAAGAGTTCATTCTGGTAAAGGAATGGAAATCCCATGGAATGCATCCACACAAGTAATGAGCACAAGAGCAGCCTATTCCTACTCCCATGTCCAAGAATAATTCCTGATTATCCTAAAAACTTAATTAACAATGTGAAAACTTTTAAATTATAGTTCATATGGGATGTATATTAAATGGAAAGAATTTTGGAATGGAGAGTGAGAGTTGGTTCCAGGATTACTTCCAACAAGGAATTTGCAGGACAAAAAGTAATCACAAAGAGAAAGAACAACCCCCTGTTAAATACAATACATAGGGTGAAATCCTTCAAGCTTCAGGCATGCTCAGAAATTAGCCATCAGAATTTCATTTTGTCTAAGTAATTTGACTTTCCAAGGGGCAATCTATTGCACTTAAAGTCAGAGTTAAAGCCTCAGTGAACCAGGAATTGTAACCTGTTACCTGATCATGCTTTGATATGCCCTTAGCTTTACCAATATTTCTCAGCAGGTCTGAATATTTCATAGTTAAGTTCACTGACTGGCAACATTTCAGACCTGTGTGAATGTTGAAATGTCTCTACTATTATATCTTCATAGATGTAATATGAATTATCTGCACTTTGCACCTTTTGTTTACTAGTGCTCATGTGCATTTCAACGTAGCTAATCTGAATTCAAATAAGAAATTTTTAAAAAGATATGAAAATATTCTTGTATAGCTTCTGGTTGTAGTGACATCATTTGTTCTCAAGGCCTTCTTTATTTGATCCATTAGTTAACAGGGAACACACTTACACAATCACAGAATATTCATGATTATGCTACTCTCTCCTTGCTCAAGAAGTAGTCCTGGTATTTACCTTTACAGAACTGTTTTGTTTTAGTTTTATTCAGTTTGGTTTGTTTTTGTTGTACAATGTTGTTACTGCACTAGTGACTCATAGTTACTAACTTTTATTCAGAGCATGTTTCCCCTTTTTTACAAATATGAAATTGCAGGAATAGAGAGCCACGGGATAGCAGTCTTCATTTTTCAATAGATTTTCTATCCAGAAATAAGGAATATAGATTCTTCTCCTGTATCTACTACATCACTCAAAGAATGAAATACTCATTAAAAATTTACAGCATCATCCACAAAATCTGAAATTGATATAGAAGCAGTTTATCAGAACATAATTCAGTGGCTTTAACTATGAAAATTGCTCATCTATTCTTAGGTGAATATCTTCCAATCTTGGAAAATAATTAACTGGAGATTCTATAGGGAGCAATAGGCCTTGCTATAGACTAATCCTTCTTCTTTCTGCACTTAATGAGACTTGATTCCTCCTGGAAAAAATAGCATTGCTGAACTTGCTTACACTCACTAGAATTTCACTACTCCAGATACATCTTTAAGACTGCTCTACATGTGCAGCTCCTTCACCCTCTTGTGCCTATTACTGTGTGGCGAAAGGCTGGACAGGCTATGAAGCTTTTTTCTCATTCAAGTATTTGACTTTGCAGTATGAATAAAGTATTTTGTCATAAATCCTTCTTTCTTTTGCATATTTTGAAAAAAATAAAATCAGAAAAAAAATCATTACGTGATTTTCAGTAGTGTAGACACAATTAAGGTCACAGTTACTTGACCTGGAGGTACAAATAGTTGCCTTTTTATGAGTGAACTGTAGAAATTGAAGAACCTACTGTCCCCACAGATTAGTTGCTTCTATCTACCAGCATTTGTGTGCCTGCAGCTGAGTTGTATGTATCAGTTGCATGACACAACTTGAATTCATACCAGTAAATCCATCACAGTGCTTTTATCTGTTTTAATTGTAGTTTCGGCTAGAGTACACAGAAGCAGACATTTAAAGGCTTCACTCATAGGACAGTAACAAATGACCATGAGACAGTAATAGTTTCTGCACACATTTTAAAATTATCACAAATATATGTCCTAATTTTGTGAATGAGTGATGAATGGCAAGGTATCTTTCAGAATGAGTTTTTTGGACTGTGCTTACAAAGCTTTATGTGGTAAGTCAGGTTAATTCTGCCTCTGCTCCAGGCCAGTGATCAGCCACACAGAGCAAGTGCAAGGGGGTACATTGACAAACCTGACTTTCTGCGTCTCGTTCCTGAACACTGCTTGTAGGTCAGGCACATTGCCATAAAGCTAAATGGTTTCCAGGTACTTCAAAGTATCAGAAGATTGGTTTAGATCTTCTGGGGAATGAGTAAGACTCGGTTGCACCTGCTTGAAAAAATGGGAGTTTATCCTTAGATACTACTGCTGTCCTCTCATGTCCATTCCCTGCTGCTGAGGCTTCCTGCCACTGTTCTGATACACACTTGCATTCTGCAGCTCTTTCTCTTGCCTCTGCGTACTCTGGTCACTGTGCCAAATCCTGCTGCTATCGATTTGCCTTTTATTGCTTCCATATTTCAAATGGTGCAGGACCAATGCAGGCAAAGGTTTTTTCTGAACTACTTCTCCAGCTCTGTGTTATTTTAGTATGACTTCAGATCTTCATCCTTGTCTGATTTTTCCTTCTCCCCATTTAAGAAGTGAGGAGAGTAAAGTATACTCTGATTTCAGAGATACTTGAAGATACTACTTTCAAAATCTGGTGGATCTCTTTGCATTTGTGGTATCTGGTGTTATGCTATGGTATTTAAATTCAGGGGTATTTTTAAATCTAAAAAAAGGTTTTCTTTTAGTCCCTATTTCATGGTATAAGGTCGCTAAAACTATTTAAAACCCTCTATACTGATTCTTATAGATATGGCAGACACAGCTGGTTTTATTCAGTCTTGCTTTTTTTTCATATGACTGAGTTATCGGTGTTTAAATGCACTGAATTTTCTTGAAGCATAAATCTTCTACAATTTTAAATAGTTAATGTTTAAAAAAGTTAAACTAGTAAAACAGAGCAGAAATTTTTAATATAGAAATACGCAATAAAATGGGGAGGGGGTTGCTATTATCATGGCCCATATCTCTGTGATTTTATTTTCTCGAGTAATCTCCTTTAAGCAAAAAAACTACTAAAGTTATGGTAGAATGAGTAATTTACATTTGATGTATATTTTCATATATGCACATATATGTGGGGTCTGACAAGCCTGCTGGGATCTGATGCTCAGACCCAAGAAGCCATAGCGAACCCGCAGAGGTGATCCCGTGAGGAACCGTCTCCCAGGGGGTCGTGGCTTCTCTCAGCCCTCGGCTGGGGCTGCCTGCAGAGATGCCTGGCTCAGCAGCCATCAGTTCTTAGTGATTCAGGGAGTGATTTCAGCTCTGCTCTGCAAGGCAAACCCCCCTGGCCAGGCCCGGACAGAGAGAGGAGAGGTCCTGCTGGTGGTTCTGCAGAAGTCGCTTTATTCTTCCATCTTCCGCGAAGGGGTGACCAGAGACGGATCCTCTGCCGACTCGGGGCAGAGGGGTCTCTTTTATGGGGGTACAGAGGTGGGTGTGAAAGGGTGAGAAACCAATGGGTATTAGGGTATTTTATATATAGTTTCCTAGAGGATCATGGGTGTGTCTTCTCTCGCCGTAACCACAAAGGCTCTCTCTTTCCCAAAGAGGGACCTGCAGCGGGATTGTGTGAACTCCTTATCTCCAGGCCTCCCTGCCAGGGCAGGGGCTTGTCAGACCCCACACATATACCTGAATACTCGAAGTTATCAATATTCATAGAGAAAAAAAAATATATCCCAACTTCTTATATAGAACTATGGAGCAGCACGAGTCCACATTTTTTAAGAATTCATTACTTTTCTAAGACATATTAACCTAACTTTGAACTATCCTCAGAATAAAAGCTGTAAGTTCATTTGTTGAGTAAATGGGGAAAGTACATGTTAGATGTATTAGTTTTAACCTGCCTCTCTCCTCAGAATGAGACTGATCTCATTTGCAAATTTTGATCATTCTTGTTCATATCTAAGAAGATTCCCAAAGTCTCCTTGGATAGGAGAAGATAGTGATAAAACAAGGGTTATTTTAGCACAGCTCCTGTTGAATTCAAAATAATTTTTTCTTTAAGTAGAAATTGCTTCACTTCTCCTATTTGCATCATTATGAATATATTTTCCTCATGTTTCTGCTGTAATTTTCAGAGGTCAATGGCAAAAAAATGCAAATATCAGAAAACTGTGTTATTACCTCATCAAGAGTGAAAGCCTGAACTTTATTTCAGTGACTTTCATTTGCAATTAAAGCTCAACTTTCCCAACAGTGCTAGAGTATGTTTAATTAAAAATGAAGTTCATGATAGCCAAATACAACACACCAAATCAAATGAAAACATCCCTACCTTGTAGACTTGCCTACTAAAACTACTGATAAAGCACCAAAAGGAATTTTGACTTCTCACCTTTTTTTTTTCTTCAAAGAAAGCAATTTGTTACTTGTTCACTTCAAGAAGATTGGTTTCAGGCTTAAAAAGTAAAGATCTGTCTTATGCAAGAAATACTTTTTGAATTTTGCTGTTGTTCTGTGTTTTCTACCAAGTGATCAAAGAAAACTAAAAAGGTGATCAATGGTCCACCATCGAAGCAATTATTAGCAAATTACTCAATATTCGAGTTATGTGTATACTGATATTCACATATATTGCGTTGTGGCTTAATCCTAGAAGGCAGCTAAGCATCACTCACTCACTCACTCACTCACTCACTCACTCACTCACTCACTCACTCACTCACTCACTCACTCACTCACTCACTCACTCACTCACTCACTCACTCACTCACTCACTCCCCAGTATAACTGGGAGGGGAATCAGGAGAGCATGGAGAAATTATCCATGGACCAATATGAAGACAAGGATAGGAAGAAAATGTGTACATACAAGCAGAGCAAAAAAGGAGTTAATCCACAAGTTGTCTTTGTCATGCAGATGTTTAGCCATTTCCAGAGAAGCAGGGAACAGCTACTCAGGGAGAGAGATGTCAAACACCCCCTGCTTCCTACTGCCCCACATTTTGCTGTAGACATGTATCCTCCAAGCCAAAGAAATGCTTATGTGTGTAATATATACATAAGCAGATTACATCTGTTCCACCAGGATGCAGGGTATTTTCATTTTGCTTTGATTGAGTTCATTGAGAGAGAAGCTGAATGACCCATGGGGCTAATGAGGAATAGTGCCATTCACCTGGAACAGAGGGACTTGTGAAACTCTGGGAGCTACAGTGCAAATCTTATCTCTCAGGTCTCAGACCCTCCAAAAGAAAAAAACAAACAAAATTAGGGGGCAATTTAGGAAACAAGACATGGGAGTATATCTGCATAGTACCAACACCTAAATCAATCTGCTACATTTGAGATTGTTTCACACTGCCATTTAAAAAATCTTATTGTAGTTATACCTAACATGTTCAAACATTAATATAGTCTTTGAATGTTTTATGATATTATCTGCTTCCACTATCTCTCAGGCAGTGTACTTGGTCAACTCTAGTTTTAAATCTAAACAATAATGAAAAATTTTGTACATTTTTGGTCTGCAAAGCAATAAATGTCAGCTGCTCTTAGACTGTAACTCAAGACAATTAACTGGAAGACAAAAAATTGCTTTTTCTTTCCCCTGCTGCCAGAGCTGTAAACTCTTTGCCAAATTGCCTTTATAAGAATTTAACTTCCCTACTGATTAGTTTGACTCACATTAATTTAAAAAATACCTCAACTGCAACTTACTAGGCAATAAAAATATTGCTTTTCCTAGCATGAAGACATCACAGCTTTTATTTTCTTTTAATTCAAATATTAAAACAAAAATAAAAATTGATTAATTAATAATTCTGAAATCCCAATAGAAAGACTATTTCTGTTTTATTATCTTTTCATCCAAACATCCTTATGGTATCTTAGGGTAGTTATTTTTTTCACTCCCTAAAATCTATTTTAGCTACAAAACTTATGCTTACAGAGGAAGAAAGTGTTCCACTTTGGATTCCAAATTTAAGCTACATTTTCAGTTTCATTTTAAGAAATTACTCCCTTTTAACTATATGTAGAAGAATACAGAAGAATATAAAATTTGTTTCCTGCCTGGTCTTTTTCTGTTTGTTTTGTTTGTTTTATTTCTTTTCTTTTTTTTTTTTTTTTTTGTCTAATGTTTTAAATTAGTCATTGACAAATTCAAACAGGCCAATGGAAAATGTTCTGTGTGCATCTTTGTGTAATATTAATATTCAATACTCTGGAAAAGCCAGAAGAGGGACAGTGGAGAAAATTTAAACCATAGCTCCTGATAAAGGAATACAGGACAGATTTAAATGATTTTATGATTAATAAATGATTTGTCATTCAAAAGAGGTGGCAGAGGCACAGATGTATGGAAATTACAAGTTTACACTGGCATGCTAAAATCTTTGGAAATAGATGAGGGAGGTCAGCCAAAAGGAGTACTGGGCTAACTTGTTTGGATTGTAGGCTCAGAGGCAAGGTGGTGGTCTTGGCTTGAACTATAATGCCAAGCAGAAGGCAGCAGAGGGAAAAGGGTGTGAATGTGTTGGGGGACCAGTGGAGAGCTGATAAGGCCAATGTTTATTTCAGGAGTTCACCATGCAATATCTTTTTGTAGTGATGTGTTAAACAGGGCAATCTATTCTTTGTGCTGAAGATGATATGGTGTCAGCATAACTGCTATTATTTTTTAGGACTATTTTGTTTCTTTTAGAAATACTACAGTAATAGATCCAAAAGCTTCTCTTTCTTCTTAAGAGACAATGCAGTTGTTTTGTAATGTCAAAATAAGGTGTTTCTATAAATAAAGCACAACAGATTTCTCTGCCATTTAAGCATATTTTGACTGGTTTCATTATCCTGCATTTACTACTTATCAAACCTGACTTTTAAGTAGCAGTGTACTTCATCACTAGTAAAGCTTGCATAAATAAAAAACTTATGAATCTAAAATGATAATTACCACAATCTAATGAATCACATAAATCATTTATAATGAAGGGAAATAAACAATGACTCAGAAATGAACACATTAATAACTTGGAGTGGTTTTGTTTCCAAAAGTAATGAGTAGTTTAATTTATGTGGTGTGTCCATAGACAGTATAACTGAAATCCTATCACTGAAATAATTAGTAGCTAATCTAAGGGGATGAACATATCTAGCAGAGTCCAAATTGAAAAATAGCTATTAAAATTTTCATTAAACTAAGAACATTACTATAAAATTATAGTAAATGGTCAACATGGTTATAAAGAAAATGTAAAATCTTCAAGAGATCATTACCAAACATAACATCTTTTGGTCCCTCTTCAAGCACCCTACTCACCAAAATTATTTTTTAAAAGTTCCCAAACAGAAAATGGAACTTATTTATTTAAATTTAAAAAAAAAATCACATTTGCAAGAGAGAAATAATAATAAAAATAAGCCCTGGTATTTTCTTTGCCTTAATTTGTCATTTAGGTATATTGGATGAGTATGACCTGGGTATGACTTCAGATGTTGGAGGTTTTGGCTCAAGACCATTATCATGGTGTTTCAGAGCAGCACCTATCTTCCTCAGTGAGATAAAGAGGTGAAAACCAAATACCTAAAACTTTAGTAGTGATATTGAACAGTTGGTGGATTGCATTTCAAATATTTTTTTTAATGTATGTAGAGAAACTAGTTCCAATGTATATGAAATGGTGACTGGATTTCTACACAGACTTATGAATAATCAGAATGCAAAAATAAAGTACTAGAACATTTTAAGTATATCAAAATATTCCAATATACTTTACTAGAATTTCTAAACCAAGAATAGTATAAGATTGCTACATTATAGGCAATAATTTAGCAAATTATTTTACTTTATAGTAAATGATAAAATTATTGTCTATTTGGAACACCAAAAAAATCTAATTTCTGATTCACTCGTCTTTTTTAATATTTATGAATATTTATTGTTAGATTTACTATCTTATATTTTAGTTATAAATGTTATCAACTACATTTATATACAGCATGCTACCATTTACTTGAAATCATAAATGGATTATTGCTTTTTTCTTTCAAATTAGATAGATGATCATAATATGTAACTAAGTTGATCTGTTAGGAAAAAATCCACTCAGATACTCATATGTATGTTTCTGGTGATTGGTGAAATGTCACAGGAGCTGATTTTCACTGAGAGAAGTCACAGCTAGACATATTAAGAAATTTCAGGGGTCCTGGAGAGCATGAGCAAGGGCATCAGTGCAACTCTGACCTTTCTGTTACTTCAGTAAAGACTGCAGGGGGTAAGTCTGCCAATGTTGGCAACACTCAGAAGCCTATAAAGTGTGGAGATCTATAGTAACTAAGAAAATCTCAGAGAAATTAATTACACTGTCACTAGCCCAGTTTAGGCTGGGTTGATTTTGAGTTTACACTGCAGTAATGACCTCCTCATTGTGCCTGCTTTCCGGTTCCCAACACCCAGCCACCACCTGACAGCCTTCTGTATATCAAAGTATATCAAGGTTTTCACTGGGTATAGAATGTTCTTGGCACCTTATTTTGCTTTTTCGGCACTAAAGAGTTCGGCTCTTTTGTCAGAAAAAAAATCAAAAAATAAACAATATTCTTAGTTATTTAAAGTTAAGTAAATAGGTTATTTAAAGATAAAGCATGCAAAGTATTGAATTGTTTTCCTTTTTATCTTTTTCTTTGAAGGTATTTAAACACTGGGTCCATGATGTTAATATAAAAATACAATATAGGGGATGCTTTTCTTTTTCCTTCCAGCACTGGAGAAACTTCTTTGTAATAAAGAGGAGTACAGAAACCTAGAATAAAGGTCTCAGCTTACAGGGCAACTGAGCCCTTATGTTTCAGCACCCAGTAAATGTCAACTGATAGATTAAAACTGGCAGAGAAGGGTGATTGGCAACATGTTCACACAATTCACAAAATACAACAAGGCATGTCATTGTTTGTGAAATTCTTGTGACTGTCAGATGTCATTCAGGTTTGCACTTGGTAACTCATAAAAAACATTACATTTTTTCTGTTCAGTAAGAAAACATAAAACTGTCTCTGCACTTACAGTTGCCAGCATTAAAAGTAGTGATGATCTTCGAATTCTAAGTTGTTTTTGATATCAAGTGGCCTAATGAAAGCTGACTGTCATTTCTAATACACAGTATTTCTGATACTAAACACAGCCGTGCTGGTGAAAATTTAATTAAGATAAATACCCATCATGTATTCAGTTATATCAGTATAAAAGTTTTCAAAATAAAATTAATACCTATTCAACAGACTTCAAAATGGCTAAATTGCGTACAAATAGACTTTCTGTGAAACTTCCAAGGACACAGTTTATTTTCACCCTGAGGAATAAGTCATATATTACAATACTATTAAGTCTACAGTTTACTTTATAGATCTGTCCTTATTTCTTCTTTTTGGATAAACTAAAAATATCTATATCATGAGACCTGATCAAACAAGAGCACAATGATTCAATCATACTTTTTCTTATGAAGTTCTGTTATGCCATCCCATAGACGAAATGTCCTAAAAATAAGTTCTTTCCTTGCCTTGTGACATGCCATTAAAAAAGATATAAATTATATGGTACCAAAAAGCTTGGTATCTGATGCAGCCATGTAGCAGTCATGTTACTATAAATATATCTTCATTATTTTACCAATCACTTTTAAAGATTTCTGCACTTTAAAGAACACACACTAGTTCTGTGGGAAGAGACAATGTCACAAAACAAATTGTTTGTAGGAATAAGAGCTACCATAGGAGCTTATTCTTGAACTTTGGATCTCTTCAGAAATTACAGGCATCTCACAGTTTCTGTTACGTGAGGACCAGATGGCTCTGCTTTGGGATAGTGAAAAACACAATCCCAAGACAGCATTCAGCAGATGTCTAGACAGCAGCTCCAGCTGACCAGACAAGTTTGCTTTTCTTTCACTTCACACAGACAAAGCCAGGAATGATGCAAGACAACGGAATAAGCCATAAACACTATGGCTACTGGGTATAGAGAAAATTATGTCAAGATTTTAAGCAAACAAATAAACAAATAAAATTCAAACCTCAATTACATTGTAATTACATCATACTTGGTTTTCGGTTTTTGGTTTGTTTTTTTTTTTTGGCAGGGAGGAGAAATGGAAAGGGTAGGAAATTGTATAGGGAAAGAAGAAATTGTATTTTTTTTCTTAATAAAAGAGAAAAAAATCTTTTATTCTGGTGAAGGTGCTTATTTCCTTATCAACTACAATAACTCAATTTGATAACTACAACTGTTACCTTAACTAGAAGTTTATGTCCACCTAGTGTTCTAACTAAATCTCCAGAAGCCTTAAATCAACACAAGTCTACTGAACCAAATAGGGCTTTTGGATTTTAAAGTATTTGGGGATCATCTGACACCACTTATAGTTCTTTTTTTTTGTTTTCTTTAATATAAACAATAAAAAAAAGTCTGCACTTTTATTTCTGTGACTGACATTTTAATAGAAAATAGAACCTAAATAACACAACACATGGAATACTGTACAGACATTAAAGG